>OY744524.1:4429672-5062172 GCA_963556195.1 Sepiola atlantica
GCTTGGCTTTTCTAGTTGGCATCACTGAAAATAAATAGATTTTCTTCTGATCTGATCAAGTGGAATTCAGAACAGTGTTATTGAGAAGAAGAAGAAGAAGAAGAAGAAGAAGAAGAAGAAGAAGGGAAAACTCTTTTTAACATGATTGCTTTCAAAAAGAAGATATTGATCTGAATGGATTAAGAAAAAGAAACAGAAATGTCTTCAATTTACATGAATCGGCAGAAAGTCTTTTATACAAGAGAACCCAATGAAAATGCGAACTTTCTTTTCTCTGCATCGTGCCATTTATTTTCTTTCTTTCTCATCTTTTTCATCCCAAGTTATTATCATCCAATAGCAATAATATTGGATTGCAGCAGCCATCTTGTAAATATGTTTTTGCTTGTCATAAACAGAATTTTTGCTCGTCTGAAATTAAATCTCTAAGACAATCAAAATTCCTTCACTAATTCAAGTAACTGTGTTAGGAGCTCATCTATGATATTAGGTGATACATTTTGTAAATAAATTAATGTGTTAATCGTTTTTAACCACCATATAATCAGAGAATTGTCCAATGTTGATTAATTTCTCAGCATCTATTCAATAAAGTATTAATTTGTAGTCTAGCTGGATGATTGTTAATTGCAATAAGTTAAATAACTTGGAGACATTTTTACATAAACGATTTTGTTCTTTATTGCATTTTTAATGGACCACAATTAACGAGACAGTGATAAAGATCACTGAACATCTGGGAACATGAACCCCCTCACCCATAACATCAAATGGAAAAGTGACAGCGTTCTATGATAAAGACATACAAGCGGGCAGATACATAAAAGACAAGGCCATCAAACCAGACATTGTCATCTGGAACAAATCTGAAAGGACTGCTCTCATCATTGGCGTAACCATCCGAAATAACTATGGCCTCAATAGAGCCGAACGCGAAAAAATAACCAAATATCAGAACCTCAAGAATGATTTAAAAATAACATGGTCCCTCGAAGAAATAAACATCATACCGGTTGTAATGGGGGCAACTGGTCCAGTGAAAAAAAAATCTAATAAAGTAATTAGACGCAATCCTCGGAAGACCAAACTGCAGAGAAGTATAGATAGCAGCCCTAAAAGGGACAGCATCTATCCTTAAGAGAGCCCTCGGATATAAATTTTACTCATAGGGAAATCAAGTGTTAGCCTCAAGAGGGGGCCCCTTGATCTCTAGATTAACTTACTTAAAATGATAAAAAAATAAATAAAAGGCGGTGTTTTGCCATTTTCAGAGGTACATGACAAGCGCATCTTCGTTTCGCCGCAAAGCGAAAAACTGATTTTCTACCTTTGGCAGTTAGTCCCAAACTTCCGTTTTTCAACTTCCGTTTTTCAACTTCCGGTCATATTTTGCCCAGATATCAAAATTAACATTCTGAACCCTTGACGGTTATTTGCTATCTCAGTTCTATTCAAGGCTCGTTAGTATTGAGAGTGTTTGGAAAATTGATGGTGTAACTACGGGATGATGTTCTATATATGTAAGGGAACTTCTTTATATTGCGGTTGCTTTTGTAAGAGCACTCCATTACTAATCTAATTTCATTTTAGATCCGTGTCTTCCACAGCATGGTATTTGGTTTGTGCTGATCATAATTATTTACCTGGATTTGGTCTGTTGCATTCTATTAACTAAAATAAGAAGGACCAATATTTGTAGAATGCCGACCAAGTCCCTAATGTATGCTATCAAAGGAGCCCTTGCCGGTCATGGTGCTCAGATCTTTCTTCTGATCCCCACAGCTTTTATATTTGTTTAGTGTCAATTATTTTCATGGTTTTGTTTGTGTATGTGGCAACACCAGACCCAGGCTTATTTTACTTGGGATAGTGCTTATCTATCCCATATGTAAAAATAACAATGCACTCTCACACATATTGAACGTGTTAGATGTTTACAATAAAAAATGTTGATCAGTTTTTGTTTCAATGGCCTATAACGCGGAAACCATGAGTTTACTGACTTATATACACATATAGAACATAATTGTGAGAACAGAAGGAAAAAAGGAAAATAGTGTAAAGAAAAAGTTGGGTTTACATATATACACATTTATTCTCAAATAAACAGTTTGTGAAAGACAAACATAAAATGGTTATGGAAGCATTTACTGTGGTACACATTATAATGCACACAGGAAAGAACAACAGTCATTAGTACGAATTAAGGAATACATTACTATCCCAAATACAATGAGAAAAGAATACATGTTGCCGGGGATAGACAACTATGGATGAATAATGTATCACTAAAGATTACTTTGTGTTGCTTGTATCCTGGAAGTCTATGCAACTGCTATCAGTAAGGCATACGACAGACACAGCGTCAGAGTTTGTAAATATCATGCAAAGATGGAAAGCTAGTCAGACCATGTCCAATGGCTTTAAATGGCACTCCAGAAAAAGGATCAGATCCCATTCTAAATTCTGCACATGGTTGGAACAAAATTTTAAACTCTCATGTAGTTATTGTAAATGACTCTAAATGCATGTGTGAATTACATTCGCTAATGTTGGACAGAATAAATCCAAGGGAGATAACTCTGATATAAATCCAAGGGAGATAACTCAGATAATTCTGACCTAAAATATATTAACTGTATCTACCTGACATTGCATGAGAGTCTTTTTATATTCCATGAAAAATGCCAGTAAACTGAAATCATATGCCCTTAATAGGGTTAAGATGAAAATTCATATACACTAAATGTACAAAAGCAAGGAAATTCCCAAATTTTTACACTTTTATTGTCATTAAGGGTATGACTACATATCAACCAAACCATTTTATTATCACATCACTACAGTATAAATCTCTATGCATGAGTGGATGAAGTGTGTGAGGTGCGCTGAAGAAAAATTCCTACCAGTAAAATACATAGCCCTGTTGTGCTCGCATACCCTTAATGACAATAAAAGTGTAAAAATTGGGGAATTTCCTTGCTTTTGTACATTTAGTGTATATGAATTTTCATCTTAACCCTATTAAGGGCATATGATTTCAGTATACTGGCATTTATCATGGAATGTCACTACTTTTGTAAAGTCTATGCCTCAATACAATGGTCATTTTTAAGGTTTGTTGGAATTTTCTGGAAAACTAAGGTATATGGTAAATTGAAATTAAAATGCCATCAACTAGACCCTAGCACTTCTATCTCTGCAAAAAATCAGCTGAATCAATCAAATAGTTGATGAGATACAGGGTGGCACATACGTACGTACACATGGATACCACAAAATCATGCCTGACCTTTCTGGATCTCTGGGTTGCCTTGACTAATGATGCTGAAATTCTACACACTTATAGAACCTATCAAATAAAAAGTTTGTGCAAAGTTTTAACTAATTTGGTTTATTGGTTTTTGAGTTATGATTGATCAAAGAAATAAGATTTCCAGCATAGGCCATTCGTGAGGTCTATTAAGGGATAGAGCGCTCTCGCACCTCCCTTGATTCATTTTTGTTTACTTGTTTTTTATAAAAGAAAGGTAAAACAGTACAAGGAAATAAAATAATAAGACAATAATGTTATCTAGTAAATATACAAAAAGAGGATATTGCTGCATCATCAAAGGGTCGAGGTAAAAAAGGAATATGGGATGCTGTGGGCTGGATGTATAAGAAAAATTAAAGGCTTGCGGAAGAGCTGCAACTGAAATAAATGATTGACAACAGAACGACAAGTTCTTTGGTTTTGTTTTTATTAGATTTCTGCATCATGGACGTTGTTTGAAAAGCGAAATGGTCTCCAACTGGAACACATATGTCAGTGTGGCTTTTAATGTTTCATTGTTCCCAGGAATGGCTACCATGTACTTTCTGTTCAGAACGTGGGTGCCAAGCAGATGAGCTTCCTGGACTTCTGCCCTCGGTCAGTGAGGAAGAGATCGTTCTAGACCTCATTGTAATACAACTTCCTATTCCAGTCGCTTATCTCTAAGAACTACAGGCTTGTGGAACTCTCTTCTTGCTGAATGTTTTCCTCCTAGCTATAGCCTTGATCTTCGTAAGATTAAGGCCAATAAGCATCTTCTGTCTTTGTAATAATCATATTTTATTTTTGTTAGCTATTTACATCAAGTGGTTTCATGCCTTGTCTGGAGCGATTTCCATTAAAAACAAAGTAACCGAATCTATTCTGGCGGAGATCGTAAAAACAAGAAGTGGGATTGCTTGAAAAATTTTCATTTGTTGATTTTGAGTGTTCACGTCACATTTTGTCTGTTTTACCATTAGGCGATAAAGTTTGCAATGTTTATGTGGTGTAGAATGAGGCAATTTGTGTCATAATTCAGAGTGCCCCTTTTGGGTGAGCTGGATTCTCCCCTACATTAAAAACCGACCTTCTGTCTACCTCGGCTCTCGTAGGGAAATAAGTAAATAGGGACTAGTTACCCACGGAAGGTACCACACTCCTACTGTGCTCTCCGCTGTCGTTCCTATTTCTTTTTATTGGCGGCTGCATAAACAAATTCCTTATAATTTCATTCCAAAATTTCCATGAAATTTCAAAGATGATTTAGCGAAGAAGGTACTGAGAGAAAACCTTGGTTGCCATTTGCCAAAAGAATTTGTGTGACAACATACATCGCGGGGGGCGTAGACATCGCGGGGGGGCGTAGACAAGCATGACTTCGATGTGATTGAATCCCGAACCGCAAATTAACAGCTGATGGTGATTTCACCAAATGAGTGATTCTTCTGGATGAAGACTTGAGGTGCCAGGATGTTGTAAGATTGATGCAATTTGCATATGCGCAGTTACATAAAATGTGTGAATACCCCGCCTAATAAACCGGTATTGTCCGGGCCTTTGGGTCTGGATTTATGCCGGTCTATTGGGGGTTGCCGGTCCTGTGCAGTTCTAGGAGGTGCACCCTCCCAGGCTTTGCCTCCCCTCTTTGGGGAGGAATAAGTTTATTGCTTACTGTCTGAGGCGTCCCTACCGGGGAATGCCGACGGGGCTGCCCAGGCAATTTTTAAATGGCCAGAGTGCTCACCTCTCGATCGCTGGCTTATCTAATCCCACTTTCCCGACCTTGTGTCACATCTTACCTTGTGGGAGGTAGATAAATTCAACTTTGGGGAAGATCTAGCTCCTCAAAAAGGGGTCACTATGGATGTAAACAAAAATAAAAATTGTCTCATTCTAGAAGGATTTCTCTTTCAATGATCGCGGACAGAAAAGAGCAAAGTGTAGTATCAGGACAGATACTACACTTTGCTCTTTTCAACATTCTGGGTCAAACAGTAAGACAAATGTAACTAATCTTAGTCTGAAGATTTCATAACATGATTGATTGACTTTACTCTCTGTAGAGATAAAGTTGAATCTACACCTGGACCAAAATGGGCACGTACGTGTTTCGCATGCAAAATATTCTTGAAAAAAAAAAAAAAAAAACATGACTGCTGTCGGAGCAAGAATTTATAGAAAAACGATCTCATGTTCAGCAAATTTGGGGAGTGTGTATAACAAATTTGGGGAGTGTGTATAACAAATTTGGGGAGTATGTATAACAAATTTGGGGAGTATGTATAACAAATTTGGGGAGTGTGTATAACAAATTTGGGGAGTGTGTATAACAAATTTGGGGAGTATGTATAACAAATTTGGGGAGTGTGTATAACAAATTTGGGGAGTGTGTATAACAAATTTGGGGAGTGTGTATAACAAAGAAAATCTTCATGAGGTTTTTATCCTCAGACTGATTGCGATTAGTAAAACGATATAAGATCATTTGAAAACAATGACTGAAATTACTAATATGCAATAATCAGGATTTCTGCAATTACATGTTCTTTGGTGTTTTATTTACTCCTCCCCAGGAGTTAGGCACAAAGCCAGGTTTATCTTACTCCCACAAGTAAGATGTGACCCAAGATCGGGTCGAGAAAGTGGGGTTTGAAAAGCCAGCGCTCGAGAGGTGAACACTCTGGCCATTTAAAAATTGCCTGGGCAGCCCCGTCGGCATTCCCCGGTAGGGGCGCCTCAGACAGTATGCTGCAGTTAGATTATTACACTCATGTTTATTTATTATTTTATTATTGCTTTAAATAGTTGTTTTTTTTCAATGTTAGGTATACAAGAGTAACTGACTTTGAGTGTATTTCTATCAAATATTTGGGGGGATGTTTGAAAATATTTTCCATTTTATTTTTACCCATTGGTTGTAGAGTAGTGTGAATCAGATTATTTTTCTATATATCTGGAGTAAATAAACTGAGAAATCCAGGTCAGAGACGTGTGTTAGAAGTGAGACAAAGAGACGTGCAATGGAGGTGAACGGATACACAAAAAAGAAAATACATACAACTACACTTCCTTTTTCTAGAGAGCTACAATGTTGACATCCTATCTGCCATATTAACTCGTTTTGCAGCTGTGGGCCATCTAATCTACATAAAACAACAAATAGTTCATATATATATATATTATATATATATATATATATATATAAACAAAACCTCTTACAACAGAACAGAAGCAATCAACCATGCCTTCATGTGATCATTTCCAGCTATTTTTATACAACCAATGACCTAGATTCAGCGATAGTGGGTCAACTTCTCTAGATGAATTCTACAGCCGAACATAGCAACACCCAATCAGCAACCAAAGCTGAGAAATTTAAGCAATATACTTAGTCTTATGCTAGACTTTCACATTGGGGTTAATGCTATGACCTTTAGAGGGGGGGGGGTCAAGAAAAGGAAAACAGGTTTATCAAAAGTTATTTGCACATATGACTTTAGAGGAAACAACAGCTTTTCCTTGGTCTTTTAGTTAGGAGCAAAGTGTAGTATCGGATACTACACTTCATCTTTTTTTGTCCTCGGTCAGTGAAGGAGAAATCGTTCTGGTCTCAAGCAAATTTAATGTTTTGAGGCATGTCCGTCCGTCCGGATTTTTCTCCGCAACCATCCATTGAATTTCTCTAAAATTTTGCATGAAGTTGTAACTTTGGTCAGGTTAGAAAGTGACATTCTCCCATTTTTAAAAAAAAATCTGGTTAGCCCCCCAGGGGGTAAAAAGACCCCGAAATGGCAAAAAATGTAATTTTTTGCCCCATAACTTTCTATCCATCAATTCAATTTCTCTGAAACTTGGCCAAAATCTGGAGGCAATTGTTCCTAATAGAAAATAAGTATCGCTAACCTTGGAAAAAATATGGTTCGCGCCCTCAGGGTGTCAAAAGACCCCAAAATGACAAAAAATGACTCTTTTCTATCATAACGTTTGATCCATCCATTCAATTTTTCTGAAACTTGGCCAAAATGTAGAGGCAATTGTTCTGGATATAAAATGAGCATCCTTGACCTCAGAAAAATTCTGGTTCGCGCCCCCAGGGTGTCAAAGGGGGGGCAAAAATGCCCCAAATTGCCCAAATTTATTGCATTTTACACTCGCCACATCGAGTCACATACAGAGGGGGACCACGCACGCGCGGCTTGTTTGTGTCTCAATCCAAAGTGTCCTTTTTAGGGGAAGCTGGATTTTCCCTACATTAATAATCGAACATGTGTCTAACTCTGCCCACGTGGGGAGGTAAGTAAATAGGGACTTTAGAGGGGAAAATATGAAACAAAATATTTTTAAATACTTGAAATTATAAACAATCAAAGTAAATCATGTGATTTCAAAACTTATTAATTAGTCCATAGTCCACTTCATCTTTTAACGGAATGGCCCGAAAAAAGGCTAAGAGATGCTTTTATGTCATTCCTATGCTCGGGGTGCCATATTTATTTGGGAGTTCCACACGTGGCCTGGTGCGTTTACTATGGAAGGGCCTTGATGAATTAAAGGTTCTTAATTCGTATCTTATTTGGATAAATATTGCTATTCGGGTCAAAAGTTATTTTAAAAGGTAATATTATTATGGAATTATCACTGGGGTTTGTTTCGCGATTTGTGACCTATTGGCGTTACGCACAGAATATAAAATATGGAATTATTATCGCGTGACCACGTGGGAATAAAAAATCAACAGAGCAAACAAACAAAGGGAAGAAAGAAAACATTATTATAATTATATTGAAACGAACGAAAGAAAGGAAAAGACAAGACAATCGTAGCATTTACTAAAAATAACATTTAGCGTAAAAACATTCACATTAACAAAATTTATTTTTGGATAATGAAACTTGAGTTTTTTTACATGAGTGTTTGTATGAATGTGTGTGTATGTGCGAGTGTGGAAAAGTTTTGTTTGTCTCTTGGTGGCAATTGTAATGTGTGTGTGTGACAAAAACGAAGTGATTTTTAAAAAAAATTATTTTCATAGTAAATCTACGTTGTTTAGTCACAACTTCTACACAGTGATCTAATGAGGTGGTAAGACCTCTTTATCAAATGGTGGACGTTTCAAATCTCCTGAAACTCAGGAGATTTGAAACACCCGTCGTTTGATAAAGAGGTTTTACCACGAAATACATTATGGAACATGGTCACACACATTAGATCATTTAGTAGAAGTTGTAACTAAACTAGATTTACTATAAAAAAAAATATTTTTTAATTTTATTTTTATTTATTTATTTATTATTATTATTTTTTTTTTTTTAATCGCTTCATTTTTGTCCTCCTTCTCAACACCGACATATTTCCATTTCTTACATTGTGATACTTTTCTATGACTCTTCTATATAAATATGACACGCAATGCTTCAAGCAAACTACATCAGATTATTATTAAAAGAAAGTATTCTGCTTTTATTGTATCATGATTTTTCCTTATCAAAATGAATGTTAACAAATGAAAACCGATCCTTTCTTTAAGAAAGGATCAGATTTACTTGTATTATGTTTGTCATTTAAGAATGTTTCTTTACGTAATAATCTCACAGAGTGACACCCCCCCCCCTCTTCCAAAAAAGAATAAAAGAATGCAACCCATGGAATCACTAATAAAATAAAGTGTTCAGATATCAGTGATATATTGCTGGTACCGCGTTTAGTAGTTTGTGAAATTCTTTAAGCATCCTCACAACTCCAAAACACTTTTTCAAAAATTATTTTGATCTACATCGTGTTTTAGGGTAGAAAGAAACTTATTTTACGTTACACCAAACACAAGCCAATCTAATTCGTTTAAAACCGTTAGTAAATTGTAAACTACAATAGCAAAATAATTGCCAATTACATTTTATAATAGATTAATTGTTAATACAATTCTATAAAAAATTGCCAATTAAATTCTATAATAGATTAATTGTTAATGCAGTTCTATAATAAATTTCCTATTCAATTCTATAATAAATTGCCAATTCAATTCGATAATAGATTATTTGTTGATGCAATTCTATAATAAATTGCCAATTCAATTCTATAATAGATTAATTGTTAATGCAAGTCTATAATAAATTGCCAATCTATTCAATAATAGATTAATAGTTTATGCAATTCTATAATAAAGTAATTGTTGATGCAATTCTAGAATAGATTAATTGCCAATTCAATTCTATATTAGATTAATTGTTGATGCAATTCTATAAGAGATTAATTGCCAATTCAATTCTATAATAGATTAGGTGTTAATGCGATTCTGTAATAAATTGCCAATTGTCTTCTATAATAGATTAATTGTTAATGCAATTCTATAAAAAATTGCCAATTAAATTCTATAATAGACTAGACCACCCGTGACCCGTTGGGTCAGTTTGTTATATTAGCTATGGAATTCATGTATGTGCGTGACACTTGTGGAGAAAACAAAAAAACTATTTGATGAAATTAAATGTAATTGTTGAAAAAAGAATATAGATAGATTTCTATGCGTCGTTCTGTTTATTATAATTGTTTTTTTTTAAATTACAGTTACTGAATTATAAGTGGTTGGCCATACTTATAGGTAAATATGCACTGAACAGGTACCATAATACTTATTATAGTTAAATTCAAATTTTTATATATAATCTTTTAAATGAAATTGTTAGTTGAAAGTACAGTAAAATACAGGCGATTTGAGAAAGGAAGGGGGTACAACCGGCTGTCTCGCGTACGTAACGAAAACAGAGGGAGTAGGAGTGGTGAAATCTGTGAGAGGAAAAGTGGGAGGTGGTTTCGTTCACCGCCGCTATTGATATTAATAATGATTGTTGTTGTTTTGTTTGTTTGTTTTTGTTTTTTAAAAGGGTGGAGCTTTTTTGAAACTGCGACAGACTTTACAAAGTCCTGCCGTTGAATGTTTTTAGCCGTGGAGAAAACAGAAAAACTATTTGATGAAATTAAATGTAATTGTTTTATATTTAAAGCGATATAAATATTTCCAGAATGAAAAATTTCATGCGTTCGTTAATAGTAAGAGTTACACGGAATTGGAATAACAGATTGGAAGACGATGCTATTTACGCATGCGCAACCGGATGTAGAAAACCGGAAAGCTGAAAGCTGATTGCAAACATACAAGACAATAGAGTTTTAGTAGTATATAGATAGATAGATTAATTGTTAATGCAGTTCTATAATAAATTTCCTATTCAATTCTATAATAAATTGCCAATTCAATTCTATAATAGATTAATTGTTGATGCAATTCTATAATAGATTAATTGCCAATTCAATTCTATAATAGATTAATTGTTGATGCAATTCTATAAGAGATTAATTGCCAATTCAATTCTATAATAGATTAGGTGTTAATGCGATTCTGTAATAAATTGCCAATTGTCTTCTATAATAGATTAATTGTTAATGCAATTCTATAAAAAATTGCCAATTAAATTCTATAATAGATTAATTGTTAATGCAGTTCTATAATAAATTTCCTATTCAATTCTATAATAAATTGCCAATCTATTCAATAATAGATTAATAGTTTATGCAATTCTATAATAAAGTAATTGTTGATGCAATTCTAGAATAAATTGCCAATTCAATTCTATAATAAATTGCTAATACATTCTATGATAAATTGCCAATTAAATTCTATAATAGATTAATTATTAATGCAATTCTATAATAAATTGTCAATTTAATTCTATTATAAATTTATTGCCAATTGAATTCTATAATAATTTACAAATTCAATTCTATAATAGATTAATTGCCAATTAAATTCTATAATTGATTAATTGTTAATGCAATTCTATTATAAATTGCCAATTCAAGTCTATAATAAATTGCCACTTCAATTCAATAATAGATTAATTGTTGATGCAATTCTAGAATAAAGTAATTGTTGATGCAATTCTAGAATAAATTGCCAATTCAAATCTATAATAAATTGCAAATTCAATTATATAATAGATTAATTGTTAATGCAATTCTATCATGAATTGCCAATTAAATTCTATAATAGATTTATTGCCAATTGAATTCTATAATAAATTACAAATTAAATTCTATAATAGATTAATTGTTAATGCAATTCTATAATAAATTGCACATTTAATTCGATAATAAATTGCCAATTCAGTTCTATAATTGATTAATTATTAATGCAATTTAATAATAAATTGCCAAGTCTATTAAATAATAGATTAATTGTTGATACAATTCTATAATAAAGTAATTGTTGATTCAATTCTATAATAAATTGCCAATTCAATTATATAATAAATTGCCAATTCAATTATATAATAGATTAATTGTTAATGCAATTCTATAATGAATTGCCAATTAAATTCTATAATAGATTTATTGCCAATTGAATTCTATAATAAATTGCCAATTCAATTCTATAATAGATTAATTGTTGATGCAATTCTATAATAGATTAATTGCCAATTCAATTCTATAATAGATTAATTGTTGATGCAATTCTATAATAGATTAATTGCCAATTCAATTCTATAATAGATTAATTGTTGATGCAATTCTATAATAGATTAATTGCCAATTCAATTCTATAATAGATTAGGTGTTAATGCGATTCTGTACTAAATTGCCAATTGTCTTCTATAATTAATTAATTGTTAATGCAATTCTATAAAAAATTGCCAATTAAATTCTATAATAGATTAATTGTTAATGCAGTTCTATAATAAATTTCCTTTTCAATTCTATAATAAATTGCCAATTCAATTCGATAATAGATTATTTGTTGATGCAATTCTATAATAAATTGCCAATTCAATTCTATAATAGATTGATTGTTGATGCAATTCTATAATAAATTGCCAATTAAATTATATAACAGATTAATTGTTAATGCAAGTCTATAATAAATTGCCAATCTATTCAATAATAGATTAATAGTTTATGCAATTCTATAATAAAGTAATTGTTGATGCAATTCTAGAATAAATTGCCAATTCAATTCTATAATAGATTAATTGTTGATGCAATTCTATAATAGATTAATTGCCAATTCAATTCTATAATAGATTAGGTGTTAATTCAATTCAATAATAAATTGCCAATTGTCTTCTATAATAGATTAATTGTTAATGCAATTCTATTATAAATTGCCAATTCAAGTCTATAATAAATTGCCACTTCAATTCAATAATAGATTAATAGTTTTTGCAATTCTATAATAAAGTAATTGTTGATGCAATTCTAGAATAAATTGCAAATTCAATTCTATAATAAATTGCTAATACATTCTATGATAAATTGCCAATTCAATTCTATAATCGATTAATTGTTAATGCAATTCTATAAATTGCCAATTCAATTCTATAATAAATTTCCAATTTAATTCTATAATAGATTAATTGTTAATGCAATTCTATAATAAATTACCAATTCAATTCTATAATAGATTAATTGATAATTCAATTCTATAATAGATTAGGTGTTAATGCAATTCTATAATAAATTGCCAATTCAATTTTATAATAGATTAATTGTTAATGCAATTCTATAATAAATTTCCAATTCAGTTCTATAATAAATTGCCAATTTACTTCTATAATAGATTTATTGTTTATGCAGTTCTATAATAAATTTCAAATTCAATTCTATAGTAAATTGCCAATTTACTTCTATAATAGATTAATTGTTAATGCCATTCTATAATAAATTACTAATTAAATTCTATAATAGATTGTTAATGCAATTCTATAATAAATTGCCAATTTACTTCTTAAATAGATTAATTGTGAATACAATTCTATAATAAATTTTCAATTCCATTCTATAATAAATTGCCAATTAAATTCTATAATAAATTTCTAATTTAATTCTAGGATATATTAATTGTTAATGCCATTTTATAATAAATTGCCAATTCAATTCTATAATAAATTGCCAATTCACTTCTATAATAAATTGCCAATTCAATTCTATAATAAATTGCCAATTCAATTCTATAATAGAATTATTGTTAATGCAATACTATAAAAATTGCCAATTCAATATTATAACAAATTACCAAATCAATTCCATGATAGATTAATTGCCAATTCAATCCTATATTAGATTAATTGGTGATGCAATTCTATAATAAATTGCCAATTACATTTTATGATAGATTAATTGTTAATGCAATTCTATGATGAATTGCCAATTCAATTCTATAATAAATTTCCAATTCTATTCTATATAATAGATTAATAGCCAATTAAATTTTATAATAAATTGCCAATTCAGTTCTATAATTGATTAATTATTAATGCAATTTTATAATAAATGTCCAATTCTATTCAATAATAGATTAATTGTTGATGCATTTCTATAATAAAGTCATTGTTGATGCAATTCTTGAATAAATTGTCAATTCAATTCTATAATAAATTGCCAATTCCATTCAATAATAGATTAATAGTTTATGCAATTCTATAATAAAGTAATTGTTAATGCAATTCTATAATAAATTGCCAATTTAATTCTATAATAGATTAAATTCTATAATAAATTCTATAATAAATTGCCAATTCAATTATATAATAGATTAATTGTTGATGCAATTCTAGAATAAATTGCCAATTCAATTCTATAATAGATTAATTGTTGATGCAATTTTATAATAAATAATTGTTAATGCAATTCTATAATAAATTGTCAATTTAATTCTTTAATAAATTGCCAATTCAATTCTATAATAGATTAATTGTAAATGCAATTCTATAATAAATTGTCAATTTAATTCTATAATAAATTGTCAATTCCATTCTATGATAGATTAATTGTTAATGCAATTCTATGAATTGCCAATTCAATTCTATAATAAATTTCCAATTTAATTCTATAATAGATTAATTGTTAATGCAATTCTATAATAAATTACCAATTCAATTCTATAATAGATTAATTGGTGATGCAATTTCATAATAGATTAGGTGTTAATGCAATTCTATAATAAATTGTAATTCAATTTTATAAGAGATTAAGATAAATGCAATTCTATAATAAATTTCAAATTCATTTCTATAATAAATTGCCAATTTACTTCTATAATAGATTAATTGTTAATACAATTCTATGATAAATTACCAATTAAATTCCATAATAGATTAATTGCCAATTAAATTCTATAACAGATTCGGTGTTAATGCAATTCTTTAATAAATTTCCAATTCAATTCTATAATAAATTGCTAATTTACTTCTATAATAGATTAATTGTTAATGCAATTCTATAATAAATTTCCAATTCAATTCTATAATAAATTGCTTATTTACTTCTATAATAGATTAATTGTTAATGCAATTCTATAATAAATTTCCAATTCAATTCTATAATAAATTGCCAATTTACTTCTATAATAGATTAATTGTTAATGCAGTTCTATAATAAATTACCAAAAGGTAATTCTATAATAAATTTCCAATTTAATTCTATAATTAATTGCCAATAAAATTCTATAATAAATTTTCAATTTAATTCTATAATAGATTAATTGTAAATGCAATTCTATAATAAATTGCCAATTCAATTCTATAATAGATTAATGGTAAATGCAATTCTACAATAAACTTCCAATTCAGGTCTATGATAAATTTCCAATTTTATTCCATAATAGATTAATTGTTAATGCAATTCTATAAAAAATTGCCAATTCAATACTATAACAAATTACCAAATCAATTCCATGATAGATTAATTGCCAATTCAATTCTATATTAGATTAATTGCCAATTCAATTCTATAATAAAATACAAATTCAATTCTATAATAGATTAATTGCAAATTCAATTCTATAATAAATTACCAATTCAATTATATAATAGATTAATTGTTAATGAAATTCTATAATAAATTGCCAATTACATTTTATAATAGATTAATTGTTGATGCAATTCTATAATAAATTGCCAATTATATTTTATAATAGATTAATTGTTTATGCAATTCTATAATAAATTGTCAATTCAATTCTATAATAAATTTCTAATTTAATTCTATAATAGATTAATTGTAAATGTAATTCTATAATAAATTGCCGATTCAATTCTATAATAAATTGCCAATTCAATTCTATAATAGATTAATTGTTAATGCAATTCTATAAAAGATTGCCAATTCATATATTTAATAGATTAATTGTTAATGCAAGTCTGTAATAAATTGTCAATTCCATTCAATAATAGATTAATAGTTTTTGCAATTCTATAATAAAGTAATTGTTGATGCAATTCTAGAATAAATTGCCAATTCAATTCTATAATAAATTGCTAATACATGCTATGATAAATTGCCAATTCAATTCCATAATAGATTAATTATTAATGCAATTCTATAATAAATTGTAAATTTAATTCTATTATAAATTTCCAATTCAATTCTATAATAGATTAATTGTTAATGCAATTCTATAATGAATTGCCAATTCAATTCTATAATAGATTAATTGTTAATGCAATTCTGTAATAAATTACCAATTCAATTCTATAATTGATTTATTGCCAATTCAATTCTATAATTAATTTGGTGTTAATGCAATTCTATGAAAAATTGCCAATTAAATTCTATAATAGATTAATTATTAATACAATTCTATCAAAAATTGCCAATTCAATTCTATAATGGATTAATTGTTAATGACATTCTATAATAAATTGCCAATTACATTTTATAATAGATTAATTGTTAATTCAATTCTATAAGAAATTGCCAATTCAATTCTTTAATAGATTAATTGTTAATGCAATTCTATAAAAAATTGTAAATGCAATTCTATAATAAATTGCCAATTCAATTCTATAATAGATTAATTGTAAATGCAATTCTATAATAAATTGCCAATTCAATTCTATAATAGATTAATTGTAAATGCAATTCTATAATGAATTGCCAATTCAATTCTATAATAAATTGTCAATTCAATTCTATGATAGATTAATTGTTAATGCAATTCTATGAATTGCCAATTCAATTCTATAAAAAATGTCCAATTTAATTCTATAATAGATTAATTGTAGATTGCAATTCTATAATAAATTACCAATTCAATTCTATAATAGATTAGGGGTTAATGCAATTGTCTTCTATAATAGATTAATTGTTAATGCAATTCTATAAAAAATTGCCAATTAAATGCTATAATAGAATTATTGTTAATGCAGTTCTATAATAAATTTCCTATTCAATTCTATAATAAATTGCCAATTCAATTCTATAATTGATTAATTTTGAATGCAATTCTATAATAAATTGCCAATTCAATTCTAAAATAGATTAATTGTTGATGCAATTCTATTATAAATTGCTAATTAAATTATATAATAGATTAATTGTTAATGCAAGTCTATAATGAATTGCCAATCTATTCAATAATAGATTAATAGTTTATGCAATTCTATAATCAAGGAATTGTTGATGCAATTCTAGAATAAATTGCCAATTCAATTCTATAATAAATTGCCAATTCAATTCTATAATAGATTAATTGTTAATGCAATTCTATAAAAAATCGCCAATTAAATTCTATAATAGATAAATTGTTAATGCAGTTCTATAATAAATTTCCTATTCAATTCTATAATAAATTGCCAATTAAATTCTATAATAGATTAATTGTTAATGCAATTCTATAATAAATTGCCAATTCAATTCTATAATAGATTAATTGTTGATGCAATTCTATAATAAAGTAATTGTTGATGCAATTCTAGAATAAATTGCCAATTTAATTCTATAATAAATTGCCTATTCAATTCTATAATAGCTTAATTGTTAATTCAATTCTATAATAAATGGCCAATTGTCTTCTATAATAGATTAATTGTTAATGCAGTTCTACAATAAATTAACTATTCAATTCTATAATAAATTGCCAATTCAATTCTATAATAGATTAATTGTTAATGCAATTCTATAAAAGATTGCCAATTCATATATTTAATAGATTAATTGTTAATGCAAGTCTGTAATAAATTGTCAATTCCATTCAATAATAGATTAATAGTTTTTGCAATTCTATAATAAAGTAATTGTTGATGCAATTCTAGAATAAATTGCCAATTCAATTCTATAATAAATTGCTAATACATGCTATGATAAATTGCCAATTCAATTCCATAATAGATTAATTATTAATGCAATTCTATAATAAATTGTAAATTTAATTCTATTATAAATTTCCAATTCAATTCTATAATAGATTAATTGTTAATGCAATTCTATAATGAATTGCCAATTCAATTCTATAATAGATTTATTGCCAATTGAATTCTATAATAAATTACAAATTCAATTCTATAATATATTAATTGCCAATTCAATTCTATAATTGATTAATTGTTAATGCAATTCTATTATAAATTGCCGATTCAAGTCTATAATAAATTGCCACTTCAATTCAATAATAGATTAATTGTTGATGCAATTCTATAATAAAGTAATTGTTGATGCAATTCTAGAATAAATTGCCAATTCAATTCTATAATAAATTGCCAATTCAATTCTATAATAGATTAATTGTTAATGCAATTCTATAAAAAAAATCGCCAATTAAATTCTATAATAGATAAATTGTTAATGCAGTTCTATAATAAATTTCCTATTCAATTCTATAATAAATTGCCAATTCAATTCTATAATAAATTAATTGTTGATGCAATTCTATAATAAAGTAATTGTTGATGCAATTATAGAATAAATTGCCAATTCAATTCCATAATAAATTGCCAATTCAATTCTATAATAGATTAATTGTAAATTCAATTCTATAATAAATTGCCAATTAAATTCTATAATAGATTAATTGTTAATGCAGTTCTATAATAAATTTCCTATTCAATTCTATAATAAATTGCCAATTCAATTCTATAATAGATTAATTGTTGATGCAATTCTATAATAGATTAATTGCCAATTCAATTCTATAATAGATTAATTGTTGATGCAATTCTATAATAGATTAATTGCCAATTCAATTCTATAATAGATTAATTGTTGATGCAATTGTATAAGAGATTAATTGCCAATTCAATTCTATAATAGATTAGGTGTTAATGCGATTCTGTAATAAATTGCCAATTGTCTTCTATAATAGATTAATTGTTAATGCAGTTCTATAAAAAATTGCCAATTAAATTCTATAATAGATTAATTGTTAATGCAATTCAATAAATAATTGCCAATTCAATTCTATAATAGATTAATTGTTAATGCAAGTCTATAATAAATTGCCAATTCCTATCAATAATAAATTAATAGTTTAAGCAATTCTATAATAAAGTAATTGTTGATTCAATTCTAGAATAAATTGCCAATTCAATTCTATAATAAATTGCCTATTCAATTCTATAATAGCTTAATTGTCAATTCAATTCTATAATAAATTGCCAATTGTCTTCTATAATAGATTAATTGTTAATGCAGTTCTACAATAAATTAACTATTCAATTCTATAATAAATTGCCAATTCAATTCTATAATAGATTAATTGTAAATGCAATTCTATAATAAATTGCCAATTCAATTCTATAATAGATTAATTGTAAATGCAATTCTATAATAAATTGCCAATTCAATTCTATAATAAATTGTCAATTCAATTCTATGATAGATTAATTGTTAATGCAATTCTATGAATTGCCAATTCAATTCTATAAAAAATGTCCAATTTAATTCTATAATAGATTAATTGTAGATTGCAATTCTATAATAAATTACCAATTCAATTCTATAATAGATTAGGGGTTAATGCAATTGTCTTCTATAATAGATTAATTGTTAATGCAATTCTATAAAAAATTGCCAATTAAATGCTATAATAGAATTATTGTTAATGCAGTTCTATAATAAATTTCCTATTCAATTCTATAATAAATTGCCAATTCAATTCTATAATTGATTAATTTTGAATGCAATTCTATAATAAATTGCCAATTCAATTCTAAAATAGATTAATTGTTGATGCAATTCTATTATAAATTGCTAATTAAATTATATAATAGATTAATTGTTAATGCAAGTCTATAATGAATTGCCAATCTATTCAATAATAGATTAATAGTTTATGCAATTCTATAATCAAGGAATTGTTGATGCAATTCTAGAATAAATTGCCAATTCAATTCTATAATAAATTGCCAATTCAATTCTATAATACCTGAATTGTTAATGCAATTCTATAAAAAATCGCCAATTAAATTCTATAATAGATAAATTGTTAATGCAGTTCTATAATAAATTTCCTATTCAATTCTATAATAAATTGCCAATTAAATTCTATAATAGATTAATTGTTAATGCAATTCTATAATAAATTGCCAATTCAATTCTATAATAGATTAATTGTTGATGCAATTCTATAATAAAGTAATTGTTGATGCAATTCTAGAATAAATTGCCAATTTAATTCTATAATAAATTGCCTATTCAATTCTATAATAGCTTAATTGTTAATTCAATTCTATAATAAATGGCCAATTGTCTTCTATAATAGATTAATTGTTAATGCAGTTCTACAATAAATTAACTATTCAATTCTATAATAAATTGCCAATTCAATTCTATAATAGATTAATTGTTAATGCAATTCTATAAAAGATTGCCAATTCATATATTTAATAGATTAATTGTTAATGCAAGTCTGTAATAAATTGTCAATTCCATTCAATAATAGATTAATAGTTTTTGCAATTCTATAATAAAGTAATTGTTGATGCAATTCTAGAATAAATTGCCAATTCAATTCTATAATAAATTGCTAATACATGCTATGATAAATTGCCAATTCAATTCCATAATAGATTAATTATTAATGCAATTCTATAATAAATTGTAAATTTAATTCTATTATAAATTTCCAATTCAATTCTATAATAGATTAATTGTTAATGCAATTCTATAATGAATTGCCAATTCAATTCTATAATAGATTTATTGCCAATTGAATTCTATAATAAATTACAAATTCAATTCTATAATATATTAATTGCCAATTCAATTCTATAATTGATTAATTGTTAATGCAATTCTATTATAAATTGCCAATTCAAGTCTATAATAAATTGCCACTTCAATTCAATAATAGATTAATTGTTGATGCAATTCTATAATAAAGTAATTGTTGATGCAATTCTAGAATAAATTGCCAATTCAATTCTATAATAAATTGCCAATTCAATTCTATAATAGATTAATTGTTAATGCAATTCTATAAAAAAAATCGCCAATTAAATTCTATAATAGATAAATTGTTAATGCAGTTCTATAATAAATTTCCTATTCAATTCTATAATAAATTGCCAATTCAATTCTATAATAAATTAATTGTTGATGCAATTCTATAATAAAGTAATTGTTGATGCAATTATAGAATAAATTGCCAATTCAATTCCATAATAAATTGCCAATTCAATTCTATAATAGATTAATTGTAAATTCAATTCTATAATAAATTGCCAATTAAATTCTATAATAGATTAATTGTTAATGCAGTTCTATAATAAATTTCCTATTCAATTCTATAATAAATTGCCAATTCAATTCTATAATAGATTAATTGTTGATGCAATTCTATAATAGATTAATTGCCAATTCAATTCTATAATAGATTAATTGTTGATGCAATTCTATAATAGATTAATTGCCAATTCAATTCTATAATAGATTAATTGTTGATGCAATTGTATAAGAGATTAATTGCCAATTCAATTCTATAATAGATTAGGTGTTAATGCGATTCTGTAATAAATTGCCAATTGTCTTCTATAATAGATTAATTGTTAATGCAGTTCTATAAAAAATTGCCAATTAAATTCTATAATAGATTAATTGTTAATGCAATTCAATAAATAATTGCCAATTCAATTCTATAATAGATTAATTGTTAATGCAAGTCTATAATAAATTGCTAATTCCTATCAATAATAAATTAATAGTTTAAGCAATTCTATAATAAAGTAATTGTTGATTCAATTCTAGAATAAATTGCCAATTCAATTCTATAATAAATTGCCTATTCAATTCTATAATAGCTTAATTGTCAATTCAATTCTATAATAAATTGCCAATTGTCTTCTATAATAGATTAATTGTTAATGCAGTTCTACAATAAATTAACTATTCAATTCTATAATAAATTGCCAATTCAATTCTATAATAGATTAATTGTTAATGCAATTCTATAAAAATTGCCAATTCAATTATTTAATAGATTAATTGTTAATGCAAGTCTATAATAAAGTAATTGTTGATGCAATTCTAGAATAAATTGCCAATTCAATTCCATAATAAATTGCCAATTCAATTCTATAATAGATTAATTGTAAATTCAATTCTATAATAAATTGCCAATAAAATTCTATAATAGATTAATTGTTAATGCAGTTCTATAATAAATTTCCTATTTAATTCTATAATAAATTGCCAATTCAATTCTATAATAGATAAATTGTTGATGCAATTCTATAATAGATTAATTGCCAATTCAATTCTATAATAGATTAATTGTTGATGCAATTCTATAATAGATTAATTGCCAATTCAATTCTATAATAGAGTAATTGTTTATGCAATTCTATAATAGATTAGGTGTTAATGCGATTCTGTAATAAATTGCCAATTCTCTTCTATAATTGATTAATTGTTAATGCAGTTCTATAAAAAATTGCAAATTAAATTCTATAATAGATTAATTGTTAATGCAATTCAATAAATAATTGCCAATTCAATTCTATAATAGATTAATTGTTAATGCAAGTCTATAATAAATGGCCAATTCCATTCAATAATAAATTAATAGTTTTAGCAATTCTATAATAAAGTAATTGTTGATGCAATTCTAGAATAAATTGCCAATTCAATTCTATAATAAATTGACAATTGTCTTCTATAATAGATTAATTGTTAATGCAGTTCTACAATAAATTAACTATTCAATTATATAATAAATTGCCAATTCAATTCTATAATAGATTAATTGTTAATGCAATTCTATAAAAAATTGCCAATTCAATTATTTAATAGATTAATTGTTAATACAAGTCTATAATAAATTGTCAATTCCATTCAATAATAGATTAATAGTTTTTGCTATTCTATAATAAAGAAATACTTGATGCAATTCTAGAATAAATTGCCAATTCAATTCTATAATAAATTGCTAATACATGCTATGATAAATTGCCAATTCAATTCTATAATAGATTAATTATTAATGCAATTCTATAATAAATTGTCAATTCAATTCTATTATAAATTTCTAATTCAATTCCATAATAGATTAATTGTTAATGCAATTCTATAATGAATTGCCAATTCAATTCTATAATAGATTTATTGCCAATTGAATTCTATAATAAATTAGAAATTCAATTCTATAATAGATTAATTGCCAATTCAATTCTATAATTGATTAATTGTTAATGCAATTCTATTATTAATTGCCAATTCAAGTCTATAATAAATTGCCACTTCAATTCAATAATAGATTAATTGTTGATGCAATTCTAGAATAAAGTAATTGTTGATGCAATTCTATAATAAATTGCCAATTCAATTCTATAATAAATTGCAAATCTAATTCCATAATAGATTAATTGTTAATGCAATTCTATAATGAACTGCTTATTAAATTCTATAATAGATTTATTGCCAATTGAATTCTATAATAGATTAATTGTTGATGTAATTCTATAATAAAGTAATTGTTGATGCAATTCTAGAATAAATTGCCAATTCACTTCTATACTAAATTACAAATTCAATTCTATAATATATTAATTGCCAATTCCATTCTATAATTGATTAATTGTTAATGCAATTCTATTATAAATTGCCAATTCAAGTCTATAATAAATTGCCACTTCAATTCAATAATAGATTAATTGTTGATGCAATTCTATAATAAAGTAATTGTTGATGCAATTCTAGAATAAATTGCCAATTCAATTCTATAATAAATTGCCAATTCAATTCTATAATAGATTAATTGTTAATGCAATTCTATAAAAAATCGCCAATTCAATTCTATAATAGATTAATTGTTAATGCAAGTCTATAATAAATTGCCAATTCCATTCAATAATAAATTAATAGTTTAAGCAATTCTATAATAAAGAAATACTTGATGCAATTCTAGAATAAATTGCCAATTCAATTCTATAATAAATTGCTAATACATGCTATGATAAATTGCCAATTCAAATCTATAATAGATTAATTATTAATGCAATTCTATAATAAATTGTCAATTAAATTCTATTATAAATTTCCAATTCAATTCCATAATAGATTAATTGTTAATGCAATTCTATAATGAATTGCCAATTCAATTCTATAATAGATTTATTGCCAATTGAATTCTATAATAAATTAGAAATTCAATTCTATAATAGATTAATTGCCAATTCAATTCTATAATTGATTAATTGTTAATGCAATTCTATTATTAATTGCCAATTCAAGTCTATAATAAATTGCCACTTCAATTCAATAATAGATTAATTGTTGATGCAATTCTAGAATAAAGTAATTGTTGATGCAATTCTATAATAAATTGCCAATTCAATTCTATAATAAATTGCAAATCTAATTCCATAATAGATTAATTGTTAATGCAATTCTATAATGAACTGCTTATTAAATTCTATAATAGATTTATTGCCAATTGAATTCTATAATAAATTACAAATTCAATTCTATAATAGATTAATTGTTAATGCAATTCTATAATAAATTGCCAATTTGATTCGATAATAAATTGCCAATTCAGTTCTATAATTGATTAATTATTAATGCAATTTTATAATAAATTGCCAATTCTATTCAATAATAGATTAATTGTTGATACAATTCTATAATAAAGTAATTGTTGATGCAATTCTATAATAAATTGTCAATTCAATTCTATAATAAATTGCCAATTCAATTATATAATAGATTAATTGTTAATGCAATTCTATAATAAATTGTCAATTCAATTCCATAATTAATTGCCAATTCCATTCAATAATAGATTAATAGTTTATGCAATTATATAATAAAGTAATTGTTAATGCAATTATATAATAAATTGCCAATTCAATTCTATAATAAATTGCAAATTCAATTATATAATAGATTAATTGTTAATGCAATTCTATAATGAATTGCCAATTAAATTCTATAATAGATTAATTGTTGATGCAATTCTAGAATAAAGTAATTGTTGATGCAATTCTAGAATAAATTGCCAATTCAATTATATAATAGATTAATTATTAATGCAATTCTATAATAAATTGCCAATTCCATTCAATAATAGATTAATAGTTTATGCAATTCTATAAGAAAGTAATAGTTAATGCAATTCTATAATAAATTGCCAATTCAATTCTATAATAAATTGCAAATTCAATTATATAATAGATTAATTGTTAATGCAATTCTATAATAAATTGCCAATTCAATTCTATAATAAATTGCCACTTCAATTCTATAGTAAATTGCCAATTTAATTCTATAATAGATTAATTACCAATTAAATTCTATAATAAATTGCCATTTCAATTATATAATAGATTAATTGTTGATGCAATTCTATAATAAATTGCTGATTCAATTCTATATTAAATTGTCAATTCAATTCTATGATAGATTAATTGTTAATGCAATTCTATAATAAATTACCAATTCAATTCTATAATAGATTAATTGATAATTCAATTCTATAATAGATTAGGTGTTAATGCAATTCTATAATAAATTGCCAATTCAATTCTATAATAGATTAATTGTTAATGCAATTCTATAATAAATTTTCAATGCAATTCTATAATAAATTGCCAATTTACTTCTTAAATAGATTAATTGTGAATACAATTTAATAATAAATTTCCAATTCCATTCTATAATAAATTGCCAATTCAATTCTATAATAGATTAATCGTTAATGCCATTCTATAATAAATTGCCAATTCAATTCTATAATAAAGTAATTGTTGATGCAATTCTAGAATAAATTGCCGATTCAATTGTATAATAAATTGCCAATTCAATTCTATAAAAGATTAATTGTTAATTCAATTCTATAATAAATTGCCAATTGTCTTCTATAATACATTAATTGTTAATGCAGTTCTATAATAAATTTCCTATTCAATTTTATAATAAATTGCCAATTCAATTCTATAATAGATTCAATTCTATAATAAATTCTATAATAAATTGCCAATTCAATTCTATAATAGATTCAATTCTATAATAAATTCTATAATAAATTGCCAATCTATTCAATAATAAATTAATAGTTTAAGCAATTCTATAATAAAGTAATTGTTGATGCAATTCTAGAATAAATTGCCAATTCAATTCTATAATTAGTTAATTGTTAATGCAATTTTATAATAAATAATTGTTAATGCAATTCTATAATAAATTGTCAATTTAATTCCATAATAAAATGCCAATTCAATTCTATAATAGATTAATTGTTAATGCAATTCTATAATAAATTGTCAATTTAATTCTATAATAAATTGTCAATTCCATTCTATGATAGATTAATTGTTAATGCAATTCTATGAATTGCCAATTCAATTCTATAATAAATTTCTAATTTAATTCTATAATAGATTAATTGTTAATGCAATTCTATAATAAATTACCAATTAAATTCTATAATAGATTAATTGATAATTCAATTCTATAATATATTAGGTGTTAATGCAATTCTATAATAAATTGCAATTCAATTTTATAATAGATTAAGATTAATGCAATTCCATAATAAATTTCCAATTCAATTCTATAATAAATTTCAAATTTATTTCTATAATAGATTAATTGTTAATACAATTCTATAATAAATTACCATTTAAATTCTATAATAGATTAGGTGTTAATGTAATTCTATAATAAATTGCCAACTCAATTCTATAATAAATTGCCAATTTACTTCTAAAATAGATTAATTGTTAATGCAGTTCTATAATAAATTGCCAAATGGTAATTCTATAATAAATTTCCAATTTAATTCTATAATAAATTGCCAATTAAATTCTATAATAAATTTCCAATTTAATTCTATAATAGATTAATTGTTAATGCAATTCTATAATAAATTGCCAATTCAATTCTATAATAGATTAATTGTTAATGCAATTCTATAATAAATTGCCAATTCAATTCTATGATAAATTTCCAATTTAATTCTATAATAGATTAATTGTTAATGCAATTCTATAATAAATTGCCAATTCAATTCTATAATAGATTAATTGTTAATGCAATTCTATAAAAAATTGCCAATTCAATACTATAACAAATTACCAAATCAATTCCATGATAGATTAATTGCCAATTATATTCTATATTATATTAATTGCCAATTTAATTCTATAATAAAATACAAATTCAATTCTATAATAGATTAATTGCCAATTCAATTCTATAATAAATTGCCAATTCAATTATATAATAGATTAATTGTTAATGCAATTCTATAATAAATTGCCAATTCAATTCTATAATAGATTAATTGTTAATGCAATTTTATAATAAATTGCCAATTCAATTATATAATAGATTAATTGTTGATGCAATTCTATAATAAATTGCCAATTCAATTCTATAATAGATTAATTGTTAATGCAATTTTATAATAAATTGCCAATTCAATTATATAATAGATTAATTGTTAATGCAATTCTATAATAAATTGCCAATTCAATTCTATAATAGATTAATTGTTAATGCAATTTTATAAAAAATTGCCAATTCAATTATATAATAGATTAATTGTTAATGCAATTCTATAATAAATTGCCAATTTAATTCTATAATAAAGTAATTCTTGATGCAATTCTATAATAAATTGCCAATTTAATTCTATAATAGATGAATTGTTAATGCAATTCTATCATAAATTGCCAATTTAATTCTATAATAGATTAATTGTTAATGCAATTCTATAATAAATTGCCAATTTAATTCTATAAATAAGTAATTCTTGATGCAATTCTATAATAAATTGCCAATTCAATTCTATAATAAATTGTCAATTCAGTTCTATAATAGATTAATTATTAATGCAATTCTATAATAAATTGCCAATTCAATTCTATAATAAATTTCCAATTTAATTCCATAATAAATTGCTAATTCAATTCTATAATAAATTGCCAATTTAATTCTATAATAGAATTATTGTTAATGCAATTCTATAATAAATTGCAATTTCAATTCTATAATAAATTGCCAATTCAATTCTATAATAAATTGCCTATTTAATTCTATAATAAATTGCCAATTTAATTCTATAATAGATTAATTGTTAATGCAATTCTATAAATTGCCAATTCAATTCTATAATAGATTAATTGTTTATGCAATTCTATAATAAAAAAATTTCTTTTAAATAAAAAATTAAACTCTTAGTACAGGATCGATATCCAGATCAAATTCTGTCAAATATTTCATCTGATAACTCCCAAAAGTGCCCCCTCAGTTTCTCTCTCCTACCACTTTCTCTGAATTCATCCAACCTCATCTTAAACTGATCCACGCTATTGCTGTTCTTAATCTGATCTGGCAACTTATTCCAAAAACATATTACTCTGTGAGCAAAAAAAAACATAACTGGTTAACAGATCTAGTTTTTGAAAACTGCCTTGACAATAACCTTCCAGATCTAGGAGAAATACTAAAAAAATGCCCACCATAGTTAGAAATGCCATCTTGAAAGTCTCAATCATATCACCTCTCATTCTTCTATCCAGAATTATAGCAGTGTGATGATTACTTGACTCATTTGAAAGCCTTGTTTTACCAGTCAAGGATACATCCTCAACAATCAGTCCGACAGAAGCTTTGTTGCTGTTGGGCTGATGTATGGTTCTGTATAGTCCTAAGAGGTCCACCCTCCCAGGTTTAACCTTCTCTCTTTCAAAAGTGTATTGCTAATCGCCTGCAGCGGCTCTCTAACGAAATGCTGAGCGGGCTGCTCAGGCATTTTTTGTAGGCCAGAGTGCACTTCCCCTAGTGTGCTGGCTTTTCAAAACCTCACCTGACCTTGTGTCTAACCTCCTGGGAAGGAGATAAATAAATTCATGAGCTTCCCTCGCTTTGGTGGCAAAGTTTATGAGCAAAGGGAAATAACTCCGACTAGATCGTTCGTTTTTACATCGTTTTTTTTTTTATGAGAAAAAATATTTGAGTCAATATATTTTTGTTTTCTATATCTTCTAAAATCGGTTAAAAATTGAATAAAATCAAAAAATTTTGTTATTCATTTAAAAATAGAAGTTCTTATTATCGATTTTACCAAAGGCCAAATTTTATATTAAAAAAAGAAAAATTGGAAAAATTACTTCTCAGCTTTTAGCAAGACATTAAGTTTTCTATGTAAGTTAAATCTAAACTAATCTAAACTGTGGTTTGAGTTTTGTACAGGTTTTATTTAGGCCGGTGAATTCCCTCGGACAATCTCCATCTTTATCTACAGATGAAGATTTTACAAACCTTGGGAACTCACCAGACCTTGAGTTTTGTACAGGTGTTTAGCCAAAATAATCCCGTTGGTGAACACCTTTCTCCGAATTTCGAACAGGCGGATTATTTTACTCAAACTTACATTACAAACTGAATACCTCTCCAAAACTTGTACACATTTTATAATGTGAGAACTTAGTGTTTAATCGGTATACAGGGTGTGTGGAAAGTAACTACCCATTATGAAGTGCTCGTAATTTATTACTGAAGTATAATTTTTACATGAAAGGAATACTATAAGAAAGTCTATAGCATAGGGTTTCATTTAGAATTCAATGCGGGCACCAGCATTTCACACCAACTTCTAAATCTGCCTGGGAACCGCATCAACTGATTTCACAAGAAATTTTTTTTTCTTTTCTTTTGCTAATGAGCCACCACTGTTTATTAGTAGTTGAATGAAGATGAATACTATGAAAGGATTGAAAATCTCCACATGCCATCTACTCAAAACAACAGCTGAAGGATAGAATAAATATCCTGTTTGTAAGGAAAGGAAACAAGTTCATATATGAGAATGTATATATATATACACAGGTGTTGAAGTTCATGTGTGTATGTAGGTATGTATTATCGATGCTAGAGCCCGTGGTTTCGGCGGGAAGGTTGCAGGCCAAGAGAGAAGTTTGGTGGTTGAAAGAAACGCTGTGGATGAGTCAGCTTGCTGTGTGGTCCCCTGGCCGGAAAAGAGAAAGAAACTAATGGGCACTCCCTTTTATCGATTCTGGTTGTGTACACAGCTCGCCTGAGAGATGGCCTCTGATTGGGCAAGCCAGAAAGGAAGTTAAATGGTTGCACCAATCAGCATCTAGCTTAGAAATTAAGCATAGATTCAAGATCGATGCTGTCGATGCTGTTGTGGTAGTACCGCCGCTACCGAGTCCGAGTCCCTGTTTGCGATTGGTTGACTTTGGAGATTGGCAGTTGTCGTCCAAGTTGATAGAACAGCTATTGACGAGCCTGAAAATGAGGATTGAGGTATGAAGAAAGAATCCCGTCGACGAGACCTGCCGAAGTGTAAACCATGAAGTGTGTAGCAACCATTAAACTGGTGTTAAATGTTTAAAAACAAAAGAAAAACATGAATTTGTTGAATTGAAGAATGAAAACATTGTTTAACGAACACAAAATATTTATATATGTAGAAAAATATTTATATATGTAGAAAAAGTATTTATATATGTAGAAAAAATATTTATGTATGTAGAAAAAATATTTATATATGTAGAAAAAGTATTTATATATGTAGAAAAAATATTTATGTATGTAGAAAAAATATTTATATATGTAGAAAAAGTATTTATATATGTAGAAAAAATATTTATGTATGTAGAAAAAATATTTATATATGTAGAAAGAATATTTATATATGTAGAAAAGATATTTATATATGTAGAAAAGATATTTATATATGTAGAAAAGATATTTATATATGTAGAAAAAATATTTATATATGTAGAAAAAATATTTATATATGTAGAAAAGATATTTATATATGTAGAAAAAATATTTATATATGTAGAAAAGATATTTATATATGTAGAAAATATATTTATATATGTAGAAAAAATATTTATGTATCTAGAAAAAATATTTATGTATGTAGAAAAAATATTTATATATGTAGAAAAAATATTTATATATGTAGAAAAATATTTATATATGTAGAAAAAATATTTATATATGTAGAAAGAATATTTATATATGTAGAAAAATATTTATATATGTAGAAAAATATTTATATATGTAGAAAAAATATTTATATATGTAGAAAAAATATTTATATATGTAGAAAAAATATTTATATATGTAGAAAAAATATTTATGTATGTAGAAAAAATATTTATATATGTAGAAAAAATATTTATATATGTAGAAAAAATATTTATATATGTAGAAAAAATATTTATGTATGTAGAAAAAATATTTATATATGTAGAAAAAATATTTATGTATGTAGAAAAAATATTTATGTATGTAGAAAAAATATTTATATATGTAGAAAAAATATTTATATATGTAGAAAAAATATTTATATATGTAGAAAAAATATTTATGTATGTAGAAAAAATATTTATGTATGTAGAAAATTACAAGATATTTTATGAAAGTAATTGTTTATTTGAAATGTTCCGTTTTCAGAGAAAGTTTAGTTAGAAAAGCAATAAAATGTATGTGTTTATGAGTGTAATTTATGAGTGTGTATATGCGTGTGACAGCGTAGGCGTTTGTGTGAGTGTGTGTGAGTTGATTAGGCGAACTATGACCACTTTTGGACAGTGTCTGCATTTGTGTGTGTGTTGCTATTTGTCAGGGTGTGTAAGCATGTGTCTGTGAGTTGAAAAATAAATAGTAGCCTTCCAAGTCCAAGGGGGAAGGAAATGGAAAGGTTGTCTTCTTGTTAAACCTGTACTGATTTTTTTCCAACTATTTAAATAGGAAAACCTCACCTTAAATAATCTTTCAAGACGCATGTTTTTATTTTGAGCGATTTTAATCGCCGAGGTGCAGCGGACGTATTTGAACGTATATCACGTGACAGCCATTTTCTTTTTTTTTTTCTTTTTTTTTTTTTCTTTTGCTAATTGTGCTCTGGGAGCCAGTTTTGGAAGAAAAATCTAATTTCTTTTTTTGAGGATGTGGCTTGTGTGTTTTCGCTCACGGCATTGGTCAATTAATATTATAGGATTGGGATACATGTCAGTCATATATGCAAATACCAGTAGTACAATGTCAGTCGCAGAATGTAGACCAAGACCGTCGAAGGGAGAGTAGCCTGCCACCATCCAGTATCGATGAAATTCACGTTAAAAATTTCACTGGCGAAGCGGCAAAGATTTTTTGTCACAGTTTTCCAGGAGTTTGACTTCAGAATAACATGGTGCACTTCTTAATGTAAATGGAAGTTTAGGCAAAACAGTTTTGAAAAAGGAACAATATTAGGTGAGCGTCAATTATGTTGAGGCGTTCTATCATGGACTTCAGTTGAGACGATTTGACACTTAGAGCTGCAACTACTCCATTTGAGCTAATAGGCGAACTGAAAATAATGGTATCGTCCAGCTCTGTTATGGTGACGTCTCCCAACGTAGATCGGAATATGATTTACTGTCAATTTAAAGTGACAAAGTATATTTAAACAAGCCGCGCATGCGTGGTCCCCTTCTGTATGTGACTCGATGTGGCGAGTGTAAAATGCAATAAATTTGAGCAATTTTTTTACCCCCCCCCCTTTGACCCCCTGGGGGTGCGAACCAGAATTTTTCTGAGATCAAGGATGCTCATTTTATATCCAGAACAATTGCCTCTACATTTTGGCCAAATTTCAGAAAAATTGAATGGATGTTATGGGAGAAAAGGGTAATTTTTTGCCATTTTGATAGCTTTTGACCCCCTGGGTGCGCAAACCAGATTTTTTCCAAGGTCATCGATACTTATTTTCTATTAGGAACAATTGTCTCCACATTTTGGCCAAGTTTCAGAAAAATTGAATGGGTGGATGAAAAGTTATGGGGCAAAAAATGTCATTTTTTGTTATTTCGGGGCCTTTTGACCCCCTGGGGGGCTAACCAGATTTTTTGTTTTTAATCGGAGAATGTCACTTTCTATCCTGACCAAAGTTACAACTTCATGCAAAATTTCAGAGAAATTCAATGGATGGTTGCGGAGAAAAATCCGGACGGACGGACGGACGGACGGACGGACGGACGGACATGCCTCAAAACATAAGTCACCCGATTTTATAAATCGGGGGATCAATAATTATTGACAAAAAAAAAAGATTTATTTTATTTTTAATGTTCACGGGAAAAAATTATCAGTATTTTGTGTGTGTGTGTGTGTGTGTGTGTGTGTGTGTGTGTGTGTGAGTTGATTAGGCGAACCTTGACCACTTTGGGACATTTTTAAAGTCGAAGTTTAAACTATAAAACATAAAATTTTAGAGATGAATCACATCTATTTCAAATTTTAAGTTTTATAGTTCAAACTTCTACTTTAAAAATGTCGTTATTACCAACAAAATGGGTTGATAAAATGAAGCTAAAATATATGAAAACTGAAACACGTAAAATCTTCCAAAACGTCGGTTAAAGGGAGATAATTCACGACTGGCTTTGCAATTAATTCACATTTTTTACCGAATTTAAAAATAAAACTTTATTCATCATCTTTAAATAAGTTACTTTTTTAAAGTTAATTTAAAATTAAAACAGACGAAAACTTAAATAACAGAACAAATGAAATTTAAAGAAATAATTTCAAAATAGACAAACAATAAAGTTACTAGTGCGAAAAAAAAATTGAAAAACTCAAAGTTATAAAAAAAATTCTGATGGATAATTTACTTGAATATTTGACATTTTCTTTAACTACTTAATTTGTTCTTAGTAACATATTCATTTTTCGACCGTCACTTGGACTTAATAATTGAAGAGTTCCATTCATTCCACCGAATCAACCGATGTTGACTGTTTGTTGGATTTTCGTTTTAAATTATAAATTTTCGTTTTAAAAGATCACTGTTGACTATTTTGATAAAATTTTAATTCATGCAATAAAAAAAATTCACTAAAATTACTGACTATTCATTTAAATGATAAATTTTCGTTTTTAAAATCACTGTTTTAATTCATACAATTAAAAAAAAACACATTTTAATTATTTTTATAAATTTTTAAATTATTAAATAAAATATTTTCATATTCAATAACGATACATTGTTCGCTGTTATTATTCTTCGCTGTTAATATTGTCATTTTGAATAAAAACATCTAATTCGGTTACTTCCGGTTGGTTGTCTGCCCCTGCCTTAAAAAGAGGAAAGCAAATTAAGTCCAAGTGACGGTTGAAATGCAGAAGTGGCCATTTTTCTTACCATAAATGTATTTAACAGAGAATTTAAAGTGCTCCAAACAAGCATTCTTTCTATTGTTTTTCAATACTGTGATCCTGATCACGCGTCAATATGAAAAAAAAAGTCCACTATAGCAGTCACAGAGAGCCTTCCCCATCCTTCTACCCGTTACCCACCGTCTTGAACTGAATTGACTACATCTCAACAGAGCTCTAGATGGCAGTTCGGATTTAACCAACCCTTATTCCCGGATTCCCAACCTTGGTTGTTATCGGCCCGCTTGCATTGCAACAAAAGTCTTTGAAGACGGCACTCACAAAAGGCCTTTACTTCCCTACGATAAGAGCCAGAATTGAGGCACGTACATGTGTAAAGAAGGGGATGTTGTCCCTATCTTAGGTTTCAGACAAAGGTTACCTATACCGTTTGGTATAGGTAGAAAGAAACTTGGGCAGTGTTCGAGAGAGGAAAAGGAAATTAAGAGTTCTTAGAGCAGCAACTATCTTCAGGCGAAGATAGTATTTGCTGTGAGCGTCCAGTGGACAGGGGCAGAAGATGTTGATGTCTATAGTCCATTGGACCAAGACGCCCTGTCTAGAAATATGTACGATTTTTATCACCTAAATATTTAATGTATTTTTATGTAATTATTGGTCCCCCGATTTATGAAATCGGGAGACCTATGTTTTGAGGCATTTCCGTGTGTCCGTCCGTCCGTCCGTCCGTCCGTCCGTGTGTGTGTCCGTCCGTCCGGATTTTTCTCCGCAACCATCCTTTGAATTTCTCTGAAATTTTGCATGAAGTTGTAACTTTGGTCAGTTTAGAAAGTGACATTCTCCGATTTAAAAAAAAAAAATCTGGTTAGCCCCCCAGAGGGTCAAAAGGCCCCGAAATGGCAAAAAAGGACATTTTTTGCCCCATAACTTTTCATCCATCCATTCAATTTCTCTGAAACTTGACCAAAATGTGGAGGCAATACTTATTTTCTATTAGGAACAATTGTCACTTTCTAACCTGACCAAAGTTACAACTTCATGCAAAATTTCAGAGAAATTCAATGGATGATTGCGGAGAAAAATCCGGACGGACAAACGGACACACACACACACGGACACACGGAAATGCCGCAAAACATAGGTCTCCCGATTTTATAAATCGGGGGACCAATAAGTATCACTGACCTTGGAAAAAATCTGGGCGCGACCCCAGGGGGTCAAAAGCCCCCTAAAATGGCAAAAAATGACCCTTTCCTCCCATAACATTTGATCCATACATTCAATTTTTCTGAAATTTCTTTGAAATTTTGCATGAAGTTGTAACTTTGGTCAGGTTAGAAAGTGACATTCTCCGATTTCTGAAAAAAAATCTAGTTAGGCCCCCAGGGGGTCAAAAGGCACCGAAATGGCAAAAAATGACATTTTTTGCCCCATAACTTTTCATCCATCCATTCAATTTCTCTGAAACTTGGCCAAAATGTGGAGGCAATTGTTCCTAATAGAAAATAAGTATAGCTGACCTTGGAAAAAATCTGGTTTGCGCCCCCATGGGGTCAAAAGCTCCCAAAATGGCAAAAAATGACATTTTTTGCCCCATAACGTTTGATCCATCCATTCAATTTTTCTGAAACTTGGCCAAAATAAAATGAGCATCCTTGACCTCATAAAAATTCTGGTTCGCGCCCCCAGGGGGTCAAAAATGCCCCAAATTGCCCAAATTTATTGCATTTTACACTCGCCACATCGAGTCACATACAGAGGGGGACCACGCATGTGCGGCTTGTTTTTATTGGTGATTGCAGCGTTCGTTGTTTTTTTTTTTTTTGCTTACTATTATTTCGATTGTCTCACTTCCTAAGTGATTAAGATGCAGAAAATTGCATTATTAGTCGCCCTTTACTTTATAGGACGTATTTTTTGTTAATATATATATATTTTGGGGGGGGGATGAATGGAATAAATAAATGAATAAATAATAAAAAAAATAAAGAATGAATAAATAAATAAATATGTAAATAAATAAAAAAAATTTTAAAATTAAAAAAAAATTTTTTTTTTAAATTAAAGTCTATAAACTAATAATAGTACTAACTTAACCTAACAAAAAACATTACCGATAATAATATATAATAATGATATCAATAATATAAATAATAATACAAGACATTGAATGAATAAATAATTGAATAAATAAAAATAAAGAGATTATTAAAACTATATAAGGAATTAATAAGAAATGTTGAGACTGCCCACGCGTGAACATTCAATTTACAAAATTAACAGTTAATCGACATTACATGCCGAAGGGAAAATAAATAAATTAGAATTTAAAATTAATAAATAAATAATAACAGTAAAAATAAATAATAATTAATAATAATAACAATAACAACAGTAAGAGGGGATAAAATACCGGAACCAGCCCGACGAGAATAATACCCTATAACATTTTTTTTTTTTTTTTTTTTTTTTTTGTCTGGTGCTTCGAACAGGCGTGTTCAGGCTTGCTGGTTGTTCAACTCGCCCTGGCTGATGTGAGGATCCTGTGAGACAAAGGAACCGCACCAGCATGTGCTTGCATGTGCACGATAGAATTGGTGTCGGCTTGCCTGCACGCCGTGTATCCGACAATTAATTAATAATTTTTTAAAAATGAAAAAAAAAGAAATACATTCGTTTTATGAGAATAACAATATTTTAGCCTAACATAATTAGAAATAACTAAATTTAAAAGCGACTTAGACATCATTAAACAGACCCAACTGAATTACCTCCCTTCCATTGTTGTAATTAGCATTTGACAGATTCGAACGATGAATGAACAGATAATACTAGTTTGAATTAAATTAATTAATAAAATATACATATTTAAAAAAATAAATAAATAAACTAAATATTAATATACACAATAATATAAGACAGACAACAGATAATGGAATGTTTAATGGCAGTATTAACCGACATATTAATTTAAACGAATAGACTTGGTTTAAGTTTAGATTTAAAATTTAAAAAAAGAAAAGATTCTAAAAAACATTAAAAATATTATGAAAAAAAATTAATAAAAATAAATAAATGAATAAATTTAGTAAAAGTAAATAAATAAAATTTTTAAAAATTAAACTTTATTTATTTGTTTGTTTATTTTTATTTAAAAAATCTGCTAAGAATTCAAATTTAACCAGTATTTTCTGCGAGACTGCATCCCCACGGCTTCCTTCATATGCATGTTTGAACTTGAGTTAAGCACGGTTCTGAAGAAGAAAAGAGTTCCCGAAATATTATATCATAAGGAGTTTCCACCAGACCATCTTGATACAGGTATTACATAACATTGTAACATTGTGTAGATAGACAGATATATGTTTGTGAAAAATATATATATATATATATATATATATATATATATATATATATATATATATATAGTCTCGGAAGTTTCTCAACTATTAAAACTATATTAAAAAAAAATTTTTTTTAAAACAAACTTATAGTCCCAAGTCTTTCAGTGGAAAATCACTCATGTAAGTCAATTTATTTTTTACAGTTATTATATTAGTTTGTTTCTAACACTATTTTAAGGGATCATCAGTTGTTTACCATGAAAAACTGTTTCGGGAATTTAAAAACAAGACAGTATTTAATTTCATGGCTTCCCAGCAGAGTTGATCAGACCCCATATATATATATATATATATATATATATATATATATATATATATATATATGTGTGTGTGTGTATGTGTGTGTGTATACATTGTATTAAGGGTGAAACTTCTACCATTATATGTCTTATTTACTCCAACTTGTTCTATCCGTCACACCTCTGCATTGCATTGCCTTCTAAGTATCACATTTCTATATACAAACAAACTACATAAACCTCTTATATTTTTATTTATTTTATACGTACATAAAAGTAATCCATGGACACGTGTTTCTGGCTCACAGCCGTCATCAACATGGCTAAGACAAGGATCAAACCTTCGATATTGATGTCTATAGTCCAGTGTTTTACCATCGGACCAAGACGCCCTGTTTAGAAATATGTACGATTTTTATCACCTAAATATTTAATGTATTTTTATGTAATTATTGAATTAATATCGAAGGTTCGATCCTTGTCTAAGTTAGCCATGCTGATGACGGCTGTAAGCCAGAAACCTATGTCTGGAAGAAAAAATTAGAATCCTAAAATATGAAGACAGCAATATCTTAAATAAAAGGGACGAATTATTGGCAAAATGTAGACACCGTCACAAATTTAAAATAACTAACCTGTAAATTATTAATTTTTAAAATTTACTTTTATTTATTTCTTTTGTAAATAAAACCTATATTTACTTCACCATACTTTTAATTCATCGTCATATAATATAACATTTTTTAATCGTGTGCAGTTGCAGTACCTATTTTAATCGTAATTTCCGTATTTTAATTTTTAAACGTATAACATTCGCAATCTGAAATTTAATCAAAACTTTCGCATTGTTACATAATTTAAAAAAATTATTATTCCTTTAAACGAACGCAATTAGGTTTTAATCATGATCAGTTATATTCACCTTTTAAATCGAGGATTAACTTCTTGAATAAATAGGAAACCTAAATTTTTTTTTTTTTTTTTTTTTTTGCACTTTGATTTTACATATTTTTATACTCCGTTAATGCCACCACCCTAATTTATTAATTAACATAATCACCCCTTCCCATCCCTTCTATATTATAGAGACCAATCAATAAATAGAATATCGTTGAAATTCTTTTTATTTTTCTACTTTTTATTTTTTATTTTATTCTTTATTTTTACTTTGTTTTAAAAGATATAAAGGTGTTAAAATTCTTCCATTTGGGTTTGAATCGTGATTGGAAACACATCCGAGGAGACCTAGTTACGGTTGAAATAACTTATAATGTGTACAATCCGAATGTATATTTAGTCTTTTTAAACCTCATAACGTATTCATGCTCTGTTTGAACGGACATAGAGCTCTCTGATTCGGAATCCTATCGAAAATAATCGAACCTGAAAACTATATATATATATATATATATATATATGTATTGTATATAAATTTTTATAAACAACAAAGGTTCACGTTATAGCTCAATAGTGAAATACTAGAGCTCTTTATTAATATTTTAATGTTATTTAAACCTTAGTTAATGAAGAAAGCAAATTTCTATAAGTTCATCAAAAAACAGTTTTTATTGGCATACAATTGTTTCTGCCCTCCTCAAACACATACATATTCTTGGTATAAGAATACATGAGTATCGATAATTTGTTATTTTGAAAGGGGCACTGATGAAGCTCCTCTCAAGATAAAAAAGTATCGATACTCTTTTTCATACTTTGTATACTAAGAATATGTGTTTGAGGAAGGAAGAAACAATTGTATGCCAATAAAAACTGTTTTCTTTTATGAACTTATGGAAATTTAACTACGGTTTACATAACATTAAAATGAATATATATATTACTATTTCATGTATCCACATAAAATTTTATCAGGGGATATCATTTTTTATGTATCAATTTTCAGTATTTACTTCAAAAGTGCTCGATATGTAAGTAGAGCTAGGTAGTAAGTTATGAAAATATATTTATGGCAATTAAGCTACACAAAGGCTCCCACGTTTCATCCCTGGGGGAATCTTCAGGCTAAAATGCATTGAGTTAGGTTTACTGGGTGTTTTTATATACATGGCTATCTAGTTAACCAATCAGATTCTTTGATGTTCTCTTAGCCAATCGTTAGGCTTCTCACGAACAAAGGTCCGGTTAGTTTTACTTCCGATTTCTTATTCTATTTTCTATAGATTTGCCTATCCCTGTTTCTTTTTTGTGTTAATTTAATGGATGACCTTATTTTAACAGGTGATTCCTTGTATTTCTATTTAGTTTTTAAGGTTTTAGTTTAGTTTAGTTTTTTTTACTTATTTGTTTATTTATTTATGTATTGTTAGCCTAAAGTAAATTTTATTCTGTGCAGGCATATATGTATATGTAATATTTGTTTAATTAATATTATTTTAATCAAATTGTTGACAATGTAAGGAAACGAATCCTCGAAATACACCCCGATAAGTTATTTCCCTTTGTTGACACTAAAAGGGTTAGAAAGTAAGGGGAATTCACTGGCACCGGATATCTCGTACAGAACGTCCTGCAGAATGAAGAATATCTAAATTATTTAGATATTTATATCCTATCATAAAAACTAATGTTATGAATGTTTTGTATAATTCTACGTCTGCGTTTTTATTTGTGTTAAACTGTAAATAAATTTGTACTTGGAAAGTAAATTAAATTAATTCCTTCTTATAACAGTTATGTTTGGGACCTCTACTAAATACAGAGCTATGAGATAAAATGACATCTTACCCCAACAATAGCTAGGGTTCAATTCTGAATCAACAGTATTAGTTAATAAGCGAGAGGGGGGTGCAAGGAAAATAGTAAGAGACTGTCAATTGCATAGGTCTCTAGGATAAAACCTTATTGCTATTTTGACTGTGATAACATCTTTATGTATACGTATAATACATTCATAATATGTAATATGGTTTCGATTAGTAACGTCTGCTTTGTGATGGGAGAGATAAATAAAACTAACCACGATTTATGAGTGCCATATAACATTTTACTCTGAGCACCTACTCACGTTTTTTTATTACTTTTCTTGTCGTGACTTATTTCATTTATCTAGCAACCCACTGAAGGATCATGACCTACAGTTTGAAAAACTATGATCTATAAGTCTGGAGCTGATAGATTTTTTAGATTGTCTATGTCTGGTGCTAGATTTTTTAACTAGCTAGACTGTCTTGAGGTTGTAGCAGTTACCTCCTCCTTTCAAAACATAACTACACCGGTTGGCCGTTAGGTGGCGCTTTTTCACCGACAGGTGGCGCTGTAAAGCGACACCAGAGTTATCTGCCCTTCTGACTATAAAAACCGTTGCAAACGGAAAATCCATCTCTTCTTCACCGACCAGCCTTGGCAGAATAACGCTGGCATCAGCGCTCCGTTTCACTCGCTTTTTGGCCTCGATAGAACGACGCTGACACTAGCGTTCCGTTTCACTTTTCTCGTCTGGTCAATTGGCCTCGGCAGAACGACGCTAATACACTAGCGCTTCGTCTCACGCTTTTCTCTACAAATGGCATCGGCAAAACAACTACCAACACACGGTTCTTCCGTCAACACGTGGGCAAACAACGGTAAGAGTTCTCAACTCATTTTCTTTGTGTACGGCTTTCAAAGACTTTCCTCACACCGGATTCATTTCTTCTTATACCTTTTTCAAGAACTGTTTTTCCATCGACACACATGCATACATCACACACTTCATCATTCCACGTACACACACGTTCAATAAACGTTATTTGAACTACTTCATTTTTGTTTATTAATTATTACTCTGTCTTTGCATGCAAACATTGCTTGATTTACTAAACACGTTTATAATCGGGGGAACACGACCCTCGATCCGAACATTGGTGACCCAACGTGCAAGCTTTGTTGTATGGGGCAGAGTAATTAATTTCGTACAAGAACAAAAAAATAAAAATATATATATCATTTCTCGTTTTTTCTTTCGTGGTGAAACGAATTACGCATCCATCTTTTTTCTTTTTTTTTTTCCTACCCACGTGGTAGAAATATACAAACAAACAAAAAAAAAGAAGCCACCGTCTCTATTTTTCCTGGCCACGCGGAAATATCCAAACAAAGAAAAACAAACATTTCTCGGCTCTCTCCGAGTATAAAACAAATTACAATTTCATTTTTTTTCTTCTTCTCTTTCTCCACCCACGTGTCGGAAAAATATATACAAAGAAAAAGACAAACTTTTGCCAATCCTTTTTTTCTTCTTTTTCGACGAACAAAAGGACCTTACAAGACGCCACTTCCTTTGTTTTGAACACGTGGAGATAAAAAGAAAACAAAAGAAAACAAACGCTCACGCTGCCCATCTTTTTCGTGACCACGTGTTGATAAAAAAATTCAAAATAATGCCGCCATCTTTTTCACCTGGAAATGAAAATTCAAACAAAAAAAGAAAATACGAATTTTTTTTTCTTTCTTTTCAACAACAAAGGAAAAGAGAAGCCGCCATTCTTTCTCTACGTGGAAACTAACATTCAAACAAACGAAAACAAAAACGTCATTCCTCGTGTGAAACAAAGTACGACTCCATTTTTTTTTCTTTTCTTTTTCCCTTCTACCCACGTGTTGGAAATATATATAAAAGAAAAGAAAACTACAAAAAAGGCAACACACGATGCTAAACATGAACAACCACATTTTCCCGGACATTCATCAAGCACCAAACATTTCCGGACATCACTGACGACACTATGGAAGAAATCACACCAGTTCAAAATGAGTACAACTGCACAAACACGACTAAATACTCAACAACTGGACGTTCGTTGATCAACTGGGGGACACATCAACTCGAACGACGCGCACCAACACCAGTACAGACCCACTTGTACCTGGATATGCTAACTCACTTGCAGATATTTGTGCATCTGATTTTGACCATAGTGTACCACCAATCTCAACAACTAGATGTTTGTTCATCAGTTCCACAACACGGACTAATTAACATGAACAACATCAACACCGCACAGACCTACTTGTACTCATTCATCAACAACTGCACAGACTCACTTGTGCTCATTCATCAACAACTGCACAGACTCACTTGTGCTCATTCATCAACAACTGCACAGACTCACTTGTGCTCATTCATCAATCAATTGCACAGACCCACTTGTGCTTATTCATCAACACCTGCACAGACTCACTTGTGCTCATTCATCAACATCGCACAGACTCACTTGTGCTCATTCATCAACAACTGCACAGATTCACTTGTGCTCATTCATCAACAACTGCACAGATTCACTTGTGCTCATTCATCAACAACTGCACAGACTCACTTGTGCTCACTCATCAATACCGCACAGATTCACTTGTGCTCACTCATCAACAACCGCGCAGACCCAAGCACCAAACATTCCCGGACAACACTGACAATTCAACGTTTGTTCATCAGCTCTGCATCACGCAGACTAATCAACATGAACAACGCCACCAACAAGTGCAAATTCGCTTGCACTCAGCATTTTTCGACCGCAGACTCACTTGCGCTCAAACTTGATGCAGACCCAAACAACACGCAGATCCACATGCGTTACAAACACTCAATTCCGCAGACGCACTTGCGATCAATCATTCAATACAGATGCAGAAACAGAAATAAGTAGCGTGCACACTACTTTTTCTAATCTTCAACAGCAAAACAGACATACCCACAAAGAATGCTTCTCATCTACAACTGTACATATTGAATAATATTTTCAATATTTTTCAATCTGGGGGGGAGTCCTTGTAGCAGTTACCTCCTCCTTTCAAAACATAACTACACCGGTTGGCCGTTAGGTGGCGCTTTTTCACCGACAGGTGGCGCTGTAAAGCGACACCAGAGTTATCTGCCCTTCTGACTATAAAAACCGTTGCAAACGGAAAATCCATCTCTTCTTCACCGACCAGCCTTGGCAGAATAACGCTGGCATCAGCGCTCCGTTTCACTCGCTTTTTGGCCTCGATAGAACGACGCTGACACTAGCGTTCCGTTTCACTTTTCTCGTCTGGTCAATTGGCCTCGGCAGAACGACGCTAATACACTAGCGCTTCGTCTCACGCTTTTCTCTACAAATGGCATCGGCAAAACAACTACCAACACACGGTTCTTCCGTCAACACGTGGGCAAACAACGGTAAGAGTTCTCAACTCATTTTCTTTGTGTACGGCTTTCAAAGACTTTCCTCACACCGGATTCATTTCTTCTTATACCTTTTTCAAGAACTGTTTTTCCATCGACACACATGCATACATCACACACTTCATCATTCCACGTACACACACGTTCAATAAACGTTATTTGAACTACTTCATTTTTGTTTATTAATTATTACTCTGTCTTTGCATGCAAACATTGCTTGATTTACTGAACACGTCTATAATCGGGGGAACACGACCCTCGATCCGAACAAGGTCTGGAGTTGCAAGACTCTAGTCTTGATTTGCTAGACCTACTAAACATCAAGAATCGCTTGACTGTCTTGATGTCTTGATTTGCTAGACTTTCTATGTCAAGACTTGCTAGACGGTCTAGACGTTTGTAGTTGCTAGACTGTTTAGACAACTAACATTGCTAGATTAAACTCCTGAGGTTGTTAGACTCTCTAGATTTGCTAGTCTCTTCTGACATCTGTACTATCTAGACCTGGAGTTTCTGGACTGTCTATACATCTAGCATTGCTAGGCTATATAGATATCTGGAGTTGCTAGACTGTTTCGAGTGCCAGATATCTTTATTGTAAAAACTGTCTAGACATCTTAAATTGCTAGACTATCTATACTTGATAAAATTTTAGATATCTGGAGTTCCAAAGTTTAGTGGAAATCTAGACTTATTGGATGTCTGGAATATCTAGACTGTTTTGATGCCTAAACTTTTTAGTCTATCTTGACTTCTAGACTTGCTAAACTATCTAGATGTCTGGAGTTGCTAGATTTCTAGACTAACTAGACCTGTTAAACGTCTAAATTTACCAGTTTTACGTTTTCAAACAAAAACAAAAACCTTCAACAAAAACAAGAAATTTAAAGACAACACTAGGGAGATCATTTTAAATATAACATTTAATTTACTGCAAAAAAATATTTAATACAAATGAAAAAATAAAAATTCTTAAGCTAATTGAGTATCCCGGTGATAGAGAAATGTTATGAGGGCGAAAGAGAAAGAGGTCAGAGTGCACTTATAAGAAATGAGAGTGCTAAGTTTTTAATTTTCAAATTCACAAAGGAAATCTCAAATCTCAAATCTCAAATCTATTATGACTTTGATCACAGAAATTTCAAAAAGTATTTTTTTTTACCATCGAACCCTTCTTTCGATCTCTGTAGATTCTGCATTCTTTTAATAGATTCTTTCGACTGGGTTATAATCCGCGAATCATGCCAGAGTTGCAATCAAACTCATTAATTCCACAAGATCACTGCCAAGCTAGTGTGAAAACCTCTTTTTATAAGGAGCACCAACCAGTAACAGAACATTCTAGAACCCTCTCGATCTTTCTCGAAAATTCTAGAACCTTCTCAAACCATCTGGATTTTTCTAAAACTTCCTATTTCTTTTTTTCTCAGTTATTAGAGATTTTTGTGACATAAAACTCTTCTGAATTGATAGATAAGACCTTTTTATTTTATCTTCTAAATGAATAGATGCGAAAGTTTTTTTCATTTATCCCAACCATATTCATATCAAAACGCGTTAAGCTTATTAAATTCAATTTTACATGTAAATATTTTCAAACACATTATATATACCCAACGGAACACTGCCAAAACACACTTATCCATATGCTTTATTTGAATAATAATTTTATAAACACTCTCTAATAAATTAATATTCTGCACAATTCATTTCTATTTTTGTTCTCCAATTTCTTCATATATATGTAATACTTTCTTCATATTAATATTATTAGTAGTAATATTAATTACAACGATTTAATGAAAAACGTTTAGCATTCAAAATGATTATTTTGAAATTCGAAAGATAACTTCCGGTTTTTGTTGTTGTTTATGACGACGACAGTGATGATGATGACGACGACGACGACGACGACGACGACGATGATGATGATGATAACTATTACATTTGCCATAAAAAAGAATAAAGAAAAAGGCCTCCTCCTTTCACCTTTTTAAATTTCAAAAAAAAAAAAAAGAAAAGAGAATCATATTTTTTTTTTAAATCGTCATTAAGTTTGGTTTCATATTTCTGTCTAATAATAATAGCGAAAAACACAAAGTAATTACTCAGGAATATATAATTGTTTTATTTGACCAATTGACGTTCCACATTTGGCGATTGTCAAGAATAACCAATAGAACGAAAAGGTGCGCAAAAAACAAATAGCAAACAAATAATTGTTACCAAACGCAATAAAAATTACTTTTGTACCTGCCTGCTTAATTATTTTTTTGTGTTTTAAAGTATTTGACAGCGTTTGTTTTTTATTCAAATTAAAAAGTTCTGTCAAATATATTACATTACACTTAAAAACAAAGATGGCTGACAGTCTACAAAGTCTGATGATTTGGGGGGGGGGATTTTTTCCCTTCAATTAGGTAGAAAAGTAAATTTCAAGGCGTTTTGAACAGTTATGTGTTTACTATTTGTTGGTTTCTTCACCCCAAAAGACGAAAAACTAACTTTGGAGATATTCGCATTTGCCATCTTGAAAATAGAACTGTAACAAGATCGGATTTGGACGAATTTTAATAATTCGTTCAAATCCAATCATGTTACAGTTCCATTTAACTTTCTTTCTTTTTGCAATAAAAACGCTTTAAAAAACTATAAAACACAAAAAAAGAGGCAGGTAAGTAGAAAAGTAACTTTATTCCCTTTGGTAACAGTTATTTGTTTATTATTTGTTTTTTTTACGGCTTTTTTTCGTTTGGTTATTCTTAGCAATCACCCCGATTTTTCATTTAATCCTTTTCTTATAGGGAATTCATTTTTATACTTATACAAAATCAAATCTCACCATTGGAATATATCAAATAACACCATGACAATCACCTTTTTGTTGTTCTTCAAATTACTAAAATGTGAAAAGAAAATTAATTACTGCCCAGAGGGCAGGTAGTTTTTGCTGAAATGGTGAGATGTCAGATTGCTAGATGTCTAGATATCTGAGTGTCTAGAAATCTATAATGGAATTGTGGGACTGTCTAGAAGTCTAGGGTTGCTATACATCTGGAGCTGTTAGATTTGCATTTCTAGAGTTGTTATACTGTATATACTTGCTAGTTTATCTAAACATCTGGACTTGAAAGATTGTCGAGACATCTTCAATTGCTAGCCCGTCTAGACGTCTTGAATTGCTAGATGATCTAGAAATGTCGACGTGCTGGACAATCTAGAATTGCTTTTCTGTCCAGACGTCTTCAGTTACTAGACTGTCTATGTGTCTGGAATTTCTAGACTGTCTAGTGTTGCTGTGTTATCAAGATTTGTTAGACTTCTTAGAGTTGCTAGACTTTCTAGTCGTCTGGAATTATTGAAGTGTATAGATGTTTGAAATTGTTCGAATAGATTTGCTAGACTGTCTAGAGATATGTTGCTAGACTGTCTAGACGACTATACTTGCCAGATTGTCTAAATGTCTAGAGTTTCTAGACATTTAACATGTTCAGACATGCTAGATGAGTAAATGGAAGCCCGCGCTGTGAAGACGAAGAAGAAACGGCCGAGCACGCCTTTTTCACCTGCAGCAAAGTTCGACGTCTCTGGGAATATGTCAGAGAGGTGACGGCTCGCATCGACGCCGAGCAGCTGATGGTCCTGGATGTCGCATCTGTCATCAACAACGCAGCTCCGCAATGGACGGGGGAAAAACGAATGGTGTTTCTGACCATCCTAGCCGTAGCGAGACTAGTGACGTGGGTTACACGTCTTGATGAGGTTCATGGGGTTGGATCGGTTTCAGATCGCGATCTGGTAGTTTACTTTAAACATCAACTTAAAGTGAAAATCAGATGCGATTGGAAGCGATTACATCGCATGGATTTCAATAGGAGATGGGTGCATGACACTAGTTTGTGCATCCGACGAGGCGCCAAGTTTGAGTTCGTGTTCCCTCCATAGTTATGGCACACGCGGTACTGGGTTCTACGGAACCCACCCCTGTAGACTTTTTTAACTAAAAGAGCAACTCTTAACTAGTAGGAATGAGAGATATCCTGTCCCTATTTTATTTTTGCCGGCACTAGAGAGCTTCCAAAGATTCCCACTTCCATTGTTTTACTTTGTCCCCGGTCTCTTGGAACCTTTGGCATTACTATCTTGGAAGCCGCCATCCACCCCATGATCCCATTCCCGATGAATTTATTTTTTGAATACCCCTCTTTTAAGTTCCCACTCCCATTTAGGGACTGACCCGCTTGTTTTCGGTCTTGGGCCGGAAAACAGCGGATGGTCCAACACTTAGCAACGAGGGAAAGACGGGCCATACTTTTTTATCATTTTATTTGGTTCTTTATTTTTCTTTCTTTTTGGGTGTTTTTAATATTTTTTTTTCCTACTCCCACGATAATTATCATTTACAACGTCGACTTTTTGGGATATGTTAAGTAGGGATCCATCCACAGAGTGAAAGCGGTATTTTGGTGCAAGAATCTGGTTAAGAGTAAGCAAAAGTTTTATTTTCTGTTTTTTGTTGTATTTTTTGATGAAAATAAAAAATGTTAAAAGCTTGTCTCACTTTCAAACCCCACTTTCTCGACCCGATCTTGGGTCACATCTTACTTGTGGGAGTAAGATAAAACTGGCCTTGTGCCTAACTCCTGGGGAGGAGTAAATAAAACATTTCTGTAGCACCGAGGTCGTTTTGTTACGTTTTCTAATAAAAGTTTTGAAACTGAAAGTTTATATGCAGTTATCAAAGTTTATTGGCAATCAATGATAAGCAAACAAATGTTAAGTAACCTTAATTAACTGTTTATTGAAAAAGCTGTTCATGTGAATTGTGGTCGTATAATTAAACAATTGAATATACTGACATTTAATGTGTTATATTTTACACATTATTTGAATGCTTTCATTGGAACTTTTATTTGAATACTTTTATTGGAATGTTTAAATGTACGTCTGACTTTCTTTGAACGCCTACAGGAGAGAGTCTGAATGCCGACAAGACACCACCTTCGAGTGTCTTCAATTTCTCCGTGCAAGGGTTTGTCAGGACACCCTGGCATGAGGATACTTCGTTTTTGAAGTAAACCGTCGCCAAATATTCAAAATAACATAGAATTCGAAGCCAAAGTAAGATCCACTCAGTATGGCGACACACTGGTACATATGAGGAAAGTAATCCTTCTGCTGTTGATGCTACCACAGGTAACAATAGTAAGCTGCATACTCCACCAGACCAGATAAATTCTAGTCCTGGGATACGGCAAAACCAAGCAAACATCACAAGGAAAATAAATTATAATATAGTTAAGTGTTCGATTGGGGAGAAGAAAATTGGGTTCTGTTATAATAAATTAGTTAAATAATCGATTAATGGTGATGTTATAGATGACGCACCTGATTTCCGTGACTTCGCGTCGGCACCGATCGGGCAGGTTGTGGAAGCACCCGAGAGTTGCCGAGACGAAAACGCCAAGCGTTAATGGAAGACTTGCAGGCGATAATATAAGACGAATAAATTCAAAGAAAAAATACATAGATAAAAAGATAAAAACCGAACAAACTGTATGGGGGGGGGGGTCAAATGAACCATTTTCAATCAAATGTGTAGAAAGAAAATTTTTTTTTTGGGGGGGGGGGGGGTAATTTTGTCAATGTTTTCTTTTTCATTTGTTTCGCTGTTTTCTTTTTTATGGGTTAGAGTTTCCGTTCTTAACGATAGCCAAACCCTGCATTCAAACTTCCAAGCTCTAACTGGAAGACTGGCAGACGCTAATATAAGACGAATAAATTAAAAGAAAAAAGTACATAGATTAAAATCATTTTCTTTTTTTGTGAAAATAATGTTTTTTTTTGGGGGGGGGGGGGGAGGGGTAAAATTTTGTCAATGTTTTTATAAGATAAAAAAAAAGAAAAATGATATTATTCCGTCAGCGCTCAGACGCTTCCGCGACATGCCCGATCATTGTCGACGCGAAGTCACGAAAATCAGATGCGTCATCTGTAACAGTACCGAAAATTGTGGAGGTGGAGAAATTAGTTGTTTATTTTCTCAAATAATTTTATTTTTGTATTTTAATACTAATGTGAACGTTAAACTGAAGTCAGGAAGTGGGTGATCATTCTACATTAACTCTATACAGGAAAGTAAATTCTATGTAGAATTTGGTATATTCGGACTACTGTTCTCATCTTGGGTGTTTTTATCACAACGTTTCGGCCGATGTAACCTCCGACCTTCTTCAGGTGTACCTTGTGAGATGAGAACGATAGTCCAAATATACCAAATTCTACAAATTATCAACCCTCATCTGAAAAGTAAATTCTAGTATAAAGATGTTCTTCTTTTTCAATAACAACTAGCTGACAGAAATTAGTTGTTTATTTTCCCAAATAATTTTATATATATTTTTTAATATTGACGTGAAAATTACATTGAATTACTCCAGTATTTTTGTTCTATTCAATTATTAAAGTCATCAAATTGTTATAAAACTATAATTATTTCTGGTCAATGTAGAGTTGTTGTAATCGCAGCTAGATTGTGAAACGAAAAACCTGCTTTGCTACTTAAGGAAAGAAAAAGAAATAAGAAAAAAGAAGGGTTATACAGAGATTGGAAACGCAATTTATCGATGTTCATTCTGAATCCACAAGATCTTTTGTGTGTGCATGCGTTTAAAAATAATCATTAATTATTGTACATTCTCTCGGCCTGCTGTTTCTGTCTGTCTGTTTGTTTAGCAAATGGGACTTTTGCACAGAGCCCATGAAGATTGTGCCTAAGGATTGTCTGGTGTGCATGAAGTCCCCCTCATTGGTCGCAGCTATTTGTTAGACCTGCAAGATTGCAGGTTCACCTCTGACACCGAGAACCGCAAGGCTCAGTGGTTACATACAAAGTTAGAGAAGGTTTAGCCCAGAAATACATTTAAAGAAATAAAAAAAGTAACATTAACTTGCTGAAAAGTAAATATTATTTTTAAATGTAAGTTTATTTAGATTTTATTATGATGAATAAATAAAACTAATTTACATTATTCAGTTTCAGTAAAAAAATTTAAAAAGAAGAAAAAAGATAAAAGTTTTAGTTTTTTCTTCGAAAAAAGAGAAGAAAAAACAAAGCTGTTTAATCATTGTAACTTGTTTAAAAACGAATATCTGTTCTTGCCTAATGTTATGTAATACCAATGTATTTTGCTTGTAAGAGGAGTTTTTTCTTGTTATAAATGATTGTTACTGGTTTTATGCCTTTTTAAAAAGACCGTAGAAAAATCTGCTAATAAGACAGGGAAAACAAAAATCCTTTATTATATTTCATAAAAATAACATACTAAATAGATTAAAAAAAAAAAAATTATTGCACCTCCTGTTGTGATATTCAAGTAATTTAAAGAGAAAAAATACGTTAATATCTATTTTGAAAAAATGTAATTGTTTATATTAAGTCGGACACAGGTATAGAAATGTAGAAAATCCTTTTTATTAAATTCGTAAGTGGCTGGTGCTGTTTCGGTCGTAAACGAAAAATTGCTCAATCTAATAAACTTGCTAGCTGGAATAAGTATTTTTTGAAATAAAATAAAGTGAATTACATTTTTAATGTAATTATTATGCTGCAAGGATAAAAAAATCGCTAGTTAGAATCAAATATCGATTTGCTAGATGCAATGCTATGTAGGTCTAACTTTGAGAATATAACTGACTTTTCTTTATATATTAGATTTTATATTCCGTATTTCTTAATTGGGAGAGTTTCCCAGCAGAGTGCTCAATTATTAATGCAAAAGTAAAATTAACTAGATAATTAATAAGAGCATGATATTTATTAATATTAAATAAAGTGTTACAACAACACTTTATTTAATATTAATATATATATTAGATTTTATATATATTTTTCCAGGTTGTCTACATGTAATCGGTAAAACAATGTATACTCTCAGTTTTACTTTTAGGTGCATAAGTCAGTGTTAAAGAATCAAAATTTACCATTGATTTTACCAATTGATTTTTACCAATTGATTTTTACCAATACTTTCGTGAATAAAAACCTAAATGGAAAATATATTTCAGCAGTCCCTATAGTATAATTGAACCGATATTTTAGTGACGGCTAACAAAAAACTTTTTTTACTTGCCTTGTCGCAGCCATCGTAAAACACAAAGAAAAGAAAAAGACAATAATCAAACAATGAGTAAATTATGATAAAGCAGTGGTTGGAAATGTAACAATATTTTATTTAGAGAAAGATGTTTTTGTGTTCGTGTGTGAGTTGCGTTGTGTTAGTATGAGAGTTCATATGTGTGAGTGATTTTCTCTTGTGGTTATTTCATGAAAGCGGAAAAGTTTACTAAATAGTGAGATACGTGTAAATTTATTAGTAGTAGTTTTAACTGTTTGCTGGTTGTTGTTGTTGTTGTTGTTGCTCCCCGTAGTGGGTTTAATGTTGGCGATGCTGATGATTGAGGTTTGTGCTGACATGGCAAAATATCGCAGAGTTGTTGTTGTTGTGAATTGCCTCTCTCTAGCTGTTGGCGATGTTGATGAATTTTTTTATGGAAGTCGCTCCAGACATGGCTTGAATCCACTTGACGTATGGAGCTAATCATAATTAAAAAAAGAAGGTAGAACAACTTCAAGACAAAAGAAACCCAACCACCAGCGTTCAATCCCTTGGACTCCAAACGGGCTAGCCAAAAAGTAAGCCCTTTAAGAGCTCAATAGGGCAAGAAGGGGTTACAAGGTTGACTGACAAAAAAAAAGACAATAATCAAACAATGAGTAAATTATGATAAAGCAGTGGTTGGAAATGTAACAATATTTTATTTAGAGAAAGATGTTTTTGTGTTCGTGTGTGAGTTGCGTTGTGTTAGTATGAGAGTTCATATGTGTGAGTGATTTTCTCTTGTGGTTATTTCATGAAAGCGGAAAAGTTTACTAAATAGTGAGATACGTGTAAATTTATTAGTAGTAGTTTTAACTGTTTGCTGGTTGTTGTTGTTGTTGTTGTTGCTCCCCGTAGTGGGTTTAATGTTGGCGATGCTGATGATTGAGGTTTGTGCTGACATGGCAAAATATCGCAGAGTTGTTGTTGTTGTGAATTGCCTCTCTCTAGCTGTTGGCGATGTTGATGAATTTTTTTATGGAAGTCGCTCCAGACATGGCTTGAATCCACTTGACGTATGGAGCTAATCATAATTAAAAAAAGAAGGTAGAACAACTTCAAGACAAAAGAAACCCAACCACCAGCGTTCAATCCCTTGGACTCCAAACGGGCTAGCCAAAAAGTAAGCCCTTTAAGAGCTCAATAGGGCAAGAAGGGGTTACAAGGTTGACTGACAAAAAAGTCTACCCCTAAAATTGTGATTCACACTAGCATGGCTAACTATAGCAGTACTGTTGTTGTTATTGCTGTTGGTGAGAAGTTTGTACATGTGTGACAAACATAGGAAGATATTTACTCAACGGAGATCAAAGCTACACGGATCCATCGACGGGAAATGCATGATTTGCTTCGCCATGTAGATATGGTGACGACGATCTGCTTGTTAGATGCGATTGTCTTAGCTTTTATAGATGGTCACATGAATGAGAGTGCCCAGGCAATAACCCCCCTCCCTCCCGGTCTGAAATGAAGTAGTAATACCTGGGAGGATTTGTTTACCTGCCTCCCGCAGAGGCAAAGTTAGAGACAGGGTCAGTTTCTAGTAGTAATCGAACTTCTCAAAAAGAGGTACTCTTGACCGACTGCAACAATAAACCTATCCTTCTCCCAAACGATCAGGTAAAAAGCAATAAACCCATCAGTAATGTTCTAATTTATAGTTGTTTATTATTTAAAGTGAAATGGGTTTCATTGCTCACAAACAACTCTTTGTTTACTCAAAACCATCTTGTAATAATTTTTAGAAAATAACATTAAACATTAAAAACAGTGAGTCATAGCAAGTTTTTCGTACCAGTCGAGGATACGTCCTTGACAATCAGTTCGACAGTTGTGGATACGTCTTCGACAATCAGTCCGACAGTTGTGGATACGTCTTCGACAATCAGTCCGACAGTTGTGGATACGTCTTTGACAATCAGTCCGACAGTTGTGGATACGTCTTCGACAATCAGTCCGACAGTTGTGGATACGTCTTCGACAATCAGTCCGACAGTTGTGGATACGTCTTCGACAATCAGTCCGACAGTGGCTTTGTTGCTGTTGGGCTGAGGTATGGTTCTGTTCAGTATCAGGAGGTTCACCCTCCCAGGCTTTACCTTCTCTTCAAGAGGTCCATTCTCTCTGAGAAGAGGTTAATTTATTGCTAATTGCGAGCGGCGCCCCTGCCACGAAATGTTAACGGGGCTGCTCAGGCATTTTTGTAGATCAGAGTGCACTTATCCTAGTGTGATGGCTTTTCAAAACCACATCTGCCTTTGTGTTTACCCTCCTGAAAAAGAGGTAAATGAAAGCAAGTTCAATCATTTGCACAAAACGCGGACAAAACAAATCGACCTGAAAAGAAAGATGGCCGATATAAATAAATAACTCCAAATTTTACCATCCCACCCACTCCCGAAAAAAAAAATGTAAACATTTTCTAGTAAAGGGTAAAGTTAGCAAGTTGCAGCAACCTTGCTGCTCTGGTACCCCCACGAATGTAGGTTTTTGACCCCCGATTCCAGCATTCTCAACTGTCACCTAAACTTAGGGTTAGGGTTAGAGTTGATGAAAAGCATGCTTTCATTTGCATTTAGAAGTAAATAAAGTAAAAAAAAGAGTCGCCAACTTGATAGGTCCTTCACTATCCACTAAGCTCCAGCCCCTGTCCCATCGCCGCAATGTTGCTTCCTTGTGCCTGTTTTACAAGTACTTCAATGGATTGTGCTCTGATGAGCTTGCTGCTCTGGTACCCCCACGACGTAAATTCATTAGACCAACCCGACAATCTGCCAAATCCCATCAATTCACTGTGGAGGTCCCCAGATGCCGGAGAGCTTTCTACTCCAAAAGCTTCTTTCCTCGTGCTGTTGGACTCTGGAACTCTCTCCCTGCTCCCTGTTTTCCTGACGGTACTGACATGCAGAAATTTAAAACTAATGTAAACAGAAATCTCGCTGCGCAGATCCCAATTTAGGTTGATTCCCCCCCCCCCCCCCTTCATCCTATTTTCTCAGTAACCCCGACCTGCCTTGTTTGGGTGAACTATGTTAAAAAAAATAAAAAATAAAAAAATAAATAAAAAAACAGTATGAAATGAAAAGCAAAGAAAAACATCATTTTTCCATTCTTTTCTTTTTTTCTTTTCAGTGGCGACCATACATTAAGACATTACCAACCCATCTCCTTCGAAGTTAATGTCTGAGGAGGTGGGGATAGTTTCATGGAGCTGAACCTGAAGGTTGCCGAAAAGAGAATCTGTAAAGGTCAAAATAACGAGCATTCATTGGTTGTTTCTACCAAGCCTCCAGGTCACGTGGATTTTAAGGTGAAGGTCAAAGGTGATTTTTATTTATTCTTCCCACGCCGTTGTTACATCTATTTTCGATTATTTTCCTCAAATCGTAAACACCATTTACTTTTTTTTTTATTAATCACTTTATTCCAAGATGCTGTCTTCAATTGCGAGATCGCGATCTCTGTTACATCTAACTAAAGTAAGATTTTCTTCTTGTTTGATTTCATCCTAATTAAAATATTAAAAGCTGAACTAAGCATAAACTTTTCGTCGTTCTACAAAAACTAAAGTTGCTTCTAGTAAACACGTTTTTTTTTATTCGCTGCGCCATGAACTTGAGAAAATATGTTTTGTTCTTGTAAAAAAAAAAAAAAAAAAAAATCCAATCTAAATAAAATGAAATGGCGATGTTTTACGATACTTAACAGTAAAAAAAAGGGTGAAAGAAACAACAACAACTTTTAAATCAAAATTTAATTAAGGAAATTTGCTAAACTTTTTTTTTTTTAATTAAAAACAAGTTATTCTGTATTTTATGTTACAGCCCCCCCCCCTCTCCCCGAAACGGATTAATGTTTAACACCGTTTACACCGTTTGATGGAATAATGTAAAATTGGAACTTGTCCCGAGTATCGACGGAGAATACCCAATCGATCCCGGAAATGGCCGAAACAGTTACCAATTTGAAAGTCAATTTCTTGCTTTTTTTTTTAGGTATTTTTTTAAAAAATATTTTTTATTTATTTTTTTATTTTTTTAAATTCTAACCCTAACCTATGCTTAGTTTCAGTCTGCGCTTTCACATTTTTTTCACGGCTTGAAAATCGTAAACTGCTTCGGTCATTTCCAGGACCAACTCGGAATTCTCCGTCGTTACGCGTGGCTGACTGGATAAAGTACTAAATCCTTCGAATGCCCATTCCGTAAGGAATGGGCATTCGAAGTAGTACTGTAAAATTTACGTAGTACTGTAAAATTAATTATTTATTTATTTTTATAACTTGGTTCTTAATCTATAGTAATTAAAATATTTGGTGCTTCTACAGATAAAGGTACATATGAAAAACGCTGAAAATCGCAGTTCCAATTAAATTAACCGGAAAACTCTTTGATAACTCGTGTATCAAGCAAAAATAGGTTTGTACACCAAAAAGTAGCAAAAAACTATCGAGTAGAATTTTAATCGAAAATAAAAATTCGTTATATCATTTGTTTGTTTTTTCGGGTTCCGCCATTGATTCGAGCGAAACACACGAAATTCAAGGGGAGATAACCCAGTCTCATTAACAAGTAATAAATCAATGGCAATCATCAAAATACGATGAAACTTATGTTTCTTTTTAATTAAAATTCTACTCGGTCATTTTTTCTACTTTTTGGTGAGGATACTTATTTAAATCTGCTGCGTAAGTATATAATAATGTTTTGTTTTTTTATGGTATTGATACTTTCTCACGCGTCTTCGTAGAAGCATAAAATATTTTTTAATCTAATTTAGATTGTAGAGGCATTATTTATTATTTTATTTTTTCAATAAACATCGGTCGCAGTCACAAGACATTTGATTAAATCCTATTTCGGTCACGTAAATTATTTAGAGTGAGATTCGTTTCAGCATTACTCTCAAACAAATTCTTTGGTTATACTGAAGATTTCAGCTTTAAGATGACTGCCATTAAAACAACATTACCATAACCAAATTAGTTATAGTTTTATAACAATTTGATCCAATTAATAATTTAATGGCCAAACTGTTTGGCCATTAAATTATTAATTGGATCAAATTGTTATAAAACTATAACTAATTTGGTTATGGTAATGTTGTTTTAATGGCAGCCATCTTAAAGCTGAAATCTTCAGTATAACCACTTATTTTTTTACTTAAACAATGTTTTAGTAATAAAAAAAAGGAAAAATAACATTAAAACACTAAGTTACAGCAAATTACATCATACAAGTAAAATGTCTGGAAAAATATAGTCGCCATCTTTATAAACAAATGCAAGGACGATAACTCAAGTTCATTATTTTTTTAGTTAACAGTGAACCATTTATAAAAACATTAATTTACCTTTTGTTTAAAAAAAAAAATGACAGACGACACTTTTTGAAACTAAAAGAAATTTCAATTTAATAGCAACTTATTTTGAATAGGCCTATTCAATTGAATGACATTGGTTATATAATATCAAATTTTAAGATTAACTTGTTCAAAAGTGTCATTCGTTTTCTCCCACACGATTTTTTACACGTGTTCTTACTTATTCGAAATGTTTTTGACTATTATGTAAATTAAGGAAAAGTTTTCAATTTATTTTGCAGTGCTTTGATAAAATATTAAAATTGGTTCATGTTTGTTCAGTGTCAAGTTGCCTTCTCATTTTTGTAATTTGTTGATTAAAAAATAAACATTACTCGCTCTTATGTCATCGTGGCCTATTTCAACCTGTTATGTAAGCAAATAAAACGAGTTCACTGAACTCCGTTCTCTTATTTTAACTTCGTAATAAGTTTTAATATCTCACGTGTCTGTGTGTTTCTCGCAAATATGTAACCTTTATAACTTTTTATTAAACTCAAAAATAAACTAAGGAAAAACTAAAACGTATTTTTAAAAAAGGGTTATTTTTACAGAGTTTCTAACGGAAGAAAAGGGTGAATTGTTTTTTTTTAATTCAAAAAATAACTGTTACCAAAGACAATAAAAGTTACTGGTATTTTTTTTACTATCCCTTCCCAGCGCAGTTTAACCCTTAAAAAAGTTCAAATCCTACTTTTTTTTTGTGCAAATACATTTAAACAGCCTAAAAAAACATCCGCAAAGAAGGAATTAAAAAAAAATTTAAGATTTAAGATTTTAGAGTGGGGGATCACTTTCCTTTATAAATTTAACGTAAAATGAGCACCCATTTCCTGGCCACTTAACATTAAACGAGACATGTACCCGACTTGAGTTTCTAATTCGAGACTGGAGATTTTCCTAGTTAGCTATTCCATTTGTTTTTATTTTTACGTAGGATAACTGGTTTTTCATTAGACATGAAAAAAAAATTTTCTGGGCACGGATTTTTACAGCAAAAACATGGCGTCGACAGTCTTGTTTTGCTAGCCTCGTTTCGGGTTCTCGTTGTCAAGTGTGTGTGTTTTTTTTACCGGGACTTTTAAAGCGACGTTTGTTTTTTTTTAACGATCAGGGCTGGAGTTAGGGTTAGGGCTGGAGTTAGGGTTAGGGTGTTTTTTTTTTATTAAACACGTAGAAATTTAGCCAATTTGGGGTGGGGGGTATTTATTTATTTAATAAAAACACGTAGAAATTTAGTTTTCTGTTGTTTTTTTTTGGGAGGGAGGGAAACTCAAGTCAAAGTTTGCCCACCCCCTCCAAAACAAACACGAAAATCGCTAAATTTTTACGTGTTTTTATTAAAAATTCAAGTTGGTTACATGTCTCGTTTCACGCTAACTGGCCAGGAAATAGGTGCTCATTTTCGTTAAATTTATAACGGAAAGTGAACCCCCACTCTAAAATCTTTTTTTTTTTTTTTTTAATTCCTTCTTTGCGGATATTTTTGTAGGCTGTTTAAATGTATTTGCAGAAAAAAAGTAGGATTTGAACTTTTTTAAGTGGTAAACTGCGCTGTGAAGGGATAGTAAAACTTACCAAGTTACTTATCTACCTACCTGCCTAATGTTTTGTATTTTAAATTATTTTTAAGCGCTTTTATTTACATATTTTATCGATGACTTCGGAGCGTTGTTAATTCAAGATGGCGTCGAGTATGAAGCTACTTGTGCGTCGAAAATCGCTCAAAAATAAAAAATAAAACAAAAATACAGCTAATAACTGTCACCAATCCGGCGAAAAATTAATGTTCAACCGAACTGTATATTTTTATTACCTGAATTTTTTTTTTTTTCGATTTTCTTTTAGTTTTTCGTAGACCTCGCGTTATCACATGGAAATTTCCGGCGAAATTTTTTTAAATTACAAGACTGAGAAAGGAGCGATAAAACATAAATAAAAGCGCTTAAAATAATTTAAAACACAAAAAAAATATATAGGCAGGTAGGTAAAAAAGTAACTTTAATTGTCTTTGGTAACAGTTATTTTTTGGGATATTTGTTTTTTTTACCCCTTTTTTCTTCTGTTGGATACTCCAGGAGTTAGGCACAAGGCCAGTTTTTATCTTACTCCCACAAGTAAGATGTGACCCAAGGTCGGGTCGGGAAAGTGGGGTTTAAAAATTGCCTGGGCAGCCCCGTCGGTATTCCCCGGTAGGGGCGCCTCAGGCAGTAAGCAATAAACTTACTCCTCTCCAAAGAGGGGAGGCGAAGCCTGGGAGGGTGGACCTCCTAGAACTGCACAGGACAGACCCATAGACCGGCGTAAATCAAGGCCCGAAGGCCAAGACAATACCAGTCTATGGGGTGCAGTATCCATCGGAACAGATACTATACTGATCTTATGAGTAAGTAACCCCAAATAAATTGTTTTGGACTAATTTCCCAACTGTATTTCCTTTAGAATAATTTAAGGTAAATTTTAAATTAGTCCAAAACAATTTATTTGGATTCACTTACTCATCCGTGAAGTCGGAAAACTGCAGACGAATTATTGTCCGTCATTTTGTTTGGGAAACAACAATTTTACCGTCGTTCCGACTTTTAGTGACTCTTTCTCTGTTCGTAGTCAGAACTGTAGCAGTTTCCTACAAGCCGCCATATTGTTTAAATATCGATGACTTCTTAGCTGCCCGCTGATTGGTTTAGGCAATCTACTTCCTCCTTGACTTGACTAATCAGTGGCCTTCACTTAGGCGAATCTCGGATGGACAGCATAACTATATAAACACTTGAGTGCCATCCGCTCTTTCTCTTTTTCTTCTGTGGCACTGCCAAACACACGTCCCCCTCTCTGGGGACGCAGCAGACATTTTCCCGGAGCTTTGGCCCTGGGTTTGACTTCGACAAGAAGACAAAATGGCTACTGCCTCATACACGTGGACTTGATATAACACACACACACACATAACTGCTTACATATGAACTGACTTTCACATCGGTGTACAGACACACATACTTGCATACACATATGGACACGTCATGACACCATAGCCGATGTACAAACATTCAAGCGGTTGGCCTTTTGGCTAAGATCAAAGTGTAGTATCTGTTCTGATGGATACTGCATCCCATAAACTGGTATCGTCTTGACCTTCAGGGCTTGATTTACGCCGGTCTATGGATCTGTCCTGTGCAGTTCTAGGAGGTCCACCCTCCCAGGCTTTGCCTCCCTTCTTTGGGGAGGAGTAAGTTTATTGCTTACTGCCTGAGGCGCCCCTACCGGGGAATACCGACGGGGCTGCCCAGGCAATTTTTAATGGCCAGAGTGCTCACCTTTTTTCAAACCCCACTTTCCCGACCCGACCTTGGGTCACATCTTGTGGGAGTAAGATAAAACTGGCCTTGTGCCTAACTCCTGGAGAGGAGTAAATAAATACTCATGGAAAATGATAGTAATGGACTTCCTTTACTTTTGTCTTTGTCCATACTTATGGACATACTAACCCCTTTCCTTTTTGTTCACGTACTAACGAGGAAGACTCAATAAAGTTGTTTTATTTCGTCTCATTTTCTATAGAATTGCTTTCCATTTAATTACAGAGAATATATGTGCGAGTTTTGTCTTTACTAAAACATCACTTATTTTAATATGATGACTTCACTACAGACATAGCTTTCCCTTGGCCTTTTGGCTAAGATCAAAGTGTAGTATCTGTTCCGATGGATACTGCACCCCATAGACTGGTATTGTCTTGGCCTTCGGGCTTGATTTATGCCGGTGTATGGGTCTGTTCTGTGCAGTTCTAGGAGGTCCACCCTCCCAGGCTTCGCCTCCCCTCTTTGGGGAGGAGTAAGTTTATTGCTTACTGTCTGAGGCGCCCCTACCGGGGAATGCCGACGGGGCTGCCCAGGCAATTTTTAAATGGCCAGAGTGCTCACCTCTCGAGCGCTGGCTTTTAACCCCACTTGCTCGACCCGATCTTGGGTCACATCTTACTTGTGGGAGTAAGATAAAACTGGCCTTGTGCCTAACTCCGCGAGGAGTAAATAAACATAGCTTTCATTATGTTATTTTGAGAGACAGTTTTTCCATTGTTTTGTCTATTCATTTAAAACTTGTAAGACTACTATTACTAACAGTACTTATGTGTTGATCATCTCGATTTTTATTTGATTGTTTTGTGACCTTGGTGATACCACTGGAGCACAGGGTGGAGCAGGTGCTAGTGAGGTTGCAAGAGTTAGGAGTGGATGGAGTAAGTTCCGGAAACTTCTATCATTAGAATTCCAGAAGGGTTCACTGCCACGCTGACTTTCGGTTTATCTCGCAGTAAATTTCAAATACGGGTGATCAGAAATTATTTTAAAAAATATCTCCTTTTTTTAATTCATATTAAGTTTAGACTTCGCAAATACATTTTATTAATAATTAAGTGTTTGAAATAAATACAAAAATATTATTTCGGAAAAAACAGCGCCAAATAAAACAAAATTATTTCGGTCATATTCTTTATTCTATACGCTTTTAGTATTCTTTTTAAATGCTTTAAATTATGTTGCAGTTTCACAAAATACAAAAGACATTTCAAATCTTTGGTTGAAACAATGTTTGCTTATTTATTTTTGTTACTAAATTGTTATAAAGTATTTGCTTTAAAAATTACTTTTAAAATACTAAGCTATTTTATTTTCATAAAAAATCAAAACGCATATATTATATTGCTGTCTCACAAAATACAAGACATTTCAAAACTTTATATCAATAAAAAGAAGACATTTCAACATATTTGATTCATAAAAATATTTTTTATTAAAGATTTGTTATATTTTCATAAAAAAAAACAACATATAATTTGTTTAGCTAACAACTTATTTTATTATGATTAAAATACAATTCTAAATTTTCCGTTAAAAAAAAAGAATTTTTTTTTAATCATTTCTGATCATCCATACTTGAAATTTACTGCAGGATAAACCGGAAGTCAGTGCAGCAGTGAATTCTTCTGGAATGCCCTATCATTACTATTCAGCAGAGCATTATCACTGTCAACCAAAGAAAAGGTTTATCAGGCATGTGTACATAGTGTGATGTATGGAAGTGAAACCTTGCCAGTGAGGGTTGAGGACATGCGTTGCATGGAGAGAAATGATATGAGAATGATATTATGGATGTGTAATCTGATGACATCTGGTGGACAGTATAGGTGTGCAGAACAGCAAACTTCGTTGGTGTGGCCACGTTGAAAGAATGAATGAAAATTCTTGGGTTAGTAGGTGTAGAACAGTTGAGGCAGTAGGTTCAGTTCACAGGGGAAGACCAAAAAAAAACATGGGAGGAAGTGATAAGAATGGACTTTAGAGAAAGATGGATAAATAAAGACGTGGCCAAAGATAGGTTAGCTTGGAAGTCAATTTCTTAAAGCCGTCCAACACATGCCAGCATGTAAAACGGACGTTAAACCGATGATGATGATGATCGAATGGATCAAATATATGAAGAAATAAAAATTATTAAAAACGTGGATGTACAATTTTGTAAAATTTCTCACAAACAAAAAAATATTAAATTTATACCATCAAAATGATAGGCCCCAACTTCTGAAATGAAATCTTTATTTATTTCCATCTACAGGTGTCTTTTTTGATTGGATTAATTAAATATCCTCTGTTTGTTATCCAAACTGAAGTCTCTCTCTCTGTCTCTCTCCAACAAAAAAGTCGGACATTTTCCACTATCCTCATGGAAAGAAATCTTCTTTAGATTCCATATTTAAAAAAAAATTTGATTACCTCAGAAAAATAATATTTTCTCTTAACTAGATTTATTTATATAATAAAAATGAAGTCGTTTTTTTCCTGTGCAACTTCAGACGTTATAGGAAAATAACCGACCACTTCATATACTAAACTGTTTCGCTAAGCAATTAACCTAAGTCCTCACGAGTGTTTCCAGAAATTATGCATTGGTTTTTCATACTTTCAATATTTATTATATTTTATCCGGGAACTCTGAGTCTCCCAAATAAAAATTCCAAAGAGAAAATGGCTACATTTTTTACCCACTTCAAATTCTCTACCTTAACTGCTATCCAACTCAACGTGTTCTTTTTGTTTATAAAAGGGAAATTCTGTTAATGCACCATTACATTCCAGATTCAGGGAATATAATTCTGTCATTCCGGCTGCTTAAAACTTATACGTTTTGGGTAACTGGATTAATTTTAATGAACACATCGTCGCTGCCATATTTCCGATCATAGGCAAGTACATTTTTGACGTAGTTTTTTTATTTTCAATTTTTAGTAGTTATTTTCGACGATATATCTTCTTATATACTTTTTTAATAACACAAATAGGTCACAATTATGTAGTTATGAAGTTATAATGTGTGGTAATTCATACCCTGAAAACAAAATAAACTGAGATTTCTTCTTAGGCCGAATAAAATTATTTTCTTCGGGAATATTCTGTATTGGATCCTACGTTATTAAAAAGCAATAAAACAATCGTGATAATAAATTTTAAAAATTATTATTACGACTTAACATGAATGTTTGTTTGGATTATTTGTCAGAGAAAAAAATACATTTCCGATTAAAAATAGATGTTTGCTTTTCTTTTAATTTACAATATTACTTGTGGAAAATCCAAACAAATTAAACATTGCCTTGGTCAAGAAGGATTTCTTCTTACACGCATAAAAATACAATAACTTTGAGATTATTCTGTTTTGAATATGTTTTAAAAACTTATTTAAATTTCTATTAGTTTCGACGATTTTTTATATACTTTTTTAATAACGCAAATAGGTCACAAATACGTAGCTAATGAGTTACCACGTGTGCAAAGTCATGCTCTCGAAACAAAATAAACAGTGGAATTTCTTTTTAGGCCGAATACGATTATTTTCTTTGGGAAATCAATAAATCAATAAACATTAAATATTTGTTTCTTTTGCTTTGTCTGTTTTTTCATTTATTTAATTTTATTTAGAATTGAACAAATTATTTATCGCACGTAAACATAACTTTTTTTCATTATCCAAATTTAAAAATTGAATGACGTTTATAAAAAATTATTTTAAAAAATAAACAACACAATCCGCACCAGCGATTAAAACATTGAATTAACGTTCGATTTTTATGTGACTATCAAGTAAATTGGAACTCAATACGAACAATATAAGTCTGGTAATCAAAATGTGAAGTGTCACTATTGTAGAATTGAACAAATTATTTATCGCACGGAAATTTGATATTTGTTTTCCTTAAGCGAACACATCCCCTCCATTTTTGGGTGGGGTGGGGGGAGGTCTGTATAGTTGACTTGTCATATTTTTATAATGGTCTTTATGCTACGATTGCCACATCCTTCTCTCTCTGCCTTTCTGTCTGTCTCTATCTCTCTTTCCTATCTCCTTTCCTCTTATCTGGTTTAAACTTCCAGCAAAACGTCTTATGTCACTGTTATGTACAGCACAGGTGTAGCTGACTTGCCATATTTTTATAATAGTTTTTATGCTACGATTGCCACATCATCCCTCTCTCTCTCTGTCTGTCTATCTCTCTCCCAACCCTTTCTAAATAATAGACCGTCCACTGTTTTCCTGTTTGTTCATAACCGAAAACAAGAAAGTCAATATTTAAATGGGAGTGGGATCTAAGTTGAATGAAAAAGAAAATGGGGATAGAGTTTGGAGAATGGGGGGTATCCTTCCAAGATAAATGCAATTTGGGAGAGACCGAGGACAAAAAAATGAAAGTAAGGATTGGAAATCTTGGAGGATTTCTATTACCGGAGGTGGGGGGGAGGGGGCTCATTCACTTTACTAGCTAAGAGGCTAAACTTACCTGAAGGGCTAGGGTCCAACAGAACCAGGGACTGTGTGCACAATGTCGAGGCAGGGAACACGCACACTTTGATTTTAGCAAAAATGCCAAATAAGCATAAAAAAGCATAAAAATGACTCGTATAGGTTGTTTGATACTCTAATATTTACTTTTTTAAAGTTAAATAATTCGTTTTGAATTCGCCCCGGGCAACGCTAGGACACGGGTCTTGCTAGTTTATTATAACTTTATTGTTTGTATTTTTGTATGTGTGGTTGGTGTTTTCTTGCAGACAACAAAAATCATACAGGTGCTTAAATAAGTAACAATGGCATTTTTCTTCCAATTTCTTTTACTGACCCACAATGTTATAAAAGGGGGAGAAGTTGAATCTCTATTCTCGGTCGTGTTCGACTTTCTGAATAGATAACAGCACACTCAAGTTAATGTCAACATAATTTTAGTGTCAAAATTTGAAATTTTATCGAACATCATTTTCTTCACTCTTTTGTCTTTACCTTTTAGATATACCCTCTCATCTTTTAGAGCAGGGGCGGGCAACCTCCGGCCCGTGAAGACTTAGCGTCCGGCCCGCCACCCTGCTATGCTTTATTATTGCAATCCGGCCCGCGCACCTCCCAGTAAAACTCATATCATTTTGTGACATAAACGTAAAAGTAGGTTTCAATTAAGATTTACACTGGGATAAAAATGTATAAATATCAGCAAGCGATGATGCATGTATATTTCATTTTTCTTTAACTATAAATTTCAAATCCTTGGCCTGAGATAAAAATAGAAAAAGAGAAAGAGAGAGGCAAAGAGGAAACGTGAGACGAGGAAAGGGCATGAAACATAGGTTCTATGTGAAATGTGTCAAAACGAATGCTGGATCAACTTGCTACTTCCCCCGTCATTATATTTTTATGATTTCAAAATGGCTCTTCATCGGCGCCTTTTATAACATCACATACAGAAGTCTCTTGCGAAAAAATATCAGATTTGAAGAGTGTTCAATGCAATTTTTGTACAATTTATTCATGTAAACAAAATATAGTAATTCTGAGATTTCGTTTTTCACTCCGGCCCGCAATCTCCTTCCAAAAGTCTCATCTGGCCCTCACTCTGAAAAGGTTGCCCACCCCTGTTTTAGACGTCTGTTTTGTCAGTCACTTAAGTTTGAAATAGCATTCTCATCACTAAATGTTCAGATTGAATGGATGCATCTTATTTTAGACTAGCCGTATCTACTCGGTGTTGCCTAGTGGTATGCTTATTTGAAATTTGTTTTTCTTTTCTTTCTTTTTAACTATGGTGGGATTTTTTTGTTAGTTTTTTTTCCAAAATATTGTTTTCTTCCAATCAAAAGAAAGTAACTCTTTATGGATGAGTACAGAGTTATGTCCCTTGCTTATAACATGACAGCCATATGAAAATGATTCCGACGTGGACAAAGTATTTTCTGGAAAGAAATTAAATCAAATTATATTTTATTCTTCTTAACATGTTGCAACAATCCACATAAACAACTGGAGAGTCAGAATCAAATAATGATTTTATTTTATAGGAAGAAAGCTGAAATAAAGTGGCTTTTGTGAGTCATACGACACAAATATGAAGAAATAAGTTGGATGAAAACGATTCTGTATAGATCAGTAATCATAATTTATTATATAAATACAACTGAAAAGAAATAACTTTGAAATAGACTTACTTAATTGTCCGTCACTGAATGAACAGCCATTGAATATTTTCCCATTGTCAGCTGGCCAAATGCAAGGGCAATAACTCTGCTCAAAATCTCTTTGAGTCAAGGGAGACAACTTTTGGGTAACAAGTTGCATCCTTTTAGAAATATTTGATTTCTCTTTTAACTACAAAATAGCATTGTCATATCATGTCTCTTGGCCTTTTGGCTAAGATCAAAGTGTAGTATCTGTTCCGATGGATACTGCACCCCATACTGGTGTTGTCTTGGCCTTCGGGTCTTGATTTACGCCGGTCAATGGGTCTGTCCTGTGCAGTTCTAGGAGGTGCACCCTCCCAGGCTTTGCCTCCCCTCTTTGGGGAGGAGTAAGTTTATTGCTTACTGCCTGAGGCGCCCCTACTGGGGAATGCCGACGGGGCTGCCCAGGCAATTTTTAAACCCTAACTTTCCCGACCCGACCTTGGGTCACATCTTACTTGTGGGAGTAAGATAAAAACTGGCCTTGTGCCTAACTCCTGGAGAGGAGTAAATCAATACATGCAACTCTCACTGGCCAGGTTTCACATTTATCCATACATCATCACACTTCATACACATGCCTGATAGACTCTTCCCATGGTTGACAGTGGTAACGCTCTGCTGCTTAGTAATGGCAGAAGTTCTTTGAACTTACTCCATCCACCAATAACTCTTGCAAGCACACTAGCAGTAACAGCTAGTCCTCCTTATGCACCAATAGATCACCAAAATAACAAAATTACTTACAATCGACCAATTCCTTGTCTTCAGCAGTCATGTAATTAGTCATGTAATTAGTCATGTAATTAGTCATGTAATTAGTCGTGTAATTAGTCGTGTAATTAGTCGTGTAATTAGTCATGTAATTAGTCATGTAATTAGTCATGTAATTAGTCATGTAATTAGTCATGTAATTAGTCATGTAATTAGTCATGTAATTAGTCATGTAATTAGTCATGTTATTAGTCATGTTATTAGTCATGTAATTAGTCATGTAAAAAGTCATGTAATTAGTCATGTAAAAAGTCATGTAATTAGTCATGTTATTAGTCATGTAATTAGTCATGTAAAAGTCATGTAATTAGTCATGTAATTAGTCATGTAATTAGTCATGTAAAAAGTCATGTAATTAGTCATGTAATTGGTCATGTAAAAAGTCATGTTATTAGTCATGTAATTAGTCATGTAAAAAGTCATGTAATTAGTCATGTAATTAGTCATGTAATTAGTCATGTAAAAAGTTATGTTATTAGTCATGTAATTAGTCATGTAATTAGTCATGTAAAAAGTCATGTAAAAAGTATTTTATTATTAATAGAAAACTTTTGCTAATTATTGCATTTAATGCAAACTTTATTTTTAAAAAGTAATTATTCCAAAGTTATCGAGGTTGTTGCTATGCGTGCGAAAACGTAACCAAAAAAAAAAAATAATAATAATGAAACGGAAGTTATGATTTTGAATTTAAACTTAATTAATTAAATCGCTTAAAATAATATTACTACTGATAATAATTAAGAAATTAATAGCAAGAAAAGTTTTTCGTATATATAACAAAATAGCAGAATCAAATTGGATAGTACTGAATATGAATTTATTAGACAATGTTTAAAAAAATGCAAATAATTGATAGCCGTGAGAGTGTTTAGTCAGGTTTTCTGTGAGTATATATACGGTATGTGAAAATATTTTAGTGTATAATTGAATTAGGTTTTGATATTAATATAGTTTGGACAAATAAAAAAAACTTTTGCATTTATTCATTTAAATAATGGACACATCTTAAGAATATCCGTTTGTGTTTCTTTTACATAGAGTGTGGGGTTATGGACTTGCCATATTTCAAAAGTACTTCTGATAACTTGCTGACCTCATTCAGCTCTTGTACAACCTTTTATGAAATTGCAGTAATGGAGGTCAAAGCTGATAAAAATTTATCTTTTTGTCTTGTAATCTGAAGGTCACATTGTTAAGATTTCTACGTTTTAATTGTGTGTGCGTGTGTATGTCAACTTACGTCTAGAAATTTAAAAATTTGTATGAGAAATTTGTGCATAAGTAACGTTAGAAATATTTTGGTAAAAATGAGAAAAATACTTTGACCTTTTGTAAATTTTTCTTTATTTGTTTTAGCAAAGCAGATAGAAAAGGTTATAAAACATTGAATCAGGAGAATTGTTGGTTGTTGGGTTTTACAATGTGTCAACTTTTGTTAGATAATTTTAGGCCGAAACATATGCTTTGTGGATTAGCTTGTTTTGTAGTTGTGCATTTTGTAAATAAATAGTCGGTGAATGATAGATTCTATTTAACCCATAGATGAGACAGTGATTCCAGCTCAAAATAGACCTGGGATTAATGGTAACTAAGTAGTGATGTCACACTCCCCAGGGCTCCCAAATTGGGGCCTCACCACCAGAGGCATTTTCGTGTCATACTTAGGACAGCAACAATATTATCAAATAGTCAGAATACACTCACTAGGAAAGAACAAAGCAAAACAATTTTTTTTTAAAGTTTATATATATATAATCAAATTAAGTTAATTTTTTTTTTTTGTAAGCATCTAATTGAAATTTAAGAATAAGGAATGAGGTAAAATATCTTCAAAGCAAAACAATTTTTTTTAAAGTTATATATATATATATATATATGTCTATATCTCAAATAAAGTTCATACTTTTTTTTTTGTAAGCATCTAATTGAAATTTAAGAATAAGGAATGAGGTAAAATACCTTCAAAGCATGTTTAAGATGCAATATTAATTTTCAAAGAAAAATCGTAACAGATTTTTTTTTTTTATAAACTTTCATTTTTAGTTTATAGTAATTACAAATATTTCGCCAAGTAAAATTGGCTTCATCAATGTATCTGGAAATCCTGATCTTATGGGATTGTCCCGTCCTTGCTGGTGTAAACGGACGTGTGAGTTGGATGTTGTTTTTTTTTTTTCAAATATGAAGACGCTCATGCTCGCGAGATAGTTATCAAATAAAGTTCATTTTTTTTTATTATATATATATATATATATATAAGTGTAGGTTTATAATCCGAGGCTGTAGCAATGCGATGTAGTTTTTTGGATAATGAAAGTTTTTCTTTCGAAAATTTAAGATTTCCTTTTGCCAAACTTTTTATTTACCTGACAGTATTTACTATTCTGGTACTTAATCAGTTTTTACGTGAAATATTAATAAATCGTTTTGAGATTCGTTTTCTCTTCTCGTTTATTTCTGTTCACCCTCTCCACCTTCCGGCAACTACATCACATTGCTACAGCTTCGGACTACTAACCTGCACTTATATTTACCAGCAATGCTTCAAGCAAACTACAATCTCCTTTTATATATATATAAAGTATTAAAATTATCACCGTTTATTCGCTGTTCAACATTGGCCGAGTGGTTAAGGCATCGGATTTGAGTTGCAAAATACTCGTAATCTGGATTTTCGATCGCATGACCGGTAGTGAATAGTCATATCTCTATGCTGATGAGTCCCGATTATTAAGGACGAAACGTATAAGTACATAGATAATAAACATCAACAAATATTTATTATTATATATATATATATATATATATATATAATGTATATTAGTATTTCATGTATCCACATAAAATTTTATAAGGAGATATAAATTTTTTTATGTATCAATTTTCAGTATTTACTTTAACAGTGCTCGATACGTAAGTAGAGCTAGGTAGTAAGCTATGAAAACATATTTATAGCAATTAAGCTACACATTAAATAATGTTAGAAGCAAACTAATATAATAACTGTAAAAGTGTAATTGACTTACATGAGTGATTTTCCAATGAACGACTTGGGACTTAAGGTTTTTTTTTAATTTTTTAATTTTGTTTTTTTTTATATAGTTTTAATGGTTGAGAAACTTCCAAGACTATATATATATATATATATATATATATAACATTAAATCAGCCTACACTAATTAATTTTTATTTCTGTACTAAGCACACATCATTCAGGTCTGGCTGCCTCGACATGACAGTTAGTGTCAAAGCAACCAGCCCTGAACAATGTGCGCTTAGCACAGAAACACAAATTAATTAGTGTAGGCTGATTTTAAAGTTGATATAAATTTTATTTATAAAGCTCTACTTTGTATTGAACACTTTCGAAAAATATTGATTTAAGTTAATTTTATCAATATATTTGAATTGATTGATTAATTTATATATATTGATTGATTAATTTATATATATATTGATTGATTGATTAATTTATATATATTGATTGATTAATTTATATATATATTGATTGATTGATTAATTTATATATATATTGATTGATTGATTAATTTATATATATATTGATTGATTGATTAATTTATATATATTGATTGATTGATTAATTTATATATAAATTGATTGATTAATTTATATATAAATTGATTGATTGATTAATTTATATATATATATATATATATATATATATATATATATATATATATATAAACTTTGAAAAAAGACAAACAAATGCCTTTCGAGACCACGTTTTAAGATACAATATTTTTATCAAAAATCATTAAAAACAATTTTTTCTTGACTTTTTTCCTAATTAATTTTGGATGATAACACACCCTTCTTCAGAGAAAAGAGGATCTGAATCAAATTAAAAGATATTTTCCCGTTATTTTCCCGTGATGGTAGTTTCCACTTCGATGTTTTTGAAGCATCGGTCAGATTTCGTAGCAGTGTGATGAAAATGAGCAACGTCCTTTTTTTAAATGTGAACTTTTTGGAGCGCATGGTCGCTTGGTGCTTTCCTTTCTGCGGCAACGTTCATCAGTTTCTCCTTCTCTGCTTTCAAATGTTGGTTCAAGGTTACTTTCCATCTTCAGCGACCCTCTCCCAAACTCCACTTGAAAAGTAAAGAATGGTAATAAATTCAGCTTAGTAATAACTCTGCTGCAACGAAAGTAGCCCCCCCCCTCTCCTCTTACCAGGCTCGAAAGTTTCTAGCGACTAGGGGGAGACTTGTTTGTTGTGAAAAAAAAAGCTAACTAGTAACATGGTAATACATCCAAGTAAGTTGTAATAAAGCCAGCTAAGTAATGAATGGTAATAATGAATGGTAATAAATCCAACTAAGTAATGAATGGTAATAAATCCAGCTGAGTAAGAAATGGTAATAAATCCAGCTGAGTAAGAAATGGTAATAAATCCAGCTGAGTAAGGAATGGTAATAAATCCAGCTGAGTAAGGAATGGTAATAAATCCAGCTAAGTAATGAATGGTAATACATCCAGCTGAGTAATGAATGGTAATACATCCAGCTGAGTAATGAATGGTAATACATCCAGCTGAGTAATGAATGGTAATAATGAATGGTGATAAATCCAGCTAAGTAATGAATGGTAATAATGAATGGTGATAAAGCCAGCTAAGTAATGAATGGTAATAAATCCAGCTAAGTAATGAATGGTAATAAATCCAGCTAAGTAATGAATGGTAATAAATCCAGCTAAGTAATGAATGGTAATAAATCCAGCTAAGTAATGAATGGTAATAAATCCAGCTAAGTAATGAATGGTGATAAAGCCAGCTAAGTAATGAATGGTGATAAATCCAGCTAAGTAATGAATGGTAATAAATCCAGCTAAGTAATGAATGGTGATAAATCCAGCTAAGTAATGAATGGTAATAAATCCAGCTAAGTAATGAATGGTAATAAATCCAGCTAAGTAATGAATGGTAATAAATCCAGCTAAGTAATGAATGGTAATAAATCCAGCTAAGTAATGAATGGTAATAAATCCAGCTAAGTAATGAATGGTAATAATGAATGGTGATAAAGCCAGCTAAGTAATGAATGGTGATAAAGCCAGCTAAGTAATGAATGGTGATAAAGCCAGCTAAGTAATGAATGGTGATAAAGCCAGCTAAGTAATGAATGGTGATAAAGCCAGCTAAGTAATGAATGGTAATAATGAATGGTGATAAATCCAGCTAAGTAATGAATGGTAATAAATCCAGCTAAGTAATGAATGGTAATAAATCCAGCTAAGTAATGAATGGTAATAAATCCAGCTAAGTAATGAATGGTAATAAATCCAGCTAAGTAATGAATGGTAATAAATCCAGCTAAGTAATGAATGGTAATAAATCCAGCTAAGTAATGAATGGTAATAAATCCAGCTAAGTAATGAATGGTAATAAATCCAGCTAAGTAATGAATGGTAATAAATCCAGCTAAGTAATGAATGGTAATAATGAACGGTGATAAAGGCAGCTAAGTAATGAATGGTAATAAATCCAGCTAAGTAATGAATGGTAATAAATCCAGCTAAGTAATGAATGGTAATAAATCCAGCTAAGTAATGAATGGTAATAAATCCAGCTAAGTAATGAATGGTAATAAATCCAGCTAAGTAATGAATGGTAATAAATCCAGCTAAGTAATGAATGGTAATAAATCCAGCTAAGTAATGAATGGTAATAATGAATGGTGATAAAGCCAGCTAAGTAATGAATGGTGATAAAGCCAGCTAAGTAATGAATGGTGATAAAGCCAGCTAAGTAATGAATGGTAATAAATCCAGCTAAGTAATGAATGGTAATAAATCCAGCTAAGTAATGAATGGTAATAAATCCAGCTAAGTAATGAATGGTAATAAATCCAGCTAAGTAATGAATGGTGATAAAGCCAGCTAAGTAATGAATGGTGATAAATCCAGCTAAGTAATGAATGGTAATAAATCCAGCTAAGTAATGAATGGTAATAAATCCAGCTAAGTAATGAATGGTAATAAATCCAGCTAAGTAATGAATGGTAATAAATCCAGCTAAGTAATGAATGGTAATAAATCCAGCTAAGTAATGAATGGTAATAAATCCAGCTAAGTAATGAATGGTAATAATGAATGGTGATAAAGCCAGCTAAGTAATGAATGGTGATAAAGCCAGCTAAGTAATGAATGGTGATAAAGCCAGCTAAGTAATGAATGGTGATAAAGCCAGCTAAGTAATGAATGGTGATAAAGCCAGCTAAGTAATGAATGGTGATAAAGCCAGCTAAGTAATGAATGGTAATAATGAATGGTGATAAATCCAGCTAAGTAATGAATGGTAATAAATCCAGCTAAGTAATGAATGGTAATAAATCCAGCTAAGTAATGAATGGTAATAATGAATGGTAATAAATCCAGCTAAGTAATGAATGGTAATAAATCCAGTTAAGTAATGAATGGTAATAAATCCAGCTAAGTAATGAATGGTAATAAATCCAGCTAAGTAATGAATGGTAATAAATCCAGCTAAGTAATGAATGGTAATAAATCCAGCTAAGTAATGAATGGTAATAAATCCAGCTAAGTAATGAATGGTAATAAATCCAGCTAAGTAATGAATGGTAATAAATCCAGCTAAGTAATGAATGGTAATAATGAATGGTGATAAATCCAGCTAAGTAATGAATGGTAATAAATCCAGCTAAGTAATGAATGGTAATAATGAATGGTAATAAATCCAGCTAAGTTATTGATGGTAATAAATCCAGCTACGTAATGAATGGTAATAATGAATGGTGATAAAACCAGCTAAGTAATATGAATGTTAATAATGAATGGTGATAAAGCCAGCTAAGTAATGAATGGTGATAAATCCAGCTAAGTAATGAATGGTAATAATGAATGGTGATAAATCCAGCTAAGTAATGAATGGTAATAATGAATGGTGATAAAGCCAGCTAAGTAATGAATGGTAATAATGAATGGTGATAAAGCCAGCTAAGTAATGAATGGTAATAATGAATGGTGATAAAGCACGCTAAGTAATGAATGGTAATAAATCCAGCTAAGTAATGAATGGTAATAATGAATGGTGATAAATCCAGCTAAGAAATGAATGGTAATAACTCTAGCTAAGTAATGAATGGTAATAAATCCAGCTAAGTAATGAATGGTAATAAATCCAGCTAAGTAGTTTTGGTAAACTGCAGTAAGTGTTCGATCTTACCACAATAGATACTGAATTAAAAAGTAATTTTAGTTATGTTGGCAATTCTTTCACCACAAAAATTAATCTCACGATGCAATTTGGCACTTGTGTAAGAAATCTATTATTATTATTAATAATAACAACAACAATAATAACAAACAAAAAACACCAGTTTAACATTTATTTTATATGCTGGCATGTGTTGGACGGCTTTTAGAAATTGACTTCCAAGCTAACCTATCTTTGTTAAAGTCTGTATTTATCCCTTTTTCTCACCAGTTCATCCTTATCACTTCCTTCCATGCTTTCCTTCGTCTTTTCCTGTTGATTGACCCTGCTACTTCAATTTTTCTACATCAACTGAGGGAGCAGGGTCAAAGAAAATATGGGAGGAAGTTCTTGATTGTATCTAATTGATACAATTACCAAAGTTTTTTATTTATTTATATATTTTTTTATTCTTCTATATAGCATTTATTTTTCAGTTAAATATTTATTTGGTACTTTTATAGAATAACTCCCGTCTCTAAACCGTTTTTTACTGTGTTAGAAAATCAAACTGGTTTGGAGATGGGATGTATTCTATTAAAATACCCACAATTGGAGACTGGAGTGATTCTATAAAATTACCATTTATTTTTTTGTATGAAAATGAAAAAAGATAAAATACTACTCTTTTTTTTTCTAGGTTATTTGTCCAACATCAGTTTCTTCGAAAAACTGCATTCGCTGTAAATGGACCGGAAAAGAGGAATTAGCCGATCAAGATCCAGAATTGTTTGGACTTCTAAAGAAAGAGAAACATCGACAAATCCATGGATTGGAACTCATTGCTTCGGAAGTAAGTCTGAAAAATTTATGATTGTGTATTTAGGTGCTTATCCAGAATTCGACTGACATGAAAAAAAAAATGAAGAAATATTTTTATGATGTACGTACCTGCAACGGAAAGCATATATCATAAAAAAAGATCACGTAAATTGATCATGTAGTTTTTTATTTTTTTACAAAAGAAAAGAAAATTTTATTGCTAAAAACTAAGGGAGATAACTCCAAAAATTCCAACTCTTCAAAAATAGTTGTAATCCCTACAATTTCTCTTGCCACGTTGAGACAATTATTGAGAAAATAAAGTGTAGAGAAAAGAATTTCAGATAGATGCACGATGAACTTTATTTACTTTAATTAAAATTTTTAATTTTCATTGATGATTCAAAAAGCAATGACTTTTTTGTACTGAATTAAAATGAGTTAAAAATGTGCAAAGTTTTGTCCATACCTACTCGTCATCTACTCACTTGGCCTTTTGGCTAAGATCAAAGTGTAGTATCTGTTCCGATGGATACTGCACCCCATAGACTGGTATTGTCTTGGCCTTCGGGGCTTGATTTCTGCCGGTCTATGGGTCTGTCCTGTGCAGTTCTGGGAGGTCCACCCTCTCAGGCTTTGCCTCCCCTCTTTGGGGAGGAGTAAGTTTATTGCTTACTGTCTGAGGCGCCCCTACCGGGGAATGCCGACGAGGCTGCCCAGGCTATTTTTAAACCCCACTTTCCCGACCCGACCTTGGGTCACATCTTACTTGTGGGAGTAAGATAAAAACTGGCCTTGTGCCTAACTCCTGGAGAGGAGTAAATCAATACTCATATATGCACACAGAACATTAAAATAAATGAAAATAATTGTTATGTTGTAGATTAGAATTAATCTTGGCAAAATTCTCTTTTAGCAATAATTTATTTTAATTCCTGTTGACCAATTATAGCTGACCTCTGATCACAATTAGATAAGAATCAGATTTTCAGTGGGCAGCAGTCAAGATCTTGCTTCATTGACAACATGGGGAAAGGATCTCTGAAGATTGTTAAGGACAAACTACTCGATGAAATGGTTGTTTTGTTTTGTTTTTGACTCACCGGTATTCAGATTTGAAACGTTTTGATTGGCTAATTGACATATATTCAACCAATCACTGTGTTTGTTCTAAAGCATGAAAACGGTAGAGTGCATAAAAAGTTGAGAGAGAGGACATAAAGAGAGAGAGGACATAAAGAGAGGGGACATAAAGATAAACTGATTCATTTGGATCTAATGACAAGCTATGGAGTAGAAGGATTGTTGGGAACAGCTGGATCAAAGGTTGAATCTCTCTTTTTTGAACATTTCAGTTACCATAAAATGAACAATGTCTGGAGGGTTTTTTTTTTCACTGAAGAGTGTTTAGTAAATATACAGTTCGCTGAAGAGGCATTTTGCCAAATAATAAAATAATAAAGATATGATTTTAACTATAAGAAGATTCCAAAAATATATCTTGCATCAAGATACTGACAATTATAATAAATTAGAAGAATACCCGTCCCAGGATGGGTAAAATTGATTCCCTGAACTGCTTTGCACCCACTTACAAGATTAAAATCAAGATATAATGATACTAAACTTTATATCTAAAATCCTTAGTCCAATTTTGATCAAAATGATTTTAATTCTAGAAAATATCTAAAATTCTAGGCTTAAGCTTAAGGGATCTTAAGAAGAAATTGAAATTCAAGAAACATTGCTTAATTGATGTCTACTTTCTATGGATGAAATTTAATGCAAATCTGAAATATCTGAATTTTCAAATGGGAGGTTATGTCCATATAATGCCCCCTAAATATCCTTTAAAATACTCAAAAGAATCTGAAATTTGGGGACTATTTATTAATTGATGTCTAATACCTATTGCTAAAATTTCACAATAATCAGAGACATATTAATGTTCACAAAGTACTTCCATCCCCTAAATTAAACTAATTATAACCCATGTTGCGAACCCTTGTGCCTAGCAGATGTGTTCCAAAATTCATGATGATCGGTTAATTAGTTTAGGAGTGAATCCTGCAGATACTTACATATACACATACCTAACTTTATATAAATAGAGAAATATATTTACAGATTGTATTTATTAGTAATTTTCATTTAACTAATCTATTTTGTATTTTCAAAACATTTTAGAAAATGTCCGTACAAGGGAACAACAACAAAGCTTTGTAACTCTAAAGGGAAGTAACTCTGATTTTTTATCAAGGAGTTAATTCCCTTATGCCGACTCATTCCTCGATGAATCTAGATAAAGAAGAGTTGTATGTGTGTGGATGTCCAGCTAGAGAGGAATGGGCTGGGCAGAGGAGAAGAGGGTGTTGAGGAGAGCGAGGGGAAAGAAAGAAAAAATGCGAGGCGGCTCGAGAGAGGTAAAGAGATAGCAGTTTTAATAGAAATATGTTACACTTTTGCCTCGGACAATGCCGGATAGCCCTGCTAGTTTTAAGATAAAAAAAAATCATTTTGTTTCAACCAAAAATGAAAATATTGTATATATTTGTGAGTAATCCAAAAGTAGTTTGAAATTGTGGAGAGGCTTATAATTAAAGTCGATTCTTTGGTTCACAAAATGTTGATTAGTTGCCCCAGTTTAGGATAAGGGTTAGGGTTACTTTATATATACAAGTTTAGGTTAGGGTTACTTTATATATACAAGTTTAGGTTAGGGTTACTTTATATATACAAGTTTAGGTTAGGGTTACTTTATATATACAAGTTTAGGTTAGGGTTACTTTATATATACAAGTTTAGGTTAGGGTTACTTTATATATACAAGTTTAGGTTAGGGTTACTTTATATATACAAGGTTATAACTGTTGCAGATTTATCATATGTAAATTAAGGAACTCCTGAATTGACTTATAGGCAAATCTATGTGATTACAGTCTATCAATTCTTTTTTTTTTTCTGAACTTTCTTTTTTGCAGAATTTTACAAGTAAATCTGTGATGGAAGTTGTTGGTTCTTGCCTGACCAATAAGTATGCGGAAGGTTACCCAGGTGCGAGGTATGTATATATGGTTCTTTAAGCTCAAGACTTTGTTATTGTGGTGAAGGCATAGCCGTATTTCACCTAAGAAAAGCTGTGTACCATCTGTCAAAAAAAGGAAAGTACAATAAAAAAATTCTTTTTAAAAATGAGGCAATTTTATTAGGTCATCTTTTAATGTATGGTTGCTTATTATTTACTGTCAAATGGGTTTCAGCGGGGCTTTATTGCTCCCAGACAACGTTTATTTAATTTATACCATGTGTTTAACCAAAGATATAGTTTATTTCGGAACTGTATTCCCAGAAAACAATCCTAATCTAAAGAAAATTTACATAGGGGGTACAAGTACTGACTTTAAGGTTAGATACACTAACCACAAATTTTCATTTAATGACCCAGATAATAAGAAAATAGGCACTTCACTATCCAAGTATATTAAATCCCTAAAAGATGAGAATATAGTTCCTGTAGTAAAATGGAGCATTTAAAATAAGGTCTTGACATACACGCTACACAACCCCACCTGTTTTCTCTGTCTTAGTGAAAAGTTGGCCATTGTTATGTTCCCTGATAAAAGTTGTGTACTAAATCAGCGAGACAAAATAGATTTTAACTGTAGGCACTTCAAATGGCTAATTCTGGATAAGTTTGTGAACAATCTAGAAAATTTAACATAAATAACTTAACAACATAGCACAAAAATGAATGCACCCCTAGATAGGTATAATTTTTATAAGGGGTAGAATCCCAGTAAACTAATAAAATTAGGAGATCCAGTCTTAATTAAAAGATTAAAAATAAATAATCAAGGGGGGCGTGAGAGCGCTCTATCCCTTAATAGACTTCAAAAACGGCCTATGCTAGAAATCTCATTTCTTTGATCAATCATAACTCAAAAACCAATAAACCAAATTAGTTAAAACTTTGCACAAAATTTTCATTTGATAGGTTCTATAAGTGTGTAGAATTTCAGCATCATTAGTCAAGGTAACCCAGAGATCCAGAAAGGTCAGGCATGATTTTGTGTTATCCGTGTGTACGTACGTACGTATGTGCCTCATGTATCTCATCAACTATTTGATGGATTCAGCTGATTTTTGGCAGAGATAGAGGTTATAGGGTCTAGTTGATGGCATTTTAATTTCAGTTTACCATATACTTTAGTTTTCCAGAAAATTCCAAAAAACCTTAAAAATGACCATTGCATTGAGGCATAGTCTTTAAAAAAAGTAGTGACATTCCATGAGAAATGCCAGTATACTGAAATCATATGCCCTTAATAGGGTTTAGATGAAAATTCATATACACTAAATGTACAAAAGCAAGGAAATTCCCAAATTTTTACACTTTTATTGTCATTAAGGGTATGCGAGCACAACAAGGCTATGTATTTTACTGGTAGGAATTTTTCTTTGGCGCACCTCACACACTTCATCCACTCATGCATAAAGATTTATACTGTAGTGATGTGATAATGAAATGGTTTGGTTGATATGTAGTCATAACATTAATGACAATAAAAGTGTAAAAATTTGGGAATTTCCTTGCTTTTGTACATTTAGTGTATATGAATTTTTATCTTAACCCTATTAAGGGCATATTATTTCAGTATACTGGCATTTATCATGGAATACAACTAGAATTATGTATAAGCCATTCAATTTTCTGATACAAGAGAAATAGATTATAATATGGCAGGTATAAATCAAGGCCTAGAGTTGTCGTTCATGATGTTGCTGCAATAATAGTAATAATATTAGTATTAATAGTATTTACAATAATAACAGTAGTGATGATTATTACAATAAGAGTAATAATAATAGTTATAATAAAAATGATAGTAATAGTGATAATAATAATATTAATAGCAGTAATAGTAATGACCGTAATAATGATAATAATAATTATAGAAATAATAGTAATAACAATAGTAATAGGTGTAGCAATAATAGGGATGATAATAATGGCAATAGTAGTAGTAATAATAACAATTATAGTAATAATAAAAATGGTAATAGTAATAATAATAGCAGTAATGGTAACAGTAATAATAGTAGTAATGATAATAATAGGTTAAATAGTAATAATAACAATAATAATAAATGCTACATTGGTTTACTTGTGGAACTTACACTGATTCCAAATATTATAATGCTAACCCATATAATTACTGATTCAAAATATTATAATGCTAACTCATATAATTACTGATTCAAAATATTATAATGCTAACTCATATAATTACTGATTCAAAATATTATAACGCTAACTCATATAATTACCGATTCAAAATATTATAACGCTAACTCATATAATTACTGATTCAAAATATTATAACGCTAACTCATATAATTACTGATTCAAAATATTATAACGCTAACTCATATAATTACTGATTCAAAATATTATAACGCTAACTCATATAATTACTGGTTCATTACGTGCTCACACCTAACTCAGACTTATAGTAACAGATTGACTAAAATTCTTATAATTTCAAGATATTTATTAGTATTATTTAATATACAGAGTATTTATATGATCAAAATTATTTGATGATGACCGTAAACATTATAGGTTTTAGTTTTATTAAACATTTATATTAAATGTACTGTATAGCTCTAAATATGAATTAACCTTAAGTCTTCTTTAGCGTTTCTTCATATATATATATATAAATTTGGGAAAGTTCATTTTTTTTTAAGCATCTTTAGAATTTTAAACATAAAGAAAGAGGCAAAATGCCTTCAAAGAACCATGTGTTAGATGCAGATATTCTTTTTTTTTTTTCTTTTTTTTTTTTTACTTCATCTTGATTTTTTTATCTAATATTTTGCTTGATATAACAAGCCTCTACAGAGCTTTAGACAAATAAAAGGTATTAACCTTTTTTTTTAAAACATAAAGAAACAGGCAAAATGCCTTCAAAGAACCATGTGTTAGATGCAGATATTTTTTCCTAGAAGACCAGGAAGGATTATTACAAAAAAAAAAGATTAATACCTTTTATTTGTCTAAAGCTCTGTCGAGGCTTGTTATATCAAGCGAGATATTAGATAAAAAAGTCAAGATGAAAAAAAAAGTTTTGATTTTTTATTTTGATTTTAATAAAAAATATCTGCATCTAACACATGGTTTTTGAAGGCATTTTGCCTCTTTCTTTATGTTATATGTACATATATATATATAAATTACCTTTATATGCATATATATTTATATATATATATATATATATATATATATATATATATATATATATATATATATATAATTTAAATATCCGATTTTTAATATCATTTTCTACTGAGAGCTGCCTTAAAATTTTTGTTTTCATTTGTACCTTCAGGGTATCATCTATTTTTAAAGAAAGGTGGTCACTGAGTTTCGACTATGGGTATAATAAAACGTATAAATGGAGTGGGCAAAGTAATTAAAGTGACCTAAAAAGGGTGTATTTTTTAATAAAATAAATACTTTATATAAATATTCGTTAATTTAATTAACAAATTCTGCAAATTTCATTAAAATCGAACAATTCTGATTTTTTGGTGGATATTTTTCAATCAAAAGTATTTATTTATTTTTATGAAAACAAAAATTACTTACACATGCAATATTTTTTGATCACCAAAATTGTCACATTTTATTAAAATTTTCAAAATTTATTTAATAAATTATATATTTTATAAGAAATTCAAATTCTATAATTACCTTTATATACACACTGAACAATGCTTCAAGCAAACTACATTAAATTGTTATTATCTAATTATATTTTTCGAAGTGGCTTACTTTATATTTACTCGAACTTGCAAATTGTCTTGCGACTGTTACAACTAGTTATAAATGCTGTAAGGAGAATAAAAATGTGTGAGTTCTACAACGAGAAGTGACAGGTTACTCTAACTACTTTATTTTTGTATGTATTTACACGTCTGAAAAGAATGTCGTCCGTGATGGAAAAGACAATGAAGTCTTGTTTCTTTTTCTGGAGTGATGTCACTGAAGAGTTCTAATAATAACTGACTAATGAAATAATTTATTTTTATATATAATATATAGATTATTTTTATATAGATTATTTTTATATAGATTATTTTTATATAGATTATTTTTATATAGATTATTTTCATATAGATTATTTTCATATAGATTATTTTTATATAGATTATTTTTATATAGATTATGTTTATATAGATAATTTTTATATAGATTATTTTTATATAGATTATTTTTATATAGATTATTTTTATATAGATTATTTTTATATAGATTATTTTTATATAGATTATTTTTATATAGATTATTTTTATATAGATTATTTTTATATAGATTATTTTTATATAGATTATTTTTAATATAGATAATTTTTATATAGATTATTTTTATATAGATTATTTTTATATAGATTATTTTTATATAGATTATTTTTATATAGATTATTTTTATATAGATAATTTTTATATAGATTATTTTTATATAGATAATTTTTATATAGATTATTTTTATATAGATTATTTTTATATAGATAATTTTTATATAGATTATTTTTATATAGATAATTTTTATATAGATTATTTTTATATAGATTATTTTTATATAGATTATTTTTATATAGATTATTTTTATATAGATTATTTTTATATAGATAATTTTTATATAGATAATTTTTATATAGATTATTTTTATATAGATAATTTTTATATAGATAATTTTTATGTAGATTATTTTTATGTAGATTATTTTTATGTAGATTATTTTTATGTAGATTATTTTTATGTAGATAATTTTTATGTAGATAATTTTTATGTAGATAATTTTTATGTAGATAATTTTTATGTAGATAATTTTTATGTAGATAATTTTTATGTAGATAATTTTTATGTAGATTATTTTTATGTAGATTATTTTTATGTAGATTATTTTTATGTAGACTATTTTTATGTAGATAATTACAATGCAGGACTGAAAGCAAGATATGACTCGGTAAATCAGCGAGAGATTAATCCTATTTAAAGGCAGCTGTCTTAAAGAGTTCGACTTTTGACAGGAACATTGCATTGAAGCCACGATGATGGCTGTGTTAATACTACTCGCTACATAGACTAGCCTAATTTGGGCGCGATAAATAAATAATTATAAATATTTGTTTTTTATATACATACGTATACGTTTCAACCTTACGCGAATCGTCAGTGTAGAGAAGAATTATTCACACCGGTCGCCGGACTTGAACCCCGGAACACAGAGTTATACATTTCTCCCATCGTTTGATGCAGCTCTGGACACTGTTTTTGTAGAACACCCCAGGTTGGTCCTCCAACCACGTTGTAACTTCAGAAATCAAGGTTGCATAATCTGGGAAATGCTTTCTTTTTAAAATCAGATTCATGGCTGGGAAGAGATGAAAGTCAGAGGGTACAAAGTCAGGAGAGTAAGGGGGATGGGGGAGGATTTCATAGTCACACGCCCGTGCTTCTGATCTGACTACATGCGAGTTGTGGACCGGAGCGTTGTCCTGCAGGAGGAGGATACCTTTGCTGATCTTGCCCCGCCTCTTGATTTTGATAGCTTCTCTTAATTTCATCAAAAATGAAGCGTAATAGGCTCCTGTAATTGTGGTACCCTTTGCCAGGAAATCTGTCATCACTATTCCCTCCTGGTCCCAGAAGACTGTGAGAATGACCTTGCCAGTGGAGGGCTGCACCCTTATCTTCTTTGGAGGTGGTGAGTCCAAGTGCTTCCACTGCATTGACTGGGCTTTGGTCTCTGGATCATAGTGATGGACCCACGTTTCATCCTGTGCAATCAGTCTTTTGAAAAACTTTGACTCATCTTCTTGGCACATCTCCAAATTCATCCTCGAGCACTCAACGCGTTCTGGCTTCCGGAAAGATGTGAGCAACCTGGGAATCCATCTGGCAGACACCTTATGCATATGCAAATGGTCATGAATGATAGTTTCCACAGGCCCTGTACTAATCTTGGGCTATTTGGCAAATAGTAATGTGCCGATCTTCCAAAATGACAGCCTCAACTTGACGGACAGATGCCTCATCAATGACAGAAAAGGGACGACCCGGTCTGGGAGCTGTTTCCACAGACTTACGGCCATGTTTGAATTCACGATGCCAGCGTTTTACAAGGTCATATGATGGGGCATCATCACCATAAGTTTCTTTCATTTCATCAAAAGTCTCCTTTGGTGTGCGTCCTTTCAAATACAAAAACCGGATCACTGCGCGACACTCAACTGGCTCCATTTCACACCTGACTCAGTTCAAACACCTGTAATTCAGAAACCACAATTAGTTCAGAGCTGTTTTTTTGCAACATAACTCATACAGATATAAATCATTACACATGCAAAATTTCACCTAGATCAGACAACTGGAAGTGGGTCAGGGGCATTACTTATTGAAACCTCCTCATATTTAAAAAAATATATCTAATTATTATAGGGAAAAAAACACATGTATATAAATGTATAATAATACTACTACTAATAATAATGATAATATCAATATAATGAAATGACATAAAATAATATAATAAAAAATAAAAAATCAGTAATTAGAAAAATATAAAATATAATCAATTAGAGCACCTACTCTACTGAAGTTAATAAGTTTTACTTTAATTATATATATATATATATATATATATATATATATATATATATATAATGTCTTGGGAGTTTCTCAACCATTAAAACTATGTTAAAAAAAACCTTAAGTCCTAAGTCAATTTAACTTTTACAGTTATTATATTAGTTTGCTTCTAACATTATTTAAGAGATCATCAGTTGTTTACCATGAAAAACTGTTTCGGGAATTTAAAAACAAGACAGTATTTAATTTCATGGCTTCCCAGCAGAGTTGATCAGACCCCACTTCCCTTAAAAGACAAAAACATAAACGTTCTGTATACTAAACCTAAGTTTTGTTCCGTATAAATATATATATATATATATATATATATATATATATATATATATATATATAAATAAATTGGAAATAATTTGTAATAAAACAAATTAGCGGTCAATTTATATTTATATCAAGCTGAAACAATAAAACTGGTGGCTAAATTTCATATAGATTCAGTGGACTATCAACATGGCCACTGCAGTTACACAACACTGCTTGTTTGCATGAGGTTTTATTTTGATCATACAACACATTTCGAGGGAGACAAATGTTGTGTTAAGGATATATAAAGCTCTAATAAGACCTCATATAGAATACTGCACCCAAGCCTGGGCTCCAGCGACTAGACATAGAATAGGTTGGATGAATTTAGAGAAAGTGGTAGGAGGGAGAAATTGAGGGGCCACTTTGGGGAGTTGTCAAATTAAATATTTAACAGAATTTGATCTGGATATCGATACTGTACTAAGAGTTTAATTTTTTTTTTTTTTTAACAGTTGAATTGAGAAGATGGTTAAAGAGGAGATGCCCAAGGAGGCATAACAAACAAATAAATAATAATAATAATTTAATTTTTTTTTTTTTTTTTTTTTTTTTTAAACAGTTGAATTGAGAAGATAGTTAAAGGGGAGATGCCCAAGGAGGCATAACAAACAAATAAATAATAATAATAATTTAATTTTTTATTTTTTTTATAAAACAGTTGAATTGAGAAGATAGTTAAAGGGAAGATGCCCAAGGAGGCATAACAAACATAAATAATAATAATAATAACACAAGCAATAAAAAATAAAAGCCATCAAACTACATAAATTAAAACGATATATAAAATTAAAATCACAATTTAAACAGACACTCAATTACAGAGCAAGCCGAATAACAGTTGAGCACTGAAATGAAATTTCATCACGTAACGCTTTGTTTCAATCAATAATTCCACATAATTAGTAAAAGTGTTGCTGTCCGAAATATTGGCCGATTAAAGATGTAAAAAGAACTAAACACATATTACAGGTAACGTAACGTCATCTTTGCCATAACCTTGTTTTTTTTATTGTTTTGCTTTTTAATTTGTAAAGATAAATATATCTACATGTTCCCACATCTATATCTAATGCTTTGAATATACATATACTAAGTTTTAATTACTTTTTTTTATTGCACGTTTGAACTTGAGTTGAGCACGGTTCTGAAGAAGAGAAGAGTTCCCGAAATATTATATCACACGGAATTTCCACCAGACCATCTTGATACAAGTATTACGTAACATTGTGTAGATAGACAGATATGTGTGTTTGTGAGAAAATAAATAAATAAACACATACATACATATATATATATATAAGTCAGGTTCATATTATATTCCAATAACCATGTTTTATTTTATTATTTTTTCACATTTCCAAAAAACATAACATTTCTGTGAGATATATTTTTTATGGTCTGTTTCATTTGTCTTGTGCCAAACAACGTTTTTATGTCAATATCATCTCTGCACCATTACAAAATCATCAGAAATATGTGTGTGTGTATGTATACATTTTATTAAGGGTGAAACTATTTAACTTGTTCCACTATTATGTCTTATTTGCTCCAACTTGGGCTTATCCGTCACACCTCTGCATTGTATTGCCTTCTAAGTATCACATTTCTACATACTTTTTCTCTTTTTTTTTTTTCATCAGATATTATGGAGGAAACATCTATATTGATCAAATTGAAAACCTATGTCGAAACAGAGCATTGGAGTGTTACAGACTGGATCCTAAACGCTGGGGAGTGAATGTCCAAGCCTATTCTGGCAGTCCGGCCAATATGGCAGTCTATACAGCTGTACTCAATCCGCACGACCGTATCATGGGGCAAGACTTACCAGATGGGGGACAGTAAGTAACAGTTTCCTAAACACAGACTGCTTTCCAAAGGTCTCAATTTATTTGGGAATATTTCCCTTCTTTATCCAATTTGCAGGTGCATATCTATCTGAACATTATAGCACTATCATTACGCCAAAGCTACTGCAGACAGAAGTGTTTAGAGTGTTGTTGCCGTGCAATATGACAGTGAACTCAGGTTAGAAAAGACTTTGCCCTGAATCTTAAACGAAATGTGCCTAGATGTAAGGTTTGACAACAGCTTCCGGAACCTTCTCCATGCAACACAACATAGAGCAGTAATAGCGTATTCACAACCACAATCGGCATTCAACATGTTGTTCAAGTAGCAGAAAGTTGCTTTGATATCAAGTACGGCACCATCTCCAGTAAATGTAAAGATTGACGGTCTAAACAGAATGCGATAAAAAAAAAAAAATGTATATAGGCGATAAAAATGGTTTTATGTTGTTTTTTTTTTTTAAATAATAATAATATTAAATGACAAACCATTTTGAGTTAAAATCTATTTAGTATTACGCATGTAATCTGAAGAAAAACATGCTTGAAATGTGTAAATATGCTTTTAATAAAAGCGAGATTTTAACAAAATGGAGTCTTACGGGACCGAAAGTGTTGTTTTATAGCTCATGAAGCTATGTTTTTTTTTTGTATCGCTCAAGACAAAAACGTCTTTATTTTTATATTACTATGTAATACTACATTGATTTTAACTACAAAACGTTCTTAATGTCATAATCTTTAAAATATATATATATTATCGCCTATATACTAATTTTATTCAAATTTTTGAAGAAACTGTTTACATTTACCTTATCTCTATGCACATGAGCCTCAGCTCGACCATCAATGCCTGAACACCTACAACAGACATAATCTGAATCAACTACCAGCCTCCCAATAAGACCATTATTTGCACTGGGAGCACTCAATGGGGTTTACTCCCACGTCTCTGTGATGGACAAGACAAGGAACTTATCAGAGTTTTGCAGGAGGTCAAGACCTACAATCTAGATTAGAAACCTTGGTATAAGTGCATATTGATCAAGAATTGCCACTTCCTGCTAAGAACGTGTTCAGCAATCAGTGGTGAATTGCAAAAGTCAGTTCCTGTTATATTATGTGCCTGCATTTTAGTTTTATTAACTTTTATTTTTATTTTTTTCCCCAATTTAATTTTCGAAGTAAAATGCATTGTATGGCGTTCTATTTGCTCATTATTATTTTTTAATAATTCATATTATCATATAAAAATGCTTTCTAAAACAAGGACAACACTTCTTTATTACAATTTGCACTGCCACGTTCCGTCCTTAACAAAAGAGACTCTCATCCCAGATTCGTTTTAACAACACCGAATTGATAACACCAAAAACGAGATGATGAAAAGGAAAAAAAAAAAAGAAGGTATTTTAAAATATCTATATTTGAAATTCTGATGAAGTATATCTTCGAAAATTAAATTGGAAAAAAAAAAAAAGTTAATAAAACTAAAATGCATTGTATGGCGTTCTAATTGCTCATTATTATTTTTAATAATTCATATTACATTTTCTTTTGTTTATTAAATTGTTAGATGAAAGTACAGAATAGTTAAAGCCTCCCTCCACATGTAAAGAATGGCTTTCTAAATAATAATGTTATTTAGAAAGCAATTCTTAACATGGGGAGGGGGTGGGCTTTGTTAAAAAAATGTTTCCTTTGAGTATTTGTAAAAAAGAAAACATTCTAATTATAATAAATCTATTTGTAATAAAAATAAAATTCAAAAGTTTCAATGAAAGAAATCATTTTTCACAATTTCTTACGCCAGTATTTTACGAATACTTATAAGTCAGGGGTGATAACTAAGTATGACTGAGTTATTTGCCCTTCTCGTCTGCTCGGACACGTTCTGCCATTACATATTGTTTAAGTTTGGTTGTGTTTTTACGCTCAGGAATAAAGTCTCTTCGTACCTTTAAACGGTTTCGTGTAATATATCCTTATTTATTGGCGATCCCACCGCTGCCACCACGCCAATAAATAAGGATATATTACACGAAACCGTTTAAAGGTACGAAGAGACTTTATACGATTCATTTGCAGCAACAAAGATTACTTGACTATTTGTTTACATCCTGGGTTTCTGTCAACTTTGTTTGTTTTAAGAAAAGTACTATCCCTGTGCCAGCAGAGAAGGCGACAATGTTTTGCTTGACGATTGCAGTCACCTCGATTGTCTATCAGTTTTACAACATACGTATATATAGATACTTTATAGAAGACAATGCAGAAATATATACTGGGTTGTGAAAAAGGAAAACTCAAAAACAAGCTGATGTTAACATTTTCTTTTTTTTTCAATTTTTACAACTCGCTTCCAGTTTTCACTTCATTCACTAGAGTTATATGTGAAGTTAGAATATCATATTTTTCGGGGAAATCACTCCCTTATCAAGTATTTCTATTTCCTTTATCTCAAGTTACTCTCTATCTCAATATTCCAACTTCACACATACAACTTTAGTGAATGAAGTGAAAAATAGTAACCATTATTCACATGAGATGCAGAGTATCTTGAGATAAGGGAAATAGAAACACTTGAGAAGGGGGAAATTCCCCAGAAATATTGTGATATTCCAACCTAACACATACAACTCTAATGAACAGTGAAAACTGGAAGCAAGAAAGATTAAAAATAAATAAAATAATTAAAAAATATATACATCTTGTTTTTCAGTATTCTTTCTTATAATCCAGTATATTTTTTTTATTAGCCTTCTATAAATGATCTCTCTCTCTCTCTCTCTCTCTCTCTCTCTCTCTCTCTCTCTCTCTCTCTCTCTCTCTCTCTCTCTCTCTCTCTCTCTCTCTATATATATATATATATATATATATATATATATATATATATATATATATATATATTACACGCAATGCTTCAAGCAAACTGCATCACCCTCTTATATATATATAATGTTTGTATCTTTATATAAACAGATTCTCACTTTTTTCCTTTCCAGCTTGACTCATGGTTTTATGACAGACGCAAGAAGAATTTCAGCTACATCCATATATTTTGAATCCATGCCTTATAAAATAAATGTAAGTAAATTTTAGTCTTCAAAGAAAATATTTTCGTAGTCTATTCATTATTTCAATGTCCAATGCAGTCGAAAATAAAGATATACGTTTTTCGTTGCATCCCAACTTCTTCTTTCGTGTGAATCAGATGATTCTGGTGTTGTCATTAGTTTCCTCAATATTTTTCTAGTTAGAAATCTTTCTGAAAAGACATTGGGTACTTACGGGAAGGACCACGAGAAGGTTGCCAACATCCCTAAGTGAAAGTGGTACTGTGGAACCGACTGGATTTGAACTTGGAACACCCAGGTCTTCAGTCCGTGTCGTTATCCACTTAACCATCGTCACCTCCCACATCCCAACTTAAACTTGTATAATTAAACTCTTTAATGTAATGGTACGTTATCGTTGGGGTCTTGTATTGTCATTTATATAGCCATTTCTCTCTCTTATTGTAATTATTCTAAAATAAAGTTTTAAAAAATGGATACGTAAAAGGAACTGTTTTCGAACAAATTGCCGAATTTTACCCAGTTTAAAACTGTCATTTATTTCAAAACTTTATTTCCCATGTTTGATTATTTTTCCCTTCCATTTACGTATTTTTTTATTTTTTTCCTTTTTCTGTGATAATTTATTTTAATAAATCATTTTATTTTTCAAAATCATTTTATTTTTCATTGGTGCCGAATGCGTTGTGATTGTTTTATTCCTAAATTATCCTTTAACGTATACATTCTTTAAAAACTTTATTTTAGAATAATTACAATAGTAAAATCCATTTTAAGATACATCGTGGTTGAAACTTGAAACTAGAGTTCTCTCCCCCTTTATTTGACTCTCCTCAAATTAAAGATTAAAAAAGAAATTTTTTCGGACCTACAATCCACAAGCACCTTGCTTTCTATTAATTAAAAATTAAGCACACTTTGAATATGTGTGCGTGCCTGTATTTCTAGAATTGTTTTTACCATGTATAAATGTCAGATAAACGTTTTTTAAATAACTGCAATTGAGTGCATTCTAGTGGCTTTTTATCAAATTAAATTATTTTTTAAATAGGATTTTTAAAGATTTAATTGTAGTTTATGCTATTGCATTCTGATTTCAATAAATATTCGATGAAAAATGCGTAAGTCACACGGTCGAAAGAAGCACAGGCGCACAAGAAGTGGTCACACAATTTTATGAATATAGCGACTATAAACGATACATTTTTTAAAAACTTTTCTTCACTCCAAACAAAGGGGCACATTCCACTGAGACGCAAGTGGCGACTGTGAATTAGGGATCATACTTACAGAGACATCCTAAGTGGGGAGTTGTGCAGTGAGATGTTTGTTCACATTACATTTAAATTTCTGCGTGTTGGTACAGTCAAGGAAACAGGGAGCAGGGAGGGAATTCCAAAGGCTAGCATCTTGAGGAAAGAAGCTATTAGAGTAGAAAGCCTTCTGGCATCTGGTGACCTTCACAGTAAAAGGGTGGGATTTTACTGATTGTCGGGTTGGTCGGGAGTATTTTACGTCGAGGTGGCATCAGTGCAATATGATTGCCGGAGCATATTTCATTGAAGTACTTGTAAAACAAGCACAGGGATGCAACGATGGGACAGAGGTTGGAGCTTGGTTGACAGTACAGGATCTATTTGATTAGAGGCTCTTTTTTGGACCCTATCTAAGAGGGAGAGACTAGTGGTTGATGCCCCAGACCAGATGTGGCAAAAATACTCCATGCATGGGAAGATGGTGGCCTTGTAGAGATATAGGATACTGTCAGGTGTGAGAAGTTTTCTAACACGGCAGAGAGAGCCCACCTTCTTTGCAGCAGTCGTGGCAATGTATATTTTATGTACTTGTTCCAATTCATGTTACCTGTGAATGTTAGGCTGAGGAGTTTGAATGATTAACTCTCAGGTCGGAGTCACATTGAATCCGATAATGTAAGGTATGTAAGTGTATCTTGTGTAGTTTCTGACTTTGAGCCGGACACACACACAGGACTTTGCTTTATATAATGGATTTCTGTTAAATCTCATTGAATACTAATAAGGTATGTCAGTTTATAAGTTCTTAAATGTATGTAAAGCTGGAAATAAAGAAAAAAAACTAATAATGATATTTCTCTAATTGCCTTGTCACAAAGCGTGTTTCACTCAACTTTCTACTGTGCAGTAGATATTCTGTAGATATTAACAATTTTCTTTTATGCATAATTTAGGTTATTCGGACTACTGTTCTCATCTTGAGTGTTATTCTCACAACGTTTCGGCCGCAGTAAAATCCGGCCTTCTTCAGGTGTATCTTTTCGAACTCGAGAATATTTCTGTCGAACTCGGGAATCTGGACGGAATTTCGAAGGGAACCCTTTATTTAATCCACAGAGGTAGCATGCTCTCGTTCCGTTGGGCATGACTGGGAGAAGTCTTCAGTAATTCGCGATTCTTTGTATCGCCCGCACCTAGGATTGAACCTTCAACCTTCAGAGCATTAAATGCTTGTTAGCATTAAATGTTACCATCCAATTTATGTCACCCTCATTTCATTAAATGAAAGTAATTATTAAGCTGTGATTCTTAAGCCTTTATCTAAATTTTGAGAACAATGTTTTAAAAACGATTATGCAAAAGACTGTCAGTTAAAAGAAGTCACACATACATTAGGGAGGGCCTGTGGACGAGTGGTTATAGCACTTGTCTTTGGGCTGGACGACCCGGGTTCGATCCCACTCACGGCATGCGAATTTTCGGGTCTGAAAACTCCCTCTGTCCACCCAGCAGTAAATGGGTACCTGACTAAAACTCAGGGAAGGTTCAAGGCAGCGGAAGGAGAAGGATGGGCTCCGCCTTCCATATGCTGTGCCCTAGACACGGTGATTCTTAACAAATCACCGCTGCTACGGCCATGGGCTGTGTGCGATGTCGGCAACGACACTCGTGCGCGTCCAGGCTATGCGACCTTTACCTTTACCTTACATACAGAGTTGTCAAAAAGATCAATGCACTTTCACATATGTTGGTTATGCATAGATGGCATGCACTAATATACGCTTTTACCTATATGAACATAGCTGGTATTTACTGCAGCAAGATGTGGGGGAAAGTCAGCTACTTCGAGGTGGCACTCTGGCTGGTACAAAGATAGCCATGAACGGACCTATCGACATTCACCAGTAAGGGCGTCTCAGGTGATCAACAATATAAACTACCCACTCCTCAAAATGAAGAGATAATGCCTGGAATGATGCACTTCCTAGGATCGAGCTTGACCATATCTCCTCCCGACAAAGGCATAGCTATAATGTCACGAATATTTAGAAAATAGCTATAATGTCTCGGAAGGAGACAGTCGTAACACCGAGGCGCGAACCCACGCCCATTAAATTACGAGACTGAGAGGGTTGCATTATGCAAATTAGGTGTAGCAAGAAGGCTACATAAAAGGCGGTGTCTTTTGGGATCGGTGGCAGTCGAGTAGAGAACGTCACGAAGATCGGATACGGTGGGAGAAGACGGAAGAAAAAGAAGGAAAAACGCGTTGCACGGTTAAAGGAACACAATTCACAACTTACTATTACAATGTCACGAATATTTAGAAAATAGCTATAATGTCACGAATATTTAGAAAATAGCTATAATGTCACGAATATTTAGAAAATAGCTAAAATGTCACGAATATTTAGAAAATAGCTATAATGTCACGAACATTTAGAAAATGGCTATAATGTCACAGAATATTTAGAAAATGGCTAAAATGTCACGAATATTTAGAAAATAGCTAAAATGTCACAAATATTTAGAAAATAGCTAAAATGTCACGAATATTTAGAAAATAGCTAAAATGTCACGAATATTTAGAAAATAGCTATAATGTCACGAATATTTAGAAAATAGCTAAAATGTCACGAATATTTAGAAAATAGCTATAATGTCACGAATATTTAGAAAATGGCTATAATGTCACGAATATTTAGAAAATGGCTATAATGTCACGAATATTTAGAAAATAGCTATAATGTCACGAATATTTAGAAAATAGCTAAAATGTCACGAATATTTAGAAAATAGCTATAATGTCACGAATATTTAGAAAATAGCTAAAATGTCACGAATATTTAGAAAATAGCTAAAATGTCACGAATATTTAGAAAATAGCTAAAATGTCACGAATATTTAGAAAATAGCTAAAATGTCACGAATATTTAGAAAATAGCTTTAATGTCACGAATATTTAGAAAATAGCTAAAATGTCACGAATATTTAGAAAATAGCTAAAATGTCACGAACATTTAGAAAATAGCTATAATGTCACGAACATTTAGAAAATAGCTAAAATGTCATGAATATTTAGAAAATAGCTATAATGTCACGAACATTTAGAAAATAGCTATAATGTCACGAACATTTAGAAAATAGCTATAATGTCACGAACATTTAGAAAATAGCTATAATGTCACGAACATTTAGAAAATAGCTATAATGTCACGAACATTTAGAAAATAGCTATAATGTCACGAACATTTAGAAAATAGCTAAAATGTCACGAATATTTAGAAAATAGCTATAATGTCACGAACATTTAGAAAATAGCTATAATGTCACGAACATTTAGAAAATAGCTATAATGTCACGAATATTTAGAAAATAGCTATAATGTCACGAATATTTAGAAAATAGCTATAATGTCACGAATATTTAGAAAATAGCTATAATGTCACGAATATTTAGAAAATAGCTATAATGTCACGAATATTTTCAAATTTGAAAATGTTTGTGACATTATAGCTATTTTCTAAATATTTTTAGATATTTTCTAAAAAAAAAATTTAATTTTTTTTTGCTTGTTTTTTTTTTTTAAACAATAAAACTATTTTTGCTTAATTTGTTTATTATATACAGGTTTTATTGGAATTGATACAATGGTAGATCAGATCTCCTATCCTTGTTATCTTTTGGTAACAATTTAAAATATTGTTTTCTTATGTTTTATATTTTCCAGCCTGAAACCGGAATCGTTGATTATGACAAACTGCATGAAACGGCTCGCTTATTCAGGCCGCGTCTCATCATAGCTGGAACTTCTGCTTATTCTAGACTTTTAGATTATAAACGTTTTAGAGAAGTAAGTAACGCTATTTCTTTATTCGATTTTCTTTCTGTTTTCTGTATTAAAATAACTACTTTAAAAAAAGCTGTAGTTTAAAATGAATGAAAAAAAAACAGACTCTGCTTTCTTGGAAGAAACTGTAACGACGCAGATAGTCTTTTCTGAAGAATCTATTAAGATATGTAGAAATGGCTTGGAGAAGTGAGAAATTATGGGAACGAAGAGAGGGAGTATAAAACCCAAGGAAAGAGATGAGTGAGAAGGTGAGTAAGATGATACTCATATACTGTATACAGTATTTGAGTATCAGCCTACTACTTGATCAAAAAAACTCATCTAATAACTGGAACCTCTGGAAGTCTTCTATTGGAATGGTGTTCATCTCCGCCGTCGCGTGAGATTCAGGAGGTGTTTGAAGAAGATGCGATGTGTAACACAAATTAAGGCGTGGTTCAACCGATTCAAAAATGGCCGCACATCAACGGAAAGTGACCAGCGTTCTGGCAGGCCTCAAACTGCTCGGAGAGCAACTGTTGTTGAGAGGCTACGAAAAAAGAGATAATGCGGAACGCGACTGTTGAAATGAATGCCATTCCAGACGTGTTTCCGGCAGTGGATGGATCGGTGGGCTAAGTGTGTGCAAGCACAAGGGGCCTACTTTGAAGGGGATTAGAGTCCCAACCCCATCACGTATTTGAAATATTTTTTCTGGCCTCAGGTCGGATACGTTTTAGAGAAGCCTTGTTATATGTATAAAACATTTGACAGATCAGAGTTGTATCACACACGCACACGAAATACCAAGGTCTAATGTACGACATGAAAAGAAACTGGAATCTTAGGAAAATCTCCATCATACCAGCAATTATAGGAGCAACAGAACATCGGCAGCAGTTTAGGATCAAAGAATGAGTACTTTTTCTGAATTTTCGATATTATTAATTCTGGGCAACGCTGATCAAGAATATACCAACTGTGGGTGTTTCTTTGGTAGTTTGTGAACTTCCCAGTAATTATAGGAGCAACAGAACTAATGAAAAAGAATTTCAAAAGCTATCTGGTGAGTATACCCGGTGAACCGAGTGCAAGAGAAATACAAACAACTGCACTTAAAGGGACGCTTAGAATCTTAAAAAGATCTCTAGGCTGGAGTGTCTGAATAGCTGGTGAATGTCTGGCATTCGGTAGGATGCCCCATCTCCAGCAAAAACAGAAAGATAAGAAAATTTTTAAAAAAGGATGTAAGATCTTCACCTTTTTGTAAATCAGAAAAAGCAGAATTCCACTTTTTCTTTGAATTTAAAAAAAAATTTCTTTCTCTTATAGCAAAATCTGATTTCTATCAAATCGCTAGAGATTTACGTTCGACTTTTTTGTCATTTTATTTCCTTTTCTGTTTCTTTCTCTTTCTCTTACTTTATCTTTCTTTCTCTCTTCCTGTTTTTTTTCTTTCTTTCTATATTCCTCTTCCTCTCTCAATCTCGGCTTGATTTTTTTTGTTTGCCTCATACTTCAAAACGAGTCACGATATAGGTGGGGGGGGGGGGGTAGGAAGACGTTCTCAAATCAAAGAAATCCTCCCCCCCCATACCTTATAAACTAAATGAAAAATTATCTTACAAGAATATGGAAAAATGAAAACTTGATAACTACAGGTAAAATACGAAACTAAATTTTTAGGAAAAGATAAATAAATAAATAAATAAATAAGTAGTAAAAACGATAACATGATATGAACTTAATAAAAAAAAAATCCTATTATAATCCCTAGATTAAAGATATTATGAAGGCAGTACTGAACAAAAATAATAACTTAAATAAAAACTAGGTATAAAGAGTATTTTATTGTCAATTAAAAAAATTATTATAACAAATCTGCCTGACATATCAAGAAAATATGAAACTCGTAGATGTGGACGATAGATAAGACACGTGACTAAAAGATCTATTTAAGAAAAAAATATTTTAAGCTCCTTTAAGGGGCAAGCGCTTTGATAGAAATATCAAGAAGCTTCTATCTAAGCAATAATACAAAGTTCTCTATCTCGAAAGATTGAACACTCTTATGAGGCTTACTATGTTTGTTAAAGAGAAATAGGATTTATTTCTACCCTTTTCGTACAATTGTTGCGACGATCGCATTGATTAAAGCGTTGAACCATGACGGGCAAATGGTAATTAGGTTTGAGTCATGCGACCGGTGAAACAGTTATATATAACCACACTGACGATTGTTAGTGAACGTGAAACATGTCTGCGGATATTAAAAATAATATTTATTAAAAAACAATTTTATATATATATATCGTAGAATTTGGTATATTCGGACTACTGTTCTCATCTTGAGTGTTTTTATCACAACGTTTCGGCCGATGTAACCTCCGACCTTCTTCAGGTGTACTTTGTCGAACTCGGGAATCTTTCTGTTGAACTCGGGAATCTGGACGGAATTAAAAAATCCATTAAGAAATAAACAAAGAATTATAAAATCTACATAACTGTATGATTGTTATATCTTTTATTTTAGTTGCTTGAGAGCAAGCTTAGTATTATGGTCAGAATAAGAATCGACGAAGGGAGCGTATCGATGTGAAAGTTTGTTTACAATCCTTGACCGGATGTTGAATAGACATGTGACCATTATAAAACGAGATAACGAATAACTTTGAAGAAGTATAAAAAAAATCGAGTTAAAAAGAAAAAATTAACAAGTCAACACTTCTACACTAACGATTAGTAAAACATTCATCATTTATTTGTGTGAATTTTGAGCAGAAATCTTCATCAATGTCTAACGATTAAAACAATTATGCCGGATGTATAACGCACATGACACAAAGTTACCACGATTCGTATGTGTGGATGTAAACTCCCCCAATGGAATAATATGATCGTCAGAATATATGGAAAACAAAATATTATATATAAATAATATAGCATAAATTTTTATTTATACAAACATTATTGGTTACATACGTGCATACATGTTTCGGTTGTACTCTTCACAGAGAGTCAACCTCTTCAGACCAAAGAAGACAGAAGTGAGATGGATTAGGAAAACTTTCCCTTTAAATAAATCTTTTTGGGGGAAGAGCTATTTTTTATAATTTAGTATCGGATTACATTCTTTACTTGTTAACTCTTTCAATTAGTTTCTATCTTTGTTATTCTTTTTTATTACCTGCCTTCTTATTCTTTCCTTTTTCTATTGTTTTATTACCTACTTAGCCTGGATTCCTTTCTTCTCTATTTAACACTTCAAAGTTTTAATCCTTATATATGTTTATTTATATATGTACTTGTGTATCTATTAATTTGTGCACACGTGTGTATTTTATATAAAGTTCAGATATTTATGCTTGAATATGTTTGTATGCCGGATGTATAACACACATGACACAAAGTTACCACGATTCGTATGTTTGGATGTAAACTCTCCCAATGGAATAATATGATCGGCAGAATATATGGAAAACAAAATATTATATATAAATAATATATAGAGAAACAAACAATATAAAAAATAAATGAATACTGAATGCACTTCAGTTTTGTTCCAGTCTCGAGGGGTAACTGTTTATGAACATTGAGGAAGGCCCCTTCAAGAAAAATTGATGCTTTGTGCATTTCGAACATTATATATATCATGAAGATATGTGATTGAGTTAGGCCGAAATAATTGTATGCAAATAAAAACTGTTTTTTCTTGAATTGATGAAAATTTGTTCCCTATATTTGCTGAGGTTTACATAATATTAAAATATATTATATATATATATAGTCTCGGAAGTTTCTCAACCATTAAAACTATATTAAAAAAAAAAAAAAAAGGAAAAAAAAACTTATAGTCCCAAGTCTTCCAGTGGAAAATCACTCATGTAAGTCAATTTATTTTTTACAGTTATTATATTAGTTTATTTCTAACACTATTTTAAGGGATCATCAGTTGTTTACCATGAAAAACTGTTTCGGGAATTTAATATATATATATATATATATATATATATATATATATATATATATATATAAATTTAAATGTTGAATTAAGTTAAAGATAATTGAATTATCGTTTAATAATAATCTATCGTTATAATATAAAGCTCAATATATTGAATAGAGCAATCAATTCTAGAGATGAAAGATGAGAATAAAAAATTGTAACGATACAATATTTATTAAAACATCAGACGTTCAAAGCAAGGAGTTTCATATTTATTTTTGACGGCGACTACAACTTTTTTTATTATTTTAATTTTCTATCTGTAATGTATGTACGTTCAGAGCAAGGGAATCCGTTGAGGACCTGCTTCTAGAGGCGAAATAGCACCAATAGAAGTTTGAAATCATTCACAAAACGTCTAACCTCAGTATGAGAGATATGTGAACGTATGCTCACAGAGGACATCAGACATTATTCCCTTGAATAAAGTTGATGCATATTTAGTAGTGGGATGCTAGTGTTTTTTATGGAAGATGGTGACCCTTTTCTTATTCAATTTCAGTCAGACACAGCTAACTGTACCAAGCTACTTTCTTCATCCTGACTTTCTTTCTAACCAATCATCTAACTAACCACACATAAAATTAAAATCATACCTTTCCCCAGGGTGTATTAGTATATAATCGAATACAGGAGGTCTGGTAGGATTCGATACTCAGAATTCATGGCGATATTCGTTAAACCAATCACACTCTCACTATGTTGGATTATTAAAGATCATGTGACAGCAAGTACCAACGATAGATGACTCGACAAACAAACTGAAAAACAGGTAGTGTCCATTAATATGAAAGATGATTCTAACCGATATTTGTCACAAATGTACTTGCAGATTACTGCTAAATTTTTAATTTTCTCTTAAACAAAAAAATTTTAATCTTTGATTCCTTCTAATGGAGCTAATTCTGTCCATGATACATTTATTTAAAAAAAGAAATGTTGGTGCTTATGCTGTTCAGCGGCCGTATTAAAAAATTATTTTTTTATAAAAACAATATTATATACTTATTCAGCGTTATATTCTTACTCACTGTACAAAAAAATAGAAAAAATTATCCACTAGAACTTTAATTACAAGTATTTTTCCATTCTGCGTATCATAACAGCGATTCGTTCACTAAGTCTCCATCTTGTTTTTTAAGAAGATTTCAAGGGCAGATAATTTGAAATCTTCTTAAGAAAGAAGATGGAGGCTTACTGAACGAATCGCTGTTATGATACGCAGAATGGAAAAATACTTGTAATTAAAGTTCTAGTGGATAATTTTTTCTACTTTTTTGTACAGTGAGTAAGAATATAACGCTGAATAAGTATATAATATTGTTTTTATAAAAAAATAATTTTTTCATACGACCGCTGAACAGCATAAGCACCGATGTTTCTTTTCTCATTATTTTCTCTTCATTTCAGATCTGTGATGATGTAAATGCATACCTACTGGCAGACATGGCTCACATTTCTGGGTTGGTGGCTGCAGATGTTATCCCGAGCCCCTTTGACTATGCCGATCTTGTCTCAACCACCACCCACAAGACTTTACGTGGACCAAGGTTAGATTATTTGAAGAGTTTGAACGCAAAACGCGATAAATCCAATTTGTTTAATGAAACAATAAAAAGAAAAATACATTCAATCTAGCCTTTGACTAAAAGCTTATTTTAATTGAAAACAAAACGAAATTAGGCCGGTGTAATATTATGTAAAACCTGATTTTTGGGGTGTGGTCGAGTGTTGAAATGAAACGCTTTTTGTAGTGATAGTTTCGTAATTTTCAAAATGGCATTTATCGCGTTTCGCATTCAAACTCATTTGCTTTATAGATCTGAACTGAAAACGTATTTTATCGAAAAATGCATTTAATATGTTCGCAAGTTTTTTTGTTTTTTTTTTCCTAATTTTCTTTGTTTTTTTTTTTTGTTTTTTTAACGTAGTTCACCCCAAACAAGGCAGGCCACCACTGTAGACATAAGGGGCTACTGAGAAGACAGAAAAGGGGAGAAGGTTGGGGGTGTCAACCTAAACTGGGATCTACGCAGCGAGATGTCTGTTTACATTAATTTTAAATTTCTGCATATCGGTACTGTCGGGGAAACAGGGGGCAGGGAGGGAGGGAGTTCCAGAGGCCAGCAGCATGAGGAAAGAAGCTATTTGAGTAGAAAGCTCTCCGGCATCTGGGGACCTCCACAGTGAATGGATGGGATTTAGTTGATTGTCGAGTTGGTCTAGTGAATTTACGTCGAGGGGGCACCAGAATAGCCAAATCATCGGAGCATAATCCATTGAAGTATTTGTAAAACAAGCACAAGGATGCTACATTGCGGCGATGGGACAGGGACTGGAGCTTGGTTGACAGTGAGGGACCTATTAGGTTGGCGACTCTTTTTTGGACCTTGTCAAGGAGGGAGAGAGTAGTAGATGATGCACCAGACCAGATGTGGCAACAACAAATATGAAGTTGTTGATTACAAAAATGTTTCCATTCCAGTTTATATTGCAAAAGAGTTCAGTCGGAATCTTCAAAATTGTCATTGATTTTCTTGTTTGTCATCTCAATTATTAAATCAAGATGATGTTACAAAGTTTCCTTGTAGACGACAATATGGTCATCTTCAACTCCAATATCGACAAATATGTCATAAACCATTCCCATAAGTAATCAAACTTTGTTCATTTTATTATTCATTTTCAATCTTCTCATAATATTCTTCATCATTCAACTGACAATCCCTCCATCTCATTAACCCTTATCCTTAAATGATCTTTGGCCTTGATAAGTAGTGAGTCATTAGTAAAAATAAAAGAGCTTTGAAAAAGACGTCCGGATCCAATCAGCTCAGCTACCAAAGAGGAGGATTTTGCTATCTTTTTTCCCTGACAGCTGTTCTCACAGCTGTTCTCCCATGCAGACTGACGCTTTCGCGCTCTGTGACGTTGTTGTCTCACACCACCTCTGCCAGATTATCATTCCCATGCGATCGCCATAGAAGGTTAACCGCCTGAATCTTTCTGACCTCGCATCCTGTTTACACGATAAAATCTTTCCGGGAGGAACATAATTCCCTAATGATTACTAGTTGATGTACCTACGAATATTTAATAGCAGGTATCACAGCTAGTTATGTAACTGGTTGTCGTCTCATCGATAGAAACAGCTGAAGTTGACACGTCTTAGGTAGTCAGCTCAATCAGTTGTGACGTCTTACTGTAGTAGTGATGGCAGTAGTAGTAGTAGTAGTAGTAGTCATTGTAATGGTGATTTAGCACTAAGTGATTGCAATGTATCTGAATCTAATTTCAGTCCGCCCTTGCTTTTTATAATCTTTTGTGTGCGTGAGGGAGGGGGGGGGGGGGTGAGGAGCGCATAATTTTTCTTTTGGCTTCCAAGGAATGGCTAAAGAAAATTGTTTCTGCTGATCCGATAAAATCCTTCTGTATTTCAGCTGGATATCACTTCGCAAAGGTCTCTATTTAAAATACTCGAAGCATTAATTTAAAACAATAACATTTCATTCATAACTTTGTTGTAAACACGAAACAAAATATTTCTCATTTATTCATATAGATAAACATGAATTTCGGAAATTTCGATACATATTTTTTTTAATGTGACCGTAAAGAAAAGAAAAGAAAGAAGAAATGAATTTGCATTTTCACTTGCAATTTAGAAATAGATTGCAACTAGTCGGTCCCGTCTAAAGAAAGGAAGATTTTCTCTCGTTGTGATGATAGCAGCATTATTGCTTTTTGTCCTTTTCTCACCGCGTTCTGTAGGAATTTATTAGCAACCAACCAGAGATTAATAATAGTTTGCACAACTCAATAAATTCATGTAAGGAATATTCAACGTTGTTCCCATTCATCCAAAGTTGAATAATTCTTGTCTCCAGCAGATTATTTGGATGACAGTTCATCACGTACACAACTGGAGTCTTGTTGTGTTTATCACACATTCTAAGTCGTCAGCTCGATTGGTAATGATGTCTCGTTGTAAGGGTTGTTTTTGTGGTGATACAGTCATGTTAGTTGTTTTCAATTCAATTAATTTGCCAAAAAATAAAACAAGCCTGCTTCAGTTGCCATGTAGGGAAAGGGTGGTAGAAATTTAAACAGAATATGAATTATTCCCCTTGCTTATTTTTTTTCCAATTCAATTAATTTGTCAAAAAATAAAATAAGCATGCTTCAGTTGCCATGTAGGGAAACGGTGGTAGAAATTTACACAGAATATGAATTATTCCCCAGGCTGATTTTTTTTCCAATTCAATTCAATTTATTTGTCAAAAAATAAAATAAGTATGTTTCAGTTACCATGTAGGGAAAGGGTGGTAGAAATTTAGACAGAAGAGGATAGACTAGCTCAGTATTTGTCCAAATTCACCTTAAATTTCTGCGTTGTTGGTGCATTTATTACCTCTCTTGAGAGACTGTTCCAAATTCCAGGGATCCTGATAGGGAAACGGCCCTTTTCCGGTTCAATCGAAATCGGCAGTGAAATAGTTTCTTGTTTTGTCCACATAGACCTCTTTCTGGTGCAAGAGTGAATAATAGGTCCTGAGGTATATCATAATGACCATTAAGGGAATTGTAGGTCAAAATGAGATCACCATTAATCATCAGCGCTCAAGAAAGAAAAGGTTGAGTTTCTTGAGTCGTCTTTAATAGGGCAGATCCGATAGACCTGCACCATTCGAGTAGCCAGCTTTTTTTTAACTCTCTCCAGATGCTGGATATCACGTATTAGATATGGAGCAGAGGTCTGGACATCATACTCTAACAGTGGTCGGATGAGGGAGACATAAAGTGGTAGAAATATTTCAGGAGTGAGTTTGCAGTTTCTCTGTCTTTCTCTTTCACTTGGTTCTGTAATAGGGTAACAACACGAACAACATTCTTTCTCTATGGCATCGTGTTCTTTTGTTGTTGTTGTTTTTTACAACATACTGTAAAGCTTCATACTTATTAGATAAGCTTCTCTTCACTCACTCCCCAATAGAACTTTTTTTTATGGAAATCGCTCCAGACAAGGCATGAAGCCACTTGACGTAACAAGTTTAAAAAAAAACACTACTTCAAGGTCAAAAACTTGCCAACGATAAGTGTTAGAAAACAGCAATTCTTTCCCCTTTGTCAGAAACATTGCTTATGGAATGTGAGAACTAAAGGACAAAATAAGGGAAGTTATGAGGCTGCCGAAAGTAAACCCAAACACTTCGAAAAAGACATTCGAATCTGATCTGCCCGCCAGTCAAAGAGAACGATTTTATTATTTTCATTGCTATGTGTCACTCCAAACTTCCCGTCCATGACTTCATATCCTGACACGTTAGTTCTAATTTTAATCTTTTAACTTCTGATGGAATTTTCCGCTTTTCTACGTAATCTAACCTTCATGTGGAAAATTCCGTTACTAACATTATTTTAAACTATCCCACATCCAAATACTGCTACATGATGAATAACTTTTAATGAATATTGTTTCAATATGACAAACCTTTAAAATCAGCATTTGAAACTCTTGCTTTAATTCGGCTTGAACACTTATCTGTCACAGGGAAAATGTGCGGATCGTATCAGCTTGCGTGTATTTTTAGACATTGTTATTAATTGATGTGCAATTGCATTTTTCAGAGCTGGCATGATTTTCTTCCGGAAAGGTGTTCGGTCCGTAAACAAAAAAGGGGATGAAACATTATACGATTTGGAGAAGAGAGTGAACAATGCAGTGTTTCCAGGCCTCCAAGGTGGACCCCATCAACACAAGATTGGGGCATTGGCATTTGCTCTTAAAGAGGTCAGTAAGTCTAACTTTGAGTCTAACTTCTTCAGATAAGACCTTAGCGTTGGTAACTCATATCAGTTGCCTTTTTATCACCATTTTCAGCAGCTTCACAGGTAACATGAATTGGAACAAATACATTGAAGACGTTGCCAAGGCTGCAGCAAAGAAGGTTGGCTCCCTCTACCGTGCTAGTAATCTCCTCACACCTGACATTATCCTGTATCTCTACAAAGCCACCATCCGCCCATGCATGGAATATTGTTGCCACATCTGGGCTGGTGCATCATCTACTAGTCTCTCCCTCCTTGACAAGGTCCAAAAAAGAGTCGCCAACCTAATAGGTCCCTCACTGTCAACCAAGCTCCAGTCCCTGTCCCATCACCGCAATATAGCATCCTTGTGCTTGTTTTACAAATACTTCAATGTATTATGCTTCGATGAATTGGCTACTCTGGTGCCCCCTCGACGGAAATTCACTAGACCAACTCGACAATCAACTAAATCCCATCCATTCACTGTGGAGGTTCCCAAATGCCGAAGAGCTTTCTACTCATAACTTTTTTCCTTTTTTTAAACTTTATGATTTGGATGAACTGTATAAGTTTAACAAAAAAGTGTGTTTTTGGCCGATATATTTGATGTTTTATATACTTTTATGTATTTTATATATTTTCAAAGTTTAATTTTATTAGCTGCAGTAATGTCATTGTGGTAATGGTCCTCTGAGGAGAAGATTTTCTTTGAAAACTCATGAGTTAAGGACTTTAAATTTCTTTGCTTGAACTTTGAATTGTAATAAAATTTGATTCACACCTTATTTTATGCTTTCACTTTATCTAGTGCTATTAATGCTCTATCCAGTATATTGAGCTTCAGTTTTATCCGGATGTTCACTAATTAAAGATATTAGTTGGCTCTTATATCTTTTGTTGTATTAACCTTATATATATATATATATATATATATATATATATAAATTGAAATAGTTTCTAACAAAAACAAGGTCTTGTATCAAGCAAAATTGGTTTTAATTTGAAAAAATAACTGTTTTCCCTGCATGTCTTATTTCTGGTGAAGATTCTACGATAGGCAGAAGATCTCCCTCATGAAGAAGATTCTTTACTAGAAGCAAAAGAAGTTCACCTATGGAAGTTGTCGCTTCATTTTACCTCAGAAAAGCATAAACGTAAAAAGATGTCTATATCGTAATCCTGTCACACCAACGTCTATGAATGATTGTTTGTGCTTTTGGCTTATAATTTTTTTGTTTCATCTTTATTATCAGGCCATGTCAAATGAATTCAAAGAATATCAGATCCAAGTCATGAAAAATGCCAAAGTTTTGGGTCAGACTCTTACAGATAAAGGATACAAATTAGTTTCAGGTAAGAATAATAATTTCTGAAAGTTTTTTCGTGCTTCTTGAAAAACATACACATGAAATATAGCAGTCCAAAATAAATTAACAGGAAAACTCTTTGATATACTGACGTATCAGGAAAAAGAAAAGTATCTTTTCCGCTTGTCAAACTCTATTTATCAAAATCTGTTGTTATTTTACACATTTCTATCTAAGCAATAAAACCCAATTTTATTTTACAACTTCACCTACCGATTTCGATAAATCATAACCTGTCAAAACAAACTCAGACTTGAATTCCAAAAGCGATTGATGATGTATTTCAATCTTTAATCCATATTGGAATTGCCCATTTTAATAAAGCCAACTCTCATCGTCATCGTCATCGTCATAGCTATTATGAATTATCATATTAGTATAATTAATATTATTAGTATTAGTAGTAGTAATAGTAGTAGTAGTACTTTCTCTACTCACCACGGATAATTTTGGTAAATTTGTAACAGCCTGCATAATTCAGTAGCTAACCACTACTCCACGGAGAGTTTCTAAATGCAATGTTTTTGTATATTTGTATACAATATAACGGAATAATAATAATATTGAAAGACATACACAAATGAAAAATAAATTAATAGGAAAACTCTTTGATATACTTACTTATCAGGCAAAACTATTTGTGTACACCAAAAATTATGGAAAATTATCAAGTAGAATTTTAATAATAAAATTATTTTACTATTCGTAGTCAACGAACTCTGAAGAACAAGACCGAATGGCGTCTTCATTTTAGAAGAAGGGAGATAATCTTCTACGATGCCCTGGCGTAAAGACGCATTATGGAAATATGAGTAAAACATGAATTTTATTTATTACTAAAATTCTACTAATTTTCCGTAATTTTTGGTGTAGATACCTTTTTTTCTTCCTGATACGTTAAGTATATCAAAGAGTTTTCTTAATTTATTTTAAAACTGCCATATTTCACTTGTGTATATCTTTCAAGAAGCAACAGTTTTTTTTTTTAGTTGTGCAACATTTAAAAAGAATTTTTTTTTTTTGACTAATGAGTAATGTTGGGATTTAATTTTCTTTTTTTTTTTGTTTAAACTTCATTTTCCATTGCAGGTACTAATTATGAAATGATAAATATTTATTGATTTTAAAACTAAAATCTATAGATAATAACGAATTTAGATTTTTTTAAAATGTCATCAGAAAGGATGGCAGAAGTGGATAAATGGGGAAAATTGGCACAAAATATAGATGAAGATCTCACAATGAGTTTATCAAAATTTTGGATACAATACATTAACAAGTTTGTCAAATTAAAAAGAACACTATATTTACATTTAAAAGTAGATGAGGACCCTTAGCTAAATCCCTTCCCCCCCCTTAAAAAAAATTCTACTTTTTTAGGTGGTTACTTGTGAATACTATGAAAAGGTTGGTGGAAGAAAACTCAATTATTTTAGAATTTAAAATGGGGGTAAGTTTCGCGTATAATTTTAACATAAAATGATCACCCATTTCTGGACCAGTGTCTAACGAAATAGCATTTTAAGAGCTTATAACCAGACATTTTTGAGAGGGTTAAGGAAAATAAATATGACTCATGAACGCACACAAAAGAAAATACGGGGTCAATTTCTATTGTTCAAGGCCGAGGTTTTGTCGGTGACTAAGACAAAGGAGATAATATATTTAGGAGTGACAGTGTTTTACGACATCTTTGACAACGGGTTTTACAGCAAAAAGTTGATGTTGGGACTCGGAAGGAAGTTTAGTGTCGGCTTCAGGGAAGAGTAGATCTAGCGGAGCAAACAATGAGATGGACTGATCAACCTAGTTGGTGGCCTCGACAGACGAATTATCGGAGTTTGAAGTCAGCTTCTTTCGAGAGGAGGTCGTTGTATTCGTTTCGCAACTACGCAACTACGGCAGTTGATTAACACACGCACGTCGGACGTCTAATCACACTGATGCAGTTGATAGACACTCCCTTGATCTTCTGAACATACTCCTTTTATTGTCCAAGTGTTCATCATCAGCCAATCGGTGGTCAGAAAAACAGTCACGTGAGGCCTGACGTCATCGCTCAATAATCGTACAAAAAACCACAGCCGCCATTAATTTAATTTCCGCCCTCCCCGCGATCATCCCAGCAGGTAAGACAACACGCGCAAACACGTGGTCGCTTTCTTCCTTCATTCTCTTCGACTTTACAAAGCTCGGCAAAGGTTTAGCAAGTGATGAGATGAGCTGACGACTTGAGTAACGACAATGGGGGTCTCGACAGTCCGCAACGGTGTCACACACACACTCATAGTTCCAACTAACTTATACGCAATGTATACGTGTTCTTTTGAGAGAGTTGTGTTACTTTTATTTAACTTGTGGACCAGTGCTGTACCCTCGACCATTCGTCAGTGGATAGACGATTCGACGATGAAGACAAGAAGCAGGCCACGCACACACACAATGTTGGGGTTGACGGTCGTCGTGTGGGGCAGCATGGTTCTACATTATTATAACATCAAAATACGATTTAAATTTATTTTACTTGTGTAAAACAAAAAAAAAAATGAAATATGTTTAAAAATTAAATAAAACATTTTTGTCGAAAAAATACTGACAGACATTGTTAATTTATTATCGCCTGTAATAAGGATTGAACCTTCAACTTCCAGAAGACTGTCACATAGAACTGATTGTTAATTAATGCCTTTAACCGTAACACCACAAGTTCATGTGGATAATTCTAGTATCAATTTTTTGGAGCTTTAATTTTATGATGTATTCACATATAATGGCAATTTTATGATTATCTTTGTAAATATGAAATGTTTTAGTTTTGTTTTTTTGGGTTTTTTTAGGTGAAGTTACATCCCTTGACCAAGAGTTACATCCCTTGACCAAGAGTTACATCCCTTGATTGAATCTTTTTTGTTTGTTTTAGATTCTTCTTTTCAGTGATTTTATTATTTGACATTGAAATATAATAAGAAAATAGGAGATTATTAGATTGCAAGAAGTTTAGCTGAATTCAAGTTTAAAGAAATGTTGTGACGTGGGAAATATATAGGACAAAAGGGGATCGAAAAACAACATTTTTACATATTGGAGTTTCAGGTAGCTTGTACTAATCGGACAGTTAGCCTATGGTAATGGAGATGGGGTTAGTTATTTTTGATTCATTAAGTTTATCTTTTACCTTTTTTTTTTTAATGGTCAGTTCTATATTGTTCAAATATCCATTCGATTCTTTGATGGTGTGCATTTCTTTTTCTATATATTTTCATTTTTCCTTTTCCTTTTCTCTGTATATTTTCCTTTCTTTCTTATTTTCTTTTTCTCTTTTATTTCTTTTTCTATTTCTTTTTTCTTTTCTTTACTTTTTTCTTTACTTTTCTTTTTTCTTTTCTTTACTTTTCTTTTTTCTTTTTTTTCTTTTCTTTTTTCCTTTTTTCTTTCTTTTGTCTTTATCTTTTTTCTTTTTTCTTTTCTTTACTTTTTTCTTTACTTTTCTTTTTTCTTTTCTTTACTTTTCTTTTTTTTCTTTTCTTTTTTCCTTTCCTTTTTTCTTTCTTTTGGCTTTATTTTTTCTTTTCTTTACTTTTTTCTTTACTTTTCTTTTTTCTTTTTTTTTCTTTTCTTTTTTCTTTTTTTCCTTTCCTTTTTCTTTCCTTTTTTTCTTTATCTTTTTTTCTTTTTTTTCTTTTCTTTACTTTTTTCTTTACTTTTCTTTTCTTTACTTTTCTTTTTTCTTTTTTTTCCTTTTTTCTTTTTTTTTCTTTTCCTTTTTTCTTTGTTTCTTTTTTACTTTTTTTTTTTCTTTTTATCTCTTTATTTTTTTATTTTTTTCTAGGTGGCACAGATAATCATTTGATTTTAGTCGACTTAAAATCCAAAGGGATTGATGGTGCACGTGCAGAAAGAGTTTTAGAATTATGCAACATTACAACAAATAAAAACACTTGTCCTGGTGACAAGAGTGCGATGACCCCCGGAGGAGTACGACTTGGTAAGCAACCCATTCCTCCATTTTGCAGCTCTTTCTTTTCTTTTTTATTACACTGAAGAAAATATGTCTGAACATAGAATATTGTTTCTATCTTTTATAATATTTCTTTATCAGAGAAAATCATATATATATATAAGGAGATTGTAGTTTGCTTGAAGCATTGCTGGTAAATATAAGTGCAGATTAGTCGTCCGAGGCTGTAGCAATGCGATGTAGTTGCCGTAAGATGGAAAAAGTGAAAAGAAATAAACGAAGAGAGAAAGTGAAACTCAAAACGATTTATTACCTGTTCCGTCGGGGGACCCGATAGCATCAAACAAAACACAACGATAGAGACAAGGACGTGCGCGAGAAACTCTGTTTCTTTATTCTTCACCACAGCTGGTGTAAGTTGGGTATACACATATATATAATTAAATATTTTTTTGTTAGCAAAAGTCCTTTGGCATTATTGTTCTTTCCCTTGTCTTACGAAGAAACCTTTCTTTACTTTACCTTAAAGGCGGTTCATTTTCGACTCTACTCAACGTAGGTTATTTTCACGAAAACCAGGCAGTGATTTACTTTGCAACCCGACAATATGTTGTGTAGCAGTCTGCTCCCGGAATCTAGGGAAGGATTGTGGTCCCACGCCAGTTGTTTACAGCAGTTCGATCATGGTGGGGGTACCTCTCTTTGGGGCTGACCCATGACAAGTTTTTCTCTATATCCTCCCAACTTGATCTCTGCTATGTAAGGGCTCCTTCTTCTTTCGTTTAAAACCGCCGTTTTAATTTCTGACTTTGCACTCTGGTGGCCTTCTCCTTCTGGCCTTGTGCACCTGACTCTTTTTAAAGGTTACCAAGTCGTTTTTTTTTTTTACGATGTCATACTACGAAACGAACTCGTTGACCTCACACACCTGGGCTCGTTCAAAGGTCACCGATTCATTTCCGTTGTTCTTTTAGCCTAATTGACAATCTATCTAGTCTTTGGCTTTTCTGCATTATTGCGGGGTCATGCCCTTAGCCTCCCCGTGACATCTTATGCGTTATTACTCAACATGTCTGCATCATTATTTTACATATACACAATTACAATACACACACACATATGTGTATATATATATATATATATATCCAGGTAGAGTAAAAATCCACAGGGTAGAAATCCAAAGGGAATCAAACCGGGCTTATAAAAGAGTGCTCAATAAAGATATAGAGCTGTATTGTAAATGCTTTTATTCGAACATGTACAAGGCCTGCTACACTGGCATGTCGACGTTATCGATCTACAGCTATCAAGAGCTGAGGTCTCATCAGGCAGAAAGTTTTTTTTTGTGATCCAAACTGGTCGGTGGAATCCAGGAAGAACCTGGATTCCACCGACCGGGTTGGATCACAAAAAAAAAAAACCTTCTGCCTGATGAGACCTCAGCTCTTGATAGCTGTAGATCGATAACGTCGACATGCCAGTGTAGCAGACCTTGTACATGTTCGAATAAAAACATTTACTATATATATATATATATATATAATCATATAAAAAATCCTCAATGAGATAACTATAAAGATCAATAAACAACTTGCAAATATCAGCAACTCAATATTAAGTGAAATAGAGCTAAATATATATGTAGATTTTGACGATTCAAAACATTTTTTAAATCAAACAGTCTGCATTTATGATTGTTATGATTCATTGTATGACCTAAAATAAACACTGCCTTGAAGCAGATGTAAACAACCATAATACTTTTGTGTCTGTTCTTTATTTGAACCTTGATTTGAAAAATATTTTGAATCATCAAAATCTATCATATATAAAATGTGATGCCTGTATAGGGATCAAACGAATCCTCAATTCCACTGGTCACTTGACACAGGACAGTTATGGTTCTTGACTGACCCCGGAAATGTCAGAGAATTGGAATGTAAATGAGGTGGACGTCATGTTAAAATGGAGAATGTCTCTGGGCTGAACAGAAATTGATCTCTTTTCTGCCCATGCGCAATAGCAAGATGACGTCAGTGCGCAGGGCAGACTGAAAGGAGATTGGCGACCCACATACGTTGTCCTTTGAACTTTCAATGAGATGACGTCAGTGATTTAGAAGAAAAGTAATATCAAACAAAATTCATACAAATATTATTTTTAATTTATTTACAGACTTGATTTTAAAAAAATAAAAAAAACAAGTAAAAAGTTGAGTCTCTTTGGAATTTTTGAAACCATCTTCACAAGAAAAGGAGTCAGTATTTTTTTTGTTGAATCAAAATGAAAGATTTTGACTTATCATCTGTCGTGTGTCGTCTATAAACATCATGGCAAAACTATATAACAAACAAAATGCTGTATGGTTGGCTTCCACGCGTATCTGCAGTTGTTCAACACTGACTTTTGGCACTGGATGGAATTGTATCTCGACACGAATGAACCTGAAAACGGCTACTTGGCCTTTTGGCCAAGATCAAAGTGTAGTATCTGTTCCGAGTGATACTACACCCCATAAACTGGTATTGTATTGGCCTTCGGGGCTTGATTTATGCCGGTCTATGGGTCTGTCCTGTGCAGTTCTAGGAGGTCCACCCTCCCAGGCTTTGCTTCCCCTCTTTGGGGTGGAGTAAGTTTATCGCTTACTGCCTGAGGCGCCCCTACCGGGGAATGCCGACGGGGCTGCCCAGGCATTTTTTGTAGGCTAGAGTGCTCACCTTCTCGGGCGCTAGCTTTTCAAATCCCACTTTCCCGACCTTGTGTCACATCTTGTGGGAGGAAGATAAATAAAACGAATGAACCTGCTGGAAAAGTGTTTCTGTCGTCCTCGGAGTTCAAGCGACAGACTGGGAAGCTACATATTACAATCAAGACTCTCCTGGATAAGGACATGGCCTCTTGGGATTGGAGCTTCTGGCCACAATTAGTGAGTGAGCATTATGGTGTACGAACTCCGTGAATGTTTCACCATCAATTGATGGATGACTCAAGGCAAGAAGGATTCCTCGTGAAATTTGATTTCGAAAAGTTCTGCTTGATCTTGATATAGGGCTTTGTTTTCAGTTGTATTCCGGACAGAGAAACACGGACCCTATAAATATAGTATATTGATTTATTAAAAAGAAAACTGACATAGATTGTAATTAAAAGATGTGTTTGAATCCGTCTCACTTAATGAACGTGAAGCATGAAACAACTGTTGTGAGATTCCATGAATCTTCATTTTAGACATTTTTTTCTTTTAATAGGTGCTCCTGCTCTTACAACACGAGGACTAGTAGAAGATGATTTTGTTAAAGTGGCCGAACTTTTAGATCGTGGCGTTCAGATTGGATTGGAAGCAAAAGCCAAGACCAGTGAGTAACAGAATCCAATTGTTTAAGAAATTCCAGGATTTTTTTTCGTTTTCCTTTCAGAAATACAAATTGATCATGAATTTAATACTTAAAAATATTCAGTTGTTCAGAAAATGCTGATGTGTTTCAGAAAGAAACATTTATTCATTGAATTCGTGTCCGACCCATTTATCAATCTTTTTCACTTTAGCAATTTGCTTCAGATGGTCAGACACAGTTGAAATTTTGACATTAAGTGTCTTAGATATTTCCCTGACACTTTGAGGTGGATTTTGTTCAACAATTGCTCTCAAGCATTCATTGTCAGAAGTGCATGGCTGTCCTCTATTCAACAATTGCTCTCAAGCATCCATTGTCAGAAGTGCATGGCTGTCCACTATTCAACAATTGCTCTCAAGCATTCATTGTCAGAAGTGCATGGCTGTCCTCTATTCAACAATTGCTCTCAAGCATTCATTGTCAGAAGTGCATGGCTGTCCTCTCCTTTCTTCATCTTCAAGACTTTCGTTACCACTATGGAATTTCTGAAACCATCTGTCCAATCCCTTGTGGCCCTTTCTCCATATCCTCTGTTGATATTGGCGCTTGAGTTTAGAACGAAATTTCAAGATGAGACTGCGATTAGAACAAAGTGTTAAGAATCTTACTTAAACTAATACTGTTTCAACTTCCTTATATACTGTTACAAAAACACGTTGAGACACCAGACGGGTTTTGCAATTTACATAATTCATTTCTTAAACTTCTAATAAATTCCTATTTACAAATATACACTTATAACTGCTATTATCAAATTTACATATGTATTTACAATATTTTCTGATAAGGTGATATTAATAAAAATTATTCATACAATTGATTAAACACATTTCATTAAGAAACCAGCATGTTCTTTAAACCATAATTTGAATGGCAAGTACTGTTAAAATTGCAAAGTCATCCTTTCGGAAGTGACGTCATTCTAATAAATTCATATTTATAAATATAGCAGGTTAGACTTAGACAAGACAAGTATTTCTTTTTTGTTTTCATCTTTATTACTAAGAGCTTATAAGCATCGAAATTGTATTCTGAAAAAAATTATTGAAAAGTTTTGTATAAAGAACTTCAAAAGTAGCAACCATAATCAACTTTTTGAAAGGCGAAAAAAAAATGGCCTGTAGTTTCCAAACAACCTTATATTTTATGTATTACCCATTATTACATTTCATTTACATTAGCACTATTTTCTAGAAAAATCTAATATAATAATACATATTGTGTATATCTTTATATATTTAAATGTTGAATTAAATTAAAGATAATTGAATTATCGTTTAATAATAATCTATCGTGATAATATAAAGCTCAATATATTGAATAGAGCAATCAATTCTAGAGATGAAAGATGAGAATAAAAAATTGTAAAGATACAATATTTATTAGAAGATCAAAAGTTCAGAGAAAGAGGCTTCATATCCTTAATCCATGGATTTTCAAAGATAAAGAGTTTATCTTTGAAAATCCATGGATTAAGGATATGAAGCTCCTTGCTCTGAACTTTTGATGTTCTAATAAATATTGTATCTTTACAATTTTTTATTCTCATCTTTCATCTCTAAAATATATATATATATATATATAGTTTGTCTGTAACACCTCAGTAATTATAATTTTTCAAACAACCTCATTTTTTTGTTTTTCTTTTTTTTTGGGGGGGGGGTACTTTTTTTATAGTTGGCTATTTTACTCTCAAGAGAATAACACTCATATTACAGTCCAAAAAATACTGCAACAATAAGCATTAGTCTAAAATGGTTGCAAAATGAATTTTTAAAAATCCAATAAACAATGATATACTATGGAGGAGTCCTACAGTTTAAGGTTTATTTATCACTGCATGCAGACAATATTCGATATACTATTATAAAAAACTTGTTAGCTGAGTTATGTTTTAGTTAACTGTAGTTATGTTGGCTGAAATGAGATTTCTTGAAATGAAACTGTTTACCGAAAAGAAAAGACTAAAGAAGAATTTTTGCAAGATAAATATGAACACCTTAGGGTTAGGGGTTAGTGGTTAGCAAGATAAATATGAACACCTTAGGGTTAGGGGTTAGGGGTTAGTGGTTAGCAAGATAAATATGAACACCTTAGGGTTAGGGGTTAGTGGTTAGCAAGATAAATATGAACACCTTAGGGTTAGGGGTTAGTGGTTAGCAAGATAAATATGAACACCTTAGGGTTAGGGGTTAGTGGTTAGCAAGATAAATATGAACACCTTAGGGTTAGGGGTTAGTGGTTAGCAAGATAAATATGAACACCTTAGTGTTGTTGTGAACATACACAAGTTGGCATGTTTAATGGGGTGCATAGAGACATGCAATGGACGGCAGCCCTGCGAGTGAGAAATATTTAACTAGGAGAAGAGAGAACACCCAAGAAATGGGAAATATGTATGGCTATAGATTTGACCACCCAGAATTTGATTTCTTCACTTGGGGAAGTTATTGCCTCTCTAAACGAGGATCCATACTGAGAGATGAACCCACTTAAAGTACTTGAAAAAAGTAATAGACATCCAGATACACGACCCCATCCCCTGGTCAGTCGATTTCTATGTTCAGTAATAAAGCAAATTAGCCTTTTAAAGTGGAGGGCTGGGTAGTCTACCACAAAGGACACCAATATCCATATATATTCCAGCAGAGGGGTAGAGGAGGTCAGCTGGATTTGTGTGCTTCTCGGAGTGATATGGGTCCTTGGGCCCTAAGCTAATGGATTGTGGTCGGTTGGAAGATATGTTTATCTTGATTTGCAAGTCTGTTGTTCAGTAGAAGAAAACGAGTGTCATAGTAGCCCCCAAAAGAATAAACTTTGTTACTTGTTTTAAACTCGAATTTTAATTATTGTTTGGAGGGAGAAACCTTCTGTGGCGTCACTGACTGAGAGATGAAACCAATGACATTGCGACCCGTGTCGGAATCGAGCACAAACTTCAAACCCGCACAACGAGCGGACGATCACAGCCTGTGAAGTGAGCACACACAGACACACACACACACACACACACACACACATGTTCACATTGTGAAATATGCTTTACACTAACATCTGACTAACTCTATAATCGCCTGTGATACCGACAGAACACTGGTTTTTGGATTCTACATGCTCTGGAAATTTAAAAAATGTATCGTTTTGCAATCTCCAAAAAATCTTATACGTAAAATCCACCGTAAACTCAACTATAAGATGGCTGACTGTTGGCGGAGGATTGCAGTGATTAGGATAATTCACTTTCTGATGCTTTTGGTTTGAATCCCCGATGACAAGTGTCAATGTATTGGGAAAGAGACTTTACTCCAATTGTTGGGGATTGCGCAACCCTGGTTTCACTGTAGACTCTCCCAGCAGGCCACTGAACGGAGGTTACTTTGACAAATGTATTTCTGACTGAAAGTAAGTGTTTTGGGGGTTTAATTATATTATAGAAATCATTCGAATATCTCGCATTTCGTTTTGGGAGTGTCATTAACTGGTGATCGAATTGACACTCCCTCTCACGGAGTCGTAACGGTAACTGGGGATAAGTGATGTCCCTGTGAACTAGTGACGTTAACTGAATGAGGCGGACGTGCAAAAGTTATGACGATGGCAACGGTAAGTGTTGAGCAAGTTCATCACTGCTGTACAATTGAAACCACCTACTACAGTAATATATTCTGTTGCAAGTTGGTACTACGTTTTATGTGTTTTTCACGTCACTTCTTCTTCTCTCGTTTGCTTCACAGCATCTCACTGTTAGATCACCAGCTCGGTTGAGAAAAGCCATGTTAATGTTTTGTTGTCTAGCGCAGCTATGCCGGCCTCTGTTGGGTTGTCGATATTTAAGGCATGACTCGATGATGTGGTCTACTGTCTGTTCAGAGTGACCACAGTCGCAGACAGCTGAGTCCCCGAGTCCCCATCCTTTCATGGTCGCAGCGAAATGGCCGACACCTGTCTTAAGGCGGTTGAGCATTGTCCACTACCGGCGAGGGAGGTCCATGCCTGGTAGGTTATCCGGGTCCTCCACAAATCTGTGCAACCTTGATTTATCTGCTGCCTGCCATTCCTCCGTCCTACAACATTTCAGCCAGATTCGTTTTGTGACGTCACCGGGTGTTGAAAGCAGGAACTGGTGGGCATGCTCCGAGAATGGGCATCGTGACTTCAGGCGAGGGGTCTCTGTGGCGAGCTTGTGGAGAAGGTGGTCCTCACTGATTCGTCTGTTTAAATTTACATATACGTGTGGTGGACCGCAAGAATTTTAACCCCCCCCCCCCCCACACACACACACACACTGTTATATTCTTTAATCTAGGGGTGTATTTTGAGTGACCATTTCTGATTTTTTAGTAACATGCTGTAAAAAATAATCCATTGTTTTGTAGCATATGTCAATTTTTGATTTACCATATCAGCTTTTTTTTATCAAAACTTAGATTGCTTTACAGAGTGACCCTAAAAAATACCACCCATTGAATCGGTAATAAAATCCACAATCCTTTTTGCAATCCAACCATATTTGGTATAAATAAACTTCAATCTATGCCTGCCTTGTCCACCCAGTTTCAGTCATCAATCCCCAAATAGTCTTTGTTTTATTACCTTTCAATGATATACTCCAAGAACACCTGGATATGACATGCAAAATTATCAATAACTCTTCAGTTCAGGAATAGCCTGGAAATTGTTCTGATAGATAAGATAACTCCACAAATAAAAATTCTAGGGGATTAAGTTCCTGTGATTGTGGAACCCATTTAGGATCACACCCCTACTTATAAGACGATCACTAAAGTGTTCCTGCATGTTATTGAATGACGATAAAACAAAAACCGTTGGACAATCATGACTGAAACTTGATGAACAAGTCAGGCATAGACTGAAGTTCGTTTTTTTTATTTATTTTTTTTTTTTTTAAACATAGTTCACCCCAAACAAAGCAGGTCGCCACTGTAGACGTATGGAGCTTCTGAGAAAAAAGAAAAAAAAGGAGAGAAGGTAGGGGGGGGGGGGTGTCAACCTAAATTGGGATCGTCGCAGTGAGATGTCTGTTTACATTAGTTTTAAATTTCTGCATGTCAGTACTGTCGGGGGAAACAGGGGGCAGGGAGGGAGTTTCAGAGGTCAGCATCACGAGGAAAGAAGCTATTTGAGTAGAAAGCTCTCCGGCATCTGAAGTTCGTTTGTACCAAATATGATTGGATTGCTGAGTGGATTCTGATTTTTATTAACGATTCCATGGATGGTATTTTTTAGCTGTTTATGTGATGAGTCGCCATCCTGATAATCTACTGAAGACAAGAATTAATTAAATTTAATGCTACAATAATAATTTATTATTATAATTGGTTATGTTATATTATTGAAAGCGTATGGTGACAAGCAGGTAATAATAGACAACTCAGGATTAAAATTGGAACTCAAAGCTTTATTTTTCAAACAAACGGGAAGGAATTTTCCGTGAATAGTATCGGAGAGATCAAATTGTTTATATCAGTATTTCGTCTTAATAATGACAGCGGTAGTAGCAGTAAGAATAAGTCTGACGTTAGTGAGGAAGGACGGCGCGGCCGTAGCAGTAGTACAAATAGTTAACGTTGTTGAATGCTGGTGTTGGCGAAGAAGGACAGCGCGGCCGTAGCAGTAGTACAAATAGTTGTTGTTGAATGTTTGACGTTGGTGAGAATGGCACGGCCGTAGCAGTAGTACGAATAGTTTCTGTTGTTGAATTGGTTGCCGTAGCAGACGATATGTTGTCGCTGAAGAACTGAACTGCTATTTATTGTAATCAGTGTTGAAATGTTCTTGATTGGTGTTGTTATTGTTGTCTGCTTCGTTTTGTTGTTGCTGGAGAAGAATCGAGCATCACTGTTAAGTTTCTTGGATGATCCGAGATTTTATTCTTTCTCCCCCCCCCCCTTCCTGTCTCCTCACTCCTGCTAAAAAAACCTTCTTGTTCACTGGGCCCAGCTGTTTTTATGTGAAAGTGGCAGACGTAGTAGCGAGCTGCTGGCTCCCAGGAGAGAAGACCAATAATGGCCGCTGACTCCAGAAAACTGTGTTTGTTTGGAATGTTATTTTTTGCCACAGTGACCACGGCACATGAGCAACCAGCACGTAACTTTGTGGTAGCAAGCGTGATCATGTGCTCTAACCCTTGTGCCACCATAGCGATTACAGAACAAGTCCCAATGCAGCCGATTCCACTTTTAAGCGTGTAAACAAGGCCGACTTGGGTGGCGGTCGCCATGGTAACATATGCCAGACAGTATGACGGCGTCTTCAGATCAAAACGAGATCTAAAATCATAACAGTTATAATAATTTATTATTATAATTGGTAATAATTTATTATTATAATTGGTTATAATATATTATTATTATAATTGGTTATAATATATTATTATTATAATTGGTAATAATATATTATTATAATAATTGGTAATAATATATTATTATAATAATTGGTTATAATAATTTATTATTATAATTGGTAATAATATATTATTATAATAATTGGTAATAATATATTATTATAATAATTGGTAATAATATATTATTATAATAATTGGTAATAATATATTATTATAATAATTGGTTATAATAATTTATTATTATTGGTAATAATATATTATAATAATTGGTAATAATATATTATAATAATTGGTTATAATAATTTATTATTATAATTGGTAATAATAATTTATTATTATAATTGGTAATAATATATTATTATTATAATTGGTAATAATAATTTATTATTATAATTGGTTATAATAATTTATTATTATAATTGGTAATAATAATTTATTATTATAATTGGTAATAATAATTTATTATTATAATTGGTAATAATATATTATTATTATAATTGGTAATAATAATTTATTATTATAATTGGTAATAATATATTATTATTATAATATGTAATAATATATTATTATTATAATTGGTAATAATATATTATTATTATAATTGGTAATAATATATTATTATAATTGGTAATAATATATTATTATTATAATTGGTTATAATAATTTATTATTATAATTGGTCATAATATATTATTATTATAATTGATTATAATAATTTAGTAATTTTTTAATTGTCTTTTTTCCCTTGAATCTGAAGACTTATTGTGCCTTTCTACAATAATATTTTTTTATTATAATTGATTATAATATTTTTTTATTATAATTGATTATAATATTTTATTATTATAATTGATTATAATATTTTATTATTATAATTGGTTACTAGCAGGACCCGTGTAAATTACACGGAATTTTTAAATTTTTTAATTTTTATTTTTACTTACACCGTGTTGTGTTCGTGATTTTTTTTAATCATTTCTTGAAAATAAAACTGAAAAAAGTGACGAAGTTATCGTCTGCTACACTGACCCTAACTCTAACGACGGTGTCAAAGTTAGCGCGGGTCCTAATGTAACAAAGCACCCTCTATTTGTTAGTTACACTTCCTTTATTATGAGCCCCCCTTCTAGATAAGAGTGAAATATTTTTTTTTAATGCTAACTCGTGTACAATCTACTAAAAAAAATTGATATGCCATCCGTTCAAAAAAATAAAAATAAAAAAAATAATACTGGCCCTCTCTACAACCAAAAGAAAACGTAATTAAATAGACAATGCCCTTAAAAATGCCAAAATAAAAAACAAAAAATAGTTTTAAGTTTAAAGCAACACAAAAAAGTAATTTTTAACCAGGTGAGTAGCATACAAAGATTCGGAAGGTCGTTGCTTTCGATGTAAGCATGACACACAAAATCACACACGCTATTGTATTAATATGTGTCTTCCCGGTTGTCCTCTCCCTACCTCTCTTCCCCTTCCTCTTAAAATGTAGAAAAAAAATCTTAGAGGTTGGTTGGGATCGAACTATAAACCAGTAGGGCAGAAGTCAAAATATACTACGTCGCTAACTGGGAAAAAAAAAGGGAAAAACTTCAAAACGTTTTGAAAATAAAGCGACTTGACTGTTTTTTAAATCTAGGTGCGGCACGCATGCGCAGAGTTTTTACCGGAAGCGTGACACACGAACACACACGCTATCGTATTAATATATAGATAATATTTTATTATTATAATTGGTTATAATAATTTATTATTATAATTGGTTATAATAATTTAGTCATTTTTTAATTTTCTTTAAATTATCTGAAACATTTACTGATTTCCTTTCTTTTTTTCCCTCTTTTTTTTTAATTTTCTTTTTTTCCCTCTTTTTTTTTAATTTTCTTTTTTCTCCTCTTTTTTCCCCCCAGAGAATCTGAAGACTTATCGTGCCTTTCTGCTGGAAAATGAAGAAATCCAGGAGAAGCTAAAAGCTCTCAAGACAGAAGTTATGGCATTTGCAAGTCAATTTAATATGCCAGGAAAAGACTTGTAACGTTTGTGGCAAGATTAACACAAAACAACACTCCCTTCCCCCAAACACACACACAGAGTATAAGTATATCTAAGTCTTGTTTATTTTCACAGGAAAGGAGAGGGCGGGATTTAAAAAAAAAATTTTTAAACTTTTCTTCAAATTTTAAGTATAATTATTTTTGTTGTTGTTTGTTTTTGAGGTTGAGGAAATGTTTGTGTGCCATTTTGAAATAATGCTTTATTATGCAAGAGTTTATTAAAAAACAGCAACTATTCTTCCAAATAAAGACCATCATTGTCCACAATGTTCTGCCAACGACTGGCAAGTTTTCAGATTTGGTGAAAGTACAAATCTTTATGCTTTCAATCGAAAAGTTTTTGACAGGCTTTTTCAACTTCATTAAATCGGTGACCGTTCATAAAGTTCTGCATTGATTGAAATAGACCATAGTCTGGACTATAGGCAGAATGCAATAGACTTTTCACACCGTCCGATTATTTTAATACAGTACATAAACTTTTTCCTTAACTTAATATATAAAATAAAAATATTACACAATCAACTAGTTTAAATGTAATTTGAATTCTGAAAAAAACATTTTTCTAAAGTTTAAAATTATTGTTTTGATTTTATTTTTGTTGCTTTTTATCATATTCTCAGTTGAATCCTCTCTACCATATTCCATGTGGAATACCCACATACCATTAAAGTAACCTGCTTTAATTTCAGGAGACCATCCACCCAGGCATTACTTCTTCCTTTTGGTGGAGTAACAAGTTTATTGCCTGCCACCTGAGCTCCCTCTCCCCTCAAGGAAGTGTCAACGATTTTTTTATACCCAATCGAGAGTGCTTCTTGGGGGGGGGGGGTCTGTATTCTCCACATTAAATCGACCTTGTGTCTAACTTTGCTCCCTTGGAGATAAAATCTTTTCCACCTTTAGTAAAAAAGCAGATGGGTGTCAACAATAGCTATTTTGCTGATATTAAAAAAAGGCCTTCGTATTAACTAATCCATTAATGTGTTTAATTTTAGGTTTTTGTATTTCATTTGTTTGTTTTCTATGACATCAGCAATTTTAAAACCCAACCAAAGATTATAAACAAATATCGCCTGCAATGATTTGAAAAAAATAAATTTGAATATTAACTAAGCTTTTCATTCAGACTAGACAACATTTAGTTGTTAATTGTATTTAGTCATTTTTTTTGGCAAAAACATGACAATAACTTGTTTTTAATTGTTATACTGTATTTCTTCTTTCTTCTATTTCTTCAACTCGCAAAAACAATGGAAATGTTTTAATTTTTTGTGCTTTTTTTTGTTGTTGTAATATGACCCCTCCCCTTCCCTCAATTTTTTTTCTCTTTTCAAAACTGCATTGGTTTTTTTCTCAAACCAAAATAATTCTTTTATGGATTTGCAAACTCCATTTTCAAAAAGTAATTTTTTGAAAATTCTTTTAAATTTATCTATTATACATATATATAAGTTGGGTATGTGTATATGCTTGTGAGGTAAACTCTAAAACTAATTAACTGATCATTATGAATTTTGGAACACAGTTGTTAGGGCATAAGGGTGGGTAATGTGGACTATATTTAGTTTTATGCAAAGGAGGTGGGGTGGAATCCCTTCGTAAAAATTCAGATACCTCCAATTTTAATGAAATTTTAACAGGTGTTCTACGTCAATTAATAAATATTTTCAAAATTTCAGTTTCTTTTGAATATTTCAAAGTGTTATTAGGGTGCACAATCTCTCGCGTGAAAATTCACATATTTTCGATTTGCATGAAATTTGATCCATAGTTATTAGATCCCAATCAAGCAAGATTCCCTGAATTTCAATTTAAGTTTCCTTAAGCCTAAGCTCCAACTTTTAGACATTTTCTAGAATCAAAAACATGTTATCAAAAATGGAATAAGGATTCTAGACATACGGTTTAATAGCATATTAATCTTCCTAACGGAACATAAACATGATGCAAAACTGTTGTGTTCGAGGACTTGATTTTTTTTAACAAACAATACTTATTCAGACCAATATTTTATGGGTTTTTTTTTATAAATCATTTTTTTTTATATAAATCTTTTTTATATAAATCTTTTTTTATATAAATCTTTTTTTATATAAATCTTTTTTTATATAAATCTTTTTTTATATAAATCTTTTTTTATATAAATCTTTTTTTTATATAAATCTTTTTTATATAAATCTTTTTTATATAAATCTTTTTTTTTATAAATCTTTTTTTTTATAAATCTTTTTTTTTATATAAATCTTTTTTTTTATATAAATCTTTTTTTTTATATAAATCTTTTTTTTAATATAAATCTAATTGATTTCTCCTGATCTATAAAGAATTTATAATATAATTAGCCTCCCTCTCCTTTAACTATCTGATATGCCATTAAAAAAAAAAAATCAAGCCAAATCCACCAAATTTGCAAAAAAGCTAATCAGGTTAACATGAAACTTCTGAGTCTCTTTTTCTGTAAAAACTGGTAGAGCGACGGGATGTGATACCAAAAGTGTCCCGATGGTAGCCAACAATGAACGCAGAAAGCTAAATTCAAATCCTGTTGGATCTATTATATCCATTTGCATAATCATACCACTGAGAAAGGGTATGACCCTCACCCCCGTTATTGGTAAACTAGAAGTTTTCAATGAATCATTTTCAATAGATATTGTGCTTTTGACATTACATATCCTAACAAAAAGGTGTATATGCCTTAAAACAGGTTTTGTGTATATGTTTTACAGCATATTAACCTGTTTTTTTTTTTATTATTATTATTATTTAGATAGTAAACCCCGCTCCCTCTCACATTTTTGGTGGGTAACTGCAAAACTACCTAAAGCCAAATTGTTTTTTGTTTTTTCTTTTGAGAATGGAATGTTTTGGTGAGATCTTGTTTTCCTCATTCAAAACATTTCCATCAAAATAATGTTTTTTCAGATTTTTATAGGGGGGAAGTGATTTGTATTTTTCTACTCTATTTTTGAAAATAAATGGCAAAAAATAACAAATGTTTACTTTATAATTATTTTATAAATGTTTTATAATTATTTTATGTTTTATAAATGTTTTATAAATATTTTATAAATGTTTTATAAATATTTTTTAAATGTTTTATAAATGTTTTATAAATGTTTTATAAATGTTTTATAAATGTTTTATAAATGTTTTATAAATATTTTTTAAATGTTTTATAAATATTTTATAAATTTTTTATAAATATTTTATAAATGTTTTATAAATATTTTTTTAAATGTTTTATAAATGTTTTATAATTATTTTATAAATGTTTTATAAATATTTTATAAATATTTTATAAATGTTTTATAAATGTTTTATAAATATTTTATAAATGTTTTATAAAAATTTTATAAATATTTTATAAATGTTTTATAATTATTTTATGAATGTTTTATAAATGTTTTATAAATATTTTATCTCCTCACACAAAGAAAAGATTATTTTGCTTTACTTTCCTTGAAAAAAAAAAAATGCCACCCATGGAATGGAATCGTTAATAAAATTCACAATCCTTTCTGCAATTCAACAATATTTGGTGCAAATAAACGTCAGTCTATGCCTGACTTATTCACCAAGTTTCAGTCATAAATGTTCAACAGTCTTTGTTTTATCAATTTTCAGGTTTAAAGCATAAAATCATCAATGAGTTTTCATTAAACAATTTATACAGAGACAGAAAATATCAAAATTCCCAGGAATCAACTGAATCAAGCATTTTTTTTTTGTTTTGTTTTCGAAAATGATTATAACAAAATATTAACTAAACAAAATTTATGTTTTGGAATTTTTAGATGAGGATTGATAATTTTAATTATTTGGATTGATCAGAACTACTATTCTCATATCAAAAGAAGACTGAGAATCGGCATTTACTTCGTATCTCTTGGCAGTTGTAGCAGTTGATCATCTTGTGATTTTGGGCAGTAGGTTAGATCAAAATCAAGACTCAAACAAACAATGAGTGAGAAAAAAATAAATTAATTAAATAAAAATAAATTAAATAAAAATATAATTTTTTTTAAAAATCTGGTTAGATTTCAATTTAACTAATATTTTCTGCGAGACTGCATCCTCACTGCTTCCTTTATATGCACGTTTCGTCTTTATTGTAAGACTTCCTCAGGATGATAATTTGAAAAAAAATGTCATGCAAGTACATCGAAATTTTGGGTAGACATGATGGAGGAGAGTCCAGGCTGTGAGAAGTCAGTGGTGGCAAAGAATAAAATGAATATGGAAAGCTTTGAGTGGGTACCATTAAGGCAGCATTAGTGAATTTGCCTTAGGGTGGAACAGATGAAGGGGGGGGGGAGATTTTTGTTGTGGTGAAGTGTGGCATGGATTTTGAGAGGCTGAGAAAGAGGAGGGAGGGGGGAACTCTGTATGTTTAGCAAGTAGGTGGTATCATAGTTTTAGAAAAAGATTTGACGAAATGAAGATAACTTGAAAATGGGGGGGGGGGGTAAGAGTGTGAAGAAAATAGTGAAAGTGGGGAGGTGAGACTTTTGTTGTGGTCAAGTGTGGAATTTTTTTGAGGCCGGAGGAAGGAAGGGAGGGAGGAGTATTGACAAGGTGACTGTGTCAGGAATGTGTGAGCATAAGTGTGTTATTTATATATATATATATATATATGTCTGTGTGTGTATGTATACATTGTATTAAGGGTGAAACAATTTAACTTGTTCCACCATTATACGCCTTATTTGCTCCAACTTGTGTCTATCCGTCACACCTCTGCATTGTATTGCCTTCTAAGTATTATTATTATTTATTAAAAACTGTGTTCTGCGGCTACGGTAGTCAAATGACATCCTGTAGCTGCAATCAGTCCTCCATGCTAGTCCCAGGCCATCTGGCCTTGTCATGCGCAAGTTGTCGTAGACAATGAAGTTATTTCGCTGTACGTAGTGGTCCTAGTCCCGCCTGCTTGAGGTCAGCACGTAGTGTGCCCAGCAGATTTGTGCAGTGCTGTCCTAGTCGCCGTTGGTAGGCTTGCGAGCCAGTAACGGCAAAGTCTAGTGCCCTCTGTGCGGGAGTGTCAGGGTCCATTCGTAGGACATGGCCTAACATAGACCATCTTTGTTCAGCGACCTTTGTGGAGAGGGGTTTTTCATTGCACAACTCGTATAGTGCCTTGTTGCTAAGTTTTTTCGGCCAGCAGTGACCTATGATGGAATGGAGGTGTCTGCGGTGGCACACATCCAGCTTGTCAAGCATGGCTTTTGTTATTGCCCAGCTGTTGCTATTGTAGAGCATGATGGACATGCAGTACGCGTTATAGAGACGGAGTCTAGTCTTCAACGGGATCTTGGTTTGTCGGCTCCAGAGTTTAAGTTATGAATGAAACGCTACATTGCCATGTATACAGCAGGCTAAGTATCACATTTCTAATTTATTTTCTGTTTCTTTTATTGATGTCGCTCGCACTCATTTCTTCGTGTACAGTAAGTTCACCGCTTAAGGAGAAAAGCACTCAACGTTCTCGCTTCTGACAATCAATGTTTACTCTCCATCATTTCCTGATCAGTTCGTTGTATTTATCGAAACCAGTTTTCATTTTTACACATTCCTTTCTAAGCAATAAATACTAATGTTTATTTTACAAATTTATCAACTTTCATAAATCACAAACTGTCAAACAATTCCAAATGTAATCCGAATCTGCATTCTAATTGCTAACCTATTTTTGTATAACCCACTTTCGTAACAAAGACAGATATCATCATCATCATCATCATCGTCATAGCTATAACCCATTATCACGTTAGTATCACTTATTATTATAATTATTATTATATTATTACTATTTATTATAATTATTATTACTTATTATATTATTACTATTTATTATAATTATTATTGCTTATAGGCCAACTTCTCGATTGTATGCTCAATAGACCCATGTATGTCCTAGTATTTCTATCTATCTACTATTTATTATAATTATTATAACTATTTATTATAATTATTATAACTATTTATTATAACTATTATAACTATTTATCAACTTTCATAAATCACAAACTGTCAAACAATTCCTATTATTACTTTCTCTATCTACCTCATGGGCAGTCTTGCTAGAATGCAACACTATGACTGAATAACCTATAGGCCTTTTAAATGAGTTTTACTATCAAATATTAATTAAAACGAATATTGTTTGGGTTATTCGAACTACTGTTCTCATCTTGGATGTTATTCTCACAACGTTTCGGCTGATTTAACCTCCGACATTCTTCAATTGAATCTTTTTGTCAAACTCGGGAATCTGTATAGAATTTATTTAATCCACAGAGTAGTTCAAATAATACAAATAATTCTCATCTCAAAAATTCCAAGACGAATGTTATTTAAACAAATATTTGCACATGGAATTTCATTTATGAAAATAATCCAATAATTTAAAATAATCCAATAATTTAAAATAATCTCATAATTCAACTTGTCCTGTAGAGTGTATGAATCTTATTTGCATATATTCTTGACCATTCATCCATCCAATATGGCCTATCAAAATAAATAAACATCATGACTGACATCTGTTTGGGATGCAATAACCACAAAACAAATTATTTGGTTTTGATCTTTTTTTAAAAAAAATTTTATTAGCTCAAATGAAATACAATTTTGTTTACAGAATCGATAAGATACCAAGATTTATATATTTTTTTTTTATACAATAAATCAAATATTTCGGACGATCATCCGTCTCTTTTCAATGAATCTGACATTTTTTTTTTTTTTTTTTCATTTTTTTTTTAGATCGTGTGATGGTAGTCCACATAGCAGTAGTGAAAATAAGTGTCGATGCGATAAAAATGCCTTCTAATGTGAATTTTTGTTATTATTATTACATATCGGCGTATCGACGCTTCTTTTCACTACTGCTATGTGTACGACCATCACACGATCTCGACACTACACTGTTTCCACATTAGAGCAAGGAGAGCGTCGCCGTTGGGAGTTCACTCCAAAACGGTTGGCGTAGAGAAATATTTTTTTTTTTAAATGATCGACCGAAATATTTGATTTATTGTATAAAAAAAATAAAAATGAATCTTGGCATTTTATCGCTTTCTTAAACAAAATTGTATTTCATTTTATATTTTTATATACAGAATCCAGTGAGAAATTGTTTGTGAATATTTTCCTATTTACTTGCCTCTCCACGAGGACAAAGGGAGAAACAAAGGTCTGTTTTTTAATGTGGGGAGAATCCAGCTCTCGCAAAACGGCCACTCTGGATTGCCTCAGTCTAGAAGGATTTCTCCTTTACTGACCGGAGACAGAAAAGGCGGCGTGTAGTATCAGAACAGATATTACATTTTGTTCCTAACGATAAAGATAAGATTTGTTAGCGAATCATTTCTGTGGATTTATAAGTTATCTCCCTTGAACCATTCGGATTCTAAGTTTTATTTTATTTACCTTTCAAGGAGGTTAGACACAAGGTCAGGTGTTAAGTTGAAAAGCCAGTGCACTAAGATTAGCACACTCTTGCTTACAAGAAATGCCTGAGCAGCCCCGTCGGCATTCCCCGGTAGGGGCGCCTCAGGCGATAAGCAATAAACTAACCCCTTCTCAAAGAGAAGGTAAAGCCTGGGAGGGTGGACTTCCTGGAACTGAACAGGACCACACGTCAGCCCGACAGTAACAAACTCACTACCGGAATGATTGTCGAGGACATATCCCCGATGTGTCCGAAATATAAGTCTCATGAATAATACAGGAAAAAACTCCAAGTGTGAAAATGCTACAAGAGGCAAACAATTGAAAACTGGGAAAATTATTCTCAAATTCCCGATTTTGGAAAATCCAAAAACAATAAGAGTCTTCGCATATTCAAATCTGCATATACTACCCTGAAAGATGAGTCAGTGGTGTGCAATGGTTTGGTGATGGATGTCCGGGGCCAACTTCTTGATTGTATGCTCAATAGACCCACGTATGTCCTAGTACTGAGGAATATTATACGAAAAGGAGATAGTTTGAATATGTAAACACAACTGAAACATGAAATAAACAGTTTATTCAATTTAAATTTATTTAAAGCCAAATTTATTTAATACTTTTTCTCGAATGATAACAAATGTCAGAAAACATTTGCACTATTTCATTTTTTACATCAGCTGAGAAATTCTTTTTCAATGCTTATTTATGCCAGATTCAGAATGTAAAAAGAGGATAAGTTGTCAGTTGCTAAACCTAACCCTAATCCTAAACCTGACTTAACCCAACCTTTACCCTCTCCTAACCCTTACCCTAATCCTAACCTAACCTTAACCCTAACCCTCTCCTAACCTTAACCTTAACCCTAACCCTTACCTTAACCTTAACCCTAACCCTTACCTTAACCCTAACCCTTACCTTAACCTTAACTCTAACCCTAACCCTTACCTTAACCCTAACCCTTACCTTAACCTTAACTCTAACCCTAACCCTTACCTTAACCCTTACCTTAACCCTAACCTTAACCCTAACCCTAACCCTAACCCTTACCTTAACCCTAACCCTTACCTTAACCTTAACCCTAACTCTTACCTTAACCCTAACCCTTACCGTAACCCTAACCCTAACCCTTACCTTAACCTTAAACCTAACCCATCACCTTTTATTACATCCCACGTAAATATTTCATTAAATATCTAAAAAAAAAAAAAACAAGAAATTATTAAAACTTACTTTCACTTATTTTAAAACTATTCTGTGGCATGAGTAGATAACACAACTTACATGGATGCAGAAAAATCTGGAGAAAAGATGAGTTATGATTTGAGGAAATGCAGCAACGAACAGTCACGTCTGCTTGTTCCTTTTGACCGATGTTCCAGGTACGTCATGCGCATACGTGTTGGGTCACTATTTTCTCTGAGCGGAAAGAGAACACCATGTTAAAGGAATAAAGGACCACCTATTGACCCTGTAGTGCGGTAAGCCTTCAAAAATGGATTTATCATCACTGAAATTTCAAAATTACTATCTTATTACTCTCTCTGATTGGATGGCCCCGCATATTTGGATACCCGGGCCCACAGTCCGTCACCCCCACCCTGCACGCCATTGTCTCAGGGCGTTATTGTTGCTTTCATTTAAAGTGAGAACAAGAAGTTGGCAATCTAAAAAATTGGACAGCGTAACAAAAAGTCTATTAGTGTCGGAAAGATTGGTATTAAGCGAAGTCGTGAATGCAGGATTCTTAGTCTCTTTTTTGGTACAAGGAACCTTTGGTTTGGCTGTAATATGCTATAAAGACAATGGATCACTGACTAATGCTTTGGGCATTACATTATTAGTGACAGGAGATTAAGTGTGGACATGGCATGATTGTGAGAGATGGTGTTAGAAGAGGACAGACGAGAAACTACAATTGACAGATTCCTAAATCAAAGAAGTATTTCATCACTAAAATTGTAAAAAGTTCTTAATACATTTCAATTTTGAAAAGAAATTTAAAATTTCAAAAGTAAATGGAGAGTTGCAATGTGCATTATAAGTTATCTCCCTTGAAGAGGGTATTTCAGGTTTTGATATAACCAGAGTAGAACTCTTCACTCGAAAAACGGAAGTAGTTTTGTTGGTGAAATTCTTCAATTTGGGGCTACATCTTCAATGACATTGTTGTTTATTATTAGTTAAAACCGGATTTAACACATATTTATTTATCCTCAACTCTCTCATAAAAATCAATGTGTATTTATTTGTATAAATATAAATTAGTCCCATCACAAAAAAGTTAGCCCGAAAAAAAACAAAACTGCCAGACGAAAAAAGTTCAAGTCTTTAGAAGAAGAGAGAAAGAAATCGTTCACTCTATTTCCATAATGAGAAATCGTTCACTCTATTTCCATAATGAGAAATCGTTCACTCTGTTTCCATAATGAGAAATCGTTCACTCTGTTTCGATAATGAGAAATCGTTCACTCTATTTCCATAATGAGAAATCGTTCACCCTGTTTCGATAATGAGAAATCGTTCACCCTGTTTCGATAATGAGAAATCGTTCACCCTATTTCCATAATGAGAAATCGTTCACTCTATTTCCATAATGAGAAATCGTTCACTCTGTTTCCATAATGAGAAATCGTTCACTCTGTTTCCATAATGAGAAATCGTTCACCCTGTTTCGATAATGAGAAATCGTTCACTCTATTTCCATAATGAGAAATCGTTCATTCTGTTTCCATAATGAGAAATCGTTCACTCTATTTCCATAATGAGAAATCGTTCACTCTATTTCCATAATGAGAAATCGTTCACTCTATTTCCATAATGAGAAATCGTTCACTCTGTTTCAATAATGAGAAATCGTTCACTCTGTTTCAATAATGAGAAATCGTTCACTCTGTTTCAATAATGAGAAATCGTTCACTCTGTTTCCATAATGAGAAATCGTTCACTCTGTTTCCATAATGAGAAATCGTTCACCCTGTTTCGATAATGAGAAATCGTTCACCCTGTTTCCATAATGAGAAATCGTTCACTCTATTTCCATAATGAGAAATCGTTCACTCTGTTTCCATAATGAGAAATCGTTCACTCTGTTTCCATAATGAGAAATCGTTCACTCTATTTCCATAATGAGAAATCGTTCACTCTATTTCCATAATGAGAAATCGTTCACTCTGTTTCCATAATGAGAAATCGTTCACTCTGTTTCCATAATGAGAAATCGTTCACCCTGTTTCCATAATGAGAAATCGTTCACTCTATTTCCATAATGAGAAATCGTTCACTCTATTTCCATAATGAGAAATCGTTCACCCTGTTTCCATAATGAGAAATCGTTCACTCTATTTCCATAATGAGAAATCGTTCACTCTGTTTCCATAATGAGAAATCGTTCACTCTATTTCCATAATGAGAAATCGTTCACTCTATTTCCATAATGAGAAATCGTTCACTCTGTTTCCATAATGAGAAATCGTTTTGCTTGTTGTCAGAATGATACGATTATATCTGTGTTATGGGAACAGGAAAACTGACCTTGGTTGTGTTGAACGCTTTTGATATTTACATGAATACAAGAAACTGACTTCAGAGAGAGGTTTCGGATTGACTCCTTGTCTGGTATGCGTGCAGGAAACTGACCTTGGATGTGTGAGACCGCTCCATAGTTTGTGTGTGCAAGAAATGTAAAGCATCATTTTGCAAATGTACAAAAGATTGACGTCGGAGGTGTGTTTTGCGCGTGTGCAACAGATGTAGCTGCTGCTGCTGTCTTGGGAGACATATCTTGCTGAATATGGTGCTGCTTTCAAGACTCTCGCTTGGAGGGGCCTCTCCTCTTTGGTGTGTTGTGTTTACTATTCTGTCGCTGTTAGCCTTTTTAAAAAAATAGGATTTTTTTAAAATTCGATTTAGTTTTCCCCTTATTTTAAATATTCGATCAATAAATAAAAAAAATCATTTAATGTGTTTTCATCAAAGTTACGTAGAGGCGAGAAACACACGTATGAGTTCGTTTTTTTAATTTTATTTATTTTTACTAACGAGTCGCCACTTATCAAGGCTAAAAAGATTCGAAAATAAAGTTTAAGGAGATGGATAGATTAACAGCTGACTGATGATGACTACTATGAGAGGATTGAAAATCTTCACATACTACCCACTCAAAACAACTGCCGACCCAGGAAACAGCAATTTTTTCCCCTTTGTCAGAAACATCGCTCATGAGAACTAACTGACACAATAGAGGGGAAGTGAGGGTTACAAGGTTGCTGAAAGTAAACCCACGGTTCACCGTCAGATAGTGTTATAAAACAGAGCTTTGTTTTACTATAACGCGAAGATGCGACAATCGCGTTATTGTGAAAAATGATAGTAATTGTGAAGAGGAAAAAAATGGAAGCAGCAGCAGCTGGATCCGGAAGTGACGTAATCTCGTAGTAATGGCGGATTGAGAAGGTGTATTTAGTATTAATTTTACGGCAAATGAAAATACTAATAAAATATTTCCCAGTTGTTAGTCCTACAAAAGGTGGGAAGTTCATGATCGATTGTGTACGTCCATGCGATGATAATGAGAAATGTCACTTGACGTATAATTGGTTTCACAATTCTTTTTACAATTAACATAAATCAGAATAAGATTTTGTCAACGATAAATTATTAATCCATCTTCAAATCTTTGAAAATCCATGGATTAAGGATATGAAGCTCCTTGCTGTGAACTTCTGATGTGTTAATAAATATTGTATCTTTACAATTTATTATTTTTATTATGCTCTATTCAATATATTGAGCTTTATATTATCACGATAGATTATTAGTAAACGATAATTCAATTATCTTTAATTTAATTCAACATTTAAATATTTATTAACATAAATAGAATAATTGTAAAAGTGTAGTGCAGCAGCACCAGAGCTGCAAAGTAATTTTATACATTTTACATTACATGATTTGCACATGTAGAATCTCATCATCATCATCATCAACAGCAGCAGTAGCATCATCATCAACAGCATCATCATCATCATCAACAGCAATAGCATCATCATCAACAGCATCATCATCAATATCATCAACAGCAATAGCATCATCAACAGCATCATCATCAATATCATCATCATCAGCAACAGCATCATCATCAACAGCATCATCATCAATATCATCAACAGCAATAGCATCAGCATCATCATCAATATCATCATCATCAACAGCAATATCATCAATATCATCATCATCAACAGCATCATCATCAATATCATCATCATCAACAGCAATAGCATCATCATCAATAGCATCATCATCAACAGCATCATCATCAATATCATCATCAGCAATAGCATCATCATCAATATCATCATCAACAGCATCATCATCAACAGCAATAGCATCATCATCAATATCATCATCAATAGCATCATCATCAACAGCATCATCATCAATATCATCATCAGCAATAGCATCATCATCAATATCATCAACAGCATCATCATCAACAGCAATAGCATCATCAGCAATAGCATCATCATCAATATCATCATCAATAGCATCATCATCAATATCATCATCAGCAATAGCATCATCATCAACAGCATCATCATCAATAGCATCATCATCAATATCATCATCATCAATAGCATCATCATCAACAGCATCATCTATTTTATCATCTTATTTCACTTGGTCAGGTATCCAACGTGTAATCTCAGTCTCCAAGTTTGACGATTGATTCTGTTCAAATTACGCTAACATCCTTGTTGATGGTTTGCATCCAAGTTTTCTTGGATCGTTCAACTTTCCTTCGACCTTCCACCTCTCGGCATTTTCTTATCCAAGAGTCGCTCCTCTCAACGCGGTAAAATTAATGCAGCGGACTAATCATCAGAAGATCGTTGAACTTTGATATATTCATCCTCGTCAACTTGAGCTGATATGCTGGGTCTGACCTGACCCGACATATCCATCTGATCATTGCTCTATCATTACGCTGAAGACAGGTGAGTGAGGACTGAGTGGAGGCCTAACACTCACCCTATATAGAATCATGGACCTAACACAGCTGCTGATATATGCGCTCACCCTGGTAGTGAGAAGGAAAGCTCGCGACGTTAGGACTGGCAACAGTATGTGGAATTTACCCCTTAATAAAATAATTCCTTTCATACTGTTATATCTATGTTCTCCAAATCATTTTAAAAATCACCAATTTTCGTGGCTTAACAATGTTATGAGTTACTAAGCAGTGGTTTGCGTAGGTTTAGTGATGTCCGAAACAAACTCTTCACTTGTATGTTACTCCGACCTTTTGTTAGATGGGTGCAAAATATGAAACGACGATTGGCCGAGCAAATCATGTGATTGATTAGGAGGAAATGGATTTACTTTTTTAAATTTTAAAATTCTGTATCAGTTAATTGTTCCGGCGGGTTAGGGTTTATGTGCAAGAAGAGTAAGACAATGGAGATGGATGAGAACTCAGATGTGGAGAAAATATATTTGGATGGTGAAGCTATTGAGGTTGTCGATAAGTTTAGTTGCCTTGGTGATACCCTTGGAGCACAGGGTGGAGCAGGTGCTAGTGTGATTGCAAGAGTTAGTAGATGGAGTAAGTTCAGGGAACTTCTGCCTTTACTAACGAACAGTGTTCACAGTCTCGACCAAGGGAAGAGTCTGTCAGGCATGTGTACGCAGTGTGATGATGTATGGAAGTGAATCCTGGTCAGTCAGAGTTAAGGTCATGTGTTGCATGGAGAGAAATAATGAGACTGCTACAATGTATGTGTAATGTGAATCTTAAAGACAGGCTTAGTTCTGATGACCTCAGAGGAAGATTAAATCTGGACAGTATAGGGAGATGTGTGCAAAGAAAGAGACTTTGATGATATGGCCACGTTGAAAGAATGGATGAGAGTTTTTAGGTTAGTAGATGTAGAACAGTCAAGTTAGCAGATTCAGTTCACAGGGAAAGCCAAGGAAAACATGAGAGGAAATGATAAACATGGATTTGATAGAAAGAAGAATAAATAAAGACCTGGACAGAGATAGGTTAGTTTGGAAGTCAATTTCTTAGAGATGTTCAATACACGCAAGCATGTTAAATGGGCGTGATGATGATGATGATGATGATGATGGTGATGATGGTAGTGATGATGGTGGTGGTGATGGTGGTGATGATTGTGATGATGATGATGATGGTGGTAGTGATGATGATGATGGTGGTGGTGATGATGATGATGGTGGTAGTGATGATGGTGGTGGTGATGATGATGATGGTGGTGGTGATGATGATGATGATGGTGGTGGTGGTAGTGATGATGATGATGATGATGGTGGTGGTAGTGATGATGATGGTGGTAGTGATGATGATGATGATGATGATGGTGGTGGTAGTGATGATGATGATGATGATGATGATGGTGGGAGTGATGATGATGATGGTGGTGGTGGTAGTGATGATGATGATGATGATGATGGTTGTGGTGGATCAAATATATGAAGAAATAAAAATTCTGCTGTTAACGCTAGAAATAAATTCCTTTGGACAGACAGATCGATGGAAATCTTGTGTGGATATGAAGTGTGCAAATGTCTCTGTTGAATTCCGCAAATAAAAAAATGAAATAAAATGAGTAGCCAACTTTAGGTGAAATAATAATTGATTTTAATAAGAAAATATTTTAAAAAGAAAAATAATTAATTGTAAAGATAACAATTTATTTTTCCTAAATTTTATCATAAAAAAAAAGTACTGTGGGTTTTAATAGATGTTTTAGTGTTGAAAAACAAAAGTGGGTCATGGATGTTATCTAGGAAAATGTAACTCTTAATTCTTTCCCCATTTTCACTAAGCGAATATGATGATGGTGATGCTGCTGCTGCTGCTGATGATGATGATTGTATTTCGTACCAGCCGAGGGTTGCCTTGGAAATCATCCGACACACCATGGGCTGACTGAACAGTCTCAGGCTTTCTTTTGTTGAGATGAGGTGTGGTCTGGCTAGATTCTAAGAGATACACCTTCCCAGGCCTTACTTCCTCCTTTGTGAGGGGAAGTTAGTTTATTGCTGGTCACCTAAGGCGCCCCTACTGGGGAATGCAGATATTTTTTACACCCAACCAGAGTGCCCTCTTGAAGGAGCTAGTTTCTCCCCACGTTCAGTCCATGTGCCACATCTTGCTGCAGTGGAAGCAAATAAGCCACCAGTTAAGTTAAAGCACAAAACTAGGTCACGGATCGCTAAATAGGGTTGTAGCCATGGAAGTTTAACCATTAAGGTACACAATAAAAGTGCCTAACATCACTTGTGCGCATATGGCTCTGCACAGACTTCCGGTTAAATACAAATGTATATTTTTGAGCCAATCAGAATCATCTGTGTGAAATTATCAAGTTATTATTTGGAATCCACTTCAGAGAATCTCGAGCGAAAATTTCATTGATTTTCAGTTGAGGTGAGAAGATTTTAGTCACGGCTGTTTTGTTCTGTGGATATTTCATAACACTTAATTGTTAACTAAACCTTCCTCACTAGCTCAGCTAATGAATCCCTTTTGTTTTGCAAAAACACTTATCCTCAAAACAAGTGTCTTTTTGTTTAAAACTTTTGTAAGCTACCTGTTTTGATATATATATATATATATATATATATATATATATATATATATATATATATATATATATAAGTGCAGATTAGTCGTCCGAGGCTATAGCAATGCGATGTGGTTGCCGTAAGATGGAAAAGTGAAAAGAAATAAACGCAGGGAGAAAGTGAAACTCAAAACGATTTATTAATAATTTCACGAAAACTGATTAAATACCAAATAGTAAATACTGTCCGGTAAGTAACAGTTAGGCAAAGGGTAAATTTTTGAAAGAAAAACTTTCATTATCAGAAGACAACAATAAAAGACCGAATGGGTCGAAGAAAAACGGGAAAAACCGGTGTCAGATCATCGAAATACCGCAGAAACAATTGGAACGCAGAAAATGTCAAAATTCCATTAAGCAATCATATAACTAAAGTTAAAATACTATAAACATTTGTTTAATAATATACCAACCTTTATAATTTTATTATGTTTAATTTTATATGATTCATTAATTAATTTTTTTATCCTTTCCTTCCTCTATTATTCTCTTTATTCAATTCAAATTTAAATTTACGTATGGGCTGTTATTGTCAAAGGGAGATAACTTATTTAAAAATATATTTAGAAATGAGATTTGAAATTTGAGAAGGAATTTGAATTGTGAAATGGATCAAAGCCAAGGAGGGGACCGTTGTAACAGGGGAAGGGGGGGGATAAGAAGGGATTATGGGTAAGGGGGGACTATGGGAAAAAAAATATATAAATAAATAAGACAAAAAAAAAATAAAAACAAACAAATAAAAATAAGAACAAAATAAAAATAAAATGTACTATTTATTCATACATTCACTCTTTCTTTCTTCTTTCTTTCCTATCTTTCATAGTTAATTTAAGAGGGACATATTCCTAGAAGTAAATTTGTATAAGTTTATTCTATCTATTGACTCATAGATTCATCTATTTTACATTTATTATTTTTTCTCTACTTCTTCTCTTCCTTTTATTTTCTTCTTCCTCAATTCTCCCTTGTTATTATGATCCATTAATATATTTAATTTATTCTTTTAATACTATAATTTATTTTTTTCTTTTTCCTTCCACTTTCCCCCTCTATCTCCTTTATTTATCTATTTCTTTCTATTCTTTCCTTATTCATCCCAATTTCAATCTTTTATTTACTTTATTTTAAATTTCTTATTTTCTACTATTATTTTATTCTATAGAGCATACACATACACACACATGAGAATACACCCATATTCACATAAATGAATATATGCATAAACATAAAATCACTAGGTCTAAGTCTAAGTCTAAATACGTGTAAATAAAGTGCATATCATTCCATTCCACAATTATAATACGTAAAGTGTAAAAATGTGGGGTGGGTGGCGTTGGCAAATACCGAGGAGACAAAGGCAAGCAAAAAATGTGGGGTGGGTGGCGTTGGCAAATAAAGAGGAGACAAAGGCAAGTAAGTTGGGGGTGGGAGTGTGAGGATGTAAGAATCAGAGGATGAAGGGAGAAGACAACTCGAATCTGTTATTCAATGTTGGACGAAATTTAGAGATTAGGATAGCTTCCGAAATTCGAAGCTGACCTATATTGCGGACGGAGTTGAGGATGCGGACACTAATGGAGCGATGTGTGTTGCCACATGATATTAAGTGTTTATGGAAGGAAGAAATGTGGGTGTTTAGATGCTCTTTAATGCGTTGGTGTAGAGGCCTAACGGTACTACCGATGTAGAACTTTTGACACTTAGCGCATTGTAGGTTGTATACCGTATAGGTGCGGAGGCAGAGGCCAGAGTTGGGGATGGGGCAACTAGCTAGAGAGCAGGGGTCTGGGGTGTAGTGGCTTTTTTTGGATAAATGTTGTCGGAGAGAGGTGCCTGTGTGAGAAAGTTGTATGTTAAGATCCTCACTACGTATGGCATTGTGGATAGCAGAAGTGATACGGTCGCTAAAGAAGGGGAGTTTAATGAAGCAAGTGTTGGTGAGAGTGTGGTGTCTACGTCTTCTGGTGTTGTTAAGGCTGGAAATGGTAGTTAGGGGGAAACCGTTGGTTAATAGGGTTTGGTGGAAGGCTTCGGTGTGTGTTGTTTTATCGGAAGTAGAAGAGCATTTGCCTTGTATGCGGGTGATTTCGGTTTGTTCTATAACTCTGCATATATCTCCCTCATTCCTTTAGCTTTTCTCTTAACTTAAAAAATTACCCATAAATTCCGTTAGCTTTACAATGCCCTTAGCTTTAGTACCTTTCTCCCACTACCCCCTAAATCATTGTATAACCTTTATATGATTTCTATTACTTTTTCCTTTAACTTCCTTTAATACACTCGTCCGCTTCCCATCAACACATCCGACCTTCTAATCTTCCCTTTCAACCTGATAACTAACCCACCATATTTGCATTAGACCCTAGCCCTCTTATTTACTTGATGATTCGCCTTATCTACTTTTAATCCCCTTTGCACACTTCGATATCGAACTGATCATCGTTTTCCCTGTGCATTCTAATTACTGTTCCCCCCCCCTGTTAAACTTCTAAATAATTCTTCTGACTCTTTTAATAGCCTCGATTATTCCCCTCTCGTTCACCTCGCCCCTCGCTCACTTCTCTCGGACCCTGCTCAATCCCGACCCCCGCCCTCATTCTACATCTTTTAACCTCCATAATATTTACTCTTAACTGCCATCTCCATTCTCACTCTGGTTTAAATCATTGTCACTAATTTAACCAAAGTATGTCTCAAATTCTCTCTGCCATCATTAACCTATTTAATAATTTTCTTAATTAACTTCCATATATCTTATTCTGATTTTTTTTTATTCAAAGTTTAATTTTCCGACATCCAAAAAGCACTAGCGTCCCATAACAACATATTTTATTTCAACCCAAATCTTTAACCACTTTGGGGATTTCCATTCCGAGTATTTACTCGAGGTCAAATTACCTTTTCCTTATTCTAATACTCACTCCCGGATTCCAATTTTATCGACTATTCCCTCACTTATATATTTCTTTATCGGTCAATCCATAATTTTCCTTGCGAGCCTAAGACTAATTTTATTATTATTTTTTTTATTTTTTTCATTTAATTATTTTTATTTCTATTTTTATTTTCAATTTTTATTTTTACTATTTATTTTTTTATTTCTACCCTTCTATATTTTGCCTCATTGTTTATAAGTAAGGTCATCTGATTAAACACCTAACCCCATACCCCTGTTCATATCCCCCCCCCCCCCCGACACATTCTGGTATTTTAATTCTCCCTCCCCGCACTCATTGACTTGCCCCCAGACGAACAGCACAGGTAAAGAAACAAATTTTTTTTAAATAACTAATATAAGTTAGCAAAACATTTATATGGAACAAAACGTAGATTTAGTATAAGGAACGTTTATGTTTTTGTCTTTTAAGGGAAGTGGGGTCTGATCAACTCTGCTGGGAAGCCATGAAATTAAATACTGTCTTGTTTTTAAATTCCCGAAACAGTTTTTCATGGTAAACAACTGATGATCCCTTAAAATAGTGTTAGAAACAAACTAATATAATAACTGTAAAAAATAAATTGACTTACATGAGTGATTTTCCACTGAAAGACTTGGGACTATAAGTTTTTATTTTTTTCTTTAATTTTTTTTTTTAATATAGTTTTAATGGTTGAGAAACTTCCGAGACTATATATATATATATATATATATATATATATATATATATATTACTATTTCATGTATCCACATAAAATTTTATAAGGCGATATCATTTTTTATGTATCAATTTTCAGTATTTACTTCAACAGTGCTCGATACGTAAGTAGAGCTATGGAGTAAGCTATGAAAATATATTTATGACAATTAAGCTACACAGAGGCTCCCGCATTTAATCCCCGGGGGGAATCGTCAGGCTAAGATGCATTTTAGTCTGAAGATTTTCCCAGGAATGAAACGCGGGAACCTTTGTGTAACTTAATTGTTATAAATATATTGTCATAGCTTACTATATATATATATATATATATAAATTCTTTGTAATATAGCAGGAAACATCCCAGCAGAGGGCTAGATTAATTGGGAATTAAAGTTAAAAATTAAGAGTGTAATATTTATTTATTTTGGTACAGAAAAATTAGTACAACATTCGTACCGTCGGTTATAAGCACAGAAGGACTTAGCCATCCGGCTCTCTTCAGCTTCTGTTGTCATCTCAGAGATGCTTGAAACCGACTGTACGAATGTTGTACTAATTTTTCTGTACCAAAATAAATATATATATATATATATATATATATATATATATATATATATATATATATATATATGGGAAGAGAAGGATGAAGGTAATCCGACATGATGGGAAAATGAAAAAGGAAAACCAAAAAATGGATGTTTTTTATGTGTACATCAACGTTTCGTCTTTATTTATAAGACTTCATCAGAATGATAAAATAGAGAAAACATGTCATGCAAGTACAGATACATGTAGGGTAGACATATTGGGAGGAAAAATAGAATGAAAGTAGTCCTTGCTCACCCCATCCTTCCATTTTTTCCCCACTCATTTTCTTCAACATTCATTTCTATTTCTCCAACAAGTACGGACGTCCACCAAATAGTGGCCTTTATTTCATTTTATTTTTCCTCCCAATATGTCTACCCTACATGTATCTGTACTTGCATGACATGTTTTCTCTATTTTATCATCCTGATGAAGTCTTATAAATAAAGACGAAACGTTGATGTACACATAAAAAACATCCATTTTTTGGTTTTCCTTTTTCATTTTCCCATATATATATATATATATATATATATATATATATATATATATATATATATATATATATATATATATATATATATATATATAAAATACTGTTTTGCAAACACATGCTTTTCTTACCCCCTTATTTCTGTATTTTCTGGAGGGCGGGTGTGTAGGAAAGATGGTAATTTACCATCTTTCTTACACACCCGTCCTCCAAAAAGTTTTGTTTCTTATGACCACCTGGAAAAGGAAATGAACAGCAAAAGGTCCTGGGAACATATGATGCAACATACCAGCCGGTGATTGCTTGTTTGATTTACTTGATAAATAAATGAAAAATTGGGATAAAGGCTTCTGTTGTCATTAATTCATTCAAATGATAAAAAGATAGGCGAGTCATGTTTAGAAATTAAAAACAAAAATAGGATTTTTTTAAAAATTCGATTTAGTTTTCCCCTTATTTTGAATATTCGATCAATAAAAAAAAAAATCATTTAATGTGTATTCATCAAAGTTACGTAAAGGCGAGAAACACACGTATGAGCTTGTTTTTTTAATTTAATTTATTTTTACTAACGAGTCGCCACTTATCAAGGCTAAAAAGATTCGAAAATAAAGTTTAAGGAGATGGATAGATTAACAGCTGACTGATGATGACTACTATGAGAGGATTGAAAATCTTCACATATTACCCACTCAAAACAACTGCCAACCCAGGAAACAGCAATTGTTTCCCCTTTGTCAGAAACATCGCTCATGAGAACTAACTGACACAATAGAAGGGAAGCGAGGGTTACAAGGCTGCTGAAAGTAAACCCACGGTTCACCGTCAGATAATGTTATCAAAACAGAGCTTTCTTTTACTATAACGCGAAGATGCGACAATCGCGTTATTGTGAAAAATGATAGTAATTGTGAAGAGGAAAAAAATGGAAGCAGCAGCAGCTGGATCCGGAAGTGACGTAATCTCGTAGTAATGGCGGATTGAGAAGGTGTATTTAGTACTAATTTTACGGCAAATGAAAATACTAATAAACTATTATTAAAGAGAGATAGCAACGCGAAGAAAATGAACGTCGTACAAGCTGTTAAGCAGTATATCTCGAAGATGATTGAGGAGAGCGGTCCTGGGATGAAAGTGTTACTAATGGACAAGGAAACAGTAAGTCTGGAAACTAAAATACGGGATAAAATTGATGTTTGATGAATGAATGCAGAAAAAAAAAACGTCATTATGGCGAGATTTTTGTCGAGAATGTTTGTTATTTTGCTTTTTTTTTGCGCATTTCAGTGAATATTTCGTCTTGCAAAAGTGATTTTGTTATTCTTTGATTTATTATTAATTCAAAAAACTACTAGCAAATAGTAGTTGCTAAAATTAGTTGACATAACATGACAATGAGTCAATCATGTACACTTTTTTGGTGTTGTTGTTAAAAGACATGTTGACGTACGACAATTTCACCGCATTTTTTTTTTCGGTCTAATCATATTTTTTAATAAAACTTTTGTCGTATTTTTATATATATATATATGATTTTCTTTTAATCGAATAATTTTTTTAATAAGGGGAAAACTAAAACGAATTAAAAAAAAAAAAATTAAAAAAAAATTGTAAACAGCTTCTTGACCGTAAGCTTTTTATTCGTTTCGGCTGTATTGTTGAAGGCGACTTGCAAAAGTTGTATCATCTCTTTATTATAAAACTATCAGACAAGGTCTTCTGTGTTTATGTGTGTGTGTTTCTCGCCAAACGTAACTTTATAAATACGCACTGAATTGTTTATTGACTATTCATCGAATATTTATTTAAAATAAGAGAAAAATAAAACAAAACAAATTGTAAATACGACTATATTTTATTTTTTTTCTAAGCCCTCTATCCGGGCAACACCAATTAAATAATAGATAAAGGTGCTTGTGGATTGAAGGTCCGAAAAAAAAAAAATTATCTGTAATTTGAGGAGAGACAAATAAAGGGGAGAGAACTCTAGTTTCAAGTTTCAACCACGATTTATCTTAAAATTGATTTTAGTATTGTAATTATTCTAAAATAAAGTTTTTAAAAAATGTATACGTAAAAGGATAATTTAGGAATAAAACAAGCAACGCATTCGGCACAAATGAAAAATAAAATGATTTTGAAAAATAAAATGATTTTGAAAAATAAATTATCACAGAAAAAGGAAAAAAATAGAAAAAATACGTAAATGGAAGGAAAAAACCTATGAAACACGGGAAATAAGGTTGTATAAATAAATGCAGTTTTACACTGGGTAAAATTCGGCAAAGTTTCTTTAACGTATACATTTTTAAAAACTTTATTTTAGAATAATTACAATAGTAAAATCCATTTTAAGATAAATCGTGGTTGAAACTAGAGTTCTCTCCCCCTTATTTGACTCTCCCTAAATTAAATTTTTTAAAAAATTTATTTTGGACCTACAGTCCACAAGCACCATTTCCCCTTCTAGAGTTCTCTCCCCCTTATTTGACTCTCCCTAAATTAAAGTTTGTTTTATTTATTTTGGACCTACAGTCCACAAGCACCATTTACCCTTCTAGAGTTCTCTCCCCCTTATTTGATAATTTTTTTTTTTTACCGACAATCACTGACTTTTTTATGATTTGTTTATAATATCTTTAATTTTTTAAAACTACTTTTATTTAATTTATTTTAATACGTTTTAGTCGCCTTTTTAATAAGATGCGTCAATCGTTAATTTTGTTTGACAATATTTGAATTTAATTTTTACAACTTTGATTTCTTTAGTATTTTTGTTTTTATGAATTAAAAAAAAAAAAAGCCTTATCTCTGATCACGCCCATTTTTTACTACTTACTATTTCGATTTGCACCCCTCCATCTCTTTTCTAGTAATGTTGTTTTAATCGCTATTTATAAAAATGGTTGGATGTAAATTAGCTTCCAAAATGTTCAATTATTTAAAGCCAGAAGTGACTTTCTATTGTCGACAGTTTAAATGCTTCTAAATTCCTTTCAAATTTTGTCATTTCTGCAGTTTACGGACCGTGCTATTTTTTGTAATTCAATTTTTTACGATATCTTTTGTTTATCAAACTGTTAGGTGAAAGTACAGAATAGTTAACAAAGTCCGTGTCCATCGTAACAGTAAACTATATTATAACGGCCGTGCAATGTTAAGAATGGCTTTCTAAATAATAACGTTATTATTTCAATACGGTCCGTAAACTGCAAGAGTACCCACATTTTGAAGGGTCACGAAGTAATTTTTTTGGGATTCTTTTACGAGACTCAGCAGAGTAAAAACGCAAAAAAAACAAATTACAACAAATAAAAGTAACTGTAAGCTGTAAAAGTTAGTTTCAAACTTGCATGTGATATTTGTTTGTATTTTAAACCCGTTTGAAGTGCTATTTATTAGAAATAATAGTTTTGACACCGAATCGGCGAAAAAAAACATGGCCGATTACTAACAAATGCACTACGAGCGCCATACTGTTTTTGTGAAAACGGTGGGGAAAAAAAAAACAGAATTTTTTTTTTTTACATCTAATGAAAACCCATTTATAATACGTAAAAATAAAAACAAATTACATAGGTAAGTAGAAAAATATCTATTCTCGTCGTAGGTCAACTTCACTTGTTGCAAATTTATGTTTTTAAACCCTTTCTCGTTCTTTTTTTGGACCCCGTTCGCGCCTCTGCTGAGTCTCGTAACATATACCCATTTTTTTTTTTAAACTATTAATAAAAGATTAAAATGACCGACTTGTTTACAAAGTAAGCGAAATGCATTATGGTGGATTTAATTTTTTTTTAAATTTCAATAGGATTTTTTTTTAAATTTCGTTGACGTTCTATTTTACGGTATTTCTGTTTTAATTTCAATAAATATTCTATTAATGTAAATAAATATGTTGTAAGTTGGCGGCCGTCGTAATCGTAATGGTTACGTAGAAGCAACAAACACAGGCGCACGAGAAATGGCCACACAATTTCTTTTAATATAGAGATTTTAAATTAATCTTTATCAACATTTTACTTCGTTACTATAATATAATTTAAAAACTACGAATCGAATAATCGTGTCGAATGACGTCTTTTTGAAAAGAGAATTTTGGCCTCTGAAAACGTCCGCGACTTTACGCCAACAAGTGTGCGACGAATCGAAAGAATCATTTTTTTTTGTTTTTTCTTCCATCCGGATTTTTAAAGTATTCAGTTTGAGTTAAATATGATTTCAATGTGTTAATCGATAAATGGTTTCTAACAAATAATTTTAATGTTAAAAAAGATTTAAAAAAACAAAAAAAAAAGAAACAGATTGATAAATTGAAAAAGACCCACCCCCTCATATTTCTGCCCATCTGTCGCCAAAAAATATTTCATCTCAGAATTAAATTTGGTAAGGGGGGGGGGGGGGTTGAGAATAATTTGATCTTTGCTCGGAAAAATATAATACAAATAAAAATGACGCATACGTTAAGTTTAAAACAGCTGGTTTCTCTTGTTTTAAAATAAGTGGGTTAGGTATGAACCGCACCCCCCTCCAAAATGTACATTAAAAAAAAAAAATATATATTTTTGATTACAAGTTTACAAAAAATATTTATTTAAACATTTTTTTTTACTACCTTTTTGGTAAACGTAAAGATTAGAGGCGGGGACAGCTTTTGGTGAATTATGAGATCGCTGTTCTAAACAGTTTTTGGTACTTCTGCAGAATAGGGACGAGCCGAAATTTATTTGTTTTCATTTTAGAAGAGCTCCAATAATGTAAGGGGCCGACAACTCTCTTTTTAGTACATAATTTCTCCGAAAATGGAAGTGAATGCCCTGAAATGCAGAAATTTTCCGCAACCCCCCTACAGAGTTTTTTGAACAAATTTCTGAATTCTATCCCGTTTAAAAAAACTAAAACAAGAGAAAAAAAAAAGAGAAAAATTGTTGAATTGTCAACTGAATATAGTTCCACTCAACCAAGTGGTGATGAGGCCATCGACCTGATGACCGCACTACGTGATAATTACTGCGCTGCAGAGGTATCACGTGACATGAAAACTAGGTGCCAAATTTGTTCTTTCAAAATTGTATCTTCAGTCCGAGAATAAAAGTTGTGCAATACGCACATGTTATTGTTACCCCATTCTATTCTTGTCTTTTCTTCTATGTCTTCGTGACTCATAGTCTACCACGATGTTACGCTCTACCCCTCAAAGGTTATGGGCCCAGCTATGCAAACCACAGACTAATGTTTCAGGGAGATGAAAGAAAGTATGAATTATGGGAAGTGAAGTTCCTTGGCTACATGCGGACTCAAAAACTGTACAGCACCATTACAGCAGGGAGCGAAGCTGAAATAAATTAGAACAAGAACGCCGAAGCTTTTGGTGAACTAGTACAATACCTCGATGACTGAAGTCTTTCGTTGATCATACGAGACGCGAATAACGATGGCAGAAAAGCATTAAATATCCTAAGAGAACATTATCTGTCACGTGGAAAGCCAAGAATAATTTCGTTGTACACGAAATTAACATCGTTGCAAAACAAGTCAAATGAAAATATTACAGACTATGTAATAAGAGCGGAAAATGCCGCCACATTTCTAAAAAAAATGCCGGAGAAACGATAAGCGATGGATTACTGATCGCAATGATTATAAAGGGATTACTGAGTGGATATAAGACATTCACCACGGTAATAACGCAGAGAGATACACCTATGACATTCCAGAACTTTAAAACCGCTCTAAGAAACTTCGAAGAAACTGAAAAAACCCAAGGTGAAAGCGCGAACGCAGTAATGAGTGTGAGAGAAAAGAAATATAACAGCCAACCAGCAACCATTTCCAGACCAAATAAATATAACAAAAACGAATTCAATGGATCATGCTTCTTATGCGGGCGATATGGACATACATCCGAAAATTGTAGAAAACCTGCACGCTGGTGCAAAAACTGCAAAACACGAACACATGACACAAATTTTTGCAGGAAAACGCAAGATAGACACTCAAACACCGAAGGGAATGCGATAAAACACGTATCAGATAAGAACACTTCTTATATTTTTTCTGTTAATAACGCTAGTGACTCTTCATATCTTGATTTATTAGTCGATTGTGGGGCCACAACCCATATTTTAAATGATGAGTCCAAGTTCGTTAACTTCGATAAAGAATTTGATTCCTCCCGCCATATTGTTGAGCTAGCCGATGGAAGCCGATACAGTAATTTGGTGCTAAAAAGGGGGGATGCTTATATTAAAATGACTGATACGAATGGAAGGATACATAATAACATCTTAAAAAACGCTTTATATATACCTTCTTTTAATAATAATATCTTTTCAGTACAAGCGGCGACAGAAAAGGGTGCTTACGTTGAATTTAAACCTAACTCTGCAACATTATCTAACTAATGGAACTAAATTTAATATATATAATAATGGTAAACTATTTTACTTAAATAATGTAACTTCTCCCAAAAAATAAAACATTCGCTAGAAAAGTGGCATAGCATAATGGGACATTGCAACATCAACGATATAATTAGATTAGAAAAAAACGTTTCTGGTATACAAATTAGTGACAAAAACAATTTAATTGTGAAGTGTTCCCACAGGCAAAAATGCCCCAATTCAGAAATAAAATACCTGACAAACGAGCAACAAAAATACTCGAACTAGTACACATTGATCTAGCAGGACCGATAGACCCCATAGCAAAGGATGATTTTAAGTACGTATTAGGGTGTATGGATGATTATTCCGGTCTCATAGTCACCTACATGTTGAAAAGTAAAAGTGACGCAGTGGAAGCCTTCGAAAGATTTATAGCTGACGTTGTCCCGTATGGAAATATAAAAACAGTAAGGAGTGATCAAGGCACGGAATTTACTTCTAAAATCTTTGAATCGCTACTAATTAAGAATAAGATACATCATCAAAAGTCGGCGCCCTACTCCTCCCACCAAAAGAGCATGGCGCACAATTTTTGAAATGGCTAGGTGCATGCTAAAACATGCTAACCTTCCAAAATATATGTGGTCATACACTGTTGTCCTCAACTTATATTCGTAACCGATGTTACAACAGACGTATTAACAGCACGCCATACAAATTTTAATGACTACTATGTGGAAGACGAAAATAATGACGCAATAAAATACACGATAGATTATTGTTACCACATAAGAAATGTACCAAGTACATACGTAGAAGCGTTAAATTTAGATAGTTCCGAAAACTGGCAGAAGGCCATGAAAATGGAGATGGACATTTTAAAAGAAAATAAAACATTTGAATTAACTGAATTACCTCAGAATAAAACCCTTATCCCAGCACGATGGGTGTATACTATTAAAACTGATGAAAATCAGGGAGATATTTAAGGCAAGACTAGTGGCAAAAGGTTATGCCCAAAAGGCAAACGTAGATTACGAAGAAACATTCTCACCAACAGCAAAATAAACTTCAATAACAATGTTGATGCAAATCGCGGCACAATACGATCTAAAAATACATCAATTAGACGTAAAATCAGCCTATCTAAACGCACCGATAAATTTGGAACTTTACATGGAACAGGCAAAAGGATTTGAAATAGAAAATAAAAACAAAACCGGTAGATTAGTGTATAAATTAAATAAATCACTATATGGTTTAAGACAAAGTGGTAGAAATTGGAATAATTTGTTACACACATCTAATAGAAAACGGATTTAGTCAATCATTGGCAGACGCTTGTGTTTATACACAACATAATGACAAATATACAATTATTATTGTATGGGTTGATGACATACTAATAGCGACAAAATGTAACGAAAATATGATAAATACGAAAACTATTCTAAAAGAAAAATTTTAAATGACAGATCAAGGCAAAATCAAATATTTTTTAGGCATAGAATTTACATATGAAAACAAAACAATATACATGCTTCAAAAACGATATCTTCAAAAATTATTAGAAAGATTTGGAATGAAAGATTTTAAACCTAAATACACACCTAGCGAAAATAATATTAACAAGTTATGTAACGAAACTAGGAAATTAGCAGACGAAAAGCTATATAGAGAAATTGTCGGAAGCTTAATATATGCAATGACAGCCACCAGGCCAGACTTATGTTTCATAGTAACAAAACTATCACAATATATGAATAAACCATACGAAAATCACATGCTGTTAGCTAAACACGCCCTAAGGTATATAAAAGCCACAATCAATCAACAATTAATATTGAAACCCACTAAAAGTACTTTAAACATCATAGGTTTTTGCGATGCAGATTGGGCAAACTCACAGGATAGACGAAGCATAACTGGATATGGATTTAAAATCTCAGACGATGGGCCATTAATTTCGTGGAAAACACGAAAACAGTCCACAGTCGCGTTATCTACTTGCATGGCTGAATATATGTCAATCAGTGCAGCCACACAGGAAGAAAAATACCTAAAAACACTAATGACAGATTTATTAAACGAGAAAATCGATACATTCTCATTATATTGCGATAATCAGAGTGTGATAACCTTAGCCACAAAACCCGTAAATCACCAAAGATCAAAACACATAGATTTCATTTCATTAGAGACGAATTACAAAATAATACGCTTGAGTTAATTCACGTTGCAAGTGAAGAAAACATAGCCGATATATTTACCAAACCAGCAAATAGATTTAGAAATGAAAACTTCAGACACTTACTAATGGGACTCTGAAAACAAAAACAAAAACAAGCTTTCTTTAATAGTTAAAACAAAAATTGTGTTTTTTAAGGTCTATAAATGTGAAAGGGTATTACAAAAAAAAAAGAAAAAAAGGGGACTTTTGAAAACTATTGATGACACAACAAATGTACAAATAAACTTTTATATTGTGAACAAAAAAAAAATTGTTTTAAGGTCTATGAATGTGAAAAGTGTTAAAACAAAAAGAAACATTACGAACATATATCAGTTGAAGGGGGTATGTTGAATTGTCAACTGAATATAGTTCCACTCAACCAAGTGGTGATAAGGCCATCGACCTGATCACCGCACTACGTGATAATTACTGCGCTGCAGAGGTATCACGTGACATGGTCTACCACGATGTTACGCTCTACCCCTCAAAGCTTAACAAAAATTAATTTTTTAAACTGTAAAACAAAAAAAATGTGTTAAACCAAATTTTATTTTCCAAAATTTTCTTTTCTTCAATAAATGTTCTATTAATTGAATTTGCATTACTTTTTATTTAAAAAAATTCATATTTCCATTTTCAGAGAAATTATGTAGTTAAAAAGTGAATAAAAAAAGAGTTGTCGGCCCCTTACACTATTGGAGCTCTTCTAAAATGAAAACAAATAAATTTTGGCTCGTCTCTATTCTCAGAAGTGCCGAGTTTTTTTTGTTTTTTTTTCAAAAATTCAAATAAAAATAGTGTATAGGCGATAATATATATATATATATATATATATATATATATATATATTTTTTTTTTTAAGATTATGATAATGAACGTTTTGGAGTTAAAATTAATTTAATATTACGTAGTAATAGAGAAAAAACACGTTTTAACACTTTTTTCGTCTCGGGCGATACAAAAAACAATGATGGATCCTCTCGATGAGCAATACAAAAACCTGAAACGTAAACAATGTGTAATGAAACAAAGTAAAGTCTTGTAGTGAATTATAAAAATAATTTATTTAAAATTCAAGTATTTATAAAAATATGTTTCCCAACCTTTTGTTATAATTTGTAGACACTTGTTAGCCCTTATTAAATGCTATTCTGGGAATTATTAATGAAAGTGGTTGCTTCGTTTCAGGTAACGTAAACTCAGTTTGCTTTTTACATAATAATGCACTTTCGGTTCCAGTATGACGCCATTTTGTAAAAACCTTGTTTATGCTATGATATTTACACATTTTAAACCTGTTTTTCTTCAGATTTCATGCATAATACTGTATAGATTTTAACTCAAAATGGTTCATCATGTAATAAGTAATAATCTTAAAAAAAACAAAACAACATAAAACCATTTTTATCGCGTTCTGTTTAGGACGGCAATCTTATCATTTACCCAGATTTTTAATGGCTTATGCTGATTGGTCTGGAAGAATGTGAGGATGAATAAAATCACTTGTTCGCCGTGTCTGGACGCATCTGACTGAAATTGAATATTGAATAAGAAAGGGGTCACCATCTTCCATGGAAAACGCCAACATCTCCACTAAAATATAAATCAGCTTTATTTAAAGGGAACACTGTAATATAAAAGAATTGCTTGGTAGGCTGGCTTTTGTCAAAAACAGAATGTGGTATCCTGGTGTTCTATCTTGTCTGGCCGCTTCTGGCAAAGGACAAGAACCAGATAGGATGTCATACTCGGAACTGACTCATCTTTGGCATCAACTCTCTGAGCAGGAAGTGAAATTGCAGGTGTTCTTCTGCCTACACAGTCATATAAGTCCAGATATTACTATGCATGTGCCAAGCCTAATCACAACTCAACATAACGCAAAATATTGTGCAGACATACAAATAAAATAGATCTGCTACAGATTGTTTGAAAAGGTGATTAAAACAAATTTTTTTTTTTTTTTTTTAGATCATGACATTTAGATACATCTCATTCCGCTTTTTAGGTAATAATCATGCTGCCATTTTGGAAAAACGCTGATAATACTAGCATATTTACTCATTTAAAAAGTATTTTTCTTCAGATTAGATTTTTATTCCAAAACGTTCAGCATGTCATAATCTTAAAAAAGAAAATTTAATCGCCATACACAATTTTTAATTGCCTTTTCGAACAATCTGTCCCTGCCTTTAATCATCACATCTTCCCTACTTTCCTGTGTATGTTTTGTAAAATCGACCCTGAATGCATAGGAGTAAAGTGCAGTATCTCGTCTGATAGTACACTTCATCTGCTCTGTCTTCGGTCAGCAAAGAAGAAATCCTTCTCGACTGAGGTAATTTAAATTTTTGCCTCACTCTAGAGTGTCTCTTTTGGGGAGCTGGGTTTTCTCCACGTTTAAAACCAACCTTGTATAACTCGGCCCTGAACGGTGTGTATCAAAACATTAAAAAATTTGAAACGGTAAATTGTCTTTTTTTTTTTTTATCGCAGAATCTTTAATATATTTTTTGTTATTTATATTCAAGCTTTAAATTGCTCTGATAAAAACTGTTCAGGGTCCATTTTTACATGGCGAAGAGAACCTTCCTCGGAAGTACGAAAAAAAACTAATTTTTGTAATAATTTATTTTGATAATATTGTAGTTCCTTGCTTAATATTTAATAATCAAAAGAAATGTCATAAATCTTGTTGAGGGGGGGGGGTGAAGAATGTCAGATCACTATTTTTAAGTAGGGTTGTTGCATCGGTATCCATCCTACTGGCCTTGTTTGATATGAAGAAAAGTGTCTGAAAAGGACAAACTCCTTCTCTACAAGTTAAATCAATTTTATTTAAACGATGAAAACGGCAATACAAAATGGGTTGAGTCCGCCAACATATATGTACGATAGAAATGGGTTAGAATTAATGAGTTGCATCGCGTCTGACAAAGCCATTGCTAAAGATGAGGGACATATAACGTCCGAGCATATTGACATCTCAAGTCCCAGCAAGAGGCAAGAAAGGAAATATGACGTCTTGTCAACATGACACTTCAAGTCTGACTATTCTGTCAAACGGTTTGGCCAGAATTGCTATCCTGTACAAGTGTTTTGGCCGAACAACGCATCAATCACTCCTCGAATGAGAACATTCAGACGCAAAAGAAAATAGATCGTAATTATGTAACTGCTACATTACCCCCTGCTGAGGCTTATAGCTGATAAAAGCAAGAAGTAAAAATTTCAACAAGCAAATTGCAACAAGAGGGTAAATAAATGTTCAGTTTGATCTAAAATCATCTTTGCTGAAAGGAGAAAAATGTCTTTAGACTTCTGGCAGGATAAACAGGAACGGGTCAAGTGATTTCTTGTCTCATATTCGGCCAGAAAAATCTAGCTGGAATAAGTTTCACTGTGGCAGAAATTTCGAGGTGAGCCGGGCCATGCAAAGAAAAGACAGGAATGAAGTGGCAAGATGAATTCAAGGCAGTTTCGCACAAGATTTGTTCATCCGCTGTAGGGCTGGGAACGTACGGAAATTTGTAAGTAGCAAATTTTGGAGTTGACAGGAATGCCAGTTAGGATTGGGTTTGAGTCTTTTTTTGTCAAAAGAAGACATGGCTCGTAGAGGTGGTAAACTAATGTACTCCGGGTTCATTTCGGCATCGTTTCTTGAATGTGAGGGGCAATGGCATGTCCAGAGTATATACATTCATAGAGTGAGTGTTTTTCACACGCACAAAAAAATTTGAACCGCCCCCCACTTCCTTTCATTAACCGAAAACATTTATTTAAAACGTAAAAAAAAACACACACTTAAAAACATTGCCCTCTTCTGTGCAAGCAAGAAAAAATCACACTTTGCGTTAAATAAATTGTTTAAAAAAAAATCACACTTTGCGTTAAATAAATAAAAAAAATTAAAAAATTCACTTTGCGTTAAATAAATAAAAAATAAAAAATCACACTTTGCGTTAAATAAATTAAAAAAAAAAAATCACACTTTGCGTTAAATAAATTAAAAAAAAAAAAATCACTTTGCGTTAAATAAATTGTTTAAAAAAACAAGCAAACAAAAGATACAATTTCTTTCCAAATCCTAAAAACAAAATATCTGTTACAAAGGAGTTCTATAAAAAAGTTAAAAATACCGAGTAAAAAAATGACTTAACATCGGTAAGAGGAGATAATACAAAACTAAGAATAACCGAAACGAAATTGATCAAGAAAGTTCAAAAGTGTCGATTTTTAGAGGCGGAAATAGTAACAAATATCCTTTAGTCGTAAAAGTGTATTTGTTTATATAAAGCTTTATACTGTACTTACATTAACTTGCAACAAAAACGGATCACATTGGATTGCAGTGAAGAACTTCTCATGATACATTTGTTTCATGTTCAACAAGTGACTAAAAGGGTAAACATTAACTTTAAGGGAATCCTAAAAAAATGCCATTCGGCACTATTTCAAGGCAACTTCATTTTTTTTTTTTTTAAATTATTTTTTGTTGTTGTTGTTGTTGACAAAATAGTTTAATTTAATTTTAAGTAATGCATTTAACCATATATAACAATTACCGTGGCTTTTTATCTACGATTACTGAAGGTTAATTTCAAGATGGCTCAATTTGTTTACACTTGTAGATATTTCCAAGATAGATGTTCTATGCTGAGTGATGCATTTGGGTCATGAATGAATTTTTTAAAAAAAGTCTTTTGGAACAAATAAATTTGCGGAAGAATAAAATTATCAATTTTGAAAGAGTGAAAAGTTTGTAGAAATTGAAAAAATAAAATAAAATTTCTTCAATCCCAGAATACAACACACAATGTCAAACCACCATCTTGGAAATATCTCCAACGAGCATGTAAACCGATATTTTGAAATGTGCCCCAAGTTAGCAGAGAGAAACAGCTATGATATTTTTTTCTTATTAAATTATATTAAACATTGAATATAACGGGTTTTATGATAAATTGTTTAAAAATAATGCAGAGCGGTATTTTTTTTAGTATTTCTCTAAAATTAATGAAGAAAATACCTAGATATTTCCTATGATGATAATAATAATAATAATAATAATAATAATAAATCATCTTTATTTAAAATATCTTCAAATACAAAAGATATCCAAATGTTAGCGGGGAACGTCGACTTCCCTATAAGATACTCTTCCACACAACTCCCTAATTTAATTATTCTTAATATTAATAACTAAAGAAAAAAAAGACCACCATAACAAAATAATAGCAATCAATAAACTACAATATGCAGAAATTGTGCACTCCTCACAAAATACAATGATACACACTAAACACAGAAAAACAAATCCAAGATAATAGATAAAAAATCAAATAAAAGGGATCAGAATAAACTGATAAGGAATTGAAACTAACCAGACAAGGAAATACTTTAATAATTATTTACAAGAATATAAATTTACTGTAAATCCAGTAAGTATTAAAATACTTACTGGATTTATGTATACAAAGAAACCATTTCAATCAAGGCCTATGCTGGAAATCTCATTTCTTTGATCAATCATAACTCAAAAACCAATAAACCAAATTAGTTAAAACTTTGCACAAAATTTTTATTTGATTGGTTCTATAAGTTTGTAGAATTTCAACATCATTAGTCAAGGCAACCCAGAGATCCAGAAAGTTCAATCATGAAATCATGTTTTCTGTGTGTACGTACATATGTGCCACCCTGTATCTCATCAACTATTTGATGGATTCAGCTGATTTTTGGCAGAGATAGAGGTTCTAGGGTCTAGTTGATGGCATTTTAATTTCAGTTTACCATATACCTTGATTAGTCAAACTACCAACTATATCAGTTATGAGAAGACATTGTATTGAGGCATAGCCTTTATAAAAGTAGTGGCATTCCATGATAAATACCAGTATACTGAAATCACATGCCCTTAATAGGGTTAAGATGAAAATTCATATACACAAAATGTACAAAAGCAAGGAAATTCCCAAATTTTTACACTTTTATTGTCATTAAGGGTATGACTACATATCAACCAAACCATTTCATTATCACATCAATACAGTATAAATCTCTATGCATGAGTGGATGAAGTGTGTGAGGTGCGCTGAAGAAAAATTCCTAACAGTAAAATTCGTAGCCTTGTTGTGCTCGCATACCCTTAATGACAATAAAAGTGTAAAAATTTGGGAATTTCCTTGCTTTTGTACATTTAGTGTATATGAATTTTCATCTTAACCCTATTAAGGGCATATGATTTCAGTATACTGGCATTTTTCATGGAATATTCATAACCTTTGAAATTTCATTGAACTTTTTACATATCAAGACAAATACATACTCTTTAATTTAGTTTTAGCAAAAGGGGAATCGATTTGCCTTCTATTTCTCGTGAAATATCAATGAATTTCACTACAAGTCGTAATATTGTTCAACGTGGCTGCTGTATTTTTATATTGTACAGTAAAAGGAGGTGATGTAGCAATCTCCTGTTCTTCCTATCATGAAGCTAAAATCATATTTAGGCATCAAACAATTTAAAACAAATATTGAAAAAAAACAAACCAGATTAATTTCTTCCATAAATATTACTTTACTAATTCAGCTTTAGTTACACAAAAAAATTTGTTTGTTTGTGTAATAAAGTTCAAAGGATAAAAAGTTAATATTTTATCAATAAACTGATGATTTGTGGATGATTTAACTTTAAAGTCTGATTTCACATTTATTTACATTATATCAATTGTCTGCAATAGTTTTTGTTGAATTTTACAAACCCAAAAAGTCACATTTTCATTTTAATATTTTATTTTAATATTTTATTTTAATATTTTCATTTTAATATTTCATTTTAATATTTCATTTTAATATGCATCAAAGTAGCAAGAATGTATATTCTCGTTGTCCTACTCTAGTCTTTTTCACTCATTCCTTTTTGCACTGTTTTTCTCTTCTTTCCTTCGTCTGCTAGCTTCTCGGCAGTTTTTATTCTTGTTTGCCTGTCTTAGTGTCACTTGAATTTATAGTTTATATTCTATGCCTATATACGCCTTTATCACTGTTAGTTTAATATTATTAGACTGGATTTGTGTTGATGAGAGATGGAGAAAAATTATTGGTCAATCTGTAACTATAAAAATCTGATTTTCATATAAGAGCCAGATTCATCCTAAGATGGAATATTGCTGCCACATCTGGGGAGGTGCCGCACAGAGGACTCTTTCCTGCCTTGACAGAGTACGAAATTTAGTGGGGACTTGTAGCGACCATAAACAGAACTATTTTCTCCCTCTGAAAAATGCCCCCATTGAGTGATCTGGTTACACACTGACCAATCAACCGGCGTATTGATTCCTTCTGCCAGCTAAAGAACTACTTCTGTCCCCTTTGGGATTTACGGTCGGTCGGTCAGCAGAGAGAGACTACTCCTGCAAGAAACGAGGAAACACTTCTACTTTCTCTCCCCCCCCCCCCCCCCCCCCCTGTCCACTGGACGCTAACAGCACCCACCATCTTCGCCTGAAGATATTTGCTGACAGACCTCAGACAACCCCAGAGAACTTCCTATTTTCCTCTTCCTCACTCGGACACTGTCCAACTTTCTTCCACCAAAACCAAACGGTAACTTTATCGAAAAAACCCTTTTCGTTGTTGTGGTTGTTGTAAGCCGAGGTTTTGTTATTTCCTTTCATGACTTAAACATAAGATAGGGACAACGTCCCTTCCTTACAGGCTGTCCTCTTCTCCTCCTCCCTTTTCTCATAGAAGAGGCAGACGTTGCTAGTCTCTCTCTGCTCTATCGTTATTTCCAGTGAAGGTGCTCGACTGAGCTCCAATCTTTGGTTACTCTTTGTAAGACATTCACCGTAAGAGCTCGTAAAGCTACCACACCGGAAAAAGAATTTCCTTTCTCCCTTCATGTGGGTCCTAGGTATGACCTTAAAATACATCCAGTGGTGAGACCTCTATTTGGGGAATGTGGAGTTGCCCCTTAGTTGCCATTGCGCCCAGGTCCACTCTGGCATGGAGTGGTAGTACCTGTAAGGGCCCCATCTATGGATCAAATAGAACCTACTGGCGCTACCAAATCAGGCTGTCTGAACTTATTGACTTCCTGACTCAAAATACACCAAACATTGATGTCTTATTGTTTTTTTTTTTCCTTTGAAAAACTTAATCATGTTCTACAAAATCCAAAACAAAAAACAATTTCCCTCCCTCCCCCTTCCCCCTCTTTCTCCCCCCTCCCCCTTTCACTCAACCAAACACCATGGATAAATACTTAAACATATAAAGAACTTGAAGCATAAAATCCTTCACCAAAATGACCAAATTCAGCATTAAATAACCTGAAAAGGGTTGATATGCCGTAAAATGAAAACAACCAAACCAAAAACCATGAATAAACATTTGAAGATATAAAGAACTTGAAGCATAAAAATCTTCACCAAAATGACAACAATTAAAAATACCAAAGCTCTTAACTAATGAGTATAAATGACCCACTGACTGTCTTAAGTCAGTGGGTCATTTATAGTCATTAGTTAAGATATTTCCTTCTACATCCATGACCCGAAAAGGGTTGATGTGCCATTAAGCAATATCTTACCTTACCCTCCATGTGCCTTGTCTTCAAATTCAATATTAATAAATTGCTGTCCTAAACTACCCCATAAGTAATCAAACAGTTCATACCATTGATCAATGTCAGTACTCCCATAATGTTCCTCATCTTTCACCTAATTCTGCCTCATTAACTCTTGACCTTCATAAGTGGTGACCCAATCGTATCTAAAATGATTTAATATTATCGCAAACATTATTTCTCGAGTGGTTTTTCATATTCTTTATCAACAAGGAATAATTGCTGCCTGTTATAACTTATTATGCAAATAAAATTTTAATTTTTTTGTCATTTCAGACTCCAATTGTGAGCATGGTATTTGCCCAGTCGGAGATCTTACATAAAGAAGTCTATCTGTTTGAAAGGATCGACGCGTCTGCTCGTGAAACGATGAAACATTTAAAATGCATTTCTTTCCTACGACCAACCAAGGAAAATGTGCAACAACTTTCTCAAGAACTTCGCATTCCAAAATACGGTTTATATTATATCTGTAAGCAGGATTTTTCTTTAATTTTTATCTTTTTTTAATTTCTTTTCAAAGGATGATTTCTGCAAAAGTCATCTTCAAAAATTCTGATTTTGCTAAATCTGCTGCCATCTTTTTTGTGTTTCTTCATTCGTTCATATAAATTCTTTTCTGAATGCATATTTCATATGGAAGCTAAGTCTGACAAAGGGTCATTAGAGTTGGGGGTATTCAACCACTACATTTACTTATTAAAGTTGATTAACCATATATTTGAATAATATGAAAAAAAATACCTAATTTTTAGCTACAAAAAGATGTTTTTATGATATACGAGCAATATATGCTCCCTCCGGAGGGAGCATATATTGCTTGGTCGGGTAGATGATATAATGGTGAACGAACATATAATACACTGATCCCCAAAGGAGGAGGTAATGACTGAGAGGATGATATCATGATGAAGTTCCCCTCCAAAAAAACGGAGAAGGTAATCCCTGGGAAGATGCTCTCATGACAACAGAACAGATACTACATTGCCATCTCCTCCAACGGAGGTTGTAATAATTGGGAGGATTACCCCCACCCCCTTAAAAAGGAGGAGATAATTCCTGGGAGGACAGTCTTATGACAAGAGAACCGATACTACACTATCCACACCCATTAAAAGATAATACAATAATAGATTAAATCATTTTTTTTTATTCATTTAAAAATGCCTCGTTGGCCTTTTAGCAATTTTGAAAAATAAAATTTTCAACAGATTTGGGATATCTTAAGTAGAACGCCCCCCCCCCTAGAGTAAATGTGGTATTGTGGTGACTTAGATGATTCTAGTTAAGAGTAGGATATATATTTTTATTACTTTAGACCAACGACCTCTTGTTTGCCTCACACTTTTGATGACCTTGTGCCAAATTTGTTTAAAATGTAAATTTTTATATTTTCTGCAGATAAACATTTCAAAGTGTTCTCAGCATTGCAGCGGCATTAGATGTTTTATTATCAACAAAACTATTGCGTATATATAAAAAAAATGAATATAATTGTTTGATGCGATAAGTTGTTGTAGCAAGCTGATTTATTTTAGGATTCCGTAAAGTTAATATTAAGCGTTGTATCAGTCGACGAAGGCACCTAGAAATTATCTTTCGCTTTTGTTAATCAACTTTCTTTTTCACTCAACAGATTTTAGTAATGTCATCAGTAAACAAGATGTGAAAGTGTTGGCCGAAGCAGATGACCACGAAGTCGTACGAGAAGTGCAGGTAGGATCACAAACTTTTCTTTCCAAATTCCACTTCATCGAACCAATAGATCGACCTGTCGTCGGAGTCTTTACTTTCTTTTGTGTTTTTCTTTATCGCATAAATACTTTACACTTTTTTTTATAAATATTGAAACTAAGAGGCACACGTACCATATCAGTAAGCAGGCTACTCTGGTGCCCCCTCGACGTAAATTCACTAGACTAACTCGACAATCAACTAAACCTCATTCATTCACTGTGGAGGTCCCCAGATGCCGGAGAGCTTTCTACTCAAATAGCTTCTTGCCTCGTGCTGCTGGCCTCTGGAACTCCCTCCCTGTCCCCTGTTTCCCCGACAGTACTGACATGCAGAAATTTAAAACTGATGTGAACAGACATCTCGCTGTGCAGATCCCAATTTAGGTTGACTCCCCCAACCTTCTCCCCTTTTCTTTTTTCTCAGTAGCCCCTTACGTCTACAGTGGCGGCCTGCCTTGTTTGGGGTGAACCATGTTAAAAAAAATAAAAAAATAAAAAATTTTTTTTTTTTTAAAAGGCAGTGCTGATTATGTAATGAATGCAGCAGAAGGGAAACTGGTAATAGATTTATTCTCTGCAATGCGAAAAGGAGAGAACAGAGTGAATACTAATTAGAGAGAGATCAAATCAAATGCCTTTCTCTTTCATCAATTTTTTACTTAGCCTCATTTTGTAAAATAATGATGCAGACATGTTGAGTAATAATGCATACGACGTCACGGGGGAGGCCAGGTGTGAGGTCGACGAGTTCATTTCGGAATATGACATTGTAAAAAAAAAAAACGACTCGGTAACCTTTTAAAAGAGTCAGGTGTACGAGGCCAGAAGAAGGCACCTGGAGTGGAAAGTCAGAAATTAAAATGGCAGTTTTAAAAGAAGGAAGGAGCGCTTACGTAGCAGAGATCCGAGTTGGGAGGATATAGAAACAAACTTGTCATGGGTCAGCCCTGAAGAGAGGTACCCCCACCACAGCTGAACTGCTGTAAACAACTGCCATGGGGATCACAAGCCTTCCCGGAGCAGACTGCTACAGAAAGTATTGTCGTGTTTCCCTCTAGGTTGCAAGGTAAATCACTCTGCCTGGTTTTCGTGAAAATAACCTACGTTGGGTAGAGTCGAAAATCAACCGCCGTCAAGGTAAAGAAGGGGTTGCTTCGTAAGACAAGGGAAAGAACAATAATGCCAAAGGACTTTTGCTAACAAAAACATATTTGAGTATATATATATATATATGTGTGTATACCCAACTTACATTAGCTGGTGGTGAAGAATAAAGAAACATAGTTTCTCTGGCACGTCCTTGTCTCTATCGTTGTTTTGTTTGATGCTACCGGGTCCCCCGAAGGAACGGGGATTGCAACAATTTCACTAAAACCATTTTACCCTATTGCATTTTTGATTTCAATAAATAAATCTATTAATAGTAAATAATAAAAAAAAAAGTGGCCACACAATTTTATTCAAATATAAACAAAAAAGAAATCTAAAGCCAACATCATTTATTGAATCATTTTGCCTTGAATCGACTACGTAAACTTGTGTCTAATCATTTTCAATAACTAGCAAATATGTGTTCGGACTTCAAACTAAAAAAAATGAGATGTTTTAGTCAAATTTTCTAACCAAGGGTCAATTTTACAAAATATATTTAAAAAAAAATAAATAAAAACTGAAAGAAAAGATGTTTACTTGACTAGCTGAAATAGAAACGCATTGCGATGACGAATTTGCTGTCAATTTTCCATTAACACATTCTTAGAATTTCACATTTCTGTTGATTTCCATTTTTCTCTTTTTGAAACCTATAGAAAAGGACCAGTTTATTTATTCCAAACCACTCCTCAGCAGAATCATTATTTCCTCTCCAACCAAATTATATATTCTTCCCCAAATTAATTGTGAATACAAAAATAAAACTGCGGATTCATATTTCTTTAAAATTTGCAGTTTCTTTTTACTCCTTTAAGAAAATGTTCTTTAATGTCATTGTCTTTTGTTATTTTAACTCCAGAATTTTTTTGTTTCAGGAGTTTTTTGGAGATTACATTGCGGTGAATCCACACTTATTTTCCCTAAATATTGTTGGGTGTTGTCAGGTAAGAGAAATCACATCGCCATTTTGGATTTCTTCAAATAATTTTATATTCACGCATTAAAACTGTTGGTCAGTTTTTATTGGTTAACTTTTTTTGACAGTTAAGTTACTACGATTTTTTTTTTTTTTTTAGTTATTGTTTTAGTTTTCCTAAAAAAATCTTTAAAAAAAAAAAAAAAAAAAAAAAATTTCACATCATTGAAAGAGAAATTAATCTTTGAGAATAAAAGAATTAGTTAACTCATTGTTTTTTTCTATTAAGCTAAATCCTATTTATTATTACTAAATGCAGAATTATTTTCAGATTTATCTTTCAATTTAGTTTTAATTTTTATTTTAGAGCTGTACAAGTTGGTTGCCAAAATCTTTATCAAGAACTGTGCAAGGTTTAACGTCGGTGCTTCTTTCTCTAAAGAAGTGTCCCATGATTCGTTACCAAAACTCATCCGAAATGGCACGAAGACTGGCTGAAAATGTGCGGGTAAGTACGTTTTTAGATTACCAAAAAGTCCAATGGCTGTGATGAATAGTCTCTTTGAAGGACTCTAAAAATCTGTGTCCGAGAGGTTTTGGTCTCAGTTCAAGATTATTTCTGTTTACGGCCACAATCATGGTATATTGATGGATTCACCCACCACTTAGTCGACATGGACGAACTAATGTGATTCTAGTCAAAATCTCAAATAACAGAAGTCAAATTGATATTGCATCAACAAAAGGAGATATTGAGAATAATTATAGATGAGATAATCATCTAATTTAACGTCTGTTTTATATGCTGGCATGTGTTGGACAGCTTTTAGAAATTGACTTCCAATCTCTGGCCAGGTCTTTATTTATCCCTCTTTCTCCCAAATCCATCCTTATCACGTTTTCCTTGGCCTTCCATTGCTAACCAAAAAATTCTCATCTATTCTTCAAATGTGACCAAACCAACAAAGTCTCCTGTTCTGCACACATCTCCGCATACTGTCCAAATTGAATCTTCTTCTGGCATCATCAGATTTAAGCCAGTCTTAAAGACTTAACATTACACACACATCCATCATATCATATATCTTCAACCAGGTTTCACTTCAATGCATCACACGTTTTCCTTGGTCGACAATGGTAACGCTCTGCTGGTTAGTAATGGTCGAAGTTCCATGAAGTTACTCCTAGCTTTTGCAATCACACCCGCACCAGCTGCTCCCTTTCTTAAAACATTTTCGTGTGTCCGTGAACGTTGGTTTTAATTTTGCACCAAGAAAAAACTGATTTGATTTTTGTCTTTTTTAGCAAGTCATCAACAAGGAAGCAGCTTTGTTTGAATTCCGAAAAACCGATGTGACACCGTTGCTTCTCCTTTTAGATCGGCGTGATGATGCGGTCACTCCACTTCTGAATCAGGTAAGCAGTTTTATCTTTTCGAAAGAAATGACCATTCAACTCTCGTATTTGTATGAAGCCGAGTTTTTAAATGTCAATTTTGATTGATTAACAAAAAGCCGCTTTTGCTTTTATAGAAAGAGAAAAGACGTCAGCTATCGTAGCTCTTTTTTGCTTGTAGAAACAGATGCACACGTCCGAGTAGACATAAAAAACAGCCGCTGCTTATCTGAAAAATCCCTTGAAAACCGTGATTTGATTATTTACATCTAATTTGTGTTTTAAAAATCCATTTTAATAAATAACCAAACTTTCTTATTTCTGTTTCATTTTAGTGTATCATTTCGCTTTGCATAATTTTTTTTTTTTTTTTGTGTAAAAAGAAACTTCATAAATAGACATTTTAGGTGGGGAGGAAGTATAATTGTTAAATTTTTTTTTTTTTTAAATTCATTTTAACTTAACTGTTTAATGTAACCTCTCACGTTAATTGGGCTATTTTTATTACATTTCGTGGTTTCGGGTAATTTTTCTAAAATAACTGGAAAGGCAACGGTTAAAAAAGAAAATGAACCTTCTATTTCCATTTACGAACAAATTTTTTTTTTAGCTGAAAATATGGTGCTTACTTGCAGAATTTAAAAAAAAAATGAAAACTTTAGAAGGAAAGTCGTATGTTTGTTACGTCATGAATAAAATTGAAAGTCTCTTAAAACCACGCTTCCTGAAATGCGCAAGTTTTGCAAGATTTGTTAAAACTCGTTTTTACCATTAATTTTTAAGCCTTTAAACTGTCGACATTAAACAATTAAACCGTCCCTTCTTTTTTATATAGAATTTTCCTCGCTTGTCGTTACCGCGTGGGCCGATGTGATCGGGGTGGGAGGTCTCTTAACGGGGACTTTTGTGGGTGTACATTTATGCGATGACCAAAAGTTATTACAAACATCTTAACTCTTATTTCGTCTCGCCGTAATTTCACTCTTCGTGGTCATGAACGTTGTGCCATGGGTTTTTCTTCGTCTAGAAGTGATCTCTTTCTTGGTCGTCTAGTGGTTTAACGTTTTGCAGTGGGTTTTTATGTTCTGAAAATGAACACTCTTGGGTGTGACAAAAAAGGCTTCGAAGACATTTCGAGGTTCAGGAAGGTTTTATTTACCTTGAGTAACGCCTGGGAGAGAGTCGCTGTCTTCGACTGTTGTTACTTTTTGGTTACTTTACTAAACTGCTAACTAGAAGTTAGAAAAGTTTAGGACTGGGGCTCTATCATTTTTTTGGACAAACCGTCCGTTTCTCTTCCACGACAAATCGTTCTCGACAACTGTTTGCTTCAACCTCCATAGCGAACAGTCTCTAAGGACATCTGTTCCCTTTTGCTTCCATGACGGGACTGTTTTTGATTGTCTCTTCGACAACAAGTGATCCCACAGTCCTTTGTGTTGTCATGAACGAACATCCCTACATTGTGTCTGACCTTTATTGACCCCAAATCTTTTGAAGCCAGCAAGGCCTTGTCAAACCTATTATGATTTATAAAACGAATCATTCGTGGTAACAGACTTAATCATCCAAAATAGATGTCAGTTTAACCTGCACTGAATCCAACATATTCACCCCGGTCACAATTAATACTAGTTGACCTACACTCTTTTTAGAAATACAGGGCCCCTATAATCTAACATGTCCACCAAAAGTGTGATTATTTTCAGTTTGTCAATCTTGCTGTGTCTAGCCACGCTGATAAGTTTTTAGAAGACGAAACACCTTTCTGGATGCCTTATATATATATATATCTACATGATTAAATGCGAAAGTTTGAACCATTTCTCACACTAATGGTCAAGTCAAAACTCCTTATTTCAATTTTACACAAAAAGAACATCTTTTTTATGTATATATATATATATGTATCAGTAGCAAGGTTAGCTAATTTGCATATTGTTTGAAAAAAGACATTTTATTGATTCAATGATTGTTTAGCTTTTAATATAACATGTTTCGCAATATTGTTTGATTTCTGCTTTCGTTAAACGAACCGACTTTATTCGCAACAAGCTGCATTGATTTCTAAATTAAAAGGGAAATTGATTTCTTTACGTCATTAAAATAAATTTCGATCAGATTAACGTTTTGGTAATTTTTGTAAATAGACAAAAAAAATTTTCTTTCTGATTTACAACAGTTATGAATGAAATGCTTATTTTAAATTGTTTCAAATATTTCAAGTAGCAAAGTTTGCAAAGCAATAGCGAGTCGGCAAAACCAGCTAGTGTTCACTTACACTTAAATACAAGAAAGTTTTACTCATGTTGACTGATCCTAAGGTCATGATCGCTGGTCCCAACCTTAGCTTAACGAGGAAAACGCCCGTGTGTCGTATGTACAAGTGGAACAGACAGGGTCCACAAAAAGTGCAGTGGCATAAACGGCTCTCTCAGAACAGATCCTCACTTTAAGTGTTTGCATTGGCGCAGTAAGACCAATAGATGGCAGACCACCGACGGAGCTGGATACTGGTGACGACAAGCTTGAAGTAGTGATGGAATTCTGTTACCTTGGAAACGTGCTGTCATTGGGTGGAGGCTGTGAACTCACGACAAGTCTGCCTAGAGACAGTTTAGTGAGCTGCTACCAATCCTGACAAACACCTGCCAGCAGCTACGAGAAGTCGTGTATACTCCTCATGTGTCAGAAGTGTGCTAATGTATGGCTCCGAAACCAGGGCTGTCTCTGCCGGCACACTAAAGACAAGGCAATGATCAGATGGATCTGTTTGGTGGGGCCTGAACAAAGCATACCTTTTGGGTCTATTCACACAAGTCAACTTGAAAAGCCTCGCGGACATCATGCAGGGCACATTGAGCGCAGCAATAGCTGGATTACTAAAACCAGACAATTGAATGTGCCAGCAGAGAAGACCACCTCTGGCAGACCCAAGGTGTCCATGGAGGACGTGATCAAACGTATGGATTCCGTCGGGCCTCACCAAAAATAGAGACTAGGATTAATTGTGACCTTATTCAAAAAAATAAATTGAAAACCAGATTTAGAATTTAACCAGCTTCAACTTAAAAATTTTTTTTTAATTCCTTTTGTTCCAGCTTTTTGTTTTTCGCCATATTCATTCCATGACACTTGGGAAAGTTAAAAAGCCAATCTATTAATTTCTAACTTGTTTTTCTTCCCCTCTGCAAGTGGACATATCAAGCAATGGTTCATGAGCTTCTCACTATAAATAACAACCGTATTAACTTGTCAGGAGTGCCTGGCATTTCCAGAGACCTGCAAGAAGTGGTTCTCTCTGCTGAACATGATGAATTCTATGCGAACGTAAGTAGAACTTTCTTTACTCATTTTCATTGAAGAGTTTTTATTTCCATCACTGCAGAATTAAATTTACAAGTTTTTGTTTTTTCTTCTCCAAAATTTATTTTGATCTGTTTTACTTGTTTAAATTTCTTTTTTCTGAATTTTGAGTAAATCTCATCCTTTGCTTTGCGTATGCAAATCTAATGTACCGGTTATTTTGACGTTACTGCTTAAGTTTATAAACAGTCATGTGTAACGGGACATAAATAGTTGGATAGAGCACGACATGAATAGTCATATCAACCACTGAATTGAGATTTTAGGCCTATAAATTTTTTTTTTTAAATCTAAATGTAACCATCTTAAATCTAAATGCGTTAACGTCAAAATGACTGTAACAAGAAATAACTAACACGGTGACTGATTTCTTGAAACAAATGTAAACATGCATTTTTGTTGTTGCTAGAAAAATGGTTGAAAAGAAAAGGTTGGAACAACATATCAAAATCAGTTTGTTTTTTAAAAATTATTATTAGCCATTAATTTCTCATGAAGAGTCTTAAGTTTAAACTAACACCTACTTTCCTATCTCGCTGCAATTAAGGGGGACCAGAGCCTATGTTTCTTTTATAATAAAAACCAGTTCATTAGAAACATAAACAGTGTGGTCAGACATCAGCTGAAACAGTCAAAGAAGAAATTAACATCTGATGCAAATAATTTCATTTAAATTTCCAATAATTTTTTTTTTTTATATAGAATTGAAATAGTTTTACTTGTTTCTATTTTCTTAGAATTTGTATATGAACTTTGGAGAAATTGGCAACAATATTAAACAATTGATGGAAGAATTCCAAAAGAAATCAAAAAGTCACGCCAAAGTCGAATCAATTGCAGATATGAAGGTGAGACACCGATTCTTCAAAACAAGTTTTCTAAATACATTGTTTTTTTTTAAATTTAAATTTCACATAAAAATGTAATAATATATAAAGTTTATTGTAATTTTCAGTTTTAACTAAGAAATTTAAGACATGATTAAAAAAAAAAAATTTGTTTAATTTGCTTACTTAGAATACAACTTAAGTATTTTGAATATTTGTTCCTGGAATGAAGAAGACTGCAATATTGACACATACATTCAGACATTGTCTGACAAAGTCTGAATGTATGTAGGCTAACTTTTCGCAATCTTTAAAATAAGTCTAATTGCATTTCTCAAATTAAGACTTTAAGAAACAAAACTTGCTTAAGAATATTTATTTTTTTGTAGGCTTTTGTAGAAAATTATCCCCAATTTAAAAAGATGTCAGGTACAGTGTCGAAACATGTGACGGTTGTGGGTGAATTATCCCGGTTAGTCGGGATGCATAATTTGTTGGAAATATCAGAATGTGAACAAGAGCTGGCCTGTCAGAATGACCATTCCGCTTCGTTGCAGGTAAGGATTTCGTTTTTTTTTTTTTTATATCATTGAAATGGGATGAACTCCTTTAACAAATGTGTTTATTTATATTAGAATTTTAGAAGGATATTTACCTGGCACACGCTAGGAAGTAAGTGTAGTATCTGTTCCGATGGATACTGCACCCTATAGACAGATGTCGTCTTGTCCTTCGGGACTTGATTCCACCTGTCTGTGGGTTTGTCCTGTGCAGTTCTAGGAGGTCCACCCTCCCAGGCTTCGCCTCCCCTCTTTGGGGAGGAGTAAGTTTATTGCTTACTGCTTGAGGCGCCCCTACCGGGGAATGCCGACAGGGCTGCCCAGGCAATTTTTAAATGGCCAGAGTGCTCACCTCTCGAGCGCTGGCTTTTAACCCCACTTACTCGACCCAATCTTGTGGGAGTAAGATAAAACTGGCCTTGTGCCTAACTCCTGCAGAGGAGTAAATAAATATAAGATGAAGGTATATCAATGTATTTTGCTTATTGTCATGGTTTCGATTTCATGGTATATTCACAGCCAAGTAATTTAAACCGTTGATTTATTTGACTCTGAAGAGACTGGTAGGTCAAAACATTATAATGCTCTGTCATTGTATTGGATCCAAAAGTGCTCAATACTATTTACCACAACGATTGTTCATTACAAATGTAATAAAAAGTAAGATTTTAATGAGAAAGCAAAATTGATTTTTCTTTTTTTTTGCCAGAAAGTGAAAAACCTTTTGAACAAAGAGAAGATACGAGATGTTGACATGTTGCGTTTGGTGATGTTATATGCTTTGCGGTATGAGAAACACAGCAGTAATGAAATTGCAGGACTTGCGGACATTCTACGAAAAAAAGGACTTAATGATAAATATCGTGCGGTAAGAAAGTTTCTATGAAACTTTTCAAATTCTTAAAGAGAGAAAAACCCTTTAATAAACTGTCTGAATTTTTTTTCTCCATAATTGTTAAAATATGGCTAAAACAAAACAGCAAGTTCATTTTAGTAAATTGTCTTTTAAGATTTTTTTCAACTGTCATCAGCAGATTACATCCAGTAATTTTAAATCTCAACAGAATATTTAGAATTGAAAAGCTTATCACTACACGGAACTCCTTTAAAAAAGTCAGTTTTGGAGGTGACGGCAAAATTTATTCTGTCAAACATAAGGATTTTATCGATTCCAATGTTATTTATCGGAAGATTTAGTTGAAAGAATATCTATGGAGACAATTAGATCCAAGATTTTGAAATAAGGACGCTTAATGTAATGATATAGTGTCAAGATTTTGAAATGCCATATTTTTGCTCTCACTTTCAGAAAGTCCAAGCGTTGCTCGATTATGGAGGAGCAAACGCAAGAGGAAGCGATTTATTTGAAAACGAAGATCCTGTTGCGATAACAAAGAGATTTCTGAAAGGTTTAAAGGTAGCGGATGACTTTTTTTAAAAACATTTTAGTGTGGAGAAATAGAAAGAAAAAATATATCAATTTACAATAAACTTGGTACTTATGTCGATCTTGACCCAGTTTTCGCGAGTTTCTTGTCGGAAGCCGATTTGTACCAGACGACAATTTTGATACGGTGCTGCGTCCTATGATTTTAATGTTTTGCTTGTTTTGTTTTTTTGTTGTTAGGGTTAAAAATATTTATTTAACAGTAATTTCCCTGTTTTGCTTGTTTAAAAAATTTCTTGCAACTATAACTAAAAATTATAGGACGCAGCAACGTATCAAAATAACAAAATATTTATTTGATAACAGTTACTTCGCTATGTTTTTTTTGTTGTTTCTTTTAGAAAATTTCTTGAAAATATAACTTAAAATCATAGGACGCAGCACCGTATCAAAATTGTCGTCTGGTACAAATCGGCTCGTCATCTCTCGGGCGTTTGTGTAGGATAGCTGAAAGCTTCTGGCCAGAAACTTGCGAAAACTGGGTCAAGATCGATATAAGTACCAAAAACTTATATAGCAAACTTATCACCCTCCTGTGAAAAATAAAATTAAACAATTTTTCAAAAGACGTTTATAATCCGAAAATGTGGTCCTTATTCTATACTTTTTTTTTTTAAATGAAAAAAAAAAAAAATTTTAACATAGAACTTATTTCTTACTTCTAGGGAGTTGAAAATGTTTATACCCAACACAAGCCTCTGTTTCATACGATTCTTGACCAACTGATCAAAGGGAAGTTAAAAGAATCAAGTTATCCATATTTAGGCACAGGTCAACTCAAAGATCGGTAAGTGGGAACGCCAATTTGCCTTTTTCATCCGAAACAGATTTAAGTTCTTTGCATTTCGATAATTTTCAAAATCTTTTCTCTAGACCCCAGGATATCATTGTATTCATCATTGGAGGAACAACATATGGAGAGGCTTTATCAGTCCACAGTCTCAACCGATCGATACCAGGTGTGCGCATAGTTCTTGGTGGAACCACAGTACATAATTATAAAAGGTAAGAAGAAATCTTTAACGTTTGAAAAATGAAAATAAGTTTGTTTTTTTAAATTTCCGAAATTGATTCTATATAAATATTTTTATTTTTCAAGTTTTTTCGAAGAAATCTCACAAGCCGTTCAGGGCCAGACCCCAACACGCTACAGCAACCATCCACGATGGTGAAGAGACTTTCCCTGATGACAGACGAGAAAGAGTCACAAGACAAATCTATTAATTATTTCCGTGTTGTACAAGTTGGGGAGGGGGTGGTAAAAAAACTGTACCTTTGTGTTTATTAAGATTTTATTGCAAATAAAAATTGAAAATTTAATATATTTCAACTTTTTCTTTGTATTTTGTATTTTTAAAAAACGAAAAGAAATTCAAATAGAATTATGTAAAAGCGTTTGGATGACAGACATGTTTTAACTTTTACAGGAAGATGAACCCGCTGGAAGAAAAAAAAAATGGGAATGGAATTAAAAAAACAAAATGAAAACCATTCATTTTTATTTTCATATATTTATTGATGCAGCACTTATGCAAGAAGCAGCACAAAAGTTTGAAAGGTCAAAAAGCTTTTTTTTCTACTGACTACAAAGAAACTTGTGCAAGCTGCAAAAGGGGGGGGGGGTGGAAGCAAACGAAGTAACTTCCCCAATCTCTTTTTTTTGGGTCGGTAAGAGAAAAAAAAAAAGACTTCAGGCTAAATGTGTTATGACCGTTCTGTTGATGCTTCAACATGACACACCTCCATTTTAACAAAAAAACCAAAAAAAAAAAAACCTTTGCAAGTGAAGCGACTTGGCCAGACATTTTTATCAATTTTCCGAATGATAAAAATTAAAGTCAGCGTTTCTAAAGAAATTTAACTACCAATGCAGTCGATCAGCTATTTCTGTCAAAATATTTTATAGAAGGAGCCGGAAATCAATAATAAAAATTATAAGAATGCAGACGATTATGTCAAATTGCATATGAACCAGTGAATCTTACTCAGTTCACCATCCAGATTTCTGAATTTGATCAGAGACTCAGAGGGCATTGTTGAAACATGTCAGCAGGTTCGTTGAGCCACTCTGGGTCTTCGTGATTATGCAGACATTGATTGTAAGAAATAGTCCAACAGGAAAGTAGAGCTTCCGCTTTCCCTTGATAAAAATACATTTTTGCCAAGACCCATGATTGTATCGGACTATTGAAAGGTTCACACTAGCGGTTGAGCGAAACGTTACAACAGCTAATTACTAACTAAAATATTTGAGAAAAAATGCAAAAATTTCTCCTTTTTCTTCAGCAATTCATTAGAATGTTATTTCACAGAAGAAGCCGATCGACCACTGTTAGTAACGAAATTAATTTTTTTTAAAAATTGTTTTTAAGTCAAAACTTAAAGAATAAACAGTCATAATTTGTCTTGGCATCAATTGTTGTTACATAGTGAAATGGTCGTTCAAAAGAGCGCTTTTCGTTAGCATCAGTCATTTCAACCAGTCATAAAAAGAGAGGGGAGGAGGGGGGGGGGACTAAATTTTTATTTCATAAGCATAAATTGAATTTACTATTACAAATACCATTTTATGGTTTTAATTTCATATTTCTTAAACTGGCGAAAGGGTTAGGGTTAATATCTTCTTCTACTACACTTGTAGATGTGTTTCTTCTGTTTCATGTCATATCGGGTGTAGAAGTTCATGTCAATAACCAGACAAATGATTTTCTGTATATGCAAATATTTTAACTAGAGATTTGTCCTTGAGAAAAAAGAAAGAAAATCAGCTTTTCTTGACTTGTCCAAAAAGAAACAAAGATTTGGATAAAAAAAAAAACAAAAAAAAACTTGCTAACAGGTTGAAAGATTTTCTTAACCGGATAAGTTATAAGATTATTCAAAAATCAAAGAATTGAAAAATAAATTCCTAAAGCCAAATAGCCCGAGATTATTACTATAGTTTTGCTTTCGTTTGGTTACACAGAAGTTGCAAATTTAGCCATGGGTTGGGTGTAAAAATGCTCCTTTTTTTCAAAAGGGGGGGGGGGTGAAAAAGAAAAAAAAAATTTCCCAATATATTAACGATTATTAACGATACTGTTTTTTTTTCAAAGCCAGATGAGGTTTATTCAATTTTTTTTTTTTTTCCCAATGTGTTTTTTTTTTTTTAAATCCAGTTTAGGCCAGTGTCTGCCGTCTGCTGTCAGTGCCATCAGCCTGCAGTCGAACAAAGTAATTTTCCTGCAGTCGGACTGGCCGGCAGTGAGTGGGCGGCAGCAGGCAGGCAGGGGGGAGGGAGAAATGAGGAGTGAGCACTGCACCAACACAGCAGTTGCTACCCTGTTTTTTTTTTTTTTCACAAAAGTGGCAGCAGCAGAGGGGGAAGTAAGTAAGTGGATGGGTGGAAGTTAACATCCCTAAAAAAAACACACACACATGGAACAGTAGCATGAACATTAAAATAGCTTAAAGAAATTAGGATTAATAGTTACGAAAAAAAAAAAAAGAAAAAAAAAAAAAGGCAAATTTCTAATTCTACCATCTTGTAGATTTGCCTCTTCAAAAGCGAACATTTTTTATAATTTAAAGAGTTTAAAAAAAAAAAAGAAAAAGCCTTTCTATAAAGAATACCTAAGAGAAAAAAAAAATCTTATGAAAAAACCTTTTATAACATCCTTAGAGTCAGGATTTGGTATTGATTACTCTTATCACTTTCAAGAAAGAAAGAAAGAAACACACACACACACATGCACACATTTTTTATTAATGCATTTATTGAAAATCTTACGGGTTGGTTCGAGTAGGGGTTGGAAATTTTAGTTAAAAAATAAAAATAAAAAAAATTTCCAATTTCTTTTTCTGCTTTGCTCGCTTTCTCTCCTCCTCCCTAATTCAGCCTCCTGCTGCTCCCAACGTCAGTCGTCACCCTGCTACAATCAGTCGTAGCTCCTCTGCACCCCTCTTTTTGTCTTCACTTACTGCACAATTCCTCCTCCTCCTCCTCCTCCTTCAGTACGCTTGCGACACTCACACGTGCAGCAGACTTGTCGTCGTCGTCATCGTCGTCGAGTGGGTTTCTGTAGGTTTCTTCTCTCTTCGGCGGTCAGACAGACACTGCAGCCTCGTACACTGGTAGTTAGTTGTATCCTCTGCCTTCTTGTATCAAGCCTACTTTTCCTGCCACAGGGGGGGCTGCACCAGCGCGGCCTCTAGTGGAAAGGACCCTGAGACAGCTGCGAGGCGTAGAACATCCTGTCGCCTTGGTAAGTGGAATCTTGTGAAAGCAAGCCGTCAGCCTGAGACTTGAAATCATCACCCAAAAAGCTATCCTAAAAAGGTCAAAAAGAAAAAACAATTTTTTTTTAATGTATCCAAAAAAAGTGAAAGAAAGTGAAAAAAAAAAAACTTTCAAAAGTTTACAAGTTTCGATGCACAGACTTCAAATTTGTTCATTTGCTAAGACATTTTGTTATGTTTAAAATAGCATTTTCTAAGGGACCCAACTAGGGAAATCAAGTGTTAGCATCAAGAGGAGGCCCCTTGATCTCTTTAGATAAACTAAATTAAAATGATTAAAAAAAAAAGGGAGTTAAAGAGAATCTGAAGATCTACTAGACACCACCATCAAGTGTCATCGGTTTCTCTGTACATTAGGGTTACTTAACCCTAAAAGTAAACCCTGACCAAATATTTAAAATAACAGTATTTGAAACCCAAAACGGGTCCCCTCGGAATGGCTACACAATGGCTCATACAAGGAATGCTGCTACTTCTAGTAACAGCACTAAGCTGGATACTCCATCAAATCAGATGAATTCTTGTCCTGGAATACGGCAAGACCAAAAAAACAAAAAACAAAAAAAAACAAAACAAAAACAAAAAAAAAAAAAAAGCAAAAAAAAAAGACCAAAAAAAAAAAAAAAAAGCAACTATAACATACTTAAGTGGTCAATTGGAGAGAAGAAACTTTCTATTTATTTTCCTCCCACAGCGGTAAGATGTGACACAAGGTTGGGAAAGTGGGATTTGAAAAGCCAGCGCTCGAGAAGATGAGCACTCTGGCCTATAAAAAATGCCTGAGCAGCCCCGTCGGCATTCCCCCGGTAGGGACGCCTCAGGCAGTAAGTGATAAACTTACTCCACCCCAAAGAGGGGAGACAAAGCCTAGGAGGGTGGACCTCCTAGAACTGCACAGGACAGACCCATAGACCGGCGTAAATCAAGCTCCGAAGGCCAAGACAATACCGGTCTGTAGGATGTAGTACCCATCGGAACAGATACTACACTTTGATCTTCGCTAAAAGGCCAAGAATAATATTCTTCACTGCTTTACAAACTCAACGTTTGAGAAATAGGGGAGAAGCTTAAATGAACATTCGGATATCTATGGATCTCAATGAAACAACCCCTTGATCTCTAAGAGTTAACCAAAAGTTAAAATCCGATGCATCCATGAGGCTCTGTCTGTCACACTTTAGTTTAAAATAGCATTTTTAGATGCGATCACACATTTAAGTAAGACGCCATATATGTCTATCAGGTCACGCTTGAAATGACATTCGCACGCTTGAGCTTGAAATGACATTCGCACGCTTGAGCTTGAAATGACATTCGCACGCTTGAGCTTGAAATGACATTCACACGCTTAAGACACATCCATTCATTTTATGTGTTTACGATGAAGTTCTGGTTCTTTCTATATTTTCACAGATAATTTAAATGAAAAAAAATGCGGATAATTCGTTCTATCAAATTTATATTCCAATTGAATAAATTATGACAAAACTTTAACAAACGTTGTAGAAGATACAAAATAGTCCGAAACTTGTATAACTATTTTAAAATAGTTATACATCATTATTTTGGTAAACCTATTGAAAAAATTAATAGTTAACACGTGATTATGAAATAGGAAGAATAAGTGCTTACCTGGGAAAGTTCCGGTTGCGAAAGGCCAGAGAGACCCGGTTGACTCATCTGGAAAGGCTGGCTCATAGACAGTTGACCTTGAGTCAGTGGACCTTGTGAGAATGGTTGAGAGATCTCCTAAAACAGAATAGGGAAATAGGTCATTTAATTTCACCATATAGTTTGTTTTTTCACAATTAAAAACAGAAAATCTTTCACAAATATTTTAAATATTTGGTTTGGATTTTTGTTTAACACAATGTTTTAAAAAAATAACATTTAAATAAGATGCCCGCTGACAAAGAAATATATTTTTTTTAAAATTCATCGCAATGTAAACATTGTCCATTAAATCTAAATCATATAATTTGTTTTTCCAGCAAAAATGGTTCATAATTTTTTTAGATGAGGATTGCTAATCGTTATTATTCGGACTACTATTCTCATCTTGGTTGTTATTTTCATGTTTTGACAGATGTAACCTCTGACAGGTTCATCTTTTTGAACTTAAGAACCCGAACTGAACCCTTTCATTCACAAAGGTAGATTATTCTCGTTCCATCGGCTTAGGGGGTGGAAATGTTAATTTTGTTATTCTTCATTATTATCGCTTGCATTAAGGACTGAATCTTCAATCCCCAGAAGACTGTCATACTATACATTCAGTCATACTAAAATTGTCTACATGGCATAACAGGTAAACGTGTTGGTTAACAATCAATTCTAAGTAAGCGTCTTCTCGAGATTGAAGGTTCAATCCTTACCAAAGGCGATAATAACTAAGAATAAGATAAAATTAACACGTCTACCCGGGCATGGCTGACGGAACAAGAACAATCTACCCCCGTGGGTTAAAAGTTCCGTTCGAAATTCCGTTCAGGTTCGTGAGTTCGACAAGATGCATCTGAAGAAAGAGGTTCCATCGGCCAAAATGTTGCAAATGTAACAAGATGAAAATACAAAATTAAAAAAAATCTCTCAAATAAGCAAAATGTTTGAAGTTAGATTTTGTCTGCGTTTCTTTGCTAAAAGCAAAAAACGGTGCAATTTTAGTATAAGGCCAATGCAGATAATTATTTTCATGTAAAAGCATTATTTTGTACTTACTCAGTCATAGTTTCTCTCTCACGGCACGAAAAAGAATTTAAAAATATCAAGCAGAACTTTAATTAGAACGATTTTTCCATTTCGATGTACAACCTGTATTCGCCGACATTTTGGGTGTCAGCGACACGTATCTGCCCTTAGTTAGCTATTCCATCAACCGGCCACTCCCAAAATGTCAGCGAGTCGACGTTTCATATCACCCTTATGGAAATGGAAAAATCGTTCTAATTAAAGTTCTGCTTGATATTTTTAAATTCTTTTTCGTGCCGTGAGAGAGAAACTATGACTGAGTAAGTACAAAATAATGCTTTTACATGAAAATAATTATCTGCATGGAGCTTATACTAAAAAAGCACCCAAAAAACTATCCCCACGTCTATTTACTTGGGTTCTTCACTTACTCGAACCAATTCTGATCATTTTAGCAGATTCTTCTTAAAACACTATTTTTGCCAGGACACTTTCTTCCAATAAGTACGGTGAATTAATAGAATCACAAGTAAACTAAAACAAGTTTATTAGTGTCAGCTTAAAGCTAAACCTACCAAAGAACGGCAAAGGTATACTTTTCATTTAATCTCGGATTAAAACATCTTCAGAAATTTTTAGATATTTAAAATGTTGAAATTTTGTTACATTTAAGAAATAAAAAATACAAATAAAAAATACGAGGCCATAATAAAAACAAAAAAAAACTATTAAATGTTTTTATATTTTTTTTTCAAATAATGCATTTATTCTCGAGTTCATTTTGATACGGAAACTGTGTTAATTTAAATTAAAACAAAGTTATAAAATTGTGTTAAATGTAAATATAAAATAATTTTACATGATTACATGAGTACGACACTATATCAACAAGATATGTAGTATTATAGAGGAGGGGGGGGGGTACCCTTCTAAACAAATAGACGCACGTGCATATTTACCTGACTTGCTTGACTTTGGCTCGATTGAGCCACATTTTGCTGTGCCAAATTCTGTTGAGTCGTGCTATAGCGTGGAGGCTTTTGGCGGCTGGGTCGATTCTTACGAACATTACTACCACGATTAGCTGGAAGTAAGGGAGATAGAAAAAAAAAAAAAAAAAAAAAAAAAATCAAATATGCGTAATATTAAAAGAGAAAGCAAAATATTTAAATGCCATAATTTGAATTTCTTGTCGATATAGAAAATTAATTTTTTTAAAAAAGCAAACATTAATTTAATTTTGAAACTGTTTCTACCTGCATTGGCCAAGCCCGCTTGCTGCTGCTGCTGCTGTTGTTGGTTGGAAAAGTGTGCAGGAATTTGCGGCATAAACATGCTCACAGGTACGGGCAGGTTGAGGGCATTTGCAAAAGTCCTTTCGGAGGCAATGTAGCTGAGTTGGTCATGAGGACGGACCAGTGGCTCACGAAGATTCATTCCGGCTGTAGAGAAGGAAGCGAACATATAGGACCCGTTAGCAAAATCAGACAATCATAAAAATTATCAATGATTGAAAACTTAATCAGATTTTCATGAATCTCAAGGTTAGAATAAAAATCCAGACGACAAAAAGTAAAAAAGATTTTAAAATTAAAAAATAAATAAAAGCAGCATTTTTTTTATTTTTTTATTTTTTATTACTCGAATTCAGATATTAAATCTAGCCATCACTATGACCAATGGGGAGGGGGATTCATCCTATAAACAATGCAAACTATAAAAAATTTCAATGTTCTTTATGAAAAGATTTTAAAGCTGACATTTTAAAAGAAAAAAAATTTAAGTATTATATTTATAAAAATCATTAAAAAATAAAAATTTTTTTTTTTAATTCAATATTAGAATGCTGTAGATCTTAAAGAGAACTAAATTTGACATTGTCTTTATAAAAATCGGTTTCATAGTTAAATTGTGGCTGTTGACCAACCTCTGCATGTGGCACAAGGTCAGATTTAATAAAAGGTGAGCATCATTGTGGTGCTCTTGGCCTAAGTCGGTAAGGCAAAAATCGCGAGAATCGGTCCCATCGGAATCCCCCAACGAGAAAAAAAAGGAACCATCTCCCCCTTCCCCCAAAGGAGGAGATAATGCTTGGAAGGATGCCCACCCGAGCACCATGTAGAACAAATAACTGAAGCCCAAGGTTAATGAATTGTGAAATACAACACATATATGGGGGGGGGGGGATATGAAACTAACAAAAAGACAACAAACAAAAGCGGAAAATTTAAGTTCTGATCTGTTGTAATAAATTCTCAAAATGTAATAAATATTTATATCAGTCTGTCAAGAAGAAAAAAAAAAGTATAATTTGACAATTTATAAACATGTTTCGTTTTAGTATGAGAAAATAAGGTCTTGCAGAAAAGTCAACTGGAGTTTTGAATAGAATTGGATCAAAATACTTGTCTCGTTTTCCATGTTCTTCCTGGAAGATTTCATTAAAAAATACCCAGCACGCAATCAAATTTATTTGAAATGTTAAAAACAATTAAAACTTCTGAAACGTGACCAATTTTGATCAAATGACCCGTGGAAATTCTACAGTTAATTCAAGAAAGCTTTAATCTTATATTTAATTAAAAGGAATCTAATATATAAAGTTATGCTATCAGATTATCCATGTTAGACCGAAGTAGCGATAGATCTGATAAATTGATATTTGATTCTGACTAGTGATGTTTTCCTTTTTATGCTTACAGCATGTTATTTGCACTGAAGTGATTCGCTTTAATTTTTTTCCAAAAATAATTATTCCAGCAAAGAAGATTATTATAATGGAGACAATCTTAAAAATGTGAGATAATAATAATTCATCCTATTTAAACTTAATATGAGTTGACTCCTTTAAATTTTGACCCCCCCCCCCCTATTTTCATTACTTACTCATTATTTAAAAAAATTTTTTTTATTTAAATTAAAATGACATTAATGACTCCCAAGTTACGACGGGTAGGTACAACTCTATAATAACAAAATAATACTTTGTTATTCCCGCATACATAAATGTGCAAATTACTCTTTTCCCTCCCCGCGATCTGTAACCATTCCACTCTTATGTATTTCACTCATCCCTGTATGTGTGTGGACGGATGCCAAGTGTGACAATTTTTTGTTTTGTGCAAAGACAGAAGATCGGTAAGTTTTCATGTTACTGATAATGATGCTTATAATTTTGATTTTGGAAGATGAAATTAAATCACTATAAAAACAGTTACCCAAAGTTGGTACTTTAATAGACAAAAAAAAAAAAATCTATGGCTATTTATTTAATTATTATTATTTTTTTTTTTTAATATAATTTTTTTATTTTTATTTATTCAATTATTATATTTTTTATTTATTTCTTCAATAATTTTTTTATATTTTATTTATTTCTTCAATAATTTGTTTAATATTCTATTTATTTCTTCAATAATTTGTTTAATATTTTATTTATTTCTTCAATAATTTGTTTAATATTTTATTTATTTCTTCAATAATTTTTTTATATTTTATTTATTTCTTCAATAATTTTTTTATATTTTATTTATTTTTTATTTATTTCTTCAATAATTTTTTTATATTTTATTTATTTTTATTTATTTCTTCAATAATTTTTTTATATTTTATTTATTTTTATTTATTTCTTCAATAATTTTTTTATATTTTATTTATTTTTATTTCTTCAATAATTTTTTTATATTTTATTTATTTTTATTTCTTTAATAATTTTTATTTATTTTTATTTATTTCTTCAATAATTTTTTTATATTTTTTTTTATTCAATTATTATTTTTATTTATTTTTTCAATTATTATTTTTTTATTTATTCAATTATTTTTATTTTTTATTTATTCAATTATTATTTTTTTTTATTTATTCAATTATTATTTTTTTTTATTTATTCAATTATTTTTTAAATATTTTTTTATTTATTTAATTATTTTTTTTAAGCCTTATGAATTTGACTGCTACATTCAACATGTCAAATTTATAAGGCTTAAAAATTTTTTTTTTTAAATACAATTTTTTTTTTTGAAATTTGAAATTTTGAATTTGAAAAGTTTTATCTACTTACTTGAAAAGTTTGGAGTAAAACCTTTAGGTCCTCCAGGTTCTTAAAAATAAAAAGAAAGAAAAAGAAAATTAGTTGCAACAATATATTGACAGCTTTATGAAATTGAGGATCAAATGTAAATAAATTAATAGTAATTGCAGACAAAGTATCGTGTGAAGTTTATGTGGAAAAATCATAAAATATGTCGAGATGTTTCGAGGTCCATCATCGCTGATGAACTGGTTTCACAACAGGTTTCGGGTTTTACATCAGATCTGCTCCACCAGCATCCCAAACATTTCTCATAAGAATTTTTCCTCCTCAAGTGCAAGGTCATATTATGCACCACATCAAGTTATGTTCATGATGTATCAAGAAAGATTGAAAATTAATTTATAGACAATTTGTTAAATTGCATAGATTTTATGACTTAGATTTTCAAGTATACTTTCGTAAGGTTTTTTTTTATTTTATTTTTTTAACATAGTTCACCCCCAAACAAGGCACTGTAGACATAAGGGCTACTGAGAAAAAAGGGAGAAGGTTTGGAGGGGGGGTCAACCTAAATTGGGATCTGCTCAGCAAGATGTCTGTTTACATTAGTTTTAAATTTCTGCATGTCAGTACCGTCGGGGAAACAAGGGGCAGGGAGGGAGTTCCAGAGGCAAGCAGCACGAGGAAAGAAGCTATTGGAGTAGAAATCTCCGGCATCTGGGGGCCCTCCACAGTAAATGGATGGGATTTAGCTGATTGTCGAGTTGGTCTAGTGAATTTACGTCGAGGGGGCACGAAAGTAGCCAGTTCATCGGAGCATAATCCATTGAAGTATTTGTAAAACAAGCACAAGGATGCTACATTGTGATGATGGGACAGGGACTGGAGTTTGGTTGACAGTGAGGGACCTATTAGGTTGGCGATTCTTTTTTGGATCTTGTCAAAGAGGGAGAGACTAGTGGATGATGCACCAGTCCAGATGTGGCAACAATACTCCATGCATAGACGGATGGTGGCTTTGTAGAGATTAGAGATGGGCGGTTTTACCGAAAAAACGCGGTTTTTCGGTTTCGTCTCCATACCGAATACCGAATCGTTTTTTTTTTTTTAAACCGTAATCGTTCGGTATTGTGTTTTTACTACAGTAAGCCACCATATACAAGGAAACACGGTTGAAAAGATTTTCCGATTTGAATAAAATGGAATATTACCAAAAAATGTTATATTAGTAAGAGGACAGATTGAACAAATATATGTAAAAAACATTTAATTGACTTGTAGGAAGAAATCTTTGTTTACAGTTTGTTTATCATTAACATTTTGAATTTTCAAATGAAAAAAAGAGAAATACGACAAACAACATGACATCGTATTTTTAGCATTTTCAAATGAAAAAGAAAAAATCAAACGCGTTCCGTATGATGTCGAAAATCTATTTGATTCACAATATTTCATTTTCATCATCATTTTTGCTTAATTTTATTTGTAAAATTATTTTGTTTGTTTAAATAAATTTTCGTTTTTTAATTTCTTGCATTTCTGAGTTATATTTTAGCTTCTGATGGGTTAAAGAATTAGATAGAATGTATATTCAAACTAAGTTTTATTCTTCAGAAATCTTTCATGAATCTTTGGTCACTGTTTTAACGAGTTAACTGTTGAAAAGGTATCAGAACTTTGATTACAACAGTCAACACCTTAAAACTTACGAATAGGCTATATTGCCGGTCCCGGCAAAATAACGATTCCTGCGTTATTTTGCCGGTTCATGTATATTTAACTAAATTGTTAAACATACAGTGACGCCCGGCACAATAACGAGTCCTACGTTATTTTGCCGGCTCGTGTTTATTTAACTATAAATTACTTTTTTTTATTATTTAAATTAATTTTTTGTATTATTTAAAACTTTATCAAACGAAATTTTATTTATAATTTAAAACTTTGCCTGATTTTTTTTTTTTGTTTTTTTTTTAATTTAAAACTTTGCCTGATTGATTTTTTTTGTTTGTTTTTAATTAAACTTTGCCTGATTGATTTTAAGCGACAATATATTTTAAAATAACGATAAAATTAATTTTTATTTCCGGTTGATTCGATTAGGAGTGAACTCTTCAAAATTACGACTTATTTTATGATTTCATTGAAAGAACATTTAAAAATAGAAACTGTTTAAATCCAGTGATTTTCTGTATATTTTAACATTATCGAAGTTTTTCTTCATAAAGAAAATCAGAATTTTACATTAGAATCTTTCCTTTGTAAAGCACATTTTTAACAAGTTAATTCAACAACTTAATAACTTCATTATTTTTAAAAGTTTGGCTTTGGTTCAAGGATTATGAAGCAACACCTATTAAAGCACATTTTTAACAAGTTAATTCAACAAATAAATGTTACCAAAGGCAACATAAATTATTCTTCTACCTACCTGTATAAGTTTATTTGTTTATTTTATTTATTTTTATTTAAAAAAAATCATTTATCAAAATAAATAATAAAATAAACAAATAAACTTATACAGGTAGGTAAAAGAATAATTTATGTTGCCTTTGGTAACATTTATTTGTTGCTTATTTTTTTCTTTATATATGACTTTCCTTAATTTCAATTACTTAAATCGAGAGCAGACTTAGTAATGTTGGGAAAATTCATCAACATTAATTATATTATGAAAAGTAACTAAATAAAAATAAACCGAAAAGAAAAATAGTATTTTTTTTAATAATAAAGGTAAAATATCTATTTTAAAATGATTGCGATTGTTTGGTTTATTTGAGCCACGCCTACTGGTGCCCGTGGTATCTCCGGCTCCCGTCGCGGGTATAAAAAGTGCTGCCGCTTCACAATGTTTGTTTGTAAAACGATTCAACCTTGGATTAAATGTGTAGCAGTTGAAAATAAAAATTGAATGAACGAAAATATTAGAGACAATTAGATTCTTTAGCCGGATTTCAGATGCTTGTGTACGAATGGGGTCCCAATATTTTCGTCTGCAAACAGCAATTCGTAAAGAAATTACATCAGATACGCTTTACAGCAAATGAAATCAGACTAAATAATCTAATTGTCTCTAATATTTCCGTTCATTTAATTATTTTACTTTTAATGTTTTTTTGTATTAAAAGCAGATATTTCTTTAACCGACACAATAGGGCAGGTCGATTTTATTTTATTACTTTAACCGACACAACTGATGTTGAAAACAAATTGTTTTTAAATATTTGCCCTTATTTATTTCATTACCTTTTCTTTCGCAAGGCCATAAAAATTAGGGTTATAAAAAAAAAATGAACCGGCATAATAACGATCCCTTTACATTAGTAAATAATTATTGTGTCGGGCGTCACTGTATGTTTAACAATTTAGTTAAATATACATGAACCGGCAAAATAACGCAGGAATCGTTATGATTCATATCATGGAGAATGATTCAGTCACAAAATTATCGAAACAGTGGCATAATTCAACTAAACATTGAATAATAACTAATCATCACACAAGAGAATGAATAGCTTCCATAGTAAAAAAATTTTTTTCAAAAAAAACGAAAACCCGAACCGTAAACCGAGGTTTTAAGGGAAAAAAACCGAAACCGATACCAAAATTACAAAACCGCCCAACTCTAGTAGAGATACAGGATAATGTCAGGTGTGAGGAGTTTACTAGCACGGTAGAGGGAACCCACCTTCTTTGCAGCAGCCCTGGCAATGTTTTATGTTTGCTTTAAAAAAGTACCGTCTGGTAAAAGAGGTCACTATAATCGATCAGGGTATTGTTTTACCATGAATGGGGGTTGGCTATCCATTCTGGTTACGCCTCCCGTTTCACCATTAACGAGAGAGTAAATGACCAATGTGCAATCTGGATACGATAACCCGTTTTCTCAGGATTTTCTGAATCCCAGTTTCCGCTTTTCTAAAGTGGATTTTATTAAAAATATTTTTTACAATGTGTTAAATGATAGGACAAAAATAAATCCAGTTGTATTGAAATTAGCCACAAAAGATTTGGCTTAATGTTACATATTACTTAGCAGTACTATGTTTTTGAAGTTAAGTGTAGTTGGTGGTTTCTAGGGTGTTTAGATAGGATTGACATGCTATGACATTTGGTTGGTTTTTAATGGCATATCGATCCTGTAAGGTGATTTAATACCATAAAAAGTTATTTGCAGTAGAATTAGGGTGTATGTTTTTTTTAATGTTTGTGGTAGGAATATTTGGGAGATGGGTAAAGAGATTTTTGTATTTTTAAAATTTCTTGTAAAGTCCTGTAGTTTTCAGGAAATTGAATCTATTGGCTACGTAAACTTTGTTAAACAAATCCTTCAAATTGTCGATTAGGTAGTATCTTTGTCTGGTTTGTTGGAGATCTTTACAGGCAATGAGTGTGTTCAACGGTGAAGGGTGACTGGCATGGTATGCATGTTGAAGGTTCTTCTCCATTCAGGGGATATGAATGTGTTAAGTGAGTATGACCGATTCTTGCTAATACCACCTCATCCTTCCGTGTCCTGGTTGCCATTCTTTGATGATAGGCATTATGGAATGTAGTTTATTTCTTAAAAAAAGATTCCACATATCTTGCCATTTGATTGACATGTACTTTCTGATTTTTGTTTTGAAGTTTTCGTATGTGAGTTTTATTTTGTAGGGAATTATTTCTAATGCTTTGTTTGCTGCAATATCTGCCTTTTCGTTTCCTTTGATACCAACATGGCCAGGTTCACAGCAGAAAATAATGTTTTGATTCTTTCAATTCATTTAGTTTGTCTGGCAGATTGATTATTAATGGGTTTTTATGTTTCTTATTTTTGAGGGATTTCGTGACGGTCAGGGAATCAGAATATCATGAATTTGTTTTTCTTTTACTTTCAGTGACGATCTTAAAGGCCATTTCAATTGCATGGATCTCTGCAGTTAAGATGGATGCATCTTCTTGTATTCCTTGTAAGACGATCTCTCCATTGATCACCGCAGCACAACCGGTTTTGTTTGCATCTTTAGAACCATCAGTGGAGATGTGTTTGTATCCAGAGCACTTTTCCAGTATCACTTGGAGTTCTTCTTGGTCAGTAGATGGATAAGTATTTGTCTTCTGTAGGTTGTTTAGTGTTAGAATTACTTCTGGGAGTCTGATAATCCATTGTTAGGTTTCAGAGGATTAATTGTGGCCTGATTCAACAAATAAACCGGTTGTTGTTGATGATCATGATGATGATGATGATCATCATCATCATCATCATGGTGATGATGATGCAAAAACCATCAGTGGAGATGTGTTTGTATCCAGAGCACTTTTCCAGTATCACTTGTAGTTCTTCTTGGTCAGTAGATGGATGGGTACACATACTGGAGGTTTTCTACATTTGGTGGTGTCCATATTTTTGACAGTTGTAGCAACGTAAGGGGTTAACCCTTATTTTTAAATATCCTATTTTGATCTTGCTAGGAGTATTTGGAGTGTTAAAAAAAAAAACCTACAGATGTATTTTAGTTTCTCCGTTTTTCATAATATTGATACGTATGACATCGGTTACTCCTTGGTTTAATAAATTTGTTTTTATTTTATTGTTTTTATTTCTTCCAATGGGCAATTTGAAAGTTTGCTACATTTTATAACTCTGGTACTGATATCGATCCCGAACCAGCTTTCGTGACGTTCGACTCGGAATCGTTCGGCTGTCCTACGCAAACGGCCGAGTGTTGACGAGCCGATTGGTGGAGAGATACTGAGCGATTAGCCAAGCTGTGCTCAGCGCAAAAGAAAACATGGAACAGTGAGCAGGTAAAAAGAAATAATAAAAGTAAAAAAAATATGTTGTGATAAAAGTAATTTTGGCATGTTTATTTTTGTTTTTTTTCAAAAAAAAATTCCTTGTAAATAAAAATAGTTTTCATTTTATAACAGTAACCTCGTTGTTTTTTTTTCCTGTTGTTTCTTTAAAAAAAATTCATGTAAATATGTTGAATTTTCTTTGTTGTTTCTTTAAAAAATTCCTTACCCTAAGCCCTAACCCTAACAACAACAAAAAAAAACAAGCAAAACATTATTATCATAGGACGCAGCACCGTATCAAAATTGTAGTCTGGTACAAATCGGCTAGTCAACACTAGGCCGTTTACGTAGGACAGCCGAATGATTCCGAGTCGAACGTCACGAAAGCTGGTTCGGGATTGATAAGAGCACCATAACTCTTATATATTATCCAATGTTTTCCATTTTAGGATTTCTTCAACTTGGGCTCTGGTTTACTTCAATGAGTAAAATCTGATTCTGTCATTTTTTTTTACCAAGGTTGGTTTGATTTTTTGGAGAAAATCTTTTCTACCCTAAATGGTGATATTTTATTTATTTCTTTTTCATTAATTGTTTCTATTATAACATAGATGGGAGTGTTTAAAAATTTTGGAGGTTTAAATTCTGATGGGGGCTTGTGTTTGGGTTTTAGGTCCTCATCAGAGCCAGATAGGTCAGAGACCCCTGAAAGAGTTCTTTTTGTTTAGAGGGGAGGGGGTATTAATGAAGTCATAAGTAAATAAGATATTTTGTTTCGCCATCCTTGCTCCCCACCCGCCTCGGAGCAGTCAGGGGGAAACCCAATCGTTCTGGTGCCACAGGGATGGTATACTTGATCTCAATTATTTTTCAATTTTGCAGGGGGAGTTTATAGAGAAATGTTCAGAGTATTAGAGCAATGTCATCATTCAGGTCACCTTAATCAATTGACCCTCAGCCATCGCCTACGATCAAAGGGTTATCAATGAAAGGGCATGATATGACCAGCCAGTTGATCGGATTGGGCCTCTCTGACCGCCTGTTTAGTAAGGGTAAGGGCTAAAGTAGAGTGTTGCAGAACTTTGACCTCTATGCTCCCGGATCTTGATCTGCCCACCAACTAGAATCCCGTCCCTAGGCATTACAGGTTGCCACCCACAGTCTAAAGGTGGCCCCATTGAGATGTTAACTCTCTGCAAGGGAGCAGTCGACATATTCTGAGACCCTGCTGACAGGGTGAAAGGCGTATTTAACCCATAGGTTGAACTCTAGACAGGTGCTACCACTCCTGGTCAGAGTGGACCTGGGAGCAGTGGCGACTGAGGGGTAGCTCCATTGTGTGGTAATCCCCAGAGCTCCGGCTCTATTTGAGCTGGAGCCTCCCCACCGGATGCAGTTTAAAGTCATACCCAGAACACTATGAGTTTGAGGAGAGTTGTAGTCCCCAGTGGAAAGTGGACCTGATTGGTTAGTTTAAGTTTGAAGTTGAATAATCAGTTTAATAAACTTTAGTGTAGTAACATGTAATATACGACCTTTCAACCATTGTGGTAATGATTTAACTAGAAGAAACTCTAAGCTAAGGAAATATGGATATCCATACAGTTTATATGAATATTTAAAAAAAAAAATAGTTGCAACCCCCTTTTTTGAGAAAATGTTCTGAATCAACAGACCTGCCTCACACAAGAGGTGGACAAGATTCATAGAGCCTCTCATACACCCACCCACCCGGGGGGCGGGGGTCTCCAAAATTAATTTCAGCGCAAAGATCAATTTAAAGAGTTTGTGTATATCGTATTATGACAAAGAAAAAACAATTTGTTGTTTTTTGCCAAAAGAGATTGAAGAGCGAAAGCTAAAAAAAAATTAAACTACAGAGAAATGTAAATGGATGGATTAACATTTAAAAAAAAATGCCTTTATATGTGGATACACCATATGCATTAAAACAAAAATATTTTTTAATATGTCTGACTGATGCCAAGGCAAGATAACCGGTAATCCCAAGTTTTATACCAGTTCCCTTTTCTTAGATGGTTGCTAGAGACCTGGCTGAGGAAGCCCGTCTACTCTAGTTTTGAAATTAAAGTGATCCTTCTTCTAGACAAGCAGTCATCCAACACTAACAAGCTTTGTTAGCCTAAAGTCAACTGGTTTTAAGGCACATGTAACCCAGTATATATATTTATCATTTGACATTTTCAATTTTCATAGTACTTTTTTTCTTTTTAAAATTTTTTTTTTTATTAATGGATTAGTTTCTTGTTTTTTAATATCAATAGTCATAACTAATCAGAAAAAATAATAAACTTATTCATTCTGAAATGAGAAGGACGAGGGCCATGTTGATTGCGCAAGCTTTCACGTCAAGTATAAAGTTGTTTCTTGGGATTAAGACTTTTTTGTTTGTTTTACAATACATCAACCTTATTAAATTATTGTCTGCCATAAAATATATTTAGAAATTAGTAATTTGATAAATTATTTAATCGTATCTGTAGTTTCTCTTATAGAAACTGGAAGGTTTTTTTTTGTTACATATTTTCCCTTTAAAAAAAGGCCGAAGCATCGCCTCATGATCTCGGAAAATGAAACAGATTTATCAAGTCTTAAAACCGTGTTGTTCTTCTCAAATAGGGTTTCTTAAAGAAACTAATTTGTGCAAAAATATTTTTTTAAAAATACAATATTAACAAAATAACATCCGACAAGAAACAAATACCAAATTAACTTGAATAGAAATATTATCTCGTCACCAAGCAAACAATTTGAAAACACTCTTCAAAAGAATGACTGAAATAATACCCCCCCCCCCAAGCATACTAAAATCTAAAAATCAAACAAAAAGATCACATTATGAACAGTCAAATGCCACATGCTAAAAACAACTTCAAGAAGAAACATCGTAAAAACTGTCTGAATAATAAAAAAAAGTTTGACCTGAGATGACCGTATAATAGTTTAACGGTTATTAAACACCGGCAAACAAAACAACTACATTTTAAAACATAGGTAATTAAGTACAATATGTGATTATTAAATGAAAAATTCGTTTTTTCTACGACTTACTTCCATTGAGACGATCATAGACACTGCCAGGAATCAAAACTTCCCTGGCATCAAACATGGTGTTGCTCATAAAACGTCCTCCCTGAAACGAAATATATTAAATCTTCAAAATTTGTTGAATAAAACGATATTTGGATAAGTTGAACAAAAATGCAACAATTTCTATCATCATCATCATCATCAGTTTAACGTCAATTTTATAGGATGACATGTGTTGGACGGCTTTAAGAAATTGACTTCCAAACTAACATATTTCTGGCCAGGTCTCTATTCATCACTTCCTCCCATGTTTTTCATTGGCCTTCCCCTGTGAACTGAACATGTTACCTCAACTGTTCTACATCTACAAACCCAAGAACTCTCATCCATTCCTTCAACATGGCTATAACATCAAAGTCTTGCTCTTCTGCACACGTCTCTCGATGCTGTCCAGATTTAATATTCCTCTGAGATCAGCAAAACTGACTCACATTACACATCCATCGTATCATTCTCATATCATTTCTCTCCATGAACCGTATGTCCTCAACCCTCATTGTCACGGTTTCACTTCCATACATCATCACACTGCGTACACAATATGCCTGGCAGACTCTTCCCTTGGTCGACAGTGGTAACGTTCTACTGATTTGTAATGGCAGGAGTTCCCTGAACTTACTCCATCAATTCTTAATTCTTGCAATCATATTAACACATCCTCCACCCTGCGAAACACATAAAAAAAAGGTTCAGGAGTTGGGATTTAAGGATTTCATATTAATATTCATATTTCTGCTTTGTCAATAATTATATTCTAAATGAAAAAAGAAAAAAAATGTCTCGTCAAAACCGCCATATTTGTTCAAGGAAAGATAACTCATCCTGTCTTATTGAATAATGGAGATCCCAGTCCTCCTTTTATAACCATCACTCATGAATGTTATTCTTTACAATTATTTTTACTTTACTTCAAAGCATTTTGCTTAAAAGTTAAAAAGAAAGACATAGTTGCAACGAACGGCACAAAAGGGAAAGAGAAAAATCAAATGTGAAGGCTGATTAATAAGAGTGTAAATACTTACAGGGTTTGTTGTATTAACTAACTTGCGGGGTTTGCTGAACTGAATAAGAGATTCCTTCAGATTATTGAGGGCACCCTCAACCAAACACTTTTGCTCTTTGTAATAGGTCAACAGATGGTTCCAAAGCGGTTGCTAAAATAGAGCAAAGGATGATTATTAAAAAAAAAAAAAAAAAAAAAAAAACTAGAAATTAGCACAATATAATTGCACGATTTCCTAATAAATTGAGAATATATCACTAAATTTTCTTCTATAATACAAGATTGCTTAATTTCTATTTCTGAGAATATTGGCACACACAAAAAAAAAAAAAAATTAAAAATGTGGTAAGATTTCAAACTTATTTTAAATAATTTATCAATTAAATTTATGGGGAGGAAATTTAAATGAGTATTGATTTACTCCTCTCCAGGAGTTAGGCACAAGGCCAGTTTTTATCTTACTCCTACAAGTAAGATGTGACCCAAGGTCGGGTCGGGAAAGTGGGGTTTAAAAATTGCCTGGGCAGCCCTGTCGGCATTCCCCAGTAGGGGCGCCTCAGACAATAAGCAATAAACTTACTCCTCCCCAAAGAGGGGAGGCGAAGCCTGGGAGGGTGGACCTCCTAGAACTGCACAGGACAGACCCATAGACCGGCGTAAATCCAGCCCCGAAGGCAAAGACAATACCAGGCTATGGGGTGCAGTACCCATCGGAACAGATACTACACTTTGATCTTAGCTAAAAGGCCAAGAATTGAAATTTAAATGAGTAATTATCAGCATATTTCATTTATACGAACAAATTGGTAGAAAAGGAAATTAATTGGTTGAAAAGGAAATTAAATTTTCAGACAAAATGAAATGGTTAGTATATGGAGTTAATAAGCATGTAACCAAACTAGTTAAAATAATAACCGACATGTTTAGAACACTGATATTTCAGTCTTTAAGTCAGACTGACTTAAAGACTGAAGCATCAGTGTTCTAAACATGTCGGTTATTATTTTAACTAGTTTGGTTACATGCTTATCTGCTACTTCCATATATATAAGTAAATTTTGCGTACAACAAAATCGTTGGATAAATTTCAGAGGAAACATTTTTTTTTTTATAATCAAAAAAATGGGCGGGTGGAATAAAAAAAAAAAAGAAAATTGCTAAAATTTTCCTTAAGGCCTTATCGTCTGACCCTCTAAGAGGAAACGTCAGAATGATAAATTAAAAACTATAGTTGTTCTGACAAGTAATCTGATGGGTGGTTTTCTGTTTTACACAGTGCCAGGGCGAACTACCATCTCAATATTATTGAGGCGTTAGTTATTAACAATTCTCGACCTAGCCTGTGTAGACAAAAGATTTTGAAGCATCAGTTGGAAATCTTTAATGATTCAAAGCCACCATAACGTTGAGAGATTTACTTTTTTTTTTTTCTCTCTCTCAATCGTTTTCTCCAACTTAAACATATCTCCTTCGATTTTCTTAGTTTTTAATTTATCGTTTTGACGTTTCCTCTTAGAGGGTCAGACGATAAGACCGTAAGGAAAATATATATATATATATATATATATATTAAATAAAATAATACCTTTGATAAGACTTTTGGATTTCCCACAATAATAATTCCATATCTGTAAAGAGAAATAAAATGCAATCAACAGCAATTATATAAATGAACATTTGATTGTAGAAATTGAAAAAATTAATATTTCAAAACTTAAACTAACCAAATAAAATTCAGTTTGCTTAAGCATCATTCAACCACCATTAAAGGAACACAGAGTGTTAGCAAAGTGCAACATTTGACGTCATATTCTGTTATTTCCAGAAGTCAGTTTTTATACAACAGTTGCAGCAATTCAAATTTAACCACAATAAAAATATTTATTTTATGATTTATGTTTAAAGGATCTATCTATGGTGGGTAATAATAGATTAGAATGATAATACAAAAAATAATAGATTAGAATGATAATACAAAAAATAATAGATTAGAATGATAATACAAAAAATAATAGATTAGAATGATAATACAAAAAATAATAGATTAGAATGATAATACAAAAAATAATAGATTAGAATGATAATACAAAAAATAATAGATTAGAATGATAATACAAAAAATAATAGATTAGAATGATAATACAAAAAATAATAGATTAGAATGATAATACAAAAAATAATAGATTAGAATGATAATATAAAAAATAATAGATTAGAATGATAATATAAAAAATAATAGATTAGAATGATAATACAAAAAAATAATAGATTAGAATGATAATACAAAAAAATAATAGATTAGAATGATAATACAAAAAAATAATAGATTAGAATGATAATACAAAAAATTACATCTGTTTAGAGAGCTGAACCAAAGAGTATTAACTTTTATTATAAGTTAGTAGGAGAAACTCTAACCATTTCAAAGATAGGTTCATAACACCTTGGACTTTTTAATAAATGCTTAGAAAATCAGAATACTACAAATATAATCCCTACTCCAATGGTTCTGAGGCTATCGTGTAGAAGGAAGGTGGGGGGGGGGGTAGAAGATTTATACACGGCATAAGATTTTAAAGATCACAATAAACAGAGTCTTCTCTTTATAAATTGAAAAATTTTAAACCTATATTTTGATAATTGCCTAATACAAAAATATAGTTGTACTTAACCAGCAGTCTTTTACATTTATCCCCCCCCTCATTTTATTTTAGCAAATAAGTTTTATTATTAAAAAAAAAAAAATTTTTTTTTTAATTTAAATTTTATTATTACGGTATAAATTGTTTATTATTAACTGAACCAAATTGCTAACTATTTTTTTTTTTTAATGGTAATGTTTTAATCTATGTATAAAATTATCGGATATAAATAGCTTCCAAAACTTTCAATATTTTAATACATGAGTATTTGCTAATTTTTTTTTATCCAGAAATAACTTTCTATGTGACAGTTTAAAGGCTTCATAATTCAATTCAAATTTCGAAAAGTCAAGCAATACAATCTTTTTTTTAACTATTAATAAAGGATTAAAATAGCTGATTTGTTTACAAAGAAATGGAAATGCATTGTGGTGGTATTAATTCTGTAATTAAATTATTTTTGAAATAAAAAATTTTTTAAAAGTTATTTCTGGTACTTTACACTATTGCATTTTTAAAAAATAAATAAATTGATTAACAGTAAATTTAAATAAATAATTGATTAACAGTAAATTAAAAAAAAAAATAATTGATTAACAGTAAATTAAAAAAAAAAAATTGATTAACAGTAAATTAAAAAAATAAATGATTGATTAACAGTAAATTAAAAAAATAAATAATTGATTAACAGTAAATTTAAATAAATAATTGATTAACAGTAAATTAAAAAAATAAATAATTGATTAACAGTAAATTTAAATAAATAATTGATTAACAGTAAATTAAAAAAATAAATAATTGATTAACAGTAAATTAAAAAAATAAATGATTAACAGTAAATTAAAAAAATAAATAATTGATTAACAGTAAATTAAAAAAAAAATAATTGATTAACAGTAAATTAAAAAAATAAATAATTGATTAACAGTAAATTAAAAAATAAATGATTGATTAACAGTAAATTAAAAAAATAAATAATTGATTAACAGTAAATTAAAAAAATAAATAATTGATTAACAGTAAATTAAAAAAATAAATGATTGATTAACAGTAAATTAAAAAATAAATGATTGATTAACAGTAAATTAAAAAAATAAATAATTGATTAACAGTAAATTTAAATAAATAATTGATTAACAGTAAATTAAAAAAATAAATGATTGATTAACAGTAAATTAAAAAAATAAATGATTGATTAACAGTAAATTAAAAAAATAAATAATTGATTAACAGTAAATTAAAAAAAAATAATTGATTAACAGTAAATTAAAAAAAAATAATTGATTAACAGTAAATTAAAAAAATAAATGATTGATTAACAGTAAATTAAAAAAATAAATGATTGATTAACAGTAAATTAAAAAAATAAATAATTGATTAACAGTAAATTAAAAAATAAATAATTGATTAACAGTAAATTAAAAAAATAAATAATTGATTAACAGTAAATTAAAAAAAAAATAATTGATTAACAGTAAATTAAAAAAATAAATAATTGATTAACAGTAAATTAAAAAAATAAATAATCGATTAACAGTAAATTAAAAAAATAAATAATCGATTAACAGTAAATTAAAAAAATAAATGATTGATTAACAGTAAATTAAAAAAATAAATAATTGATTAACAGTAAATTAAAAAAATAAATAATTGATTAACAGTAAATTAAAAAAATAAATAATTGATTAACAGTAAATTAAAAAAAAAATAATTGATTAACAGTAAATTAAAAAAATAAATGATTGATTAACAGTAAATTAAAAAAATAAATAATTGATTAACAGTAAATTAAAAAATAAATAATTGATTAACAGTAAATTAAAAAAATAAATAATTGATTAACAGTAAATTAAAAAAAAAATAATTGATTAACAGTAAATTAAAAAAATAAATAATTGATTAACAGTAAATTAAAAAAATAAATAATTGATTAACAGTAAATTAAAAAAATAAATGATTGATTAACAGTAAATTAAAAAAAATAAATTGATTAACAGTAAATTAAAAAAAAAAAATTGATTAACAGTAAATTAAAAAAATAAATAATTGATTAACAGTAAATTAAAAAAAAATAATTGATTAACAGTAAATTAAAAAAATAAATGATTGATTAACAGTAAATTAAAAAAATAAATAATTGATTAACAGTAAATTAAAAAAATAAATAATTGATTAACAGTAAATTAAAAAAATAAATAATTGATTAACAGTAAATTAAAAAAAAATAATTGATTAACAGTAAATTAAAAAAAAAAAAATTGATTAACAGTAAATTAAAATAAATAATTGATTAACAGTAAATTAAAATAAATAATTGATTAACAGTAAATTAAAAAAATAAATAATTGATTAACAGTAAATTAAAAAAATAAATGATTGATTAACAGTAAATTAAAAAAATAAATAATTGATTAACAGTAAATTAAAAAAAAAATAATTGATTAACAGTAAATTAAAAAAATAAATAATTGATTAACAGTAAATTAAAAAAATAAATACTTGATTAACAGTAAATTAAAAAAATAAATGATTGATTAACAGTAAATTAAAAAAATAAATTGATTAACAGTAAATTAAAAAAATAAATAATTGATTAACAGTAAATTTAAAAAATAAATAATTGATTAACCGTAAATTAAAAAAAAAATAATTGATTAACAGTAAATTAAAATAAATAATTGATTAACAGTAAATTAAAATAAATAATTGATTAACAGTAAATTAAAAAAATAAATAATTGATTAACAGTAAATTAAAAAAATAAATGATTGATTAACAGTAAATTAAAAAAATAAATAATTGATTAACAGTAAATTAAAAAAAAAAAAAATTGATTAACAATAAATTAAAAAAATAAATAATTGATTAACAGTAAATTAAAAAAATAAATAATTGATTAACAGTAAATTTAAAAAATAATTTGTAAGTTACGTAAATACAAGTAACACACATATAGTAAAGATATGTGCCTAGAGACAGACATTTGCTCGTGTTAAATCCTTTTAAATATCCAGAAAATAAAAACGTGAGAATATAAAGTAGAACTGTTACTGTTTAGATTACAGACAGAATCTATTTTTCTTATTCATTTTATATGTATTTTCCTTTATTCATGTTATATTAATTTTAAATCTATTTTCTTTTATTCATGTTATATTCATTTTACATCTATTTTCCTCATTCATTTTAAATCTATTTTCCTCATTCATTTTAAATCTATTTTCCTCATTCATTTTAAATCTATTTTCCTCATTCATTTTATATTCATTTTAAATCTATTTTCCTCATTCATTTTATATTCATTTTATATCTATTTTCCTCATTCATTTTAATATTTTTTTATTAAAATATCTTTAAATGTTCAGCAGCTTACTAAAAAGAAAAAAAAATTGACTTTACCACTTAAAGAGAAATGGAGTCATTAATTAATCGCTATCTCTCTCTCCTCCTCTCATAACATACAGCTTGCTTTACGAACATGCTAAGCGGTATTTTTTTAAAACATTAATACTGATAAATCACTTCTAGTTCTAATTTTGGCTTGGAATGGTCTAGAATAATGAAGCTGAGCCATTAGCAGTCTTTTACCGATTGAATTATCAAGCCAAAAGTGTTTTTTTCTTATGTTGCTTACGTTCTTTCGTTTTTGTTCATTTCCAGTCTATGATAAATAAACTCACTTGTTATTTCGTCGACCAATGAGACAGAAATATTTTTTTTCCTTATTTATTTGGTGAATTTAAAGTTTTATTTGTTACGGCTCCTTCTCTGACCATACCCCGACCCATGGTGGCCATGAACAAGGTTGCACAAGATGGTTAACCAATTGCGATTCCATCGCCAAAGGCCGACCACTTGTTAAGCCGAGAACTCCGCTAAGTCCTCCTTAATAATTGTTTCCCCTCTGCGCTACAAGCTGCATGTTGCACCATCAAAGACATTGCTTTAACAAGAGCAGAGACTTCAGGTTGAGGTGTTGGCAGAGAACAGCAATTGGGACACAGTCGACCTGCAGGCGACACAGAATGCAGCCATTGTCTAAGACTTCCAACTTCTGCTGACTGACCAGCATATCTTGCAGCCATAGAGGAGGTCGATTAGACGATAGATTGGTAGACACGTCAAGTGATAGATATTGAAATCTACAAACATCCATCAAGGACCGTTGGAGGTGTACCAAGGCGGATCTAGTGGCCTCAACTCTATGATCAACCTCCACCATGCCCTATTCAGAGGGACCAACAGTGTACACAAATGACTCCACGTCTCCCAAAATAGCACTATTAAGAAACAGCGGTTTACAGACCCCCAGAGAGACCAAGAAGGAGAGAAACTTAGTCTTCGATGTGTTGATGGACAATCTCTTACAATCCGTCCATCGCAAAATGCACCTCATCCCCAGTTAACCTCAGCAATACGATATCATCGACATAAGTCAGGTCTGACACACTCCCTCCTCGCCATACTTTCACCTCCAGATAATCGTCGAGAGAGTGATCAACAATGTAGTTGAAGATAGTGCACATCCCTGTCAAAACGCCAGACTATATCATGAAAGTCTCCGACTCGTCACCATATGCTCATACCTGAAATCATGTAGATTTGAAGTAGCATTGGATGAGGTAAAAATCTTTTTTGTAGCATTGGATGAAGTAAAAATCTTTTTTGTAGCATTGGATGAGGTAAAAATCTTTTTTGTAGCATTGGATGAGGTAAAAATCTTTTTTGTAGCATTGGATGAGGTAAAAATCTTTTTTGTAGCATTGGATGAGGTAAAAATCTTTTTTGTAGGAATATCATCTGTTTGCATGATATGGCAGAGCGAGTCTTAACGGAGTTGAAAGAAGCCACAAAATTGACAAAGCACAGGACAGTGGGCTGTTGATGAGACCAATCAGATTCGAAGGTGAGACGAAGATTGAAAATTTTATCAACACCGGCCTTTCCTGGACGGAAACCGCCCTGGGTCGGGAATGTACAGAAAGTGCAAAATTTTAGGAACCTTTTCAGAAGAACTGCAAATGCCTTCCACACCCCAGCTATGAGGTTGATACCTCTGTAATTTGAACAGTTTCTGCACACCCGCCCACTCTTTTGTGGACGGGTCATAGAATTGCTTCACTCTAGTCATCAGGGATGACCTCGGTCGCACCATACTGCATTCAAGACGTGGTACATACGTGTGGCAAATACCCCTAGCATGGCCTTGTACACTTCCGCAGAATTCCATCCTCACCGGGAGTTGTGTTGTGGCACACCTAATGCAGAACCTGCTACACCAAAACTCAGTGCAATCGAGGAGGTCAAAGATCAATTCATTGCTTAATCTAACAAAAAGAATATTACATTGAGTAAAATATATTTTATCTATCCATGAACAGGCAATGAATATTGAAAACTTTTTTTTTTTAATTAAAATTGAAATAAAAAGTTTAAATTTATTTTATTCTTGATTGTTCTATAGGATCTTATTTTCTAATTGTACTTCCTTCATTATTCTACTGGCCAATAAGAACGAGCAATTATTTCACCCTAGCCGTATGTCACATCCGTCTACTAGTGAATTAATAGCATTAATATATAAGCATAATAAAGAGTTTAAATATCCCCCCTCTCCCAAACAAAGCATCTCCAAGTAGAATCCATTAGAAGGTTAACGTGACATGAGTCGACTCCATCGCATGCACATTCTTAAATTATCTTAATTTCTTTTCAATAATGCATGCACGCTATCTCAAAATATTTAAAAACTTACCGAGCTCGAGTTAAAGCTACATTCAAACGCCTGGGATCATTCAAGAATCCAATCCCTTGATGCTCATTGGATCGAACACAGGACAAAATGATAAAATCTTTTTCACGTCCTTGGAAAGCATCGACACTGGCAACCTCAATTTCCTAAGGAGAAAAAAAGAAAATATTTTCAAATTGAAAAAAAAGAAAAGAAAATATCTTCAAATTAAAAAAAAAAGAAAGAAAATATCTTCAAATTAAAAAAAAAAGAAAGAAAATATCTTCAAATTAAAAAAAAAAGAAAGAAAATATCTTCAAATTAAAAAAAAAAGAAAGAAAATATCTTCAAATTAAAAAAAAAAGAAAGAAAATATCTTCAAATTAAAAAAAAAAGAAAGAAAATATCTTCAAATTAAAAAAAAAAGAAAGAAAATATCTTCAAATTAAAAAAAAGAAAGAAAATATCTTCAAATTAAAAAAAAAAAAAGAAAATATCTTCAAATTAAAAAAAAAAAAGAAAATATCTTCAAATTAAAAAAAAAAAAGAAAATATCTTCAAATTAAAAAAAAAAAAGAAAATATCTTCAAATTGAAAAAAAAAAAAAAGAAAATATCTTCAAATCGAAAAAAAAAAGAAAATATCTTCAAATCGAAAAAAAAAAGAAAATATCTTCAAATTGAAAAAAAAAAGAAAATATCTTCAAATTGAAAAAAAAAGAAAATATCTTCAAATTGAAAAAAGAAAAGAAAATATCTTCAAATTGAAAAAAAAAAAGAAAATATCTTCAAATTGAAAAATAAAAAGAAAATATCTTCAAATTGAAAAAAGAAAAGAAAAAAGAAAATATCTTCAAATTGAAAAAGAAAAAAAAAGAATCAAAGAAATGGAAAAAAGTAATTAATAAAATGTAATTAAGATTATTCTGTCTTCAGTTTTTGTAGATTAAATTTTAGATAGAATATCGAAGAGTAAAAAATAAAATTTACAACTAAGGGGGGGGGGACATAACTAGATAAAAGTATAACATCTATTATATAAAGGACTGTGTGAACAGTTAAAAGTCAGAAACTACACAAGATACTCTTACAAGCCTTAAACTATCAGATACAGTTCGGTTATAGTAAAAATAAAAAAAGAGTAGGGTCATTCAAAACACAGAAACTAGGTTAAACAGTCAGTTTTCTATTATATTAAACCGGAAGTGGTGAGAGAAGTTTAAAAATAAAGAGGTTACACTTATTTATTTTTTTAGAGTAATTTTTTTAATATATCCTGTTGATGTAAAAATGCAGTAGGCTGCATGTTTTAGTGATGCACACGAATGGCAGATGTTGCAAGTGTTGGATGCTCGGCCAAAAGAAGATGAAGGAGGACACAGAAAAAGTTAAAAATATCTTTGGTTTTATTTTGGGTCACTCAGAAGTCTTTCTCTTTCAAATGAAATAAGTGTCTCTTAAAAACAGAATCGGGCTGACCTCAGAAAGTAATGTTCTTAGATTGTCTCTATGATAAGCCCCCTTGTGTAGACTGTCTGGTAGTTATCTCTAATGGATATCTCCAGCGGTCAGCCTTTGGGTGGTCGAATGGTGACCAGTGAGAAAGACTGGAAACAAGGATTTCCGGTATGGGGCAAAGGACCCAAGAGATGGGAGGGGGGGGGGGGAGACCTGGCCCTCTAGGCATGACAGGAAGTTTGGTTTTCAGAGGCTGGCAATCAGTTGAAGCTGGGTCTCTCCAGGCAAGGTGCCCATTTGGGTCTCTTAGCTAAAAGGGCTGGGTGGATCAGACCTATACTTTATTTTGCCGGGGCAAAAGGTCTCATTTTGCAAGTCTGCCATTCAACCTGAGAACCCAAATATCTTTTGTAACTTCCAACAAATAAACCTGTTACTTGTTATAAACTGGACTCGTGGTTTCACTTGGGATGAGAATTCTTTGGTGCAGCACTGAGCGAGTCGGATGACAACTTTGGACGAGCACAAAATGTGGGACGATTGTGGACAGTGCACGCACGCATACAGGTTCCCAACAACACTGGGTAGCCTTGCTAGTCTATATTGTTTGTTTGTTGGGTTTTAACTACCTTTCAACCCTTATAAGGTCAAACTTTTTTTTCTTTTTTTTAAATTAAATATTATTGTACAAGTTGGTTTCTTTGAGAAACCCTATTATTTGAGATGGGGCTATATTTTCAAATAATTTTTTATTAGTTGCTTTGTAGTATTTACTGCGTATATGTGTATATTTTTTGCATTTAAGTAATAATGTGTTTTATTGTTTGTCCTTCATTTCAGTAGTTACACAGAGGCTCTTCCTCTCCTCCCAGTAGGTGTATGTGGGTCAGTCTTGTGTGGCCAATACGTACACGTGTCAACACCGTGTCCTCCTTTTGGTTGGTCGTCATGTTTTGGTTTTCTGTTCCAACTATAGATCGATGTTCGTACAACTTGTTTTGAGGGAAGGTGTTCCATATTTCTTGCCATTTTGATTTCATGTGCTCCTTGGTGTTAACGTAATCTCCCGAAAAGGGAAAACGTACAATCATGTTGGCACCAGTTCTCGTTAGATCACTGAAATCAAACGACGTTGAGTTTGACGCTATATACGGAAGGACGACAACCCCTCCCTGCAGAAACTAAACTGTCATCTCCCTTGAGCAAGATATACACACGACTGGGAACCGCTTTTGAATTTAATATTACCAAGATATTTCCTCCTTTGGAAGAAGCTGGCACAACGCAGCCATGGTGAATCGCCACACCAGGACCAGAAAAGGGTTGCGTAAAAAATAAAAGAAATATTGTAAATAATAGAATAAGTTTTACTCTTACAATTAGTTTACTTTTACCCCCACCCCTAATAATATTCATAATATTCTAGAACAGTAGAGTATTACTGTAAAATATTGAATGTCCTGCATCAGATTAGGTAGATTTGAACTTTGGGTGGTTTAAACCAGTGGTCCTCAACCTTTTTGTGTTGCCGCGGACCGGTAAGCGTTAGACAATTTTACCGCGGCCCGGGGGTAGATTGTTTACTTGCAACTTACATGTAGCATCGTACCAACAACATAACATGAAAATAAAAGCCTCGAAATGATAATAAATATATCATTAAAAAGTTTACATTAAAAATTTACTTTAAACATTCCTTTCAAAATAAAATACAGGTACACCATTTTAACATTACTAGAACACCAAGTCAATGAGAACTTTGAGCTTGTTTCTTTGCAATCAGACGGTCCCATCTGGGAGCAATAGGAGACAATGACACCCGGAGTGTGTTGCTTATGTCTAGTTTATTCCGATATTTTGTTTTAGTTGCTGTTAATGCAGAAAACCCCGCTTCACACAGATAAGTTGTCGGAAATGGCAACAAGGCTTTAAGTGCTGTAGTGGCGATCTTAGGGTATTCTGCCAAGACTTTATTCCAGGACACCGGCAGAGTTGTTGTTTCAAACGTACTTTTCAGGTCACCATCATTTGCGATCTCAAGCAGTTGATCTTCTTCTGCTGTTGAGCAATCACAACACGAGTCACAAGACACACAAACACACTTACACCACTAGTGACTAAGCTTACAAAGCGTATGACTAATCTTATGACAAAGCGTACAAACTGAGATAAAGAGCTTTAAAAACTGCGCACATGTATGCAAACTATATTTCTAAACTGTATTTCTTACGCGGCCCGGTACCAATTGGTCTACGGACCGGCACCGGTCCGCGGCCCACCGGTTGGGGACCACTGGTTTAAAGGATACCAAATGAGTCGAGGAGAAAAAAAAATAGCTGGATACAGAATACATTAGAAGACAATATCCTAAATCAATTCTAGGATGAGTAACAATATCAGGAAACATCCTGAATCAAACTCGGCAAAAAAATAAGAAAAGCATATATAGGAGAAAAACCCAGAACACAAATAGTGCGGACGAATTAAGACGTCTCAACCTGATATTCACTTCTTTTTCTTCACAAAATCTTTTAACTGAAGGTGTGCAGCTACAAAACCATTAAAAATACATTAAAGATTTTTTAAAAAGACGCAAAAATCAGCCATTAACGAAAGACGAGTTATGTTGGTTTATTACCAACAAGCTGGGTAGATGACAGCTGGTACAAAAATGGAGGATGGAAAGTATTTACCCCCCCCCCCCCACATAGCTAGAATATTTAGAATTCTATATTACCTGGTACAATTTTTTATTAAGGGCACCACTGTACTGCATGTACTGCACCACATAAGCTCTCTGTCCTTCATACGGCGTAATGATACCAATCTGATCTGGTTTGATGCTGGAGCGAAGAAACCTCGTGGCTATCTTCTCAACATTTGCTGCTTCAGTTCTGAAAAAGAAAAGAAAAGGTTGTAAAAATCTAAAGAAACCATTCTTCAAGAGCGATTTTATTCATTTATTTACTTATTTTATTCATTTATTTACTTATTTTATTCATTTATTTACTTATTTTATTCATTTATTTACTTATTTTATTCATTTATTCACTTATTTTATTCATTTATTCACTTATTTTATTCATTTATTCACTTATTTTATTCATTTATTCACTTATTTTATTCATTTATTCACTTATTTTATTCATTTATTCACTTATTTTATTCATTTATTCACTTATTTTATTCATTTATTCACTTATTTTATTCATTTATTCACTTATTTTATTCATTTATTTATTTTATTCATTTATTTATTTTATTCATTTATTTATTTTATTCATTTATTTATTTTATTCATTTACTTATTTTATTCATTTACTTATTTTATTCATTTACTTATTTCATTCATTTACTTATTTCATTCATTTACTTATTTTATTCATTTACTTATTTTATTCATTTATTTATTTTATTCATTTATTTTATTTTTTTAATTTATTTATTAATAGGTCACCACTTCAAGTCAATCAAGGATAAGGGTTAGTGAGAGTGTCAGTTGAATGATGAAGAATATTATGAGAAGATTAAAAATAATGAATGGAATGAATAAAGTTTGATGACTTCTGAGGACAGTTTATAAGTGTTTATTTGATTTGAAGATAAACATGTAGCCCACAGGGAAGCAATCCCATGATAACGTGTTCCAAATGGAAAATTCTTTGAAAGAAATTGTTCATGGTAATAACATTCGACGTTAGGCACACAGAAGAATGGAAAGTTCTTTGAAGTTGTGGTAACTAGACGAGTTCTTGCTGTGAATGTTTTACAAGAGAAACCAGAGATTGAACTTCAGTCAAGCATCTTCAATAGAAATAACAATAGAGTAGAGAAAGACTAGCAATGTCTCTTCTGTGAGAAAGGGGCTGTGGAAAAGATCATCCCCTGCTAGATTTCAAAGTCGATTTTGAACTTTGTCAAGGCAAGAAAGAAAGAAAGAATGCTTTGAGTGGAATCTCTTCAAATATGAAAGCAGTACTCCATCTTCGAATTAACTTTTAAATATTAATTTATTTTTGTAAATAAGATAAATTCAGTTGACCAATTTTATTTTAAGATGTTTCCTTGATAAACAGAAGTGTTTTCTATCGGTTGGTCTGTCGAGGGAAAGTTTGGAAATCGCATTTTCATCGGCATACACACAGATTGAATAGATGCCTCTTAAGAATACCCATTATATTTTTATTACGGAAAAACAAAACAGAAAAATTGCATACCTATTAAGATAAGATGTTCCGGAACTGGAAATTTCTTCTTGACCAGCAGTTGTATAGAAAAACATCGGTTTATCAAGCTGAGGCCAAGGAAAATCCAAGGTCTTTCTGGTTCGTTCAGCTTTAGAGTGAAAAAGAAAAAAGAAAATGGACTTCAGCTTTTATAAATATTAAAAAGACAATGAATTTTTTTAACGTTTTATAAATATTAAAAAGACAATGAAATTTTTTACATTTCATAAATACTAAAAGACAATGAAATTTTTTACGCTTTATAAATTCTAAAAGACAATGAAATCTTTTACGTTTTATAAATATTAAAAGACAATGAAATCTTTCACGTTTTATAAATATTAAAAGACAATGAAGTCTCTTACGTTTTATAAAAATTAAAAGACTGTAAAATGGATAAGAGTTTCAATCCTTACCAGCAGTGACTCCATTTTGTAGAGATCCTTCGTAGAAAATGTTAGAGGGAAATGCACTAAGAGCTGGGTGCATACGATACTGGACTTGTAGACGAATCGGACGAATACCGAGGACGACGAGACGTTCAAAAAGTGACTGAGAGAGACCAGCACGGGCAGCCTTCTTGCACATGACCACGGGACCAAGTTGGCAATGGTCTCCAACTAAAATCAGCTGAAATATACAATTTGTTTTCATTATTTGGTCGGTTGATTTTACGGTATATCAACCCTTTCAGATTATTTAATGCTGAATACAATTCTTTTGGTAAAAAACTCTTGATAACTGCAATTCTTTAATATCTTTAGTTATTCTTGATGTAAATCTTTTGTATATTTGTTTTTTTTTTCATATAATCTTCAAAATAACATGTATTTATATACTTTAAATAAGTTCTTATAAGATATATGTGAAATTAAGAATTTTTTTTCAAATATTTTTATTAAATAATTGTTTAAGATTTCTTCAATGATAGGATAAATTAGTATTGATGTCACATATTTGTTTTCAATATGAACATTTGTAAGTATTTAAATATATTTCACAATTATTTTATCCACTATTTTCACCTATCCGGAATCTGGGAATATTTACCTTCATTGTCCCCCACATCCACACAAATTTTTTTTTTAATAGAATGTTGGCAGTTGTTACATTAATGTTGTTTAAATCTCCATTTATAAAATTGGATGTAAATTACTTTCAAAACATTCAATCTTTATACATGATGATTTGCTAATAGCATTTAAGCTAGAAATGACTTTCTAAACGACAGTTTAAATGCTTCCAAATTCCTTTTAATTTCAAAGGGTCAAATTGAATTTTTTTTTTTTAACTGTTAAATAAGTGAAACGGCACACTTGTTTACAAAAAAAAAAAAAAAAATGAATTTTGGTGGATTTAATTTTGTAATTATTTTTTTTAAATAGAATTTTAAACATTTTCTTTTGCATTTTTGGTTTCAATGAGTATTTGATAAATTAAAAAAATTATTATTCAATATGTAATTATCAAAGTCAAATAGTTGCGAGAAAAAGACATACGGACACACGCTAAGTTGCCATATAATTTTATTTAAATAGAGATTTGTCAAATTAAAAAATATAATTATCTTATAGATAGTGCCACTCAAATTTCTTTGAAATTGAGTCGGAAACAAACAATTTCTACAGTAGATTTGTTTTTTAAATTTTACGGAGTTTTTTTTAATGGAAATCGCTCCAGACAAAGCATGAAACCACTTGATATAAGGAGCTAACAAGAACGAAATATGATTATCGCAAAGACACGAGATGCGTATTGGCTTTCGTCTTGAAAAGACCAATACTATAGGTAGGAAGAAAACAGCGTGAATAGAGTTCGACACGCATGCGGTTCTTGGGAAGAAGCTACTGGAATAGGAAGCTGTATTACAATGAGGTATCAAAACAGCAAATTGATGAAGACCAACAAGTCAAACAAGCTGGAACAAAAGGGAATAGAGCACATGCCATAATAGTATTTATAGAAAAGACTGAGACTAGCAAGATCACATCTGTGAGAGAGATGGTGTAGAGAAGAAGAAAAGATGTGGCCAATCAAATTACAGATACATTTCTGCACCTTATCAAGAACCTTCAAATAGGACAGAGATTCACCAGCCCAAATATGATGACAGTACTCCATACATGGTCTGATAGTAGATTTGTAGAGATAGAGAATAACCTCAGGTTCGAGAAAGTGTTTGGAGCGATAGATAGAACTGACTTTATGAGAAGCAGAAAGAGCAATGGATTTAATGTATGAACCCCAAGAAAGATTTGATGAGAGAGAAAAACCTTAAGAGAGATCTTAAAAGTTAAAAGGGAGAGAATTTTTTTTTTTTTTTTTTACCTGTTTGCATCCCAGCACGACAGGAATCATACATTCAGGTTCAGTCGCCTGGGTGCTTTCGTCAATTAGAACTGAACGGAATTGCATCTTGGCCAATCGAGGATCCCCGGCACCAACACAAGTGCAACAGATCACATCAGCATGCTGCGTTTACAAAAAGAAACAAACAAAATTTATTATAAGTTATTAAATACGTAAATTGTGATACTTTGTGGAAATTCGATTTAATAAGACTATTTTTTTTTTAAAGTTGAATATTGTTAAATTAAAATATGAAAAACAAAGTAAAATGATGGTTGTACATGAGATGCCAAAAATGGTGTTTCTTAGTCAATTCAAATGAAAAAAAATCATTTGATAGACCTTGATCAAAATTAGAATACGGATTCTAGACATAAGGTTTAGTAGCAGATATTTTGATTTGGATCTTCTTGAATAAAGCATAAAAGTGCTGCAACATTTTTGTTTGATGAATTAAATTTATTAACTAGCAGAATATTTTACTAGTTCCTCCACAAACCAACAAAAACTTATTCATATAGATGGTTCTAGTAAGAATTAAAAAATTTTTTTTTTTTTAAATAAAAACGCTAACCAATTACTAATTATTTAAAAACAAAATTATACATCAATATTTTTTTAACTGATAAAAAGTCCCTGCAAAATTTTCATGTCGAAAAAGATATTTGAAAGTCCCCTCCCCAAGTCTCCTTTGCAAGATTAGCTTACCTGAAGCAATTCCTTTTCACATTGCTTCTTCAGGGCTCGATAACGTTTCTCATCGGCCGACGACAACTCCCCAGTTTCATCTTTCAGTTGTTGTAGTTTTTGCAGCTCGGGCATGCTACGAAAGAAAGCAAATGGATAAAAGACAGAAAAGAGAAAATGCACAATAGTAGAAGAATGTTAAGAAAAGGAAAAATTGCCGATAAGACCACAAAGAATTTCTAGTTAGAATCAAAAAGTTTTCTTTCTCTTAAAAATATAATAAGATGTATAAGTACCTGTCCATGTTTCGGATCTGATTATGCAAAGCCAAAAAAGAGACCGGGGAATCAATTGCTTCTCGACTTTTGGCACACAAACGCACAACCTAAACAAAAAAGACGAAACAAAAATAACATTTTTTTTTAATCGTATTTTTCATTTATTTACTTAGTGACAATACAAACTATACTATGATGTGTCAGTATAGTTTAACATTTTGATCATAGTCTAATTAAATATTATAGAAAATGGCAGTCACAAAAGAAAAAAAAAATTTACAAGTAAATTAAAAGTAAAGAACAGGCACGGAGGCGGGAGGGGCAGGAGGTTTAAGATAAGCCTTGTTTTATTTCTAGCAAGGAAAGAAATATCTTCATTTAATTCCATTAAAATAGTTAAATGGGGAAGGTTGCAAACTGTACACGTCGGGTTTGAATTCTGTCACGCTGTTGCATCACTTTTACTAACATCCCCGAGAAATGTATGAATTCATCTCACTTCACTTTCGCTATGGGTTAAATACGAAAAACTAAAAGCCTTCATAAGACAACTAGTCTATGAGAAAAAAAACTGACATAATACAAGTTGTGGTGGTTCTGAGAGCTTACCACTGATCACCCGCCTGGATTTGTTTATTTGTTGGTTTTAACGACCTTTCAACCCTATTAAGGTCATCTCAGGTCAAACTTTTTCTTTTTTTTTTAAAATATTATTGTACAAGTTGGTTTCTTTGAGAAACCCTATTATTTGAGACGGGGCTATATTTTCAAATATTTTTTAAATATTAGTTGCTTTGTAGTATTTACTGCGTATATGTGTATATTTTTTGCATTTAAGTAATATGTGTTTTATTGTTTGTCCTTCATTGCAGTAGTTACACCGAGACTCTTCCTCTCCTCCCACTAAGTGTATGTGGGTCAGCCTTGTGTGGCCAATACGTACACGTGTCAACATCGTGTCCTCCTTTTGGTTGGTCGTCATGTTTTGGTTTTCTGTTCCAACTATAGATCGATGTTCGTACAACTTGTTTTGAGCGAAGGTGTTCCATATTTCTTGCCATTTTAATTTCATGTGCTCCTTAACTTTTCCTTTGAAATCTGTATATGGGATTTTGATATTACTTATTTCTTTGTTAAGGGCTTTTTGGGCCAATTTGTCCGCCCTTTCGTTGCCTTTAATATCCACATGTTATTGTGAAAAGCAACAGAATTGTGTGAAGACACAAATGGTTGCTGACCTTCAACTGTGAAGAGAGCAATAAAAACAAATATGGTAACATCATAACAGACAGAATCGGATTCAATAGTTACCTTTAATCCAGTTTTGTGAATTTTTTCTGTGAGTTGATCAACAGCAATATTTGAAGGTGCACAGACCAACACCGGACCATTGCCCTGCTTCACGAGATGATAAACAATGGTGGCAGATGTCACAGTTTTCCCAGTTCCAGGTGGTCCCTGTAAGCAACAAAACACAGACGCAAAATCATAATATAAATAAACACCAATGTTTTTTTTTTCGGCTCACTTTAGAAAGTTTTACCTTAAAAAAAGTCAGGCATTGAAAAGTTATATTTTAATAAAACTAGAGCCTCTAAAAAAGTGAATACAAATTGTAGTTGGATATTGATAATTTTATTACATTTTTGATCAAACTCAAATTAAACCTTATCTAAATAGTTTATTTCACAAAAGTTAATTTTCACTTTTGTAGTATTTATTTCTTAGAATTAATCGTATACAAAAATTTCACGCCCTTCTCCGGCCTATATCAGTAAGGGTCCCACTAGTATTGAATAAATTAAAAAGGTTCTTACAACTACAAATGATTCCAAGAAAACATGTATACTTGGATGTTCCTTGTCTGGTCAGACAAAAAGGAAATCTATATGTATAAATTAACAAAAAGGAAATCTATATGTATAAATTAACAAAAAAGAAATCTATATGTATAAATTAACAAAAAGGAAATCTATATGTATAAATTAACAAAAAGAAAATCTATATGTATAAATTAACAAAAAGAAAATCTATATGTATAAATTAACAAAAAGGAAATCTATATGTATAAATTAACAAAAAGGAAATCTATATGTATAAATTAACAAAAAGGAAATCTATATGTATAAATTAACAAAAAGGAAATCTATATGTATAAATTAACAAGAAGGTGATAATTTGAAAAACATTAATTTTTGTTGAATTTCTTTTTGAAAAATTTCAGAAAGAATTTTGAAGTACTGAAACCAAAACCTTCATATAAAAACTAAATGATCTATAAAACATTAAAAACAACAAAACAACATTGTTACTTGACCGAGTTAATGCTGCCAACTTCACAGAATCAAAAGAATGGCTCTCAGTAAAATCAGAAAATGGAGTAAAATGGTTGGATAATTTTAAATCACTATATGATCAACATTTAAAAGGGTAATTCTCCTTTAAAAAGAGTCAAGTGTGAAGTTTCAATAATATTTCAATGTAATATTGATGCTAGCAAAAAAATTTGGTGCTTATGCATATCAGCCCTGACATTGAAATATTTAAAGAATGTATAAACTTTATTATGTACTCACGTGTTAGCTGAAAATAAGATTGTGCAGAAAAAAATACGCAAATTCATTCAGTAGTTATTTAATAATAAATAAAAAACGATTTTAACGATTTTATCACTCGGTAGATATTTCCACCATTTTGTATCTTAGATTTTCCAGTGGTCAAGGACGATAACTCATTTTCACGATTTCGGGGTTTGGGGGTCTCCATTGTTTACAAAAATGTCAAAATGTACGTAAACTCATTTTCTTTTTTTCTTATAATTAAATAACTACTGGATGAATTTGCGTAATTTTTTCTGCACAATCTTATTTTCAGCTAACACGTGAGTACATAATAAAGTTTATACATTCTTTAAATATTTCAATGTCAGGGCTGATATGCATAAGCACCAAAAATTCATTCTTAGGATGTCTTTGCGAAAACGTGAAAATACAATTCAATCAAATCTACATTTAAAAATAGAAAAATTAAACGACAAACTTATTACAATATAAAACTACATAAAAATAAGATTTAAACCAATACCGCCCTTCCTCTTTTTTTTAAAGTCGACTTACTTGAATGAGACTGAGTGGACGCTGCAAAACAGTTTTAACAGCATACACCTGGGAATGGTTAAGTTCAGGGAGACCAGCAGCGGTGAAGCGCTTCGGCAGTTGACATTTCAGTACTGTATCTTCTACTTCATGGCCAAGAAGTTTATGATAGATGTAACCCCAGACAGAAGTTTCATCAACTGCAAACGTCTTCAAAGCTGCTTGCATTCTAAGAAAAAAGAAAAAGAAAAGAGAAACATTTACTATCGATAACTCGCTGAATCATTGTGTCGATTACACGTGATTAGTATTTCTCGTACATCTGATTTGTCTTTTTGTGTTCAACAGGTTAATACTTTTGTTTCCCGTGGACAGTTATATTTTACACGAGAAAGATTAAAGAGATTGTTCTGGATATGGAAAGAATTGTGGGTAATTGATATGTACATAGAATACCTCACCCTTAATCGTATCAGTTTTTGATTTTTTAACTAGTGAGTCAATACTTATCAAAGCCTGAAGACCACTAGAGGATAAGTGTTAATGCTACTTGAATGTCTGTATAAACACCTCAGCACACAGACATTTTTTATAAGATGGTATTTTTTTTTTAGCTGGGGATCAATCTCACAAAGAACTAATCGCATTCTGCAATAAAAAAAATAAAAAAATTTTTTTAAAAAACTATTTCATCTTAACCGAATTAGTAACACGGGGAAACATTTTTTTAACTTGTTTTATTTAATGTTGGTGTAAACGTAGGAGTTTCACATGTTGGCCGGTCATAATTCAGGAAGGGGACATTTTGTATTCAGCACCGTCCTCTTCCGAAAGACATGCGCACGGAGTAACTGTCGTGCCTCTACACCACCTGCTTGCCCAGAGGTGGTCTTTTCGAATCAGTCAACATGGGAGTCGGACGTTTGTTCCACTTGTGATAGACGTTAGCTCTGAGGCAAGTAGCTTGGCAAAAATAGAGGTAAGCAACGCATAGTTCTCTAAACCTATTTGAACTTTTACTCTTTTATAATTTGCTTTGTTTTGTCTTAGAACATGTTTGTAAGACTTGTTTATTTTCATGTATTTCCAGTTTTACGGTGAAAGGATGTTATAGTTCAGCGTTGGCCACGTGCGCGCAAATAAATACATATTCATCAGTATAATTCGTGTTAGAGATCTTTGCTCCAGTTTGCTTGCTGTTACAGTTGGTACTAATTGATTGTTCGGCGATGGCTCGACCATTTCCAGTCTGCTCCGTAAATCGCAAACATTCGTGCTGATATGGATCTCCAGCTAAAGAAGCACGCATAAGGTAATTATCGTTTTTCAAAAGACCAAAAAAATAAATAAATAAAAAATAAAAAAAAAATAAATAAATAAAATAAAAAAATGTACCGATTTTAAATTTTATAGTTTCACTTCTGTTACGTTGAATAAGATCTTGCACATATCAATATTTTCAAGAGATATTTCATGTAGCTTACTGTGTAAAAGAACGACAAATACAAACTTTCACAGGTGATGACGATATATTTTTGACCGAAGAACGCTACGAAGAATAACTGCTTACCTATCAAATGAAGTCGACTTCCAGACAAAGTCTACGACAAAATTGTGCGTGCACTCCACGGGTACGCCAGCATTGCTCTTCAGTTCAATGGCTACTTCATCACTGTAATTATCGGGTATCTTTATGACATGCCCCACTCCAGACCAAGGTTTATGTAGCTCACCCAGATAACGCAATCGGAGCTCATCACCATGCATCAGTTTCATCTCCTCATTGGCCTTCGGTAAGCGGAAGTAAGCTATTCGCTTCTTGTTCAAACCAACATCCCAACGGACAACAATGTTATCCTGGGTCTGGGATTCTTTCAGTTTTTTGTCGTAATCTGCTTCCAGTTTAACCAGAGGACCAAAAATATTCTGATACTGATACGCATCATCATATCTGAAAGACAAAAGAAATAAATTATTAGACATTATCTAATATATATATATATATATATATATATATATATATATATATATATATACAGGGTGGGCCAAAATAAGGGTCCTATCTTTAAATTTGAATAACTTCCACAAAATAAAAGTTAAACTCACCAAACTTTATGTGTGTGTAGACTGACCCTTCCGAGATTTTTTGAAATAAACAAAACAAATTTTAGCCGAAAAACACTTCTTAAAACTTACAAAAACTAAAGTATTGTTTTTTACACTGTTTTGAGTTTTTTAAACAAAAATAATGTTTTCTAAATGAGGGTACGTTCCTTAGGGCTAATACGGCTCATGCTTGCTTCGGAAGGGGTCCTTTACTTATTCTAAAAAAAAAAAATTTTTTAAATCAATAAATAAAAAAGTTATGAATTTTTAAAAACAGGACCCTTATTTTTGCCCACCCTGTATATCTTTTGCGTATCTGAATGGTATATAATATACTAAAACATCATCTGGAATAAATAAAGACTTGCACATATGATCACGTTGACCCACCGGTTCCTGTTAGATCACCGAAGTTAAGTGATGTCGAACCTGGGTGACCATTTGGGAATACCAGGTGCTGTATGTGGCCTGGAGAGGACATGGGCTCTACCAGGTTTTGTCATGCCCACAGAAAAGTTACGACAGATAGAGTATCTGCCTGACTCCCCGACACCGTCCCTTAACATTATGGAATATCGATGGATGGATGGATGGAAACAATTTTCTAGTTATCTTTATATCATACTGCCCCACCTCTACTTCAGCGTTTAACGTATCTCTTTAACGTCAGATGTTGGTTGCACGTTGGTCATGGCGGCGCAAAGTCATTCTGTCCATGAAACTCATTTACGTTGGTTTCGATGTGTCATTTCTTGAGGTCATCTTTGACAGGATCATTCCAAGTATTTCCACCTGCATTTTCCTCGCTTATCCTCAATTGGGATGCGTGTACATATGTTTATCCAACCAGAGCTTTGTTCAACATGCTCATACCAGTGTAGGCCGTTGCAACGGTAAGCTAGGTCCAGTCTGGGCAATTTAGCATCAATAACAAGGAGTCAGAACTGTCGTCAAATTACACACCACAAATCCATTGCCATAAAATGCCATGCCTATGCAGTCCGTACACGAAAGATCAAACTCATATACAGGGTGGGCCAAAATAAGGGTCCTATCTTTAAATTTGAATAACTTGAATTTGAATAACTTCCACAAAATAAAAGTTAAACTCACCAAACTTTATGTGTGTGTAGACTGACCCTTCCGAGATTTTTTGAAATAAACAAAACAAATTGTAGCCGAAAAACACTTCTTAAAACTTACAAAAACTAAAGTATTGGTTTTTACACTGTTTTGATTTTTTTAAGCAAAAATAATGTTTTCTAAATGAGGGTACGTTCCTTAGGGCTAATACGGCTCATGCTTGCTTCGGAAGGGGTCCTTTACTTATTCTAAAAAAAAAAATTTTTTTAAATCAATAAATAAAAAAGTTATGAATTTTTAAAAATAGGACCCTTATTTTTGCCCACCCTGTATATATATATATATATATATATATATAGAAAATAAATAAATATATATCGAGAAAATAAATAAAAGTTATGCTTGTTCCTATTTATTTACCTCCTTACAAGGACAGAAACACAACATAGTTTTTTAAGATGGAGAAAATTCAGCTTCCCATAAAAGGGCATTCTGGATTGGGACAAAATTAAAATTGCCTCAGTACAGAAGGATTTCTCCTTCACTCATCTAGGACAGTAAAGTTTAAGTATAGTCTGTTCAATAGGAATGAATATGTCTACACGAAATAGCGTTTCAAGTAGCGACTTAGATTGTAACTCTTCACACAGTATCTCATGCACAAGAGTTTCAAAATTAAATAAAGTAACAAAGATACCTGGTATTGCCAGATGTAAGGGTGTTTCAAAATAATGTAAAAAGACGAACACAAAAAAGTTACTGTAACTGTTTTTATTTCTTTGAAGCAGCAGACAACGTTGTACTGCAGTATAAACAAGGTTACTTTTTTTTTTCCATTGGGTGTCAAAAAGATATGGAAGAGGTTCAACAGCCACTTGTTCCTCAAGTTTCAACATAAAAAGTTCTTGAATTTTTTTCTGACTCACAATATTGTTCGCAGAAGTACTACCAAACATCTGATGCTTTCAAAGTAGAAAAACAATTGCCAAAATCGTGCTTATTTGTTTAATTTTATTTTGATACACCTTTAGATCCAGTGCGACGTTGGGTATCTCTGCGTGTCTTTCAATAATAATCTACACACGTACAAACAGGATTTAAAAAAAAAAAAAAAAAAAAAAAAAAAAAAAAAAAAAAAAAATTGTCAATTATAAAATATAGAAATTATTTTTCACCTTAACAAAACTTGTTGAGGTTCTTCGTCAACACCTGGTTTCTCGAGATCTTCCAGTTTTGCATCAGGATTTTCCTTCAAAATAAAAAAGAAATTACTTAAGTACAAATTCGTAAATGGAGATTTTATTTCCTCCCAAAGAATTAGACATTGTTATCTTTTACTTTTAAAATATTTGAAAATGTAAATATGATTTGCCTGACAACTAGAGTTAACGATGAACAAGGTGATGACTCGAGTCGGTCCCAACTAAAGGTTTTTTGGACGCACAGATCAGAAATTTACTACTGCATCATTTTAGATTAGTGGCAGTCAGGAACACAGGATAGGCCATGGCCACCGAGAGTTGACAAGGCCAAGCAACTAACTTCCTGCCCCCCTCTGACGTCACTGCATTCCGTGTCAAAACAAGGACCGTAGTAATAACAATAAGAAGGCATTTCGGTCTGTAGTAACTCTCGGTGGAAACGGATAGGCTCACTCAATTGTAAACAAACTAAATGCTACAAGTCTTTATTAGAACCAGTAAAATGAATGCGATTACAAAACATTTGCTGAGAATACAATTTGTGTTTTATTACCATTGATTGATCTCTTCTTCCTAAACATTTGTAAAATGGAAAAAATTACCAAAGTTTCTGTTAACTTTGCGAGTCTTTAAATGGAATAAAATATATTCAACACAAGCTTAAAGAATAACTCCATATTAAGAAGAATTAAACTTATTGGAATAAACAAAATATAAAAGAAACCTAACCATACATGTGTTACACACACACACGTATGTATGTATGTGTGTGCTTCGGAATTTTTGAGATGATGGTTGATAATTGGTCGGACCCGTGGTGCAGTGGATATAGTACTAAGAATAATTCAGTTCTAAGTGACAGTCATCTGAAGGTTGAAGGTTCAATCCTCAGTGCGGGCGATATGAAGAATTGCCAATTACTGAACACTTCTTCCCAGTCATGGCAGATGGAACGAGAGCATGCTACCCCCGCGGATTTAATAAAGGGTTCCGTTCGAAATTCCGTCCAGATTTCCGAGTTCGACAGAAAGATTCACGAGTTCGACAAGGTACACCTGAAGAAGGTCGGAGGTTACATTGGCCGAAACGTTGTGATAAAAACACCCAAGATGAGAACAGTAGTCTGAATATACCAAATTCTACGATATATATATATATATATATATATAAAATTGTTTTTTAATAAATATTATTTTTAATATCCGCAGACATGTTTCACGTTCACTAACAATCGTCAGTGTGGTTATATACAACTGTTTCACCGGTCGCACGACTCAAACCTAATTACCATTTACCCGTCATGGTTCAACGCTTTAATCAATGCGATCGTCGCAACAATTGTACGAAAAGGGTAGAAATAAATTCTATTTCTCTTTTACAAACATAGTAAGCCTCATAAGAGTGTTCAATCTCTCGAGATAGAGAACTTTGTATTATTGCTTAGATAGAAGCTTTTTGATATTTCTATCAAAGCGCTTGCCCCTTAAAGGAGCTTAAACAACACATACACACACACACCACCAAAATTCAGCGACATTGAGTCTGGTCAGTACTAATTAAGTCACAAAAATCTCTACAAAATCAATCGTATAGAAAATGTGTATAGTTTCGATATAAAATGACCCAACGATGATTGACATGTCGTAAAACCAAACAATAATAACACATTGATTCAGTATGACCGAGCTGGTTGTGGTGTATAAAAAAAAAATAAATAAAAAATAAAATAAAAAAAAAAAAAAAGAAAGAAATTGGAGTCATCAGAGACCAAATTAGTGCATGGCTGGATTAAAAGCTTTTAATAGAAGAAAAAATTACTTTCATTGTTACTGATAAATATTTCAAAATAGAACTCTTGAATTAGGTGTCATAAATTATCTTTTTACGTTTTTCTATTATAATACCCGTGTGCTGTGTGCTGTATGTCTGAAAGGAACTGGCAGCAACTCAATCATCTGCACTCACTGTTCAGGTTGGGTCCACAAAAGGTGCAGTGGCATAAAGGGCTCTCTCAAAGCAGATCCTCACTTTATGTGCTTTCGTTGCACCGGCACGGCAAGACCAATAGATGGCAGACCACTGACGGAGATGGATACTGGTGACAACAAGCTGGAAGTAGTGACAGACTTTTGTTATCTTGGAGATGTGCTGTCATCAGGTGGAGGCTGTGAACTCGCGGCAGCTACACGTTGCAAGTGTGCCTGGAAAAAATTTAGAGAGCTGCTACCAATCCTGACAAACAAACACCTGCCAACAACTACGAGAGGGCGTGTATACTCCTCATGTGTCAGAAGTGTGCTGTTGTATGGCTCAGAAACTTGGGCTGTCTCTGCTGGCATACTAAAGAAGCTGCACCGTAATGACAGGGCAATGGTCAGATGGATCTGTTTGGTGAGGCCTGAACAGTACGTTTCTTTTGAATCCCTGCTCTCACAGGTCGACTTGAAAAGCCTTACGGACATCATGCGGAAGAACAGACTGCGTTGGTTGGGTCACATTGAGCGTAGCGATGGCTGGATTGCTAAAGTCCGAAAGTTGAATGTGCCAGCAGAGAACATCACCACTGGCAGACCCAAGTTGACTTGGGAGGACGTAGTCAAACGTGATAGGAAGGCCATGGGTATGGATTCCATCAAACCTTGCCAAAGACAGGAGTGGAGAGGAAGACTTAGATTTCGAGACTAGACAATCAGGCCCCACCCTCATCAGAGGATTAATTGTGGCCTGATTCAACAAATAAACCGGTTGATGATGATGATGATGATGATATTGATATATATGGAATAATCACATTGACACACCGGTTCCCATTAGATCACCGAAGTTAAGCGACATTGAGCCTGGTCATTACTAAAATGGGTGGCCATTTAGGAATATTAGGTGCTGTATGTGCTCTCCGCTTATCTTGGCATTGTTTCCAGTCGTCCTGGATTTCTCCTTGCCACTGGAATCAGGCAGGTGTTACTCAGAAGAGGTGTGGCTGGAGATTGCCTGACCCTTGCATGAGCTGTCATTCTTACAGGGGGTATCCATTGTCTCTCAAGATTGAACAGGGGCCATGAAGGGGCGGGGGGGGGGGGTTATATTGAAGCAGTTGGAAAAGTTTGCACATGAGAGTTTTTAAAGAAATTGTTCCTATTTACATAAAGTAAGACTAAGAATATATTAACCAAGGACAATACCTTTAACTTTCAAATTTCTCAAAATACGGAGTTTGTCCAACAGGTATCGAGGCTGAAAATGTATTCACCAAAGACAATGAATTAAACAGTTGTAATTGAATAGGTTTTTGCCGATGGGTCATTTTTTTTTTCCTTTCCAATTAACTTCTATTTTAACCATATATGTTATACAAACTGGGAAATGCCGAAATTTCTGTCAGTCGAGCTAAAACTTGGAAGCTACCAGAGATACACTTAAAAACCTTGCACATTCCCAACTTAATACGACTTCAAGCTGTTGCTTTGGGGGGGGGGGGGGGGGAACCTTCTAATACTTGTTTTTTTTTGGATCACCACGATCAAACTGGTGCATGGAAAAAAAAAAAAAAAAAAAAAAAAAAAACTTACATTCTTACTGGTAAATGAAAGAAAACGTTAAAACTATGTTAGTCGGACGACTTTATAATGGTCATTAAATTTTTTCTCTTCTTAGATTTGACATTTTAAATCAACAATCAAGAAACTAATTAGTATTACTGTTACCGAACAATTATTTAAGACAATTTACGACCGCCAGATTGTCTTAATTCTATAATAAAGAATAAACAAGCCGCGCATGCGTGGTCCCTCTCTGTATGTGACTCGATGTGGCGAGTGTAAAATGCAATAAATTTGGGCAATTTGGGGCATTTTTGACCCCCTTGGGGCGCGAACCAGAATTTTTCTGAGGTCAAGGATGCTCATTTTATATCCAGAACAATTGCCTCTACATTTTGGCCAAGTTTCAGAAAAATTGAATGTATGGATCAAACGTTATGGGAGGAAAGGGTTATTTTTTGCCATTTTAGGGGGCTTTTGACCCCCTGGGGGAGCGAACCAGATTTTTTCCAAGGTCAGCGATACTTATTTTCTATTAGGAACAATTGCCTCCACATTTTGGTCAAGTTTCAGAGAAATTGAATGGATGGCTGAAAAGTTATGTGGCAAAAAATGTCATTTTTTGCCATTTTGGGGCCTTTTGACCCCCTAGGGGGCTAACCAGATGTTTTTTCAAAAATCGGAGAATGCCACTTTCTAACCTGACCAAAGTTACAACTTCATGCAAAATTTCAGAGAAATTCAATGGATGGTTGCGGAGAAAAATCCGGACGGACACATGAACGGACGGACACACGGACGGACGGAAATGCCTCAAAACATAGGTCTCCCGATTTTATAAATCGGGGGACCAATAATATGGCTAGGCTTCTGAATATAAAAGGCAACAATGAAAATATCTAAAATAGAATAAACTTGAGACAAAGAAATTTTCTTCTCGAATATTAGTTTTCTAGTTGAAATCGATGACAGCAAATGAGAAAAGTAATTTGTTGTCCGTCTGAAGCAATGAACCAGACTAGAAAAGTAATTTGTAGTCCGTCTGAAGCAATGAACCAGACTAGAAAAGTAATTTGTTGTTCGTCTGAAGCAATGAACCAGACTAGAAAAGTAATTTGTTGTCCGTCTGAAGCAATGAACCAGACTAGAAAAGTAATTTGTTGTTCGTCTGAAGCAATGAACCAGACTAGAAAAGTAATTTGTTGTCCGTCTAGAGCAATGAACCAGACTAGAAAAGTAATTTGTTGTCCGTCTGAAGCAATGAACCAGACTAGAAAAGTAATTTGTTGTCCGTCTGAAGCAATGAACCAGACTAGAAAAGTAATTTGTTGCCCGTCTGAAGCAATGAACCAGACTAGAAAAGTAATTTGTTGTCCGTCTGAAGCAATGAACCAGACTAGAAAAGTAATTTGTTGTCCGTCTGAAGCAATGAACCAGACTAGAAAAGTAATTTGTTGTCCGTCTGAAGCAATGAACCAGACTAGAAAAGTAATTTGTTGTCCGTCTGAAGCAATGAACCAGACTAGAAAAGTAATTTGTTGTCCGTCTGAAGCAATGAACCAGACTAGAAAAGTAATTTGTTGTCTGTCTGAAGCAATGAACCAGACTAGAAATGTAATTTGTTGTCCGTCTGAAGCAATGAACCAGACTAGAAAAGTAATTTGTTGTCCGTCTGAAGCAATGAACCAGACTAGAAAAGTAATTTGTTGTCCGTCTGAAGCAATGAACCAGACTAGAAAAGTAATTTGTTGTCCGTCTGAAGCAATGAACCAGACTAGAAAAGTAATTTGTTGTCCGTCTGAAGCAATGAACCAGACTAGAAAAGTAATTTGTTGTCTGTCTGAAGCAATGAACCAGACTAGAAAAGTAATTTGTTGTCCGTCTGAAGCAATGAACCAGACTATAAAAGTAATTTGTTGTCCGTCTGAAGCAATGAACCAGACTAAAAAAGTAATTTGTTGTCCGTCTGAAGCAATGAACCAGACTAGAAAAGTAATTTGTTGTCCGTCTGAAGCAATGAACCAGACTAGAAAAGTAATTTGTTGTCCGTCTGAAGCAATGAACCAGACTAGAAAAGTAATTTGTTGTCCGTCTGAAGCAATGAACCAGACTAGAAAAGTAATTTGTTGTCCGTCTGAAGCAATGAACTAGACTAGAAAAGTAATTTGTTGTCCGTCTGAAGCAATGAACCAGACTAGAAAAGTAATTTGTTGTCCGTCTGAAGCAATGAACTAGACTAGAAAAGTAATTTGTTGTCCGTCTGCAGCAATGAACCAGACTAGAAAAATAATTTGTTGTATGTCTGAAGCAATGAACCAGACTAGAAAAATAATTTGTTGTCCGTCTGAAGCAATGAACCAGACTAGAAAAGTAATTTGTTTTCCGTCTGAAGCAATGAACCAGACTAGAAAAGTAATTTGTTGTCCGTCTGAAGCAATGAACTAGACTAGAAAAGTAATTTGTTGTCCGTCTGAAGCAATGAACCAGACTAGAAAAGTAATTTGTTATCTGTCTGCAGCAATGAACCAGACTAGAAAAGTAATTTGTTGTCCGTCTGAAGCAATGAACCAGACTAGAAAAGTAATTTGTTGTCCGTCTGAAGCAATGAACCAGACTAGAAAAGTAATTTGTTGTCCGTCTGAAGCAATGAACCAGACTAGAAAAATAATTTGTTGTATGTCTGAAGCAATGAACCAGACTAGAAAAGTAATTTGTTGTCCGTCTGAAGCAATGAACTAGACTAGAAAAGTAATTTGTTGTCCGTCTGAAGCAATGAACCAGACTAGAAAAGTAATTTGTTGTATGTCTGAAGCAATGAACCAGACTAGAAAAATAATTTGTTGTCCGTCTGAAGCAATGAACCAGACTAGAAAAGTAATTTGTTTTCCGTCTGAAGCAATGAACCAGACTAGAAAAGTAATTTGTTGTCCGTCTGAAGCAATGAACTAGACTAGAAAAGTAATTTGTTGTCCGTCTGAAGCAATGAACCAGACTAGAAAAGTAATTTGTTGTCCGTCTGAAGCAATGAACCAGACTAGAAAAGTAATTTGTTGTCCGTCTGAAGCAATGAACCAGACTAGAAAAGTAATTTGTTGTCCGTCTGAAGCAATGAACCAGACTAGAAAAGTAATTTGTTGTCCGTCTGAAGCAATGAACTAGACTAGAAAAGTAATTTGTTGTCCGTCTGAAGCAATGAACCAGACTAGAAAAGTAATTTGTTGTCCGTCTGAAGCAATGAACCAGACTAGAAAAGTAATTTGTTGTCCGTCTGAAGCAATGAACCAGACTAGAAAAATAATTTGTTGTATGTCTGAAGCAATGAACCAGACTAGAAAAGTAATTTGTTGTCCGTCTGAAGCAATGAACTAGACTAGAAAAGTAATTTGTTGTCCGTCTGCAGCAATGAACCAGACTAGAAAAATAATTTGTTGTATGTCTGAAGCAATGAACCAGACTAGAAAAATAATTTGTTGTCCGTCTGAAGCAATGAACCAGACTAGAAAAGTAATTTGTTTTCCGTCTGAAGCAATGAACCAGACTAGAAAAGTAATTTGTTGTCCGTCTGAAGCAATGAACTAGACTAGAAAAGTAATTTGTTGTCCGTCTGAAGCAATGAACCAGACTAGAAAAGTAATTTGTTATCTGTCTGCAGCAATGAACCAGACTAGAAAAGTAATTTGTTGTCCGTCTGAAGCAATGAACCAGACTAGAAAAGTAATTTGTTGTCCGTCTGAAGCAATGAACCAGACTAGAAAAGTAATTTGTTGTCCGTCTGAAGCAATGAACCAGACTAGAAAAATAATTTGTTGTATGTCTGAAGCAATGAACCAGACTAGAAAAGTAATTTGTTGTCCGTCTGAAGCAATGAACTAGACTAGAAAAGTAATTTGTTGTCCGTCTGAAGCAATGAACCAGACTAGAAAAGTAATTTGTTGTATGTCTGAAGCAATGAACCAGACTAGAAAAATAATTTGTTGTCCGTCTGAAGCAATGAACCAGACTAGAAAAGTAATTTGTTTTCCGTCTGAAGCAATGAACCAGACTAGAAAAGTAATTTGTTGTCCGTCTGAAGCAATGAACTAGACTAGAAAAGTAATTTGTTGTCCGTCTGAAGCAATGAACCAGACTAGAAAAGTAACTTGTTATCTGTCTGCAGCAATGAACCAGACTAGAAAAGTAATTTGTTGTCCGTCTGAAGCAATGAACTAGACTAGAAAAGTAATTTGTTGTCCGTCTGAAGCAATGAACCAGACTAGAAAAGTAATTTGTTGTCCGTCTGAAGCAATGAACCAGACTAGAAAAGTAATTTGTTGTCCGTCTGAAGCAATGAACCAGACTAGAAAAGTAATTTGTTGTCCGTCTGAAGCAATGAACCAGACTAGAAAAGTAATTTGTTGTCCGTCTGAAGCAATGAACTAGACTAGAAAAGTAATTTGTTGTCCGTCTGAAGCAATGAACCAGACTAGAAAAGTAATTTGTTGTCCGTCTGAAGCAATGAACCAGACTAGAAAAGTAATTTGTTGTCCGTCTGAAGCAATGAACCAGACTAGAAAAGTAATTTGTTGTCCGTCTGAAGCAATGAACTAGACTAGAAAAGTAATTTGTTGTCCGTCTGAAGCAATGAACCAGACTAGAAAAGTAATTTGTTGTCCGTCTGAAGCAATGAACCAGACTAGAAAAGTAATTTGTTGTCCGTCTGAAGCAATGAACTAGACTAGAAAAGTAATTTGTTGTCCGTCTGAAGCAATGAACCAGACTAGAAAAGTAATTTGTTGTCCGTCTGAAGCAATGAACCAGACTAGAAAAGTGTAATACAAACCTTCCAAAGTTCTTCTAGTTTATTGATTTGTTGAGCAGAGATTTGTCGAGCTCTAAGTTGTTCTTGGTCAGATGGAATCTTCACCAACCAGCAGAGAAACTGACGATCTTGGATGAGGGGCTGCCACTGACTTGGATCCCTAAAAGTAAAGGAAAAAGTGTTTAGATAAAAAGAATTTTGTAAACTTTATAATTCTGTTATGATACAAACACAGAATTGTATAAATTAGGACAAGAAAATATTCCAAATCAACTATGAAAAGAATAATTTACAGTCAGTTTCAATTCTTTTTTTTTTAATTGCCTACTCAGACAGAACATATGATTTGCAAACTGTTTAAAAAAAAAAAAATTGAATCAACTATATACATGCATTAAAAATATGAGCTTTTAAAAATATTCCAATTGTTATATTTTTAAAAGCCCATATTTTGGTCAATGAGGTCTCGTTTAGCAGAGAATGTGTTCTGTGAATTAAGTCAAATTTATGAATAGTGAGGGAAAGTTGTTTTAGAATCTTTATTTTTAGTTTGAAACTATTAAACAGGTTTCTATTTTATCTCCTGCTTTTTAATTAGATTACTATTGAACAATGAAGACATACTATTTAAAATTTGTATTAAAATTAAAAAAAATAAAACTACAAGTTATTAGAGACATACAAAGGATTATGGCAAAGAAAATTTGTTGAATAAAGTTGGTTTTTTTTTTTGGGGGGGGGGGGGGGGGAACTTATTCAAAAATTAACATTTATACATTTTTTTCACTATTCATAAATTTGGCTCACTCCATTTAACACACTATGACTCAAGGAAAATCTTCATTGGCTAAAATGTTCCCTCTACCAGTCGTTAACAATAAGATTTTTTTTTAATAATATTCATAAACCGTCAAATATTTCATCCAATCTCGTTCATATATATATATATATATATATATATATATATATATATATGAAGAAGAATGGAAAGGAATTAGAGAAGCAAAAGCCAAATCATAATTCAATTGCTCAGAGCAAGGTATATTCCGCAAAAAAGGCAATTTATTCAAGTTAAATTTTCCTTAAGCCAGGCTTTTCAAAGATCAAAATCTTATCATCAGAGGAAGTCGCTGGGATAGATAAGTTGGCAAAGGCCAAGATTTAAAATTTGAAAAAATAAAATAAAAGTTGTAGGGGAAGAAACACAGGGCAAAATTCTGCCCGAATGCAAGCAAATGTCCGATTGCTAAAAAGTCTGGTGTCGAAAAGTCCAGCAGAGAGAATGAGATGTAGATAGGTAGGTCGTTAAAAGGCCCGAAAGGTTGTGAGAGAGGATTCAAAGTTAAATTCCAAGAAGCCACAACTTCAGGTGCGGCGAAAATAGAAAATCCAAAGGGTAAAATGTCCAATAAGAGGTACGCTCGTGGATGCAGGCAGGCAGGCTCAGAAGAGAGTGAGGTGGAAAATATTCGCCATTAACAATACTTCCTGGGCAGAGATGTCAAAGAAAATGCTTTAAAATGGGAAAAAAAGCAGCGAAAATAATTTAAAGTTAGCCCGAAGAGAAAGCCGGCTTGAAAATGAGGAAAGGCAGAAACTCTTGTGCGACCAGTAGGCAGGGAGGGAAGTTCGCTTTTAGTACACCACTTTATATATATATATATATATATATGATTAAGTGTAGTTCCTGTCTGTTCATGAACTCCTCTGCGGCTTTTGGCGATATAACCATATATATTTTTAAACTACATTACTCAGGGTACTTGGATAAGTATAGTTCCTTTTGATCAAACGAAGATACAATATTATCATATGATCTCTGTTGTTCACGTTTGACATTCTTAAGAAAGAAGTACATTTTACTTTATTATATTGAGAACTTGAAAAATAAATTAAAATAAAGACGCAAATTTTAATAAGAGGCCCAGAGATGCGGGGGATAATAATGTACAGTAGATGATGTTATAAAATGATGGTATCATTCATCAAATCAGATTCCTTTATCTAGATAAATCAAGCCCCATGCAGGAGGACCATACGATGCAGCTTGAAAGATATTGCAGAGTACAACACCAATGCAAAAAACTGCATAAAAAAGTGGGAAACTGTCGTATGACCACATGCTTCAAAGACATGCAAAGAAGATTCCCCCTCCCCCGGTCTAGTATCGTCGATAACATCAAGACGAATTTCAACTTGACTGCGATAAATATGTCTCAATCAAGAAGGATTAAACGTAAAAAGAAGAGGAAGAAAAATGTTTATACTTTTGACAAGGGTGTATATCACCGAAAGTACGCAAGTTTTTAAAGTAAATAACTAATTTATTTTAAAAAACAAATAAATGCACTGTCCAGGTTTTCAAAATATTCTCCTTATTATTGCCATTTCATCAACGTTTCCAAGTGTGACTTTTCATTCTTATATATATATATATATATATTTATATATATGAGAGAGAGAGAGAGAGAGAGAGAGAGAGAGAGAGAGAGAGAGAGAGAGAAAGAGAGAGAGAGAGAGAGAGAGAGAGAGAGAGAGAAAGAGAGAGAGAAAGAGAGAGAGAAAGAGAGAGAGAAAGAGAGAGAGAAAGAGAAAGAGAGAGAGAGAGAAAGAGAGAGAGAGAGAAAGAGAGAGAGAGAGAAAGAGAGAGAGAGAAAGAGAAAGAGAGAGAGAAAGAGAGAGAGAGAGAGAGAGATACTTTAAAGATATAAATAATATATTTAACTAGTAGACTATCAAGATAAAAACAAAGCTCAATATAGTGTATAGAGCAATTGTGGTAATGGTCCCCTGAGGAGAGGATTTTCTTTGAAAACTCATGAGTTAAGGATGCAGTATCCCTCCTTGTTTTTAAACTTTAATAAAATCTGATCAATTTCTCATTTTATTATGTCATTCAATCCATATATATATATATATATATATATATATATATATATAACTCCAGGCATTTTCTAGCCTATGCTTAATTATATTCTGTAAAAATATTTTTGTTTTATAAATGCTAAATGAAATTTGTCAATATGAAGTCTTTACGGGTTTTTAGGGTATAAGAATTAAAGAAAGAAATTTTTCATTAAGAAAAGTTAGAGACAAAAAATGAAAATAAAGATGCCATGAGACAAGTATTTAAGGTTTTAGATATTTTACTCACCAATTCATGTCTTTTAAACTGCTTAACGTGGCGCATGGTTGTCGACATAATAGCACAACCACAGAATCTGCTTTCGCTGGAATAAAACCAAGCAAAAAGACATTCCTGCAACCACAATTATAGCACTCCAGAACTGTCTCGCCAAGTGGTCCATCTTTGTGAAGAGTAACTTCTTTGGCTTTGGCACGCACCAAGTGATTAATTATATGACTGAAATTAAAAATTAAATAAATACATTGAGAAAAATAACATTTTGTAAGTGACAACTATTTTGACAAGAACAATTTTCTTTCGATGTTTGAAACAAAGCAAACATGAATAGGTGGTTTCTTGACCTAATCTTGCTGAATTGAAATTTTTATTAATATTTACTTTAGGAAAATCCTAAAAAAAAAAATTTAAAAAAAACAAACTTTATCCCATAAAACCATATATATATATATATTATTTAATAAAAAAATTACTATTTATGTTTCTTTATGCTAACTCCAGACTAATTGCAAAATAGCTCTATTTGTTTACACTAGTCAATATGTTGTTTGGAAATATTTCAAGATGGCCATTCTACAAGGGTTTATACATTCTGTTTTGGGATTGAATGAAATTTTTTAAAATAAAATAAAATTTTGAAACAAATTTGTGGAAAAATAAAATTAATAATTTTAAAAGGATGAAATGTTAGTTCCAAAATTCGTAATTTCCTTTTTTCAAATTGTGCCGAGATAAATATAAAAAAAATGTAATTTCTTCAATCCCAGAATGCATCAGTCAAGAGATGTCAAACTTTAAAGGAAAAAGGGAAGTCCATTTGCTCACCTGCCAGAGGTATTACCACGCCCATTACAAAACCATTTCTTTGTTGTGTTGCAATAAACAACACATGCAGGATCATGAATTCCACAATATCTGAAAAACAAACATTTTATTAGAGATTCTTTTTCAATATTGAAAAGAATTTATATTAAAACAAGCCATATTTACCCGGTGCTGCCTGGGTGAAAACGATATCAGGTGCAGAGCTTAGCTATAAAAAAAAATTTTTTTAAATACATTCAAAGTCACATACTAGTTGAGGATACACAGCACTTCCACTTAATAACCTTGTTCTCACCTCCCAGGATGTGGACCTGAAGATTAATTTTTTAAAGCATAAGCAGATCAACGCCAGTTTCCTGAAGGTACAATAAAAACCATCAATTACCACTTTCCATCCTAAACTCACTCTTAAAATACATGAAATTATAGCAAAGCCGTCGAAGACATAATATTCAAAGTTTTACTGTTTTGCTAAAATGTAGACGAATTCTAATGATTTAATCCTTTAAACTGCTGATTATATAATTTCATTAGAAAAAAAAATAGAAAAGTAAAATGGTGTTTTGATAACTAAAAAGATAGGAAAATATATTTGAAACAGATCAAACTACGAACAAAGGAAAATGAAAAATAAAGTAAAAAAAATAAAAAATAAAAAAAAATAACTAATTAAAAAAGTAATTGAAAGTCATTTTATAAATAACTAGTGAGACCTGTGTCCCGGCATTGCTTGTGAAAAATTGAGGAAACTTAGAATCACAACTCACTGAAGTAAATTGTTTGCTTGGCCACGATGTGTGTGTGTGCCCCCCACACACGCATATATCGTGGCCAAGCAAACCATTTACTTCAGTGAGTTGTGATTCTAAGTTTCCCGAATAAGCTTACAATATAGAATTGGATCGCATCTCCCAGAAATAAATTGCCCAGAAAAGATTGGAAACATTCTATTTATCCAAAATTCTAAGTTTCTCTCCACAATATAAAAAATTTCTAAATAGAACTATGGTTTATAAATTTTTTAACCCCCCCCCCCCCAAAAAAAAAAAACCGCTGAATTAGAACGAATAGCGAATAATGAGATTCACTTTCCAAATGATAACCTTAATTGAAAAGTTAAAATATTATTTGCAATATGAGGTAAAGTTTTAAAAGAAATAAAAAAAAATAGTGGTTGTGATATTTTGAAAACTAAAAAGAAAAAAAAAAAAAAGGAAATGACTGAAATGTTTATGAAATGAAATTATTTCCTCAAAAAGGATTTAAATGCAACAGCATAAACTGCAATTCTTTTTTATTTCAATAAATATTCAATTAATAGTAATAAATAAAACAAACAATAATTCAAGTCATGTTACGCCAAGAAAAAATCCACACACAGCTTTATTAATCTAGAAATTTAAAATAAAACCATAGCAACCATAGATTAAAATAACATTAAAAAAAAGACGAGACTTATCAAAATTCTGGGTGACGACAGAATAAGCACTTTTAAATAAAAGCAAATTATCTTCAGATCAAAACATGAGATTCCCACTAAAAACCAAAATATCATTACAAAATGTAGCATAAAATCTACTTTTATTTAGATAAGTCCTTGGTCAAATGAAGATCACTGAATGGCATGGAAAACTTTCAGCTTTCTGAATGGCATACCCGAGGAAAATAAAGTTTATAAATATTTTGTTTTGTTCTCACTTGTCTCCTCATTGATGGGGACGAAGCCGGTGGCAAAAGGGAATAAATGTCAAATGCTCGACTCGGCTCCCTTACTAATGCTTATTGTTAGAAGAAAAATAAATATTTATAATCGGCCATCGATGTAATTTTCAACACGTTTCAAAATTAATCTGTAATCATCCAAACATTCAAGAACCTTAAATTGACATCTCCACTCAGGACATGACATCAGTGAATGGAAATTATTGATTTAACCGAGTTGTTAAGATAATTAAGACACTATAACTACAAGGACTGTGCAGCATTGAATTGTGAAAACATTGCTCTTATTTAGACATGCAGTCAAAACGTTATCAGCTGGATTTCATGGAGACGCACTCGCTAAGAAACTTTGCCTCGTCGTCCTAATTTAAAACCAACGAGAAATTACAAAGAAAAAAAAATGTTAAACAGGTTTAAAAAAAAAAAAAAATTAAAAAAAAAAAAAAAAAAATGGAGGATGGAAATGACAAGTTTTCAGCACATTTTGCCCCTTCACAAATCCAAAATGCCACCAGAAAACAGCTGTTCAAAATGATATAGGAGGTGACAGTTTGCAAATAGCATAAGAGGCAAGTGAAGGCCAGAGAAATCAATTATCACAAATCAGCAATAAATGGAACAGCATTAACAAAAATTGCAGACAACAAAAAAGTGTCTGATCTTGCATTACATACTTTTTTTTTTTACTAAGAATCTGGGACTTATACTTTGAGATTTTTTTTTAGCAAGCAATACTGAACATGCATTTCATAGAAACCTATAACTTACTATTACGCGTCATATATATATATATTATAATATAAAATGAAGTAATAAAATAAGGTGTCAATCAAATTTTATTAGAATTCAAAGTTCAAGCAAAGTATCCTTAAGTCCTTAGCTCATGTGTTTTCAAAGATAATTTTTCTCTTCAGAGGACCATTACCGCAGTTATACTACTACAGGTAATAAAATTACGCTTTGAAAATATATAAAATTATATACACAAATACATAATACATAACATCAAACATATCAACCCAAAAACATACTTTTTGTTGAATCCATACAGTCCATCCAGGTATGGATTCAACAAAAAGTATGTTTTTGGGTTGATATGTTTGATGTTATGTATTTTTATGTATTTGTGTATATATTTTTATATATTTTCAAAGCGTAATTTTATTGCCTGTAGTAGTATAACTGCGGTAATGGTCCTCTGAAGAGGAGAATTATCTTTGAAAACTCATGAGCTAAGGACTTAAGGATGCTTTGCTTGAACTTTGAATTCTAATAAAATTTGATTGACACCTTATTTTATTACTTCATTTTATATTATAATATTAATGCTCTATCCAGTATATTGAGCTTCAGTTTTTATCCGGATGTTTCACTAATTATAAGATATTAGTTGACGCTTATATCTTTTGTTGGATTGCTTTATATATATATATATATATATATATATATATATATAATCACAGAAACTATTTTATATAGGACCCTCATCTCAATAACTTGAATAAAAATTTAAAAAATACACAATACCCAATTAAAAAAATGACCAAGACTTATTTCATATTTTGAGATCAATATCTTATATCATTAAGACAAGAGATTTGTTATCATTTAAATCAAATTTCGGAAAGAACGATATCCAAAGCCATGAATTTACACATGTTTCAAGAGGAGTTTAATAGCAAACATGGATGAGTCAGCAATTAATAGATATTCCCAGAATCCAAACTTAAAATGTCAGTAATTCAGATGGACACAGTGAAAAACTTCCCATGGAATATATAATCAATATTATAATTACAAACCATAATTATAAGTTAAGGAATCCAAATCGTGTTTGGATGCTTAAACCCTTGGACTTATAATTACGGTTTGTAATTATACTTAATAATTTTTAAATACTGGAGGAGACCAACAAAGTTTTCGAAGATGAAAAGCAATTTTCGTTCAAGTCACAATTGAATCATTTTGAAAGGATAACAAGTTTTGCCAGCAGATTCTTGAGCACAATAACTGGAATGTTGCCTTGTTGGCATGAAGGTGTCTGTGAGAACAGAAGACGACTCAAAGAAGCAGAACATATGTTAGGCGACAATGACCTAGTATAGAATTCAATACAATATGGGAACTTATAATTATAAATAATAGATAAGTAGTGATCTAGAGTGATAAGTAGTTAGATCAAAAACATAAATAGGTTTAAGGCTCCCAAAATTCATGCTAGAATTGTCCGCAAGGACCCGTGGCGCAGTGGATATAGTACAATTCAGTTCTAAGTGACAGTCATCTGAAGGTTGAAGGTTCAATCCAAAGAATTGCAAATTACTGAAGACTTCCCATGCTACCTCCGTGGATTAAAGAGTTCTATTTGAAATTCTGTCCAGATTCCCAAGTACGACAAAGTACACCTGAAGAAGGTCGGAGGTTACATCGTCTGAAACATTGTGATAAAAACACCCAAGATGAGAACAGTAGTCCGAATATACAAAATTCTATTCTTTAAATAACTGGAATGTGAGATGATTGCCACTAAGTGGGTTCAAGGTTTGGAAGGAGTGTCTTATTGACTCCTGTGCCAAAAGAGGTTTAAAGACTATAAATTTACTGAGATTTCTTTCAATACCACCCAAAATTGAACATTGTAAAACCAATAAAAATAATTGATGTGGGTGCAAAGGGATATAACACTCCTAATTTAGTCCCGGGCTTCTTCTGCTTGTATAAAAAATAAAGCTGGACATTACACTGTTCAATGTAATTATGTACTGAAATCTTATAAACTGCCCCTTTATGAAAATAAAAAAAATCTTTCATTGTAGAAAATGTAAATTCTTGTTTCAATCAATTGTCATTCATACTGTATTCCAACAACTGGGCAGAGATAGCAGATAGAGAGTTTATATATGAATTCCATGAAAAATGTCAGTATACTGAAATCATATGCCCTTAATAGGGTTAAGATGAAAATTCATATACACTAAATGTACAAAAGCAAGGAAATTCCCAAATTTTTACACTTTTATTGTCATTAAGGGTATGCGAGCACAACAGGGCTTTGTAATTTACTGGTAGGAATTTTTCTTCAGTGCACCTCACACACTTCATCCACTCATGCATACAGATTTATACTGTATTGATGTGATAATGAAATGGTTTGGTTGATATGTAGTCATACCCTTAATGACAATAAAAGTGTAAAAATTTGGGAATTTCCTTGCTTTTGTACATTTAGTGTATATGAATTTTCATCTTAACCCTATTAAGGGCATATGATTTCAGTATACTGGCATTTTTCATGGAATGTCACTACTTTTGTAAAGGCTATGCCTCAAGACAATGGTCATTTTTAAAGTTTTTGGGAATTTTCTGGAAAACTAAGGTATATGGTAAACTGAAATTAAAATGCCATCAACTAGACCCTAGAACCTCTATCTCTGCCAAAAAATCAGCTGAATCCATCAAATAGTTGATGAGATACAGGGTGGCACACACGTACGTACGTACACACGGATAACACAAAATCACTCCTGACCTTTCTGAATCTCTGGGTTGCCTTGACTAATGATGCTGAAATTTTACACACTTATAGAACCTATCAAATGAAAATTTTGTACAAAGTTTTAAATAATTTGGTTTATTGGTTTTTGAGTTATGACTGATCAAAGAAATGAGATTTCTAGCATAAGTCGTTTTTGAAGTCTATTAAGGGATAGAGCGCTATAGCGCCTCCCTTGATTACAGGTTCTTAAGGTTAAATCTGAGAAGTAAATCAATTTATTTTCAAGTCTCCCATTCTTAGTCTATTGAGTAATTGACTCCTTTTCTAGAACTAGAAATGTACAGATACAACATCCAGATTTCATTGTTGGGGTTCAGAAAATAAAGAGAATTATTGTCAACTTTATCCAAATAGATGAGACAATATATTTGGTAAGAGATAATTAGCCAAAGGTTCGTGTTCATGTTCAATTAAAGTTTTTTCAGTGAAATCAAAGTTTTTTTAAATATCTATTATATAAAGTAATCTCGATTTTCCCCTGTACAAGTCAACATTATAGAAAACAAAACAGACACTACATACAATTCCAACATAATCGGGCTTCATGCCACTAACTCATGTGTGTTTTCGGAAATTACCAGTTTCATCTGATTATATAATCTCCTATATTACATCCTACTTAACTTACTCTCACAAAACAAACATACTTATGGGGGTAGGAGTAACTTTCACCCACACACAAAAAACTACTAACACTCCCCCATCAAATACCGGAAAATTTTATTTATCGGATAATTTTTCCCGCACTGTTTATTATTGTTTCAGTTACAAAACAAAATATGGGTCGCTCCCTACATAGGCCACTCAGCCAACAATTACGGTGTTATGATTGGCTGGGTACCTTCATGTTCTGGAATAATAGAATATAATTTAGGAACACTACCTAAACACCAACTTAAATTTAAACATGGCGTCTCCAACTTTTCAATTCAGTAATAAAAAAATTATAAAAAATTAAAAAAAGCTTTCAATAACTGAAACAACTTTAATATAAATTACTCTCAAATCAGCATATACATAAAACATGTTCGAACATTCACATACAGAACAATCGCTCTCTCAAATTCAGTTTCGTTCTTAATATCGTTATGAAATTATTCTAAGAATAACAGAATACGTATTGAAAGACTAATATTGCTGAACGAGCAGTTAAGGACATTACATACTTCTAGCATTCCCAGGCTATCGGAAAATATTGTGCGACATTTACTTTGTTTTATTTGTTCAATCCGCAATTTCTGGGCCAATTTTAAAAAGATGTACACGGTTGGAAAGAAAAGAAAATAATCTTTCCGAATATGTCATTTGTATGTGATTTTATCCATTGAATTATTTTTTTTTATTACTTTATGCATTGAGTTATTTTTTATTTTATCCATTGAATTATTTTTTTTTTTATTACTTTATGCATTGAATTATTTTTTATTTTATCCATTGAATTATTTTTTTTATTACTTTATGCATTGGATTATTTTTTATTTTATCCATTGAATTATTTTTTTTATTACTTTATGCATTGGATTATTTTTTATTTTATCCATTGAATTATTTTTTTTATTACTTTATGCATTGGATTATTTTTTATTTTATCCATTGAATTATTTTTTTTATTACTTTATGCATTGAATTATTTTTTATTTTATCCATTGAATTATTTTTTTTATTACTTTATGCATTGGATTATTTTTTATTTTATCCATTGAATTATTTTTTTATTACTTTATGCATTGAATTATTTTTTATTTTATCCATTGAATTATTTTTTTATTACTTTATGCATTGAATTATTTTTTTATTACTTTATGCATTGAATTATTTTTTATTTTATCCATTGAATTATTTTTTTTATTACTTTATGCATTGGATTATTTTTTATTTTATCCATTGAATTATTTTTTTTATTACTTTATGCATTGGATTATTTTTTATTTTATCCATTGAATTATTTTTTACGAGTTAAAACGGTACGTATTTCAAACGGCCAAAAGTCGTTAGTTTGTGTTTTAATGTTAAAGCAGCAAATCTTTATGAATATTGTTGAAATTATACAATCAACCAGAACACACCTTAAACTACAACCAGAATGTTGAAGTTTTCTTCTCAGACCATTTGAAACGGAAATACGAGCGGGTAAACTTAACAGAAGATTCTTAAAAAATTATATGGTACGCAAATCATTCACAAGCACTTGTTAATAGAAAATAGACTTAGAATTATTTTGATATATAATCTGTGAATTTTTAATAATTCTTTAATGTCTGGAGAATTTGTGAAACTTTTTATTTGGGAAAAAACAAATTTAAAAATCAGGTTTTTTTTGTTGTTTTTTTGTCAAGAAAGGGCCAGGCCATGGATACGGTAATAACCTTTACAACGGTTTCACCGAGCACACTAGAGGGAAAAAAAAGAAAGAAAACTAGCCAAGCTAGCGAAAGAGGGGCAGGGGAGGCACTCCAATTCTTTCTTTTTTCATCTCGTGTTTTGTTGACAGAAAGTTTGTTTCACTTTTTCTTAGTTGTTTTCTGTCTCATGTAATGACACCCCCCCCCCCGTAACTTTTATTTAGAAAAATAGTGTATCTTTAAATAAATGTGCGAAATTCGTAACTAGAAGTAATTTAAATGAAAATGAATTAAAAATAAACTAAGTTTTAGGGCATTTTTAACGAGAGTGAACAGAACAAAAAAGGGAATGAAAAACAAAACAAATGAGCAACAAATAATTGTTACCAAAAGCAAGATAAGTTACTATTCTACCTACCTAGATAAGTTTATTTGTGTTTTAACTTATTTTAAAAGTTTTTTGTTTTTTTGGTTAAAAACAAACATGGTATTGACTCTTCAGTTCGAACAAGAAAAACAACGTTATTCCTTTGTGACGTCATAAAGGATTTGCCTAGTTTCTTCCAACATCATTTAGCAATGTCATCCAGTGTGCATGGAGACAAACAAACATACACTATTTCGGAAATTTATTTCTATTTTGGGCATGAGGGGTAGGGGAGGTCAACATGTTGCCACTGTACAAATATGTGTCACGGTTAGCTGTCTGGTTGTGTGTTCTGTTTTCCGGAGGGGGGTTCAGCAGCATCATCGTTGTAATGAAGTCTAGAGGTGACGTCATAGCAGTGTAGCCTCGGATTGGATATTGTTCCCTATGTCATCACACTCTACTTTTCCCGCTTTTTATTCAGTGCCGACTTGGGAGCAGAAGAGAGAAGTTCATTGCCAACGGACTCTGTCTGTTATTTAAAATGGACGTAAAATATTTGGATATTTTCTACTCGTCCTTAGAATAAGAACGTTTTATTTTGAAGTTCAGGGTATCTGAGAAGCCCTATGTTTAACGAAATATTTTTTCCCTTGAAGGGATCAACTTTATGACAAAAAAGTGTTTTTTTGCTGTGTAAAGACAAGCGTCTTTAAAATTTAAAGAAAATTCCCAAATACTGCCCTTTAGAGGAAGGACGTTTCAGGAGAATTTCATTTGAGAAGTTATTTCAAGAACTTGGAGATCCTTAGAATGAAAAGTGTCGAAAGAAAGATAAAGAGGGACATTTAAAACGGACATTTCAAAATAAAAAAAAACTAGTCAAAACTATGCCGGAGACGATTCGTCAACCAACTGCTACGGTCCTGTATATTTTGAGTTTTGTTTTATTATTTTATGCCCCTTTGAGACCCCTTTGTTAAATTTATAAGAAGACTTCTTTGGTCTTTATTATATGTTTTTATATGAACACAAAAAAAAGGAATTAATTTTTTCCAGTTCGTTGTGCCAACGATCTTTACCCCTATGTGATTTTTCATGTCATAAGTTTTTTTTTGCCTTGGTTACTAAGGGTTAATGTAGTTAACCTAGCTTTGGGAATTAAAAGCAGCCAGCCCCCCCCCATTTTAATGTTAATAAAACTATATTTTAACACAATCGAACCTCTTATTTTATCTTTTCCTCTTGTCATGTTATCTTTTAAGCTGTGTTTTTAACCCCTTTTGTTACTACCAAATTCAGATTTTGCTAACGAACGCGAAATTACAAAAACTATAACAAATAACGTCCACAGTTTTAATAGTACATTATATATATTTATATATATATATACACACACACACACACACACTTTGTATGTGTCACATGTTTATCCCTCGCTATATTTCTTTATACAAAAAAACCCTGAATATTTACCTCTAATTCTCTAAATAATGGGTTACAGCATAGAGATGAGTACAATTTGAGTGCAGAATCTGAAATAACATACAATTTTACATACGAATGCCAAATTCTATCAAAATTGCTCCAAAACTAGAGAAATAGTGAAGAAATTAATAAATTTCTTGTAAATTGGTCTGTGATTTCAAGTATTTTTTCCATATTATGAAAATGTAAATTTTGAACCCCGAATTTCTCAGCTTTACATTCTTATAACTTTTGAACCATTAGGGATATTTGAATAATTCAAACCGTTTTGAACTCCATTTACTGAGCATTAAATTTTTATAACTTTTGAACCATTAGGGATATTTGAATAATTCAAACAGTTTTGAACTCCATTTACTGAGCATTAAAGTTTTATAACTTTTGAACCATTAGGGATATTTGAATAATTCAAACCGTTTTGAACTCCATTTACTGAGCATTAAATTTTAAAAACTTTTGAACCATTAGGGATATTTGAATAATTCAAACAGTTTTGAACTCCATTTACTGAGCATTAAAGATTTATAAATTTTGAACCATTAGGGATATTTGAATAATTCAAACAGTTTTGAACTCCATTTACTGAGCATTAAATTCATATAACTTTTGAACCATTAGGGATATTTGAATAATTCAAACAGTTTTGAACTCCATTTACTAAGCATTAAAGTTTTATAACTTTTGAACCATTAGGGATATTTGAATAATTCAAACAGTTTTGAACTCCATTTACTGAGCATTAAAGTTTTATAACTTTTGAACCATTAGGGATATTTGAATAATTCAAACAGTTTTGAACTCCATTTACTGAGCATTAAAGTTTTATAACTTTTGAACCATTAGGGATATTTGAATAATTCAAACAGTTTTGAACTCCATTTACTGAGCATTAAAGTTTTATAACTTTTGAACCATTAGGGATATTTGAATAATTCAAACAGTTTTGAACTCCATTTACTGAGCATTAAAGTTTTATAACTTTTGAACCATTAGGGATATTTGAATAATTCAAACAGTTTTGAACTCCATTTACTGAGCATTAAAGTTTTATAACTTTTGAACCATTAGGGATATTTGAATAATTCAAACAGTTTTGAACTCCATTTACTGAGCATTAAAGTTTTATAACTTTTGAACCATTAGGGATATTTGAATAATTCAAACAGTTTTGAACTCCATTTACTGAGCATTAAAGTTTTATAACTTTTGAACCATTAGGGATATTTGAATAATTCAAACAGTTTTGAACTCCATTTACTGAGCATTAAAGTTTTATAACTTTTGAACCATTAGGGATATTTGAATAATTCAAACAGTTTTGAACTCCATTTACTGAGCATTAAAGTTTTATAACTTTTGAACCATTAGGGATATTTGAATAATTCAAACAGTTTTGAACTCCATTTACTGAGCATTAAAGTTTTATAACTTTTGAACCATTAGGGATATTTGAATAATTCAAACAGTTTTGAACTCCATTTACTTAGCATTAAAGTTTTATAACTTTTGAACCATTAGGGATATTTGAATAATTCAAACATTTTTGAACTCCATTTACTGAACTCTTTATAACTACCATGATTAAATAATCTAAAATAATTTTTAAAATCAACTGGGAATGCTAATACTTCTAGCTAAACAGAATTCGTCTTATTTTTTATTTTTCAAAATAGAATTAACGTTACATTTGCAGAATGATAAAGGGGGTTGTCGTTTTTATGTTTACAAATTTTCTAATATTATTCATTCTAGAGTTTTAATGTTGTTCATTCTGTTATGCAGAATAGCAAAAGAATGCAAACAGATCACAGTTACTGACCTCGAGGGGAAAATAATTGAAGGATTTAACTTTACAACAATAACACTTAGCATATCAATACAGAAAAAAATAATCTTAAAATTAATCCAATGTTATTAATTTACGTGACTTTTCTGTCTACCCAAGTTTATTTTTTTTTCATTGTTTTCCATAATTTTGTATTACATACGAAAACATTGCTTATTTGCATACAAATCAATGTCAGCTCTTGGTGAGTGCTGTCACATAACCCATCGTCCTACGAAAACATTGCTTATTTGCATACAAATCAATGTCAGCTCCTGGTGAGTGCTGTCACATAACCCATCGTTCTACGAAAACATTGCTTATTTGCATACAAACTAATGTCAGCTCTTGGTGAGCGCTGTCACATAACCCATCGTCCTACGAAAACATTGCTTATTTGCATACAAACTAATGTCAGCTCTTGGTGAGCGCTGTCACATAACCCATCGTTCTACGAAAACATTGCTTATTTGCATACAAACTAATGTCAGCTCTTGGTGAGCGCTGTCACATAACCCATCGTCCTACGAAAACATTGCTTATTTGCATACAAACTAATGTCAGCTCTTGGTGAGCGCTGTCACATAACCCATCGTCCTACGAAAACATTGCTTATTTGCATACAAACTAATGTCAGCTCTTGGTGAGTGCTGTCACACAACCCATCGTCCTACGAAAACATTGCTTATTTGCATACAAATCAATGTCAGCTCTTAGTGAGTGCTGTCACATAACCCATCGTCCTACGAAAACATTGCTTATTTGCATACAAATCAATGTCAGCTCTTGGTGAGTGCTGTCACATAACCCATCTTCCTACGAAAACATTGCTTATTTGCATACAAATCAATGTCAGCTCTTGGTGAGTGCTGTCACATAACCCATCGTCCTACGAAAACATTGCTTATTTGCATACAAATCAATGTCAGCTCTTGGTGAGTGCTGTCACACAACCCATCGTCCTACGAAAACATTGCTTATTTGCATACAAATCAATGTCAGCTCTTGGTGAGTGCTGTCACATAACCCATCGTCCTACGAAAACATTGCTTATTTGCATACAAATCAATGTCAGCTCTTGGTGAGTGCTGTCACATAACCCATCTTCCTACGAAAACATTGCTTATTTGCATACAAATCAATGCCACCTCTTGGTGAGTGCTGTCACATAACCCATCGTCCTACGAAAACATTGCTTATTTGCATACAAATCAATGCCAGCTCTTTCACATTTCCAACAGCAAATTCTTCTGTTACCAAATCAGCAACTTCGTGATTTTAAACTGGATAATTCTGTCGGAGAAAATCGAGAATTGTGCCGATTCATCAGAAAGTTTGTGTTGCCATTCCGGAAAATATAAGTAAATAACTTCCTTTATTCCATACTTTAAGTTGTTTCTTTCTTCAATACGTACTCTTGCCTAATACTGTAGTATCACACCCTTCGTCGTTTAGAGGTGGGTGGGGTACTTTTCTTTTTAATGCAAATAAAGCCAGGCGGCTTGAAAGTTCTTTTGTCAATACTTTTACAGTTAATGGACCGCGTTTAAACAGACTTTTCATCAGCATATTCCGGCAGCTTACGTAAATCGCCAGTGAACAAAAACTGATTTATTGGGAAGGAAACAACAATTAAATAGAAGAAAACAGTGATTGTATAGTAATTTGAATGAATATTTACAAAGCCATTCTTAACATGGGGGGGGGGGGGGTCTTCATTAACTATTCTGTACTTTCACTTAATTTAATAAACAGAAAATATCTTATATATAAGATTTAACATCGAAATTCTATCTAAAAAAATAGCAGAAGTACCACATTTTTTGGTTCTGAAAAAATAAAAAATAAATAATTAAAAATTAATCTAAAAATATGTATTTTTTGGGTAAACATAGATTGATGCCCCACAACATAATGCGATAAAATATTGAGCATAGGTGATAAAAAAGGTGATATGGTTTTTTGTTTTTTTAAATAATATTTAATGACCAACCATTTTGAGTAAAAATCTAGTCATTATTACATATGTAATCAAAAGAAAAACACGTTTGAAATGTGTAAGTAGGCTACAAGAATGGAGTCTACCAGACCGGAAGTACTGCCCTATATAAACACGGTGCATAGTTAAACGAAACCAGCATTTTCGTTAACCCAGGAAGCAATAATGCGATAAAATATTTTTATAGTTCACTCCAAGACTTCACTTCGTTTCAGTAATCATTGTTTAGGATGAAAAATATGTCAAAGAAATTTTGATGAAAATACTATTAAAACGTCCTTAACCTATTACTACATAATAATACATAGATTTTAATCCAAATACGTTTCTCATTTACTAATAATTTAAACAAAAAAAAAAACAAACAAAAAAAAACATTTTTACGGCCTCTACAATTTTTTTTATCACATATATTGTGGGATTTCGATCTACATGCTTACTATTTTTTTTAATAAACTTTAAACATTAACAAAATTTCAAAAAAACAACACTAATGGTAAGTGTAATTTCTTTCTTGAAGTGAGACTGTCATATAAGTATAACTGCAAATCCCTTTTTAAATGCTTTGTTTGGAAGCAATATTTTCCTTATAATTATTTGACCCGAGTGAAATGGGCCACCATGCATTTTTACATATTTATTGAGTCTAGCAGGAGAGTGGTACATGACTCCCATCAAGGTCGAGTTTGGGTTGTTGTTGTTGTTTTGCAATATTCCAGGTGTGACTGTGTCTAAACATTGTATTACTTCATTTTATGTTTGTTTCACATTTGGCACCATAGCATATCAGTTCGTTGATAAGTGACATCTGTGACGAGTATGTGGGTTACCAAGAGTTAAAATGGATGCAAGAGTAAATTAACTTCATCTAATATACGTGATGTGTTGATGACAAAATACTTAATGATCTTTACAGTGATTTTTAAACCCTATTCACCACGGAATTTCTTTATTCAACAGTACTTAAAACTTGCGACATTTTAGTACTAGAGGAAACATTACGATGCATTCACTTCATTTGACTGACTGCTGAGAACCCATTTGCTACCCATGGCACATTTTCCCCATCATGTACGCAGTTTTGGGGAAACGCCAAAAAGTGGCACATTTCACCCCGGTTTACTCTCAACATAAGTTGTTTGAGATTAAAAAAGTAACTCAGTTCAGTTTAACCCCTCAAATACCTCAAATTCTACTTTGTAAAAATACAAGCAAGTAGATGTTAAAATAAGGTCACCCATTATTTAGACACAACAAAGTAACAGGGATAGACCACCCTATAAAAAAGAGTAGGATAGGAAATAGGAAGTAAAATCAAGCAAACCGTTGTTTGTGAGACTGACGATGAAACGCGGAAGCCTCTGTGTAGCTTAATTGCCATAAATATATTTTCATAACTTACTACCTAGCTCTAATCATGTATCGAGCATTGTTGAAGTAAATCCTGAAAATTGATACATAAAAAAATTATATCTCCTTTTAACATTTTATGTGGATACATAAAATCTGCAGATTCGAGGCTGACTCTGTGAACCGGGTTCGTGCCTCCCGACCGTCTGAAATTGTTACTTTCCTGCACTGATGAGAGCAATAAGCTTGAAACGCTAGCGTCTGTAGGTATTAATAATTTAATATTTATTTATAAATATTATATATATATATATATATATATATATATATATATATATATACATATAAAATAAAATTTTAAAAATTGAAAGACTACAAAAATGTAAAAGGATTTTAAATTTAAATTCTATCACCCAAAAATTAACTGGTGCCATATTTATTGAAAAAAAAAAAAAAAAAAAAAAAAAATGATGCCATGATATGGTGTTTCACTCAATACTTAACATGTCACTCATTATTTGTTATGATAGCCTCCATATTATATGCATTTATTTATGTCCAACATAAATGACTGTTGTACCGTAATAACACCCCTCACTTCAATAAAGAACTAAGTCCAAAACGGACTATAAATAGTTTATATTTGTTATATGAGCAGTTATAAAGAAGATATAGTTGTTTATCAAGCTCGTGTTTAAGTGTATTTATTTTATTAACCGTTGCAGTATGATAAAATTGATTTGCGATGAGCAAGGAATTTTATATTGACCTATACGGTAATAACAAAATTATAAAGATGCAAAGGTCACTAAGTTTTTAAAAATTATGGAGAACTTCAAACATTTTATGTTGGAATTTTTAAACCAACAAGTAAAAACGCATAGTCAAGATCTGGAAAAACTAAAAAAAAAAAAAACAACAGCAAGGAAACTAACAGGAGAAATCGTTTTTAAAACTCTTGAAAAATGTTCTTGAAAGAAACCGAACAAGATAGTGAAGTCTTTTTCTCACTATTCTGTAATAAACTCGATTGCAGAATTTAGATACAGACCAGAAAAGATCACATTTGTAGCATATTTTTGAAGATACAAAGAAATCTTGAAAAAACATTGTTCTACATGGTCAGATGAGAAAAAATATTTTTGAAGATACAAAGAAATCTTGAAAAAACATTGTTCTACATGGTCAGATGAGAAAAAATATTTTTGAAGATACAAAGAAATCTTGAAAAAACATTGTTCTACATGGTCAGATGAGAAAAAATATTTTTGAAGATACAAAGAAATCTTGAAAAAACATTGTTCTACATGGTCAGATGAGAAAAAATATTTTTGAAGATACAAAGAAATCTTGAAAAAACATTGTTCTACATGGTCAGATAAGAAAAAATATTTTTGAAGATACAAAGAAATCTTGAAAAAACATTGTTCTACATGGTCAGATGAGAAAAAATATTTTTGAAGATACAAAGAAATCTTGGAAAAAGATTGTTCTACATGGTAAGATGAGAAAAAATATTTTTGAAGCTACAAAGAAATCTTGGAAAAAGATTGTTCTACATGGTAAGATGAGAAAAAATATTTTTGAAGATACAAAGAAATCTTGAAAAAACATTGTTCTACATGGTCAGATGAGAAAAAATATTTTTGAAGATACAAAGAAATCTTGAAAAAACATTGTTCTACATGGTCAGATGAGAAAAAATATTTTTGAAGATACAAAGAAATCTTGAAAAAACATTGTTCTACATGGTCAGATAAGAAAAAATATTTTTGAAGATACAAAGAAATCTTGAAAAAACATTGTTCTACATGGTCAGATGAGAAAAAATATTTTTGAAGATACAAAGAAATCTTGAAAAAACATTGTTCTAAATGGTCAGATGAGAAAAAATATTTTTGAAGATACAAAGAAATCTTGAAAAAACATTGTTCTAAATGGTCAGATGAGAAAAAATATTTTTGAAGATACAAAGAAATCTTGAAAAAACATTGTTCTACATGGTAAGATGAGAAAAAATATTTTTGAAGATACAAAGAAATCTTGGAAAAAGATTGTTCTACATGGTAAGATGAGAAAAAATATTTTTGAAGATACAAAGAAATCTTGAAAAAACATTGTTCTACATGGTCAGATGAGAAAAATATTTTTGAAGATACAAAGAAATCTTGAAAAAACATTGTTTTACATGGTCAGATGAGAAAAAATATTTTTGAAGATACAAAGAAATCTTGAAAAAAAATTGTTCTACATGGTCAGATGAGAAAAAAAAATATTGCTTCGGAAATTCACAGCTATTGAACATGAAGAGTATACTAATTTACATACAAGAAATCCAGGAAATATTTTGTTTCGGGAAGCCATTTTGTTATTGACAAAGATTTTTGGCGAAAGGAGTTCACTTTTCATCCCACATTGTCAATGGCTCAATCTAACCAAAAAGGATTCAGATGATGATACTACATTTGCAAGCATATTATATAAGTAATGAAACGTGTTCAATTGTCTCATATTTGTGCAAGGCTTTGCGCCTCCAAGAGACGCTGAAATAAGATCATGTCTACTGTCACAACCAGAACAAAATTACGAGTTAAGATTACAAAATATAGTGGAAGAATGAACAGTAAATCTACACAATGACACTACAAAACTTGGAACGAGAGATATTTCAGATTTACATTCATTTGAAAGAAAGAAACAAGGGGAAAAAACTGATTTCAAAATGAATCCTTGTTATGGATGTGATAAAAAAAAAATTTTTAAAAGAAAATAAAAGTGTTATAATTGTGGCAATAATAGGAGACATGTATAAAAATTTTTTTTTAGATACTTTGAACAGAAAACGCATCTACTGCAACACAAAAAAATTTGTGAATATAAATATGGAAGACACAAATGCTAAATTTCAATTAGAAACAGGATCTGATTATCAGCAGATCAATATTAATTAAGTATTCTTTGTAGTTAAAGAAAACAATTGAACCGTTTAGAAAAAATGAGTTCTAAGTAAAACAGACTATAGTGGTTGGGTGAGTCCTACAGTTTATGTTAACAAAAAAAAAAAATTAAATGGAGGAAAATTATTTCCAAAATTTGATTTACCAGATATATATATATATATATATATATATATATATATGCAGAGGTAACAGGAATGAAGGAAAATAAAATTTAAAAAATATGGCTCTAAGCTAATTGATGAATGCAATTTTATTTTAAAGGATGAGACGTCAGACCCAGCCAGATCTACATCAATAAAAAACATCTGCCTCCAAAAAGTGTCAACAATGCAAGCTTTCGGAATTTGCAAATTATTACAGCAATTTTATTCCTGGAACGTACACAGACTAATGTTGCATCCTTGTGCCTGTTTTACAAGTACTTTAATGGATTGTGCTCCAATAAACTTGCTGCACTAGTGCCCTGTGATGTAAATTTACTAGACCAACCAGACAATCAGCCAAATCCCATCCATTCACTGTGGACGTCCCCAGATAAATAAGAGCCTTCTACTCCAATAGTTTCTTTCCTCGTGCTGCCGGCTTCTGGAACTCCCTCCCAGCTCCCTGTTTCCCCCGACTGCAGAAATTTAAAACTAATGTAAACAGACATCTCGCTGCACGGCTCCCAACTTCTGATGACTCCCAAAACCTACACCATCTTTCTCAGTAGCCCCCTTACGTCTACAGTGGCGGCCTGTCTTGTTTGGGGTGAACTATGTTAAAAAGAGTAAAAAATAAAAAATCTTAGTTGCTTCAGACACCTAGATGAGCTAGTCATGTCTGGCAAGGATATAAAAATCCCTAGATTGATGTGGAGACAATAGGCTGGCAGTTTAACATTGAACAACTAGGTGTATGGACACAATGAAAAGGGAGGGATTCACTTGGATTGATTTTATTGGACTAGGAATTATATGATCTACAAGGAAATCAGATAAAAATTAAAATAAAAATTAATCTTGTTAAACCGAGCATTATGTTGCGACTAGAAAACAATGAAGTGTCGACTGAAGTATAACTGTTCAATGTGGCACAAACAAATAGTACAAAATAGAAACAAGTGTAACAATGGTCGAAAACTAACAAATAGTACCAAATAGAAACGAGTGTAACAATGGTCGAAAACTAACAAATAGTACCAAATAGAAACGAGTGTAACAATGGTCGAAAACTAACAAATAGTACCAAATAGAAACGAGTGTAACAATGGTCGAAAACTAACAAATAGTACCAAATAGAAACGAGTGTAACAATGGTTGAAAACTTACAGATAGTACCAAATAGAAACGAGTGTAACAATGGTTGAAAACTAACAAATAGTACCAAATAGAAACGAGTGTAACAATGGTTGAAAACTAACAAATAGTACCAAATAGAAACGAGTGTAACAATGGTTGAAAACTAACAAATAGTACCAAATAGAAACGAGTGTAACAATGGTTGAAAACTAACAAATAGTACCAAATAGAAAAAAGCGTAACAGTGGTTGAAAACTAACAAATAGTACCAAATAGAAAAAAGCGTAACAATGGTTGAAAACTAACAAATAGTACCAAATAGAAACGAGCGTAACAATGGTTGTAAACTAACAAATAGTACCAAATAGAACTGAGCGTAACAATGGTTGAAAATTAACAAATAGTACCAAATAGAAATGAGTGTAACAGTAGTTGAAAACTAACAAATAGTACCAAATAGAAACGAGCGTAACAATGGTTGAAATTAACAAATAGTACCAAATAGAAACGAGCGTAACAATGGTTGAAAACTAACAAATAGTACCAAATAGAAACGAGCGTAACAATGGTTGAAAACCAACAAATAGTACCAAATAGAAACTAGCGTAACAATGGTTGAAAACTAACAAATAGTACCAAATAGAAACGAGTGTAACAATGGTTGAAAACTAACAAATAGTACCAAATAGAAACGAGCGTAACAATGGTTGAAATTATCAAATAGTAACAAATAGAAACAAGCGTAACAATGGTTGAAAACTAACAAATAGTACCAAATAGTAACCAGTGTAACAATGGTTGAAAACTTACAAATAGTACCAAATAGAAGTGAGCGTAACAATGGTTGAAAACTAACAAATAGTACCAAATAGAAACGAGCGTAACAATTGTTGAAAACTAACAAATAGTACCAAATATAAACAAGCGTAACAATGGTTGAAAACTAACAAATAGTACCAAATAGAAACAAGCGTAACAATGGTTGAAAACTTACAGATAGTACCAAATAGAAACGAGTGTAACAATGGTTGAAAACTAACAAATAGTACCAAATAGAAACGAGCGTAACAATGGTTGAAAACTAAAAAAAAGTACCAAATAGAAACGAGCGTAACAATGGTTGAAACTAACAAATAGTACCAAATAGAAACGAGTGTAACAATGGTTGAAAACTAACAAATAGTACCAAATAGAAACAAGCGTAACAGTGGTTGAAAACTAACAAATAGTACCAAATCGAAACAAGCGTAACAATGGTTGAAAACTAACAAATAGTACCAAATCGAAACAAGCGTAACAATGGTTGAAATTAACAAATAGTAACAAATAGAAACAAGCGTGACAATAGTTGAAAACTAACAAATAGTACCAAATAGAAACGAGCGTAACAATGGTTGAACACTAACAAATAGTAACAAATAGAAACAAGCGTAACAATGGTTGAAATTAACAAATAGTACCAAATCGAAACAAGCGTCACAATGGTTGAACACTAACAAATAGTAACAAATAGAAACCAGTGTAACAATGGTTGAAAACTAACAAATAGTACCAAATAGAAACAAGCGTAACAATGGTTGAAAACTAACAAATAGTACCAAATAGAAACGAGCGTAACAATGGTTGAAAACTAACAAATAGTACCAAATAGAAACAGGTGTAACAATGGTTGAAAACTAACAAATAGTACCAAATAGAAACAAGCGTAACAGTGGTTGAAAACTAACATATAGTACCAAATCGAAACAAGCGTAACAATGGTTGAAATTAACAAATAGTAACAAATAGAAACAAGCGTGACAATGGTTGAAAACTAACAAATAGTACCAAATAGAAACAAGTGTAACAATGGTTGAAAACTAACAAATAGTACCAAATCGAAACAAGCGTAACAATGGTTGAAATTAACAAATAGTAACAAATAGAAACAAGCGTGACAATGGTTGAAAACTAACAAATAGTACCAAATAGAAAGGAGCGTAACAATGGTTGAACACTAACAAATAGTAACAAATAGAAACGAGCGTAACAATGGTTGAAATTAACAAATAGTACCAAATCGAAACAAGCGTCACAATGGTTGAACACTAACAAATAGTAACAAATAGAAACCAGTGTAACAATGGTTGAAAACTAACAAATAGTACCAAATAGAAACAAGCGTAACAATGGTTGAAAACTAACAAATAGTACCAAATAGAAACGAGCGTAACAATGGTTGAAAACTAACAAATAGTACCAAATAGAAACGAGTGTAACAATGGTTGAAAACTAACAAATAGTACCAAATAGAAACAAGCGTAACAGTGGTTGAAAACTAACAAATAGTACCAAATCGAAACAAGCGTAACAATGGTTGAAATTAACAAATAGTAACAAATAGAAACAAGCGTGACAATGGTTGAAAACTAACAAATAGTACCAAATAGAAACGAGCGTAACAATGGTTGAACACTAACAAATAGTAACAAATAGAAACGAGCGTAACAATGGTTGAAATTAACAAATAGTACCAAATCGAAACAAGCGTAACAATGGTTGAACACTAACAAATAGTAACAAATAGAAACCAGTGTAACAATGGTTTAAAACTAACAAATAGTACCAAATAGAAACAAGCGTAACAATGGTTGAAAACTAACAAATAGTACCAAATAGAAACGAGCGTAACAATGGTTGAAAACTAACAAATAGTACCAAATAGAAACAAGTGTAACAGTGGTTGAAAACTAACAAATAGTACCAAATAGAAACAAGTGTAACAGTGGTTGAAAACTAACAAATAGTACCAAATCGAAACAAGCGTAACAATGGTTGAAATTAACAAATAGTACCAAATCGAAACAAGCGTAACAATGGTTGAATACTAACAAATAGTACCAAATAGAAACAAGCGTAACAATGGTTGAAATTATCAAATAGTAACAAATAGAACTGAGCGTAACAATGGTTGAAAACTAACAAATAGTAACAAATAGAAACAAGCGTAACAATGGTTGAAATTAACAAATAGTACCAAATCGAAACAAGCGTAACTATGGTTGAAATTAACAAATAGTAACAAATAGAAACAAGCGTAACAATGGTTGAAAACTAACAAATAGTACCAAATAGAAACAAGCGTAACAATGGTTGAAAACTAACAAATAGTACCAAATAGAAACAAGTGTAACAATGATTGAAAACTAACAAATAGTACCAAATAGAAACGAGCGTAACAATGGTTGAAAACTAACAAATAGTACCAAATAGAAACAAGCGTAACAATGGTTGAAATTAACAAATAGTACCAAATAGAAACGAGCATAACAATGGTTGAAAACTAACAAATAGTACCAAATAGAAACGAGCGTAACAATGGTTGAAAATTAACAAATAGTACCAAATAGAAATGAGTGTAACAGTGGTTGAAAACTAACAAATAGTACCAAATAGAAACGAGCGTAACAATGGTTGAAAACCAACAAATAGTACCAAATAGAAACAAGCGTAACAATGGTTGAAAACTAACAAATAGTACCAAATCGAAACAAGCGTAACAATGGTTGAAAACTAACAAATAGTACCAAATCGAAACAAGCGTAACAATGGTTGAAATTAACAAATAGTAACAAATAGAAACAAGCGTGACAATAGTTGAAAACTAACAAATAGTACCAAATAGAAACGAGCGTAACAATGGTTGAACACTAACAAATAGTAACAAATAGAAACAAGCGTAACAATGGTTGAAATTAACAAATAGTACCAAATCGAAACAAGCGTCACAATGGTTGAACACTAACAAATAGTAACAAATAGAAACCAGTGTAACAATGGTTGAAAACTAACAAATAGTACCAAATAGAAACAAGCGTAACAATGGTTGAAAACTAACAAATAGTACCAAATAGAAACGAGCGTAACAATGGTTGAAAACTAACAAATAGTACCAAATAGAAACGAGTGTAACAATGGTTGAAAACTAACAAATAGTACCAAATAGAAACAAGCGTAACAGTGGTTGAAAACTAACATATAGTACCAAATCGAAACAAGCGTAACAATGGTTGAAATTAACAAATAGTAACAAATAGAAACAAGCGTGACAATGGTTGAAAACTAACAAATAGTACCAAATAGAAACAAGTGTAACAATGGTTGAAAACTAACAAATAGTACCAAATCGAAACAAGCGTAACAATGGTTGAAATTAACAAATAGTAACAAATAGAAACAAGCGTGACAATGGTTGAAAACTAACAAATAGTACCAAATAGAAAGGAGCGTAACAATGGTTGAACACTAACAAATAGTAACAAATAGAAACGAGCGTAACAATGGTTGAAATTAACAAATAGTACCAAATCGAAACAAGCGTCACAATGGTTGAACACTAACAAATAGTAACAAATAGAAACCAGTGTAACAATGGTTGAAAACTAACAAATAGTACCAAATAGAAACAAGCGTAACAATGGTTGAAAACTAACAAATAGTACCAAATAGAAACGAGCGTAACAATGGTTGAAAACTAACAAATAGTACCAAATAGAAACGAGTGTAACAATGGTTGAAAACTAACAAATAGTACCAAATAGAAACAAGCGTAACAGTGGTTGAAAACTAACAAATAGTACCAAATCGAAACAAGCGTAACAATGGTTGAAATTAACAAATAGTAACAAATAGAAACAAGCGTGACAATGGTTGAAAACTAACAAATAGTACCAAATAGAAACGAGCGTAACAATGGTTGAACACTAACAAATAGTAACAAATAGAAACGAGCGTAACAATGGTTGAAATTAACAAATAGTACCAAATCGAAACAAGCGTAACAATGGTTGAACACTAACAAATAGTAACAAATAGAAACCAGTGTAACAATGGTTTAAAACTAACAAATAGTACCAAATAGAAACAAGCGTAACAATGGTTGAAAACTAACAAATAGTACCAAATAGAAACGAGCGTAACAATGGTTGAAAACTAACAAATAGTACCAAATAGAAACAAGTGTAACAGTGGTTGAAAACTAACAAATAGTACCAAATAGAAACAAGTGTAACAGTGGTTGAAAACTAACAAATAGTACCAAATCGAAACAAGCGTAACAATGGTTGAAATTTACAAATAGTACCAAATCGAAACAAGCGTAACAATGGTTGAATACTAACAAATAGTACCAAATAGAAACAAGCGTAACAATGGTTGAAATTATCAAATAGTAACAAATAGAACTGAGCGTAACAATGGTTGAAAACTAACAAATAGTAACAAATAGAAACAAGCGTAACAATGGTTGAAATTAACAAATAGTACCAAATCGAAACAAGCGTAACTATGGTTGAAATTAACAAATAGTAACAAATAGAAACAAGCGTAACAATGGTTGAAAACTAACAAATAGTACCAAATAGAAACAAGCGTAACAATGGTTGAAAACTAACAAATAGTACCAAATAGAAACAAGTGTAACAATGATTGAAAACTAACAAATAGTACCAAATAGAAACGAGCGTAACAATGGTTGAAAACTAACAAATAGTACCAAATAGAAACAAGCGTAACAATGGTTGAAATTAACAAATAGTACCAAATAGAAACGAGCATAACAATGGTTGAAAACTAACAAATAGTACCAAATAGAAACGAGCGTAACAATGGTTGAAAATTAACAAATAGTACCAAATAGAAATGAGTGTAACAGTGGTTGAAAACTAACAAATAGTACCAAATAGAAACGAGCGTAACAATGGTTGAAAACCAACAAATAGTACCAAATAGAAACAAGCGTAACAATGGTTGAAAACTAACAAATAGTACCAAATAGAAACGAGCGTAACAATGGTTGAAAACCAACAAATAGTACCAAATAGAAACAAGCGTAACAATGGTTGAAAACTAACAAATAGTACCAAATAGAAACGAGCGTAACAATGGTTGTAAACTAACAAATAGTACCAAATAGAACTGAGCATAACACTGGTTGAAAATTAACAAATAGTACCAAATAGAAATGAGTGTAACAGTGGTTGAAAACTAACAAATAGTACCAAATAGAAACGAGCGTAACAATGGTTGAAATTAAAAAATAGTACCAAATAGAAACGAGCGTAACAATGGTTGAAATTAACAAATAGTACCAAATAGAAACGAGCGTAACAATGGTTGAAAACTAACAAATAGTACCAAATAGAAACGAGCGTAACAATTGTTGAAAACTAACAAATAGTACCAAATAGAAACAAGCGTAACAATGGTAGAAAACTAACAAATAGTACAAAATAGAAACGAGCGTAACAATGGCTGAACACTAACAAATAGTACCAAATAGAAACAAGCGTAACAATGGTTAAAAACGAACAAATAGTACCAAATAGAAACAAGCGTAACAATGGTTGAAAACTAACAAATAGTACCAAATAGTAACCAGAGTAACAATGGTTGAAAACTAACAAATAGTACCAAATAGAAACAAGTGTAACAATGGTTGTAAACTAACAAATAGTACCAAATAGAAACGAGCGTAACAATGGTTGAAAACTAACAAATAGTATCAAATAGAAACAAGCGTAACAATGGTTGAAAACTAACAAATAGTACCAAATAGAACTGAGCGTAACAGTGGTTGAAAACTAACAAATAGTACTAAATAGAAACGAGTGTAACAATGGTTGAAAACTAACAAATAGTACCAAATAGAAACAAGCGTAACAATGGTTGGAAACTAACAAATAGTACCAAATAGAAACGAGCGCAACAATGGTTGAAAACTAACAAATAGTACCAAATAGAAACGAGCGTGACAATGGTTGAAAACTAACAAATAGTAACAAATAGAAACGAGCGTAACAATGGTTGAAAACTAACAAATAGTACCAAATAGAAACCAGTGTAACAATGGTTGAAAACTAAAAAATAGTACCAAATAGAAACAAGCGTAACAATGGTAGAAAACTAACAAATAGTACAAAATAGAAACGAGCGTAACAATGGTTGAAAACTAACAAATAGTACCAAATAGAAACAAGCGTAACAATGGTTGAAAACGAACAAATAGTACCAAATAGAAACAAGCGTAACAATGGTTGAAAACTAACAAATAGTACCAAATAGTAACCAGTGTTACAATGGTTGACAACTAACAAATAGTACCAAATAGAAACAAGTGTAACAATGGTTGAAAACTAACAAATAGTACCAAATAGAAACAAGTGTAACAGTGGTTGAAAACTAACAAATAGTACCAAATAGAAACGAGCGTAACAATGGTTGAAAACTAACAAATAGTACCAAATAGAAACAAGTGTAACAATGGTTGAAATTAACAAATAGTAACAAATAGAAACAAGCGTAACAATGGTTGAAATTAACAAATAGTACCAAATAGAAACGAGCATAACAATGGTTGAAAACTAACAAATAGTACCAAATAGAAACGAGCGTAACAATGGTTGAAAACTAACAAATAGTACCAAATAGAAACGAGCGTAACAATGGCTGAAAACTAACAAATAGTACCAAATAGAAACGAGCGTAACAATGGTTGAAAACTAACAAATAGTACCAAATAGAAACGAGCGTAACAATGGTTGAAAACTAACAAATAGTACCAAATAGAAACAAGTGTAACAATGATTGAAAACTAACAAATAGTACCAAATAGAAACGAGCGTAACAATGGTTGAAAACTAACAAATAGTACCAAATAGAAACAAGCGTAACAATGGTTCAAATTAACAAATAGTACCAAATAGAAACAAGCATAACAATGGTTGAAAACTAACAAATAGTACCAAATAGAAACGAGCGTAACAATGGTTGAAATTAACAAATAGTACCAAATAGAAACAAGCTAACAATGGTTGAAATTAACAAATAGTACCAAATAGAAACAAGCGTAACAATGGTTGAAATTAACAAATAGTAACAAATAGAAACAAGTGTAACAATGGCTGAAAACTAACAAATAGTAACAAATAGAAACGAGCGTAACAATGGTCGAAAACTAACAAATAGTAACAAATAGAAACAAGCGTAACAATGGTTGAAAACTAACAAATAGTAACAAATAGAAACAAGCGTAACAATGGTTGAAAACTAACAAATAGTACCAAATAGAAACAAGCGTAACAATGGTTGAAATTAACAAATAGTACCAAATAGAAACAAGTGTAACAATGGTTGTAAACTAACAAATAGTAACAAATAGAAACAAGCGTAACAATGGCTGAAAACTAACAAATAGTAACAAATAGAAACAAGCGTAACAATGGTTGAAAACTAACAAATAGTAACAAATAGAAACAAGCGTAACAATGGTTGAAAACTAACAAATAGTACCAAATAGAAACAAGCGTAACAATGGTTGAAATTAACAAATAGTACCAAATAGAAACAAGTGTAACAATGGTTGTAAACTAACAAATAGTACCAAATAGAAACGAGCGTAACAATGGCTGAAAACTAACAAATAGTAACAAATAGAAACGAGCGTAACAATAGTTGAAAACTAACAAATAGTACTAAATAGAAACAAGTGTAACAATGGTTGAAAACTAACAAATAGTACCAAATAGAAACGAGTGTAACAATGACTGAAAACTAACAAATAGTACAAAATAGAAACAAGCGTAACAATGGTTGAAAACTAACAAACAGTACCAAATAGTAACCAGTGTAACAATGGTTGAAAACTAACAAACAGTACCAAATAGTAACCAGTGTAACAATGGTTGAAAACTAACAAATAGTACCAAATAAAACTGAGCGTAACAATGGTTGAAAACTAACAAATAGTACCAATTAGAACTGAGCGTAACAATGGTTGAAAACTAACAAATAGTACCAAATAGAAACGAGTGTAACAATCGTTGAAAACTAACAAATAGTACCAAATAGAAACAAGTGTAACAATCGTTGAAAACTAACAAATAGTACCAAATAGAAACAAGTGTAACAATGGTTGAAAACTAACAAATAGTACCAAATAGAAACGAGCGTAACAATGGTTGAAAACTAACAAATAGTACCAAATAGAAACGAGCGTAACAATGGTTGAAAACTAACAAATAGTACCAAATAGAAACAAGTGTAACAATGGTTGAAAACTAACAAATAGTACCAAATAGAAACAAGTGTAACAATGGTTGTAAACTAACAAATAGTACCAAATAGAAACGAGCGTAACAATGGTTGAAAACTAACAAATAGTAGCAAATAGAACTGAGCGTAACAATGGTTGAAAACTAACAAATAGTACCAAATAGAAACGAGCGTGACAATGGTTGAAAACTAACAAATAGTACCAAATAGAAACGAGTGTAACAATGGTTGAAAACTAACAAATAGTACCAAATAGAAACAAGTGTAACAATGGTTGAAAACTAACAAATAGTACCAAATAGAAACGAGTGTAACAATGACTGAAAACTAACAAATAGTACCAAATAGAAACGAGTGTAACAATGGTACAAAACTAACAAATAGTACCAAATAGAAACGAGTGTAACAATGACTGAAAACTAACAAATAGTACCAAATAGAAACAAGTGTAACAATGGTACAAAACTAACAAATAGTACCAAATAGAAACAAGTGTAACAATGGTCGAAAACTAACAAATAGTACCAAATAGAACTGAGCGTAACAATGGTTGAAAACTAACAAATAGTACCAAATAGAAACGAGTGTAACAATGGTTGACAATTAACAAATAGTACCAAATAGAAACAAGTGTAACAATGATGGAAAACTAACAAATAGTACCAAATAGAAACGAGTGTAACAATGGTTGAAAACTAACAAATAGTACCAAATAGAAACAAGTGTAACAATGGTTGTAAACTAACAAATAGTACCAAATAGAAACGAGCGTAACAATGGTTGAAAACTAACAAATAGTATCAAATAGAAACAAGCGTAACAATGGTTGAAAACTAACAAATAGTACCAAATAGAACTGAGCGTAACAATGGTTGAAAACTAACAAATAGTACCAAATAGAAACGAGTGTGACAATGGTTGAAAACTAATAAATAGTACCAAATAGAAACAAGTGTAACAATGGTTGTAAACTAACAAATAGTACCAAATAGAAACAAGTGTAACAGTGGTTGAAAACTAACAAATAGTACTAAATAGAAACGAGTGTAACAATGGTTGAAAACTAACAAATAGTACCAAATAGAAACAAGCGTAACAATGGTTGGAAACTAACAAATAGTACCAAATAGAAACAAGCGTAACAATGGTTGAAAACTAACAAATAGTACCAAATAGAAACGAGCGTGACAATGGTTGAAAACTAACAAATAGTAACAAATAGAAACGAGCGTAACAATGGTTGAAAACTAACAAATAGTACCAAATAGAAACCAGTGTAACAATGGTTGAAAACTAACAAATAGTACCAAATAGAAACCAGTGTAACAATGGTTGAAAACTAAAAAATAGTACCAAATAGAAACAAGCGTAACAATGGTAGAAAACTAACAAATAGTACAAAATAGAAACGAGCGTAACAATGGTTGAAAACTAACAAATAGTACCAAATAGAAACAAGCGTAACAATGGTTGAAAACGAACAAATAGTACCAAATAGAAACAAGCGTAACAATGGTTGAAAACTAACAAATAGTACCAAATAGTAACCAGTGTAACAATGGTTGACAACTAACAAATAGTACCAAATAGAAACAAGTGTAACAATGGTTGAAAACTAACAAATAGTACCAAATAGAAACAAGTGTAACAGTGGTTTAAAACTAACACATAGTACCAAATAGAAACGAGCGTAACAATGGTTGAAAACTAACAAATAGTACCAAATAGAAACAAGTGTAACAATGGTTGAAATTAACAAATAGTAACAAATAGAAACAAGCGTAACAATGGTTGAAATTAACAAATAGTACCAAATAGAAACGAGCATAACAATGGTTGAAAACTAACAAATAGTACCAAATAGAAACGAGCGTAACAATGGCTGAAAACTAACAAATAGTACCAAATAGAAACGAGCGTAACAATGGTTGAAAACTAACAAATAGTACCAAATAGAAACGAGCGTAACAATGGTTGAAAACTAACAAATAGTACCAAATAGAAACGAGTGTAACAATGGTTGAAAACTAACAAATAGTACCAAATAGAACTGAGCGTAACAATGGTTGAAAACTAACAAATAGTACCAAATAGAAACGAGTGTAACAATGACTGAAAACTAACAAATAGTACCAAATAGAAACAAGTGTAGCAATGGTACAAAACTAACAAATAGTACCAAATAGAAACAAGTGTAACAATGGTCGAAAACTAACAAATTGTACCAAATAGAACTGAGCGTAACAATGGTTGAAAACTAACAAATAGTACCAAATAGAAACGAGTGTAACAATGGTTGACAATTAACAAATAGTACCAAATAGAAACAAGTGTAACAATGATGGAAAACTAACAAATAGTACCAAATAGAAACGAGTGTAACAATGGTTGAAAACTAACAAATAGTACCAAATAGAAACAAGTGTAACAATGGTTGTAAACTAACAAATAGTACCAAATAGAAACGAGCGTAACAATGGTTGAAAACTAACAAATAGTATCAAATAGAAACAAGCGTAACAATGGTTGAAAACTAACAAATAGTACCAAATAAAACTGAGCGTAACAATGGTTGAAAACTAACAAATAGTACCAAATAGAAACGAGTGTGACAATGGTTGAAAACTAATAAATAGTACCAAATAGAAACAAGTGTAACAATGGTTGTAAACTAACAAATAGTACCAAATAGAAACAAGTGTAACAGTGGTTGAAAACTAACAAATAGTACTAAATAGAAACGAGTGTAACAATGGTTGAAAACTAACAAATACTACCAAATAGAAACAAGCGTAACAATGGTTGGAAACTAACAAATAGTACCAAATAGAAACGAGCGTAACAATGGTTTAAAACTAACAAATAGTACCAAATAGAAACGAGCGTGACAATGGTTGAAAACTAACAAATAGTAACAAATAGAAACGAGCGTAACAATGGTTGAAAACTAACAAATAGTACCAAATAGAAACCAGTGTAACAATGGTTGAAAACTAAAAAATAGTACCAAATAGAAACAAGCGTAACAATGGTAGAAAACTAACAAATAGTACAAAATAGAAACGAGCGTAACAATGGTTGAAAACTAAAAAATAGTACCAAATAGAAACAAGCGTAACAATGGTAGAAAACTAACAAATAGTACAAAATAGAAACGAGTGTGACAATGGTTGAAAACTAATAAATAGTACCAAATAGAAACAAGTGTAACAATGGTTGTAAACTAACAAATAGTACCAAATAGAAACAAGTGTAACAGTGGTTGAAAACTAACAAATAGTACTAAATAGAAACGAGTGTAACAATGGTTGAAAACTAACAAATAGTACCAAATAGAAACAAGCGTAACAATGGTTGGAAACTAACAAATAGTACCAAATAGAAACGAGCGTAACAATGGTTGAAAACTAACAAATAGTACCAAATAGAAACGAGCGTGACAATGGTTGAAAACTAACAAATAGTAACAAATAGAAACGAGCGTAACAATGGTTGAAAACTAACAAATAGTACCAAATAGAAACCAGTGTAACAATGGTTGAAAACTAAAAAATAGTACCAAATAGAAACAAGCGTAACAATGGTAGAAAACTAACAAATAGTACAAAATAGAAACGAGTGTAACAATGGTGGAAAACTAACAAATAGTACCAAATAGAAACAAGCGTAACAATGGTTGAAAACGAACAAATAGTACCAAATAGAAACAAGTGTAACAATGGTTGAAAACTAACAAATAGTACCAAATAGTAACCAGTGTAACAATGGTTGACAACTAACAAATAGTACCAAATAGAAACAAGTGTAACAATGGTTGAAAACTAACAAATAGTACCAAATAGAAACAAGTGTAACAATGGTTGAAAACTAACAAATAGTACCAAATAGAAACAAGTGTAACAATGGTTGAAATTAACAAATAGTAACAAATAGAAACAAGCGTAACAATGGTTGAAATTAACAAATAGTACCAAATAGAAACGAGCATAACAATGGTTGAAAACTAACAAATAGTACCAAATAGAAACGAGCGTAACAATGAGTGAAAACTAACAAATAGTACCAAATAGAAACGAGCGTAACAATGGTTGAAAACTAACAAATAGTACCAAATAGAAACGAGCGTAACAATGGTTGAAAACTAACAAATAGTACCAAATAGAAACGAGCGTAACAATGGTTGAAAACTAACAAATAGTACCAAATAGAAACGAGCGTAACAATGGTTGAAAACTAACAAATAGTACCAAATAGAAACGAGCGTAACAATGGTTGAAAACTAACAAATAGTACCAAATAGAAACAAGTGTAACAATGGTTGTAAACTAACAAATAGTACCAAATAGAAACGAGTGTAACAATGACTGAAAACTAACAAATAGTACCAAATAGAAACAAGTGTAACAATGGTTGTAAACTAACAAATAGTACCAAATAGAAACGAGTGTAACAATGACTGAAAACTAACAAATAGTACCAAATAGAAACGAGTGTAACAATGGTTGAAAACTAACAAATAGTACCAAATAGAAACGAGTGTAACAATGGTTGACAATTAACAAATAGTACCAAATAGAAACAAGTGTAACAATGATGGAAAACTAACAAATAGTACCAAATAGAAACGAGTGTAACAATGGTTGAAAACTAACAAATAGTACCAAATAGAAACAAGTGTAACAATGGTTGTAAACTAACAAATAGTACCAAATAGAAACAAGTGTAACAATGACTGAAAACTAACAAATAGTACCAAATAGAAACAAGTGTAACAATGGTTGAAAACTAACAAATAGTACCAAATAGAAACGAGTGTAACAATGACTGAAAACTAACAAATAGTACCAAATAGAAACAAGTGTAGCAATGGTACAAAACTAACAAATAGTACCAAATAGAAACAAGTGTAACAATGGTCGAAAACTAACAAATTGTACCAAATAGAACTGAGCGTAACAATGGTTGAAAACTAACAAATAGTACCAAATAGAAACGAGTGTAACAATGGTTGACAATTAACAAATAGTACCAAATAGAAACAAGTGTAACAATGATGGAAAACTAACAAATAGTACCAAATAGAAACGAGTGTAACAATGGTTGAAAACTAACAAATAGTACCAAATAGAAACAAGTGTAACAATGGTTGTAAACTAACAAATAGTACCAAATAGAAACGAGCGTAACAATGGTTGAAAACTAACAAATAGTATCAAATAGAAACAAGCGTAACAATGGTTGAAAACTAACAAATAGTACCAAATAAAACTGAGCGTAACAATGGTTGAAAACTAACAAATAGTACCAAATAGAAACGAGTGTGACAATGGTTGAAAACTAATAAATAGTACCAAATAGAAACAAGTGTAACAATGGTTGTAAACTAACAAATAGTACCAAATAGAAACAAGTGTAACAGTGGTTGAAAACTAACAAATAGTACCAAATAGAAACAAGCGTAACAATGGTTGGAAACTAACAAATAGTACCAAATAGAAACGAGCGTAACAATGGTTGAAAACTAACAAATAGTACCAAATAGAAACGAGCGTGACAATGGTTGAAAACTAACAAATAGTAACAAATAGAAACGAGCGTAACAATGGTTGAAAACTAACAAATAGTACCAAATAGAAACCAGTGTAACAATGGTTGAAAACTAAAAAATAGTACCAAATAGAAACAAGCGTAACAATGGTAGAAAACTAACAAATAGTACAAAATAGAAACGAGCGTAACAATGGTTGAAAACTAAAAAATAGTACCAAATAGAAACAAGCGTAACAATGGTAGAAAACTAACAAATAGTACAAAATAGAAACGAGTGTGACAATGGTTGAAAACTAATAAATAGTACCAAATAGAAACAAGTGTAACAATGGTTGTAAACTAACAAATAGTACCAAATAGAAACAAGTGTAACAGTGGTTGAAAACTAACAAATAGTACTAAATAGAAACGAGTGTAACAATGGTTGAAAACTAACAAATAGTACCAAATAGAAACAAGCGTAACAATGGTTGGAAACTAACAAATAGTACCAAATAGAAACGAGCGTAACAATGGTTGAAAACTAACAAATAGTACCAAATAGAAACGAGCGTGACAATGGTTGAAAACTAACAAATAGTAACAAATAGAAACGAGCGTAACAATGGTTGAAAACTAACAAATAGTACCAAATAGAAACCAGTGTAACAATGGTTGAAAACTAAAAAATAGTACCAAATAGAAACAAGCGTAACAATGGTAGAAAACTAACAAATAGTACAAAATAGAAACGAGCGTAACAATGGTTGAAAACTAACAAATAGTACCAAATAGAAACAAGCGTAACAATGGTTGAAAACGAACAAATAGTACCAAATAGAAACAAGCGTAACAATGGTTGAAAACTAACAAATAGTACCAAATAGTAACCAGTGTAACAATGGTTGACAACTAACAAATAGTACCAAATAGAAACAAGTGTAACAATGGTTGAAAACTAACAAATAGTACCAAATAGAAACAAGTGTAACAATGGTTGAAAACGAACAAATAGTACCAAATAGAAACAAGTGTAACAATGGTTGAAATTAACAAATAGTAACAAATAGAAACAAGCGTAACAATGGTTGAAATTAACAAATAGTACCAAATAGAAACGAGCATAACAATGGTTGAAAACTAACAAATAGTACCAAATAGAAACGAGCGTAACAATGGTTGAAAACTAACAAATAGTACCAAATAGAAACGAGCGTAACAATGGTTGAAAACTAACAAATAGTACCAAATAGAAACGAGCGTAACAATGGTTGAAAACTAACAAATAGTACCAAATAGAAACGAGCGTAACAATGGTTGAAAACTAACAAATAGTACCAAATAGAAACGAGCGTAACAATGGTTGAAAACTAACAAATAGTACCAAATAGAAACGAGCGTAACAATGGTTGAAAACTAACAAATAGTACCAAATAGAAACAAGTGTAACAATGGTTGAAATTAACAAATAGTAACAAATAGAAACAAGCGTAACAATGGTTGAAATTAACAAATAGTACCAAATAGAAACGAGCATAACAATGGTTGAAAACTAACAAATAGTACCAAATAGAAACGAGCGTAACAATGGTTGAAAACTAACAAATAGTACCAAATAGAAACGAGCGTAACAATGGTTGAAAACTAACAAATAGTACCAAATAGAAACGAGCGTAACAATAGTTGAAAACTAACAAATAGTACCAAATAGAAACGAGCGTAACAATGGTTGAAAACTAACAAATAGTACCAAATAGAAACAAGTGTAACAATGATTGAAAACTAACAAATAGTACCAAATAGAAACGAGCGTAACAATGGTTGAAAACTAACAAATAGTACCAAATAGAAACAAGCGTAACAATGGTTCCAATTAACAAATAGTACCAAATAGAAACCAGCATAACAATGGTTGAAAACTAACAAATAGTACCAAATGGTTGAAATTAACAAATAGTACCAAATAGAAACAAGCGTAACAATGGTTGAAATTAACAAATAGTACCAAATAGAAACAAGCGTAACAATGGTTGAAATTAACAAATAGTAACAAATAGAAACAAGTGTAACAATGGCTGAAAACTAACAAATAGTAACAAATAGAAACGAGCGTAACAATGGTTGAAAACTAACAAATAGTAACAAATAGAAACAAGCGTAACAATGGTTGAAAACTAACAAATAGTACCAAATAGAAACAAGCGTAACAATGGTTGAAATTAACAAATAGTAACAAATAGAAACAAGCGTAACAATGGTTGAAATTAACAAATAGTAACAAATAGAAACAAGCGTAACAATGGTTGAAATTAACAAATAGTACCAAATAGAAACAAGTGTAACAATGGTTGAAAACTAACAAATAGTACCAAATAGAAACAAGCGTAACAATGGTTGAAATTAACAAATAGTACCAAATAGAAACGAGCATAACAATGGTTGAAAACTAACAAATAGTACCAAATAGAAACGAGCGTAACAATGGCTGAAAACTAACAAATAGTAACAAATAGAAACGAGCGTAACAATAGTTGAAAACTAACAAATAGTACCAAATAGTAACCAGTGTAACAATGGTTGAAAACTAACAAACAGTACCAAATAGTAACCAGTGTAACAATGGTTGAAAACTAACAAATAGTACCAAATAAAACTGAGCGTAACAATGGTTGAAAACTAACAAATAGTACCAAATAGAACTGAGCGTAACAATGGTTGAAAACTAACAAATAGTACCAAATAGAAACGAGTGTAACAATGGTTGAAAACTAACAAATAGTACCAAATAGAAACGAGTGTAACAATGGTTGAAAACTAACAAATAGTACCAAATAGAAACAAGTGTAACAATGGTTGTAAACTAACAAATAGTACCAAATAGAAACGAGCGTAACAATGGTTGAAAACTAACAAATAGTATCAAATAGAAACAAACGTAACAATGGTTGAAAACTAACAAATAGTACCAAATAGAACTGAGCGTAACAATGGTTGAAAACTAACAAATAGTACCAAATAGAAACAAGTGTAACAATGGTTGAAAACTAACAAATAGTACCAAATAGAAACGAGTGTAACAATGACTGAAAACTAACAAATAGTACCAAATAGAAACGAGTGTAACAATGGTACAAAACTAACAAATAGTACCAAATAGAAACGAGTGTAACAATGACTGAAAACTAACAAATAGTACCAAATAGAAACAAGTGTAACAATGGTACAAAACTAACAAATAGTACCAAATAGAAACAAGTGTAACAATGGTCGAAAACTAACAAATAGTACCAAATAGAACTGAGCGTAACAATGGTTGAAAACTAACAAATAGTACCAAATAGAAACGAGTGTAACAATGGTTGACAATTAACAAATAGTACCAAATAGAAACAAGTGTAACAATGATGGAAAACTAACAAATAGTACCAAATAGAAACGAGTGTAACAATGGTTGAAAACTAACAAATAGTACCAAATAGAAACAAGTGTAACAATGGTTGTAAACTAACAAATAGTACCAAATAGAAACGAGCGTAACAATGGTTGAAAACTAACAAATAGTATCAAATAGAAACAAGCGTAACAATGGTTGAAAACTAACAGATAGTACCAAATAGAACTGAGCGTAACAATGGTTGAAAACTAACAAATAGTACCAAATAGAAACGAGTGTGACAATGGTTGAAAACTAATAAATAGTACCAAATAGAAACAAGTGTAACAATGGTTGTAAACTAACAAATAGTACCAAATAGAAACAAGTGTAACAGTGGTTGAAAACTAACAAATAGTACTAAATAGAAACGAGTGTAACAATGGTTGAAAACTAACAAATAGTACCAAATAGAAACAAGCGTAACAATGGTTGGAAACTAACAAATAGTACCAAATAGAAACGAGCGTAACAATGGTTGAAAACTAACAAATAGTACCAAATAGAAACGAGCGTGACAATGGTTGAAAACTAACAAATAGTAACAAATAGAAACGAGCGTAACAATGGTTAAAAACTAACAAATAGTACCAAATAGAAACCAGTGTAACAATGACTGAAAACTAACAAATAGTACCAAATAGAAACAAGTGTAACAATGGTACAAAACTAACAAATAGTACCAAATAGAAACAAGTGTAACAATGGTCGAAAACTAACAAATAGTACCAAATAGAACTGAGCGTAACAATGGTTGAAAACTAACAAATAGTACCAAATAGAAACGAGTGTAACAATGGTTGAAAACTAACAAATAGTACCAAATAGAAACGAGTGTAACAATGGTTGACAATTAACAAATAGTACCAAATAGAAACAAGTGTAACAATGATGGAAAACTAACAAATAGTACCAAATAGAAACGAGTGTAACAATGGTTGTAAACTAACAAATAGTACCAAATAGAAACAAGTGTAACAATGGTTGTAAACTAACAAATAGTACCAAATAGAAACGAGCGTAACAATGGTTGAAAACTAACAAATAGTATCAAATAGAAACAAGCGTAACAATGGTTGAAAACTAACAAATAGTACCAAATAGAACTGAGCGTAACAATGGTTGAAAACTAACAAATAGTACCAAATAGAAACGAGTGTAACAATAGTTGAAAACTAACAAATAGTACCAAATAGAAACGAGTGTAACAATGGTTGACAATTAACAAATAGTACCAAATAGAAACAAGTGTAACAATGATGGAAAACTAACAAATAGTACCAAATAGAAACGAGTGTAACAATGGTTGAAAACTAACAAATAGTACCAAATAGAAACAAGTGTAACAATGGTTGTAAACTAACAAATAGTACCAAATAGAAACGAGCGTAACAATGGTTGAAAACTAACAAATAGTATCAAATAGAAACAAGCGTAACAATGGTTGAAAACTAACAAATAGTACCAAATAGAACTGAGCGTAACAATGGTTGAAAACTAACAAATAGTACCAAATAGAAACGAGTGTGACAATGGTTGAAAACTAATAAATAGTACCAAATAGAAACAAGTGTAACAATGGTTGTAAACTAACAAATAGTACCAAATAGAAACAAGTGTAACAGTGGTTGAAAACTAACAAATAGTACTAAATAGAAACGAGTGTAACAATGGTTGAAAACTAACAAATAGTACCAAATAGAAACAAGCGTAACAATGGTTGGAAACTAACAAATAGTACCAAATAGAAACGAGCGTAACAATGGTTGAAAACTAACAAATAGTACCAAATAGAAACGAGCGTGACAATGGTTGAAAACTAACAAATAGTAACAAATAGAAACGAGCGTAACAATGGTTAAAAACTAACAAATAGTACCAAATAGAAACCAGTGTAACAATGGTTGAAAACTAAAAAATAGTACCAAATAGAAACAAGCGTAACAATGGTAGAAAACTAACAAATAGTACAAAATAGAAACGAGCGTAACAATGGTTGAAAACTAACAAATAGTACCAAATAGAAACAAGCGTAACAATGGTTGAAAACGAACAAATAGTACCAAATAGAAACAAGCGTAACAATGGTTGAAAACTAACAAAAAGTACCAAATAGAAACAAGTGTAACAATGGTTGACAATTAACAAATAGTACCAAATAGAAACAAGTGTAACAATGATGGAAAACTAACAAATAGTACCAAATAGAAACGAGTGTAACAATGGTTGAAAACTAACAAATAGTACCAAATAGAAACAAGTGTAACAATGGTTGTAAACTAACAAATAGTACCAAATAGAAACGAGCGTAACAATGGTTGAAAACTAACAAATAGTACCAAATAGAAACGAGCGTAACAATGGTTGAAAACTAACAAATAGTATCAAATAGAAACAAGCGTAACAATGGTTGAAAACTAACAAATAGTACCAAATAGAACTGAGCGTAACAATGGTTGAAAACTAACAAATAGTACCAAATAGAAACGAGCGTAACAATGGTTAAAAACTAACAAATAGTACCAAATAGAAACCAGTGTAACAATGGTTGAAAACTAAAAAATAGTACCAAATAGAAACAAGCGTAACAATGGTAGAAAACTAACAAATAGTACAAAATAGAAACGAGCGTAACAATGGTTGAAAACTAACAAATAGTACCAAATAGAAACAAGTGTAACAATGGTTGACAATTAACAAATAGTACCAAATAGAAACAAGTGTAACAATGATGGAAAACTAACAAATAGTACCAAATAGAAACGAGTGTAACAATGGTTGAAAACTAACAAATAGTACCAAATAGAAACAAGTGTAACAATGGTTGTAAACTAACAAATAGTACCAAATAGAAACGAGCGTAACAATGGTTGAAAACTAACAAATAGTATCAAATAGAAACAAGCGTAACAATGGTTGAAAACTAACAAATAGTACCAAATAGAACTGAGCGTAACAATGGTTGAAAACTAACAAATAGTACCAAATAGAAACGAGTGTGACAATGGTTGAAAACTAATAAATAGTACCAAATAGAAACAAGTGTAACAATGGTTGTAAACTAACAAATAGTACCAAATAGAAACAAGTGTAACAGTGGTTGAAAACTAACAAATAGTACTAAATAGAAACGAGTGTAACAATGGTTGAAAACTAACAAATAGTACCAAATAGAAACAAGCGTAACAATGGTTGGAAACTAACAAATAGTACCAAATAGAAACGAGCGTAACAATGGTTGAAAACTAACAAATAGTACCAAATAGAAACAAGTGTAACAATGGTTGACAATTAACAAATAGTACCAAATAGAAACAAGTGTAACAATGATGGAAAACTAACAAATAGTACCAAATAGAAACGAGTGTAACAATGGTTGAAAACTAACAAATAGTACCAAATAGAAACAAGTGTAACAATGGTTGTAAACTAACAAATAGTACCAAATAGAAACGAGCGTAACAATGGTTGAAAACTAACAAATAGTATCAAATAGAAACAAGCGTAACAATGGTTGAAAACTAACAAATAGTACCAAATAGAACTGAGCGTAACAATGGTTGAAAACTAACAAATAGTACCAAATAGAAACGAGTGTGACAATGGTTGAAAACTAATAAATAGTACCAAATAGAAACAAGTGTAACAATGGTTGTAAACTAACAAATAGTACCAAATAGAAACAAGTGTAACAGTGGTTGAAAACTAACAAATAGTACTAAATAGAAACGAGTGTAACAATGGTTGAAAACTAACAAATAGTACCAAATAGAAACAAGCGTAACAATGGTTGGAAACTAACAAATAGTACCAAATAGAAACGAGCGTAACAATGGTTGAAAACTAACAAATAGTACCAAATAGAAACGAGCGTGACAATGGTTGAAAACTAACAAATAGTAACAAATAGAAACGAGCGTAACAATGGTTGAAAACTAACAAATAGTACCAAATAGAAACCAGTGTAACAATGGTTGAAAACTAAAAAATAGTACCAAATAGAAACAAGCGTAACAATGGTAGAAAACTAACAAATAGTACAAAATAGAAACGAGCGTAACAATGGTTGAAAACTAACAAATAGTACCAAATAGAAACAAGCGTAACAATGGTTGAAAACTAACAAATAGTACCAAATAGTAACCAGTGTAACAATGGTTGACAACTAACAAATAGTACCAAATAGAAACAAGTGTAACAATGGTTGAAAACTAACAAATAGTACCAAATAGAAACAAGTGTAACAGTGGTTTAAAACTAACAAATAGTACCAAATAGAAACGAGCGTAACAATGGTTGAAAACTAACAAATAGTACCAAATAGAAACAAGTGTAACAATGGTTGAAATTAACAAATAGTAACAAATAGAAACAAGCGTAACAATGGTTGAAATTAACAAATAGTACCAAATAGAAACGAGCATAACAATGGTTGAAAACTAACAAATAGTACCAAATAGAAACGAGCGTAACAATGGTTGAAAACTAACAAATAGTACCAAATAGAAACGAGCGTAACAATGGCTGAAAACTAACAAATAGTACCAAATAGAAACGAGTGTAACAATGACTGAAAACTAACAAATAGTACCAAATAGAAACAAGTGTAACAATGGTACAAAACTAACAAATAGTACCAAATAGAAACAAGTGTAACAATGGTCGAAAACTAACAAATTGTACCAAATAGTAACCAGTGTAACAATGGTTGAAAACTAACAGTACCAAATAGTAACCAGTGTAACAATGGTTGAAAACTAACAAATAGTACCAAATAAAACTGAGTGTAACAATGGTTGAAAACTAACAAATAGTACCAAATAGAAACGAGTGTAACAATGGTTGTAAACTAACAAATAGTACCAAATAGAAACGAGCGTAACAATGGTTGAAAACTAACAAATAGTATCAAATAGAAACAAACGTAACAATGGTTGAAAACTAACAAATAGTACCAAATAGAACTGAGCGTAACAATGGTTGAAAACTAACAAATAGTACCAAATAGAAACAAGTGTAACAATGGTTGAAAACTAACAAATAGTACCAAATAGAAACGAGTGTAACAATGACTGAAAACTAACAAATAGTACCAAATAGAAACGAGTGTAACAATGGTACAAAACTAACAAATAGTACCAAATAGAAACGAGTGTAACAATGACTGAAAACTAACAAATAGTACCAAATAGAAACAAGTGTAACAATGGTACAAAACTAACAAATAGTACCAAATAGAAACAAGTGTAACAATGGTCGAAAACTAACAAATAGTACCAAATAGAACTGAGCGTAACAATGGTTGAAAACTAACAAATAGTACCAAATAGAAACGAGTGTAACAATGGTTGACAATTAACAAATAGTACCAAATAGAAACAAGTGTAACAATGATGGAAAACTAACAAATAGTACCAAATAGAAACGAGTGTAACAATGGTTGAAAACTAACAAATAGTACCAAATAGAAACAAGTGTAACAATGGTTGTAAACTAACAAATAGTACCAAATAGAAACGAGCGTAACAATGGTTGAAAACTAACAAATAGTACCAAATAGAAACAAGCGTAACAATGGTTGAAAATTAACAAATAGTACCAAATAGAAACAAGTGTAACAATGGTTGAAAACTAACAAATAGTACCAAATAGAAACGAGCGTAACAATGGTTGAAAACTAACAAATAGTACCAAATAGAAACGAGTGTAACAATGGTTGAAAACTAACAAATAGTACCAAATAGAAACAAGTGTAACAATGGTTGTAAACTAACAAATAGTACCAAATAGAAACAAGCGTAACAATGGTTGAAAACTAACAAATAGTACCAAATAGAAACAAGCGTAACAATGGTTGAAAACTAACAAATAGTACCAAATAGAACTGAGCGTAACAATGGTTGAAAACTAACAAATAGTACCAAATAGAAACGAGTGTGACAATGGTTGAAAACTAATAAATAGTACCAAATAGAAACAAGTGTAACAATGGTTGTAAACTAACAAATAGTACCAAATAGAAACAAGTGTAACAGTGGTTGAAAACTAACAAATAGTACTAAATAGAAACGAGTGTAACAATGGTTGAAAACTAACAAATAGTACCAAATAGAAACAAGCGTAACAATGGTTGGAAACTAACAAATAGTACCAAATAGAAACGAGCGTAACAATGGTTGAAAACTAACAAATAGTACCAAATAGAAACGAGCGTGACAATGGTTGAAAACTAACAAATAGTAACAAATAGAAACGAGCGTAACAATGGTTGAAAACTAACAAATAGTACCAAATAGAAACCAGTGTAACAATGGTTGAAAACTAAAAAATAGTACCAAATAGAAACAAGCGTAACAATGGTAGAAAACTAACAAATAGTACAAAATAGAAACGAGCGTAACAATGGTTGAAAACTAACAAATAGTACCAAATAGAAACAAGCGTAACAATGGTTGAAAACGAACAAATAGTACCAAATAGAAACAAGCGTAACAATGGTTGAAAACTAACAAATAGTACCAAATAGTAACCAGTGTAACAATGGTTGACAACTAACAAATAGTACCAAATAGAAACAAGTGTAACAATGGTTGAAAACTAACAAATAGTACCAAATAGAAACAAGTGTAACAGTGGTTTAAAACTAACAAATAGTACCAAATAGAAACGAGCGTAACAATGGTTGAAAACTAACAAATAGTACCAAATAGAAACAAGTGTAACAGTGGTTTAAAACTAACAAATAGTAACAAATAGAAACAAGCGTAACAATGGTTGAAATTAACAAATAGTACCAAATAGAAACGAGCATAACAATGGTTGAAAACTAACAAATAGTACCAAATAGAAACGAGCGTAACAATGGTTGAAAACTAACAAATAGTACCAAATAGAAACGAGCGTAACAATGGCTGAAAACTAACAAATAGTACCAAATAGAAACGAGCGTAACAATGGTTGAAAACTAACAAATAGTACCAAATAGAAACGAGCGTAACAATGGTTGAAAACTAACAAATAGTACCAAATAGAACTGAGCGTAACAATGGTTGAAAACTAACAAATAGTACCAAATAGAAACGAGTGTAACAATGACTGAAAACTAACAAATAGTACAAAATAGAAACAAGTGTAACAATGGTACAAAACTAACAAATAGTACCAAATAGAAACAAGTGTAACAATGGTCGAAAACTAACAAATAGTACCAAATAGAACTGAGCGTAACAATTGTTGAAAACTAACAAATAGTACCAAATAGAAACGAGTGTGACAATGGTTGAAAACTAATAAATAGTACCAAATAGAAACAAGTGTAACAATGGTTGTAAACTAACAAATAGTACCAAATAGAAACAAGTGTAACAGTGGTTGAAAACTAACAAATAGTACTAAATAGAAACGAGTGTAACAATGGTTGAAAACTAACAAATAGTACCAAATAGAAACAAGCGTAACAATGGTTGGAAACTAACAAATAGTACCAAATAGAAACGAGCGTAACAATGGTTGAAAACTAACAAATAGTACCAAATAGAAACGAGCGTGACAATGGTTGAAAACTAACAAATAGTAACAAATAGAAACGAGCGTAACAATGGTTGAAAACTAACAAATAGTACCAAATAGAAACCAGTGTAACAATGGTTGAAAACTAAAAAATAGTACCAAATAGAAACAAGCGTAACAATGGTAGAAAACTAACAAATAGTACAAAATAGAAACGAGCGTAACAATGGTTGAAAACTAACAAATAGTACCAAATAGAAACAAGCGTAACAATGGTTGAAAACGAACAAATAGTACCAAATAGAAACAAGCGTAACAATGGTTGAAAACTAACAAATAGTACCAAATAGTAACCAGTGTAACAATGGTTGACAACTAACAAATAGTACCAAATAGAAACAAGTGTAACAATGGTTGACAACTAACAAATAGTACCAAATAGAAACAAGTGTAACAGTGGTTTAAAACTAACAAATAGTACCAAATAGAAACGAGCGTAACAATGGTTGAAAACTAACAAATAGTACCAAATAGAAACAAGTGTAACAATGGTTGAAATTAACAAATAGTAACAAATAGAAACAAGCGTAACAATGGTTGAAATTAACAAATAGTACCAAATAGAAACGAGCATAACAATGGTTGAAAACTAACAAATAGTACCAAATAGAAACGAGCGTAACAATGGTTGAAAACTAACAAATAGTACCAAATAGAAACCAGTGTAACAATGGTTGAAAACTAAAAAATAGTACCAAATAGAAACAAGCGTAACAATGGTAGAAAACTAACAAATAGTACAAAATAGAAACGAGCGTAACAATGGTTGAAAACTAACAAATAGTACCAAATAGAAACAAGCGTAACAATGGTTGAAAACGAACAAATAGTACCAAATAGAAACAAGCGTAACAATGGTTGAAAACTAACAAATAGTACCAAATAGTAACCAGTGTAACAATGGTTGACAACTAACAAATAGTACCAAATAGAAACAAGTGTAACAATGGTTGAAAACTAACAAATAGTACCAAATAGAAACAAGTGTAACAGTGGTTTAAAACTAACAAATAGTACCAAATAGAAACGAGCGTAACAATGGTTGAAAACTAACAAATAGTACCAAATAGAAACAAGTGTAACAATGGTTGAAATTAACAAATAGTAACAAATAGAAACAAGCGTAACAATGGTTGAAATTAACAAATAGTACCAAATAGAAACGAGCATAACAATGGTTGAAAACTAACAAATAGTACCAAATAGAAACGAGCGTAACAATGGTTGAAAACTAACAAATAGTACCAAATAGAAACGAGCGTAACAATGGCTGAAAACTAACAAATAGTACCAAATAGAAACGAGCGTAACAATGGTTGAAAACTAACAAATAGTACCAAATAGAAACGAGCGTAACAATGGTTGAAAACTAACAAATAGTACCAAATAGAACTGAGCGTAACAATGGTTGAAAACTAACAAATAGTACCAAATAGAAACGAGTGTAACAATGACTGAAAACTAACAAATAGTACAAAATAGAAACAAGTGTAACAATGGTACAAAACTAACAAATAGTACCAAATAGAAACGAGTGTAACAATGGTTGAAAACTAACAAATAGTACCAAATAGAAACAAGTGTAACAATGGTTGTAAACTAACAAATAGTACCAAATAGAAACGAGCGTAACAATGGTTGAAAACTAACAAATAGTATCAAATAGAAACAAGCGTAACAATGGTTGAAAACTAACAAATAGTACCAAATAGAACTGAGCGTAACAATTGTTGAAAACTAACAAATAGTACCAAATAGAAACGAGTGTGACAATGGTTGAAAACTAATAAATAGTACCAAATAGAAACAAGTGTAACAATGGTTGTAAACTAACAAATAGTACCAAATAGAAACAAGTGTAACAGTGGTTGAAAACTAACAAATAGTACTAAATAGAAACGAGTGTAACAATGGTTGAAAACTAACAAATAGTACCAAATAGAAACAAGCGTAACAATGGTTGGAAACTAACAAATAGTACCAAATAGAAACGAGCGTAACAATGGTTGAAAACTAACAAATAGTACCAAATAGAAACGAGCGTGACAATGGTTGAAAACTAACAAATAGTAACAAATAGAAACGAGCGTAACAATGGTTGAAAACTAACAAATAGTACCAAATAGAAACCAGTGTAACAATGGTTGAAAACTAAAAAATAGTACCAAATAGAAACAAGCGTAACAATGGTAGAAAACTAACAAATAGTACAAAATAGAAACGAGCGTAACAATGGTTGAAAACTAACAAATAGTACCAAATAGAAACAAGCGTAACAATGGTTGAAAACGAACAAATAGTACCAAATAGAAACAAGCGTAACAATGGTTGAAAACTAACAAATAGTACCAAATAGTAACCAGTGTAACAATGGTTGACAACTAACAAATAGTACCAAATAGAAACAAGTGTAACAATGGTTGACAACTAACAAATAGTACCAAATAGAAACAAGTGTAACAGTGGTTTAAAACTAACAAATAGTACCAAATAGAAACGAGCGTAACAATGGTTGAAAACTAACAAATAGTACCAAATAGAAACAAGTGTAACAATGGTTGAAATTAACAAATAGTAACAAATAGAAACAAGCGTAACAATGGTTGAAATTAACAAATAGTACCAAATAGAAACGAGCATAACAATGGTTGAAAACTAACAAATAGTACCAAATAGAAACGAGCGTAACAATGGCTGAAAACTAACAAATAGTACCAAATAGAAACGAGCGTAACAATGGTTGAAAACTAACAAATAGTACCAAATAGAAACGAGCGTAACAATGGTTGAAAACTAACAAATAGTACCAAATAGAAACGAGTGTAACAATGGTTGAAAACTAACAAATCGTACCAAATAGAACTGAGCGTAACAATGGTTGAAAACTAACAAATAGTACCAAATAGAAACGAGTGTAACAATGACTGAAAACTAACAAATAGTACCAAATAGAAACAAGTGTAACAATGGTACAAAACTAACAAATAGTACCAAATAGAAACAAGTGTAACAATGGTCGAAAACTAACAAATTGTACCAAATAGAACTGAGCGTAACAATGGTTGAAAACTAACAAATAGTACCAAATAGAAACGAGTGTAACAATGGTTGACAATTAACAAATAGTACCAAATAGAAACAAGTGTAACAATGATGGAAAACTAACAAATAGTACCAAATAGAAACGAGTGTAACAATGGTTGAAAACTAACAAATAGTACCAAATAGAAACAAGTGTAACAATGGTTGTAAACTAACAAATAGTACCAAATAGAAACGAGCGTAACAATGGTTGAAAACTAACAAATAGTATCAAATAGAAACAAGCGTAACAATGGTTGAAAACTAACAAATAGTACCAAATAGAACTGAGCGTAACAATGGTTGAAAACTAACAAATAGTACCAAATAGAAACGAGTGTGACAATGGTTGAAAACTAATAAATAGTACCAAATAGAAACAAGTGTAACAATGGTTGTAAACTAACAAATAGTACCAAATAGAAACAAGTGTAACAGTGGTTGAAAACTAACAAATAGTACTAAATAGAAACGAGTGTAACAATGGTTGAAAACTAACAAATAGTACCAAATAGAAACAAGCGTAACAATGGTTGGAAACTAACAAATAGTACCAAATAGAAACGAGCGTAACAATGGTTGAAAACTAACAAATAGTACCAAATAGAAACGAGCGTGACAATGGTTGAAAACTAACAAATAGTAACAAATAGAAACGAGCGTAACAATGGTTGAAAACTAACAAATAGTACCAAATAGAAACCAGTGTAACAATGGTTGAAAACTAAAAAATAGTACCAAATAGAAACAAGCGTAACAATGGTAGAAAACTAACAAATAGTACAAAATAGAAACGAGCGTAACAATGGTTGAAAACTAACAAATAGTACCAAATAGAAACAAGCGTAACAATGGTTGAAAACGAACAAATAGTACCAAATAGAAACAAGCGTAACAATGGTTGAAAACTAACAAATAGTACCAAATAGTAACCAGTGTAACAATGGTTGACAACTAACAAATAGTACCAAATAGAAACAAGTGTAACAATGGTTGAAAACTAACAAATAGTACCAAATAGAACTGAGCGTAACAATGGTTGAAAACTAACAAATAGTACCAAATAGAAACGAGTGTAACAATGGTTGAAAACTAACAAATAGTACCAAATAGTAACCAGTGTAACAATGGTTGACAACTAACAAATAGTACCAAATAGAAACAAGTGTAACAATGGTTGAAAACTAACAAATAGTACCAAATAGAAATGAGTGTAACAGTGGTTTAAAACTAACAAATAGTACCAAATAGAAACGAGCGTAACAATGGTTGAAAACTAACAAATAGTACCAAATAGAAACAAGTGTAACAATGGTTGAAATTAACAAATAGTAACAAATAGAAACAAGCGTAACAATGACTGAAAACTAACAAATAGTACCAAATAGAAACGAGCATAACAATGGTTGAAAACTAACAAATAGTACCAAATAGAAACGAGCGTAACAATGGTTGAAAACTAACAAATAGTACCAAATAGAAACAAGCGTAACAATGGTTGAAAACTAACAAATAGTACCAAATAGAACTGAGCGTAACAATGGTTGAAAACTAACAAATAGTACCAAATAGAAACGAGTGTAACAATGGTTGAAAACTAACAAATAGTACCAAATAGAAACAAGTGTAACAATGGTTGTAAACTAACAAATAGTATCAAATAGAAACGAGTGTAACAATGGTTGAAAACTAACAAATAGTACCAAATAGAACTGAGCGTAACAATGGTTGAAAACTAACAAATAGTACCAAATAGAAACGAGTGTGACAATGGTTGAAAACTAATAAATAGTACCAAATAGAAACAAGTGTAACAATGGTTGTAAACTAACAAATAGTACCAAATAGAAACAAGTGTAACAGTGGTTGAAAACTAACAAATAGTACTAAATAGAAACGAGTGTAACAATGGTTGAAAACTAACAAATAGTACCAAATAGAAACAAGCGTAACAATGGTTGGAAACTAACAAATAGTACCAAATAGAAACGAGCGTAACAATGGTTGAAAACTAACAAATAGTACCAAATAGAAACGAGCGTGACAATGGTTGAAAACTAACAAATAGTAACAAATAGAAACGAGCGTAACAATGGTTGAAAACTAACAAATAGTACCAAATAGAAACCAGTGTAACAATGGTTGAAAACTAAAAAATAGTACCAAATAGAAACAAGCGTAACAATGGTAGAAAACTAACAAATAGTACAAAATAGAAACGAGCGTAACAATGGTTGAAAACTAACAAATAGTACCAAATAGAAACAAGCGTAACAATGGTTGAAAACGAACAAATAGTACCAAATAGAAACAAGCGTAACAATGGTTGAAAACTAACAAATAGTACCAAATAGTAACCAGTGTAACAATGGTTGACAACTAACAAATAGTACCAAATAGAAACAAGTGTAACAATGGTTGAAAACTAACAAATAGTACCAAATAGAACTGAGCGTAACAATGGTTGAAAACTAACAAATAGTACCAAATAGAAACGAGTGTAACAATGGTTGAAAACTAACAAATAGTACCAAATAGTAACCAGTGTAACAATGGTTGACAACTAACAAATAGTACCAAATAGAAACAAGTGTAACAATGGTTGAAAACTAACAAATAGTACCAAATAGAAATGAGTGTAACAGTGGTTTAAAACTAACAAATAGTACCAAATAGAAACGAGCGTAACAATGGTTGAAAACTAACAAATAGTACCAAATAGAAACAAGTGTAACAATGGTTGAAATTAACAAATAGTAACAAATAGAAACAAGCGTAACAATGACTGAAAACTAACAAATAGTACCAAATAGAAACGAGCATAACAATGGTTGAAAACTAACAAATAGTACCAAATAGAAACGAGCGTAACAATGGTTGAAAACTAACAAATAGTACCAAATAGAAACAAGCGTAACAATGGTTGAAAACTAACAAATAGTACCAAATAGAACTGAGCGTAACAATGGTTGAAAACTAACAAATAGTACCAAATAGAAACGAGTGTAACAATGGTTGAAAACTAACAAATAGTACCAAATAGAAACAAGTGTAACAATGGTTGTAAACTAACAAATAGTATCAAATAGAAACGAGTGTAACAATGGTTGAAAACTAACAAATAGTACCAAATAGAACTGAGCGTAACAATGGTTGAAAACTAACAAATAGTACCAAATAGAAATGAGTGTAACAATGGTTGAAAACTAACAGCTGATACGGATCTAATATCCAGGGAGAGAGATATATAATGCAAAATAAAGTGCGACATTTCATTTTTTCGATTATAGGACCCATATGCGCCTACCAAGGAGAGAGAGCGTATAGCAGCTGTGTTAGGAGTGTGATGAGCACACACCCAGTATTCAGTCATTTGCTTTCAGCGTAATAACAGAGCAATGATCAGATGGATATGCACTGTTGGGTCAGACCCAGCATATTCACTCTGATACCCGATTGGCGAGGTTGAACACACCAAAACCGGATGAACTCTTGACGGTCAGTCGGCTATGTTGGTTCGGCAACGTTGTGAGAAGCGATTCTTGGATAAAAGTGGAAGGTCGGAGGAGGGTAGGATGAAGGTAGGATGACCAAAGAAAACTTGGATGCAAACAAACAACAATGATCTCCGACAACAGAATCAATCTTCAAGACAGACAAGCTTGGAGACTGGGCTGCCAGAAAATGTCAGACCCCTGACCAAGGGAAATAAAATGGTAAAATGGATATGATTTAGTTTGTTCAACACACAGTTGTCGTTATATGTTCCTATTGACTTGCCTTCCCACAAGGGCCGAGTTAGATACAAGATCTGTTTTTAATGTAGGGAAAAATCTAGCTCCCAAAAAGGGGGCACTGGATTAGAACAAAAAATAAAAATTGCTTCAGTCTCGAAGGATGTCTTCACTGGCAGAGGACAGAAAAGATGAAGTGTAGTATCAGAACAGATACTACACTTTGTTCCCAACTAAAAGGCCATGGTAAAATTGAGTTTTAACTGATATAAAACGAAGCCTAATAATTGTTTTGTCTATTTTTTTTTTTTTTTTTTATTGGATCCCAGTTTGTTTCTCTTTAGGATTTCTTAAAAGAGTTCACTCGATGCTTCTAAACAAAATATTTATGCATAATCTCGTGCAATAAAACGACTTTTCCACCCTGAGAGAGCCAAGCGTGATATGTAATTGAGAATATAAAAGGAGAATTTAATTATCTGAGAAAATTGTGTAATTATACTGACATTACTTCTTTACAACCTTAATGACAGCCAATGAAAAAAAAAAAAACATTCATTTTGGGAAGAGACTTTCATTAAAAAAGAGAGGGGGGGGCAACGAGAGAAGAAATATAAGAAATTAAAATCACCACTAACAAATACACAGAACATAAGCAGTAATAAAAGAAAAAAAAATCATTTTTGTTACTAACTCTACATAACTGGCGTTGCCTGGGAGTCTTTTTTACTTACATTTTATTTTATTTTTATTTTTTTAACGTAGTTCACCCCAAACAAGGCAGGCCGCCACTGTAGACGTAAGGGGCTACTGAGAAGAAAGAAAAGGGGAGAAGGTTGGGGGGGGGGGGGGGGGGGTCAACCTAAATTGGGATCTGCGTAGCGAGATGTCTGTTTACATTAATTTTAAATTTCTGCATGTCAGTACTGTCGGGGAAACAGGGGCAGGGAGGGAGTTCCAGAGGCCAGCAGCATGAGGAAAGAAACTATTTGAGTAGAACGCTCTCTGGCATCTGGGGACCTCCACAGTGAATGGATGGGATTTAGTTGATTGTCGAGTTGGTCTAGTGAATTTATGTCGAGGGGGCACCAGAGTAGCCAATTCATCGGAGCATAATCCATTGAAGTATTTGTAAAACAAGCACAAGGAGGCTACATTGCGGCGATGGGACAGGGACTGGAGCTTGGTTGACAGTGAGGGTCCTATTAGGTTGGCGATTCTTTTTTGGACCTTGTCAAGGAGGGAGAGACTAGTAGATGATGCACAAGCCCAGATGTTTTTGTTAATTGTTTTACTTTCTAATTATACAGGGTTTATTTATTTATTTATTTATTTTTTTTACTAAATTATTTTTTTGAATAAAATTTTAAAAGTTAAATTTAATTATAGCGTTATCGTTTGGTCATTAAATTATTAATTGACCTAAATTGTTATAAAACTATAACACATTTTGTTATCGTAATGTCGTTTTCATTTTCATTTCTAAAATAAATAACTTCCAAAACTTTCGATCTTTTATTAAAAGCTAAAAATGATTTTTTATTCCAATTTTAAATGCTTTCAAATTTCAAGGAATTACAAACTAATTCATTCCCCTTTTTTTACGATTTACAAAAGATTAAAATGGCTGACTTGTTTACAAAGAAACCGAAATGCATTGTGATGGATTTAATTTTGTAATGAAATTATTTTTAAATTTTATTTAAAAATAAGATTTAAATTTTGTTTAAATTCAATCTGTAATTATCAAAGTGATGAAGAAAACACAAGCAGTTGTCTTATTTTATTAATATAGTTCCTGTCCAATGTTTGTTAAAAAATGGACAGTAATGAACCCATCTATACTAATCACAGAATTGTTGGTCATCAAAGCCAGAACGCCACTCTACTATTTTAAACAGAGGTGGCAGGAGGTCATAATGGTATTTGTGGGAATGTGAATCTAACAGACTTGGAACGCAGTTTGTCTATTTTAATTCTGAAATTAACAGTTGTTTATATTCACGTTTCAGCCCATGTAACCTCCGACATTCTTCACGTGCACCTTTTCGAACTTGAGAATCGTTATTGAATTTCAAATTCCCAAGTTCGAAAACCAAGATGAGAATAACAATCATCATCATCATATTCGATTTAAAGTCTGTTTTGAATAATCCAATTTCTCATTCATCATCTAAAAACATGTTAACACGCGCAAGGAAACATGTTAACACGCGCATGGTAACATGTTAACACGCGCAAGGAAACGTGTTCACAAGCGCAAGGAAACGTGTTCACAAGCGCAAAGGAAACGTGTTCACAAGCGCAAAGGAAACATGTTAACAAGCGCAAGGAAACATGTTAACAAGCGCAAAGGAAACATGTTAACAAGCGCAAAGGAAACATGTTAACAAGCGCAAAGGAAACATGTTAACAAGCGCAAAGGAAACATGTTAACAAGCGCAAAGGAAACATGTTAACAAGCGCAAAGGAAACATGTTAACAAGCGCAAGGAAACATGTTAACATGCGCAAGGAAACATGTTAACAAGCGCAAAGGAAACATGTTAACAAGCGCAAAGGAAACATGTTAACAAGCGCAAAGGAAACATGTTAACAAGCGCAAAGGAAACATGTTAACAAGCGCAAGGAAACATGTTAACAAGCGCAAGGAAACATGTTAACATGCGCAAGGAAACATGTTAACATGCGCAAGGAAACATGTTAACAAGCGCAAAGGAAACATGTTAACAAGCGCAAAGGAAACATGTTAACAAGCGCAAGGAAACATGTTAACATGCGCAAGGAAACATGTTAACAAGCGCAAGGAAACATGTTAACATGCGCAAGGAAACATGTTAACAAGCGCAAAGGAAACATGTTCACAAGCGCAAAGGAAACATGTTAACAAGCGCAAAGGAAACATGTTAACAAGCGCAAAGGAAACATGTTAACAAGCGCAAAGGAAACATGTTAACAAGCGCAAAGGAAACATGTTAACAAGCGCAAGGAAACATGTTAACATGCGCAAGGAAACATGTTAACAAGCGCAAGGAAACATGTTAACACGCGCAAGGAAACATGTTAACACGCGCAAGGAAACATGTTAACAAGCGCAAGGAAACATGTTAACACGCGCAAGGAAACATGTTAACACGCGCAAGGAAACATGTTAACAAGCGCAAAGGAAACATGTTAACATGCGCAAGGAAACATGTTAACATGCGCAAGGAAACATGTTAACATGCGCAAGGAAACATGTTAACAAGCGCAAAGGAAACATGTTCACAAGCGCAAAGGAAACATGTTAACAAGCGCAAAGGAAACATGTTAACAAGCGCAAGGAAACATGTTAACAAGCGCAAGGAAACATGTTAACATGCGCAAGGAAACATGTTAACAAGCGCAAGGAAACATGTTAACACGCGCAAGGAAACATGTTAACACGCGCAAGGAAACATGTTAACAAGCGCAAGGAAACATGTTAACCAGCGCAAAGGAAACATGTTAACAAGCGCAAAGGAAACATGTTAACATGCGCAAGGAAACATGTTAACAAGCGCAAAGGAAACATGTTAACATGCGCAAGGAAACATGTTAACATGCGCAAGGAAACATGTTAACATGCGCAAGGAAACATGTTAACAAGCGCAAAGGAAACATGTTAACAAGCGCAAAGGAAACATGTTAACAAGCGCAAAGGAAACATGTTAACAAGCGCAAGGAAACATGTTAACATGCGCAAGGAAACATGTTCACAAGCGCAAAGGAAACATGTTAACAAGCGCAAAGGAAACATGTTAACAAGCGCAAAGGAAACATGTTAACAAACGCAAAGGAAACATGTTAACAAGCGCAAAGGAAACATGTTAACAAGTGCAAAGGAAACATGTTTACAAGCGCAAAGGAAACATGTTAACACGCGCAAGGAAACATGTTAACAAGCGTAAGAAAACATGTTAACAAGCGCAAGGAAACATGTTAACAAGCGCAAGGAAATATGTTAACAAGCGCAAGGAAACATGTTAACAAGCGCAAAGGAAACATGTTTACAAGCGCAAAGGAAACATGTTAACCAGCGCAAAGGAAACATGTTAACAAGCGTAAGAAAACATGTTAACAAGCGCAAGGAAACATGTTAACAAGCGCAAGGAAATATGTTAACAAGCGCAAGGAAACATGTTAACCAGCGCAAAGGAAACATGTTAACCAGCGCAAAGGAAACATGTTAACCAGCGCAAAGGAAACATGTTCACAAGCGCAAAGGAAACATGTTCACAAGTGCAAGGAAACATGTTCACAAGCGCAAGGAAACATGTTCACAAGCGCAAGGAAACATGTTAACACGCGCAAGGAAACATGTTAACACGCGCAAAGGAAACATGTTAACACGCGCAAAGGAAACATGTTAACAAGCGTAAGAAAACATGTTTTTAAAAATTGCTCAATATTAAACACATGATTGTAAAAAAAAAAAAGTTGGCCTCTTTATAACCCACAATTTTTGGGAATGGGGCATCCAACAGGATATCAGACATTCACCTACCATTTCAGAGACTCCAACCGAGAGATCTTTTAAGGATTCTAACGGTCCCATTAAGCTCAATTGTTTGGATCTCGCGTGCACTCGGTTCACCGTTTTTCTTCTTAATAGCTATTCAATATTCAGGTCAAATCCAAATACAGGATAAATAGGACAGAAAAGTAAAAACTAATTATCACCCACAAATAAAAAGGACAGAAAAGTAAAAACTAATTATCACCCACAAATAAATCGGACAGAAAAGTAAAAACTAATTATCACCCACAAATAAATCGGACAGAAAAGTAAAAACTAATTATCACCCACAAATAAATAGGACAGAAAAGTAAAAACTAATTATCACCCACAAATAAATAGGACAGAAAAGTAAAAACTAATTATCACCCACAAATAAATAGGACAGAAAAGTAAAAACTAATTATCACCCACAAATAAATAGGACAGAAAAGTAAAAACTAATTATCACCCACAAATAAATCGGACAGAAAAGTAAAAACTAATTATCACCCACAAATAAATAGGACAGAAAAGTAAAAACTAATTATCACTCACAAATAAATCGGACAGAAAAGTAAAAACTAATTATCACCCACAAATAAAAAGGACAGAAAAGTAAAAACTAATTATCACCCACAAATAAATCGGACAGAAAAGTAAAAACTAAATATCACCCACAAATAATTATATATATATATATATATATATATATATATATATATATATATATTCCATGATAAATGCCAGTATACTGAAATCATATTCCCTTACTAGGGTTAAGATGAAAATTCATATACACTAAATGTACAAAAGCAAGGAAATTCCCAAATGTTTACACTTTTATTGTCATTAAGGGTATGACTACATATCAACCAAACCATTTCATTATCACATCACTACAGTATAAATCTCTATGCATGAGTGGATGAAGTGTGTGAGGTGCGCTGAAGAAAAATTCCTACCAGTAAAATACATAGCCCTGTTGTGCTCGCATACCCTTAATGACAATAAAAGGGTAAAAATTTGGGAATTTCCTTGCTTTTGCACATTTAGTGTATATGAATTTTCATCTTAACCCTATTAAGGGCATATGATTTCAGTATACTGGCATTTCTCATGGAATATCACTACTTTTGTAAAGGCTATGCCTCAATACAATGCCTTCTCATAACTGATATAGTTGGTAGTTTGACTAATCAAGGTATATGGTAAACTGAAATTAAAATGCCATCAACTAGACACTAGAACCTCTATCTCTGCCAAAAATCAGCTGAATCCATCAAATAGTTGATGAGATACAGGGTGGCACATACATACGTACGTACACACAGATAACATGATTTCATGATTGAACTTTCTGGATCTCTGGGTTGCCTTGACTAATGATGCTGAAATTCTACACACTTATAGAACCTATCAAATAAAAATTTTGTGCAAAGTTTTAACTAATTTGGTTTATTGGTTTTTGAGTTATAATTGATCAAAGAAATGAGATTTCTAGCATAGGCCATTCGTGAAGTCTATTTAGGGATAGAGCGCTCTCGCGCCTCCTTTGATTTACACAGCGGTTCATCTAATGAGCTGCCATCAGATCAGGATTATCTGCTTGGACTGAACAACTGGTCTACTCTAGTGGCCATATTGTTCAACACGGCTAAGTATCATCTTAAACATGGTTAACCAGAATTTACCAATGATTTTAAAAGACAATTTTTTTTTTCTCTTAATGGGAAAAGTTTCTTACGCGCAAGCATGTTTGGGCAAATCCTTCATGTAAAATTGCTCCTCTTCATCTTCTTCGAAATTCAATTCACCGACTCCTTGGTTTATGGCGCCAACATTCTTATCAAGTCCATTCTGAAATGGTCCATCAAGCACATCAATCTAAAAGGAGAGGAAAATAAGGAAAAATTAGTTTTTTTTTGTACTAAAAAGTTCTGTTTCACTGCTCTATGAATATCTATCACTAATAATAATATGCTAAGACATTTCATGTTCGGACGTACATTATCCCCTTTCACACCGTTAAAAAATTAAAACGAGATCCTATCAGCAAAGATGGTAATTAATCTGATGTTGCTAAACAATTCAGATTTACCTCATTTTAAAATGAAGTGTCCCAAAATCAAATTATTTTGGCCCATCAACTAAAAGAATAATATTTTAAATAAATACATTTTATAAGCGACATTTGCTTTTATTGATTTGAAGAATATTCTACTGACGATTATTTTTATGGTAAGAAAACAGAATATTTATTTTAAAAAGAATTAAATTGCTACAATTTTAAATAAAAGAAATATTTGTTTTATTTATTTTAAGAATATTTAGCTGACAATGACAATTAGTTTTATGGGAGAAAAAAGTCATTTTTTTTAATAGTATTCATATCGACATTATTTCAAAAGGAATATTATCTAGATATTAATACGATAGCGTGTGTTCATGTGTCACGCTTACATCAAAAGCTCTTCGCATGCGCGTCACACCTAGATTTGGAAAAGCATTCAGGTCACCTAATTTTCGTAATATTTTTAAGTATTTTTCGTTGGTAAAACGGTTAGCGACGTAGAATTTTGACGTCGGCCTGACTGGTTTATAGTTCGATCCCAACCAACTAAGATTTTTTTTTTTATACATCGAAGGGAGGTAGAGAGGGGACGACCGGGAAGACACATTAATACGTTAGCGTGTGTGTTATTTTGTGCGTCACACTTACATCAAAAGCAACGCCCTTCCGAATCTTTGTATGCTACTCATGAATTGGAGCCAAATTTAATTTAATCGAAAGCATTTACAAAGTAAGAGTGAAAATTTGTCCTCAGAATAATTCTACTCATGGCCAGAGAAAAGGAACTACCTTCACTAGAAATATTGTATACAAACATCATTTTGTGTAATTTACACGGATCCCGCTAGTTATTATTATTAACAGTATTTATACAGATTGATGTAAAAAGCACCATGAAATTTCCATGGGGTCTTAGTATAAAAATAGGCCTGTCCCTATGCTAGTATGATCATCATCATCATCATCACCACCTGTTATTCCAGGTTTGAAATCATAGACTTACCCAGATGCAAAGAAAATGGAATATTTATCTGACGTCTGGAAAATCTTGTTTTAGCGTCATTTATAAAACGTAGTATTTAAAAGATTAATATTTGTTTAATTTCTAAATATCGTCTTTTTTAATTGTTAATTTAAAAGATAAAATATTCTAAATATACCTCAGAAAGTTTATCAAAAACAAGAGAAAAACGACTAATCTCTTCATAAAAATATTTTTGCTCACATATTAATCCTTAAATGCTTTATTTATCGAAGATACTGATTTTCTATTTAGCGGGTGTGCTGATGCAACATCATACCCATACCTACTCACTTTCCAACAGGCTAGTTGCAAATGTGAAACAAGTTGCAGTTTGACACATTTTCGTTAAATAGCCATTTTGTTGGAATGTGTCATATTTGAAACAAAAAGCATTTAAAGGTTAATTAAAAAAAATTTTTTTTTAATTTAAGCCCTTATAAGGAAGAAATACCCGAACGACTAAATTTTCCCAAGAAATTTGAGAGCTGAATCCAGATAATTACGGAAGCATATTTTTATTTAAGCGAAAACATTGCTTATTGGAATACAGAATTCTTCTTGCAAAGTTATCAGAAAAACAAAACATTTACAATATAAGAAAGAAAGCAAAAGAAGGGCTCTCTGAAAAAGAATGGCAGGAAGATTAAAAGCCACTCGAGGATTTACAAACATTTTCCAGAAACTTATATGTATTGCTTCTGGATGTTTAACGATCATATTAAACAAAAAAGTATTCGTGTTTTTTTTTGTTATGAATCAAGCACCGAAAACTTTTCTGGTTAATGTATTTGTTATCAACAACAAAAATTGGTGTGACGAAAGCAAATTTTTATTCTGAAAATGAGAGAAGAAGGTAGATGCAAACTTATACCGATGGATGCCGGAGATGATTAAAATGGAGCAGGTGGTAGAATTGATATGATCAGACTGCAGAAAAAAAAGTGGTTGATAAGACTTCTAAGGATACAAACTAGATAGGAGTAAAAATAGAAAAAAAGTTTCCATATTAAATTGGTTCGTCAGGTTTATAGCATATCAGCCCATTGCTTTTTTGGGCGAGTCCTAATTTACCCCCCCCCCTTGTGAGTACAGGAATGATGTTTAACAGTTCAGACCTCTTACCATTACACCATTCTCAACCCCACCCAAGTGGTAGTCATTGACATTATCGAAATGGCTCGTAAGTGGAAACAAATTTTATTTGAATTATCTCTTAGAAATGGGTAAATAGTTTGTTTTGTTTTTTAATTTACTGTTTCCAGGATTACGATTTGTATAAATTTTCTCCTGCTTATAAGAATAACAAGCCGCGCATGCGTGGTCCCCCCTCTGTATGTGACGAGTGTAAAATGCAATAAATTTGGGCAATTTGGGGCATTTTTGACCCCCTGGGGGCGCGAACCAGAATTTTTCTGAGGTCAAGGATGTTCTTTTATATACAGAACAATTGCCTCTACATTTTGGCCAAGTTTCAGAAAAATTGAATGGATGGATCAAACGTTATGAGAGGAAAGGGTCATCTTTTGCCATTTCGGAGCCTTTTGACACCCTGGGGGGCTAACCAGATTTTTTTTCAAAAATCCGAGAATGTCACTTTCTAACCTGACCAAAGTTACAACTTCATGCAAAATTTCAGAGAAATTCAATGGATGGTTGCGGAGAAAAATCTGGACGGACATGCCTCAAAACATAAGTCCCCTGATTTTATAAATCGAGGGACCAAAAAGAACATTATTATCAATATGCTATCATTTAATCTATGCATTTAGCAAAGAAAATACCATTTCCAACTTAAATGCGACAGACGTGTAGATGCATCTATTAGAAAAGAAAAAAGGTTTCCAACAAAATTTCGCTAAATTAGAATCAGCAGACATTGGTACCAGCAGTCAAGAAAAAAAAAAGAAAAAACAGTAATTAGTTGTTGCCATTAAGATTTAAATAACTTTATTTAAACTCTCTCAAACAACTAAACAATTTATTCAAGAAAACCTAACTACCATTAAAAACATGATTATCCATTTTATTAAGGTTAAACATTTTGTAAATATTTTTTTTTTTTAAACTCACTGGTTAGTAAATTAAAACAGCATCATTAAAATCGGTTTAAACTTATTATGACTAAGTAATCCAAACCACAAACTTTATATACATATCAAAACATTTTCTTCGCATCCTGCAGAATACAATCTATTTTGTCTCAACTGTCTCAAGACCTCCTCTCTCTCACTACTTTCCATTAGCTGACGGATTAATCTCTCTTTGCGTTTTATTTCTGTACCCTTACGATTGACTAAATTGACATAAAATTTCAAAATACTGGGATTTTCTAAATATGATTCATAGCCTCTTTAAATATGTGAGGAATCCGTTTAGTTTGTAGAATTGCATTGAAAAGATGGTATATTACCTTCATTAGAGGCTCACCACTCATTCTTAAATGTTCGGAATGAATAAATATTGTCAATCTCTGGGCTCTTATCAATTTTAAGGTTTCTTATTGCGTTTGTAATTTCGCTGTTTGATATTGGATGAAATTCTTCAAATTCAGATTTGTCTATCACGCAATCATTTCTATTGTTATCCCCATAGAATCCTCCATAAAACAGACAATCTCTTTAACCCTTATCCTCGAGTGGCCCCTGGACCTTGATAAGTGGTGACCCCTTAGTATAAAAAATCCCATCATCAAACGTTTCTCTGCGGAATATGTATTAACCGTCTCTAAAATGTTGTACAGAAATACTCTTGTGGTTTACCTCTTTTTCTGCACCCTTCCACCATTCATCTTAGACAAGAAAACCAAATGCACATTTACATTCAGAATACTGTGATTTCAGAATATAGTGTATTTGCCTCTTTAAACTTATGAGGAATCCGTTTAATTTGTAGAATTGCCTTGAAAAGATGGTGTATTGCCTTGAAAAGATGGTGTATTGCCTTGAAAAGATGGTGTATTGCCTTGAAAAGATGGTGTATTGCCTTGAAAAGATGGTGTATTGCCTTGAAAAGATGGTGTATTGCCTTGAAAAGATGGTGTATTGCCTTGAAAAGATGGTGTATTGCCTTGAAAAGATGGTGTATTGCCCATTCTCAAATGTTTGGCGTGAAACAAATATTGTCAATCCCTGGGCTTTTATCCATTTTTAGGTTTCTTATTGCGTTTGTAATTTCGCTGTTTGATATTGGATGAAATTCTTCAAATTCAGAGTTGTCTATCACGTAATCATTTCTATTGTTATATCATAGTTCAAATAAAAACGTCAATGTGTTACTGAGGCTTCCCCTCATGAAAATTTAGTTATAGTAATATAATATTACAATGAGCATAAAATTTTCAGGTGAAAATTTTAAATATTCATTGAATAAGCATAACACCAAATTATTTTATTCGAAGTACACACTCATTCAGAGATGTTTCAAGTACAATGAATGCAGCAGCAAAATTTGCTTAAATTTCTCATTGAAGTTGTTAGATTTGTTTTCCGATTTAAAAGTTTTACATGAGATATAAAAAAAGACACGATTCATACATAGTTTTCCGTAAAGAGAAACCTTTCTTTCATTATTAAATAATGAAAGTATTAAACGCTATGAATCATTACAATAGAACTACTCAGTCCACCCATCAAAATAATCTCCCACAAAAGATAATTACTGATCATATAAATAAACTAGCAAAAAGGCCAAGAGTTGTCCAGGATTGAATGAGGAACTCTACATACTTTTGTACCTAGCCCAGCACATGCGTTGCGTGGAGAGAAATGACAGGAGAATGATACAATGAATGTGTAATGTGAGTCTTAAAAACAGGCTTAGATCTGATGACCTCAGAGGAGGATTAAATCTGGACAGCTAGTTCGAGATTATACAACTGTCGATAGAGCAGCCGCTCTTAGCGCTACCTAAGAGTTTGGGGTCCTGTACTACCAGTCTAAAACAACAGCCAGACACACTGTCAAACCTGTACCTTCAACCTGTCAGAACCCCTAAAATTTGAAGATAGGTTTCCCTCTCATAATAGATAGAAAAGGGGGTAAATAACCCCAGGGAGCTAAATGCTCCTACCTTGCAGAATTCCAGGTTACCCTTGAACAAGATGTAGTACCTGTTAGCCTGGCTATAATATTCCAGTGATTTACCATATAGAAAAGAAGAGTCGGCAGCAGGGTGTACATTTTTCTGATTAGTAAACAACTGCAGTCACATATGTACTAGTAGTATGCTATACGACTATATATGCTCCCTTATCTAGGTAAGAGCGGCTTTAACCTGAGTGGCAGTTATTAACAAATTATTGTTTTGGTGAAAGTTGCCCTTTGGCTAGGCTCTCTCAGACGACAAAAGTTCTGAGTTGGGGGGGGGGGGGGTAGGCAGAGCAGAAACACCATTATACTCTTGCTTCAATTATTATGGAAATCTTTGCTGCTGTGAGGTACGACCATGTATAGCGTGCACTTTTGGCATCAACTTTATAACGCATTTGGATATCCCAGACATCAGAGAGTGTGGTGAATATGTAACAAGCGCTATAATTGTATGCAACTTGGCTGACGTCAGCCCCTTTGAACTGGACTGCATAGAGAGCAGGTGTTGTCTGGTGTTGCTTACCCTAGGAGTTCAGGACACTCACAGCACAATAAATAGCAAAATGGAGCATGAGTAACATTTTTATTTAATATAACAAAAAAAAAATTTTTTTTAATTTTATTTAAAAAAAAAAAAAAATTTTTTTTAAATACTTTCTTGTTATCCCACATAAGTTGGATTTCTATTTTGGTAGATGTGTTCGACTGTCTAGTTACTGTGTGACTAGGATTGGAAGTTTTAGTTTTTAATACCGTAAGTACAGATAGGAAGTGTGTGAAAATTCAGAATTTATCATGTTCATTTGTTCTTGCGATATCAAGTGCTAAATGGATAGCCATTATTTCAGCACTATTTATTGTATATCCACAAGCTTAGAGACTGAATGCTTAGATATCAAATTAGGCATACGACTGAACTAGGCCAGGTCTTCAAAATGTTATCAACTGGATTCGGCACAATGAATTGGAAGGTGTTACTCCCATCGACTGCTTACACAGATGATAGTGCTTTTCAGGGAATCACATTTCAATGCTCAGACCACATCGGATCGCACCTATCAGTTGGCTTCACAAGTCGTGGATTAATGTAGAAAGAAGATTCATGTCAGCCAGTATAGATCCATTTGAATGGAGAAGTGTCTAGGAACAGTAACAATGCCCACCAGTTTGACATTTGATAAATAGACGATTTGCCTACAGCATGGAATGTGGTCCAGATGAGAAATTCCACGATCTAGCCAAATACTGCATCTCCCAGGCTCTCATACAATCAATCCCACTTTACAGTGAAACTCAAGCGATGTTATGAAAAGGTGTACACAAGATGCCTTAGTCTGATCTCGCACATAACATGGACTGGCCCCATTACTAACCGCAAGGCTCTATAACCGGCCCCATTACTAACCGCAAGGCTCTATAACTGGCCCCATTACTAACCGCAAGGCTCTATAACCGGCCCCATTACTAACCGCAAGGCTCTATAACTGGCCCCATTACTAACCACAAGGCTCTATAACTGGCCCCATTACTAACCGCAAGGCTCTATAACTGGCCCCATTACTAACCGCAAGGCTCTATAACTGGCCGCATTATAACAGATCTAATGGAATCTACTGAAGGGATACCTTCAATGGCTTTAACACGCCACCCAACTGGAACCTGGATAAAAGACACGACTGACACTTCACCCCACCCTTTATGTTTAAAAACCGAGCTAACTACTGGTGTGACCTGATTCTGAAAAGCTTCCAGATAATCTATGAAATCCCATGTTGGAAGGGGAATAGCTTGACATTGCTACTCAAGTTGCAACTGAGATCCATGGTACAAGTCATTAAAAAACAGTTTGCTTAATCTAATGAGGGCCATAACTGTATCAAGTCATTTACCTAAAACGGGTCCTTTACAGTTTAAAAACATTTTTTTTTTTTTAATTTAGCAAACAATAAATCAAGCCTATTAAGAAATAAAATAAGTCAGTCAGGAAATAATTATATTCAAAATATTACATTCGGGCTCTTTTTAACAGTTGAAACGACCCGGGAATCTTAATAATGCAGAAGAACACACACACACACACACACAAATATATAATTTAATATTTATTCAAATATTATAATAAGCCTCTTTAATAAATTAAAGTTGAGCACTCTCCGGGATGTTAAAAATAGTCTGTCAAAAAGCTCTAATGCAAAGTTCCGAATACGTTCGTTGAACACTCTCTGCTACTCTTCTATGTGCATATTGATCTTAATTTCCTTTAATCACGTGACAGTTTCTGGTGGCCGAGTGGATATTGCGACGGCTTGCAGATTCTAGGCTGACTGAACTGGGTTCGCACCTCTTGACCATTTGAAATTGTTACTTTCCTGCACTGATGAGAGCAATAAACTTGAAACATTAACATCTGTAGGTATAAATGATTTAAGAGAGATATATATATATATATTTTCCCCAAAATTGATCTGAGAGAAGGATCGAATTTTAATTCTACCTGATGAGATCTCATGCCAGTGTCGAAGATTTTGTACATGTCTGTATGAATAAAAATAATCATATACAAAAAAGCTATCTGATATTGAGTACTTTTTATAAGCCCAGTTGAAATTCTTTGGATTCCTATCCTGTGGATGTTTACTTTACCTGGATAACTATGTATGTGTGTATGAGAGCGACAGAGAAGTCAAAAGTTCTAACTTCAGCAGTATCTTAATCAAACAAAAAAGACGAAAGTGAGGATATGAAGAGTGAAAACTTGAAAGAATGAAAACATTCGAAAAGAAAAAAAAAGATAAGTAACCCCCACCCGTAGGAAAATGTTGGTCAGTTACGGGTGTTTATAGAATGGATAATCATTGAGAGGTCCCAAATCTTTGTTCAGTCCGAAGATGTGGGGGTTGAGTCCCAGAATGAGTTTGGTTTCGTATTTTCGTCTCTGCTACTGTGTTTTAAAATTGGAGGCTATGAGGATGTATTTGATGTTGTCTATGGTGTAGTTTGGGAGATTGTAATGGATGGCTACTGGGTACTGTATGGATTTGTCTCTAATTGTCTGTTTATGATTATTAAGACGTAGGCGGAAATCCAGGTCTGTTTTCCCAACGTAGTTTCTTTTTGTGCATCTGGTGCAGTATATTAAGTGAACCACATTGAGAGTTGGTGCCTGGAGGTGTGAATGCGTCATTGGCGGGGATGTGTTGGCATATTTTGCATTTAAGTTTGTTGCCTGTTTTGTTTCCCTGAGGTGCGAGGGTGCGGTGTATTTTTGTGAATGTTAGTAGAGAATGTAGGTTCGGGGGCTGTCGTTTTGCATTGATGGAGGTTTATTGTATATTGTATTGAAGGTGGGGGTCAAGTAGCTGTTTGAATATCTTTTTGAGGGGATTGTATAGTTTGTTGGTGTTGCGATTGAAGTCAAATACAGTTGGTATTTGTGCGGATGGAAATATATACATATATTATTTTATGACCAAATCACTTTGACACATTAGTTTTCCATGATCATTTGAGAATATTAGATGTAGGAACGTGAAATTGGCAACAATTTCAGAGAATTTAAATCTATACAGACCTTATACATAGAACTACGGGTTGCATTAGAACTAAGTTTTTGATATATTGATCTGTGAAGATCATAGATAAAGTTTACCTGTGGTGCAAAAAAAAAAAAAATTATATATATATTCAACCTCCCCAGGTGAGAACCACCAAGCTAGATAGAAACTAGTTTAACTAGTCAAATTTTCAAGAGTTGCTATAAAATCTACATATATAAAATGTTGATTCCTAAAAGAAAGCCAATTTATGCAGATAGGAGAGAAAGGTTCTCAGAAATCCCTATGAATAGAGATATATCAAGAAAAAAAAAAAAAAAAGATTAATTTCCCATAACACTTCAGACATACACATTTATTCTTTTTATTCAAATGGAATTGGAAAAAATTCTAAGTTTAAGCAAAACAAAAGGTTTGTCCATTTTATTTATCTACCTCCCACAAGGTAAGATGTGACACAAGGTCGGGAAAGTGGAATTAGATAAGCCAGCGCTCGAGAGATGAGCACTCTGGCCATTTAAAAATTGCCTGGGCAGCCCCGTCGGCATTCCCCGGTAGAGGCACCTCAGACAGTAAGCAATAAACTTACTCCTCCCCAAAGAGGGGAGGCAAAGCTTGGGAGGGTACACCTCCTAGAACTGCACAGGACCGGCAACCCCCAATAGACCAGCGTAAATCCAGACCCAAAGGTCCGGACGATACTGGTTTATTAGGCAGAAGGTTTGTCCATATCAACAAAGAAAAATTCAAATATTTTTTTTTTTTACTTTCAACAATGAAATTTCAGAGAAAATCATCGGTTTGGTTTACGGCATATCAACCTTTTCAGTCATTTAATGCCAAAACAGTATATTTATACAGGGACTTAAGTTTGAATATACACAGTAGCAAATAAATACCATTTTCTTTGTCAATGTGTAAAATATTTTTGTTTAAACAGTGAAATGTTTAGTGGAAAGCCAGTACGATGGATTTACCCCCACCCCAAGTAAAAAAAAAAAAATTACTTAGATTTCAAAGTAAAAAGTTTAAGGCATTTTTATAGTAGATTGACACAAGAAATCGGTGATCAACCAAAGACAGGAAAGTAAAAAAAAAAGACTACGAAGAGTGTTTTCGACTCCCCCCCCCCCCCCGAACGAATAAAAGCAAAAGAACTCTAAAGTTCCTCAACCAAGAATTGGAAACAATCAGATTCTTCAACTTTTTTTGTTTCCAAATAAAAGCAATTTTTTGTTTTCTACATATAAGATTGTGTTCCAATAAAATATTTACTATTGTTCATGTACAGTTTTTCTTTTATGGTAGTTGACCGAACAGATTGATTACCCAAGTCTCCGACTAAATTGTATCATCTTCAAAGTTCTGTGGATCCTTTCCACAGAAAGTGAACACGGAACTATTGACTGATCAACTAGTCAGAATACACATGGTCATTGGTGCTGTGACTAGGATTTGACAGAGAGCTTACCACAACACATCTGCGATAATAAAGGAAACAACCATCAAAGATCCCCACGACATTTAATTCATCAGCTGTAATGGCTAATTATCTAAATACCGACAACAGCACATTCTAGGACATGCTTTATCGTCCCTTCCCCATGTCCAAATAAGGAAGATCCTGGTAAACAATAAATGCACTAGTCACAAATGTTGGCCATTTTTGCTATTTAAAAACTTATAAAACTTATAAAACAACCTGCTGTAATTTAACATCTAAGTTTAAGAACAACTTTTTGACATTGAAGAATTTCTGTGTATTATCGACCCCAGAAAAAAGAAAAACTGCACAGGAAAAAACATTTAAAATTGATTTTGTTTGCCCATTTTACGAAAATCAATCCTTTCTGGGATTCTTTAATGTCGAAATTTATTGTGGATGATTAACTGAACACAAGTTCGATAGCTGAAACCCAATATCAGTAACAAAATAGAAACTAAGGAAATATTAGCTGGTCACAAGAAAATATCATTTCAACTTCAAGCGAGGTCTTCTCAAAAAAATTAATTTATATGGTTTTACTGGATGAATATTTCATATAATCAGATCCTTCCTATCCAAAAGAAAGATCCAGTGTTCTCGATTTTCATAAACGACCTCCCTGATGACATTGTGTCTGAGATGGGTATATTTGCTGACGGCTCTACTCTCGTCATGTGAGTAAAACGGACGCACACATATCCGAGGCAATGGCTGAATTCTTAGAAAGTGACTTCCCGTCTGTCGTGGAATGGGGTTATAAATGGATGGTAAAATTTAATGCTGCTAAGACAAAGCTCCTTTCCGTCAACAACTACAAGAAACCTCTTCAACCACAGATTTCCATGACAAATAACACCCTACCTGAGAGTCCAGCCTTCAAACTCCTCGGCCTAACATTCACAGGTAAAATGAAGTGGGACAAATACATAGAAGACATTGCTTAAGTTGCTGCAAAGAAGGGGGGGCTCCCTTTACCGTGCTAGTAAACTTCTCACACCTGACAGTATCCTATGTCTCTACAAAGCCACCATCCGCCCATGCATGGAGTATTGTCACATCTGGGCTGGTGCACCATCCACTAGTCTCTCCTCCTTAGACAAGAAAAGAGTCTCTAATCTAATAGGTCCCTCACTATCCAACAAGTTCCAGCCCTTGTCTCATTACCGCAATGTTGCATCCTTGTGCTTGTTTTACAAGTACTTCGGTAGAATGTGCTCGGATGAACTTGCTGCTCTGGTGCCCCCCCCCCCCCCTCGACGTAAATACACTCGACCAACGCGACAATCAGCTAAATCCCATCCATTCACTGTGGAGGTCCTCAGATGCCGGAGGGCTCTACTCCAATACCTTCTTTTCTCGAACAGCCGGCCTTTGGAACTCCCTTCCTGCTCCCCTGACTGTAACGAGATGCAGAAATTTAAAACTAATGTGAACAAGCATCTTGCTGCACACCTCTCTTTCTCGGCCTTTTGGCTAAGATCAAAGTGTAGTATCTGTTCCGATGGATACAGCACGCCTGTCCTGTGCAGTTCTAGGAGGTCCACTTTGGGGAGGAGTAAGTTTATTGCTTACTGTCTGAGGCGCTCCTACCGGGGAATGCCGACGGGGCTGCCCAGGCAATTTTTAAATGGCCAGAGTGCTCACCTCTCGAGCGCTGGCTTTTAACCCCACTTGCTCGACCCGATCTTGGGTCACATCTTACTTGTGGGAGTAAGATAAAACTGGCCTTGTGCCTAACTCCACGAGGAGTAAATAAACACCTCCCAACTTAGGATGACCCCCCCCTAAACTTTCACCCTAATTCTTAGTAGATCCTTACGTCTACAGTTGCAACTTATCTTGTTTGGGGTGAACTAAGTTTTAATTAAGTCAATACAACCCACTTTAATACTAACAAGAAATAATCTATTTTAATGCCATCTTTATGACCTGTAAACATGGCTGCGCTCTCTTCTATTCTGACCACATGTCCAAACTATTTTAATTTCCCTTTTTTAATGTGTCAAGTATGTGAGTTTCATTTCCAAGCTTATCTATAAATAATTTAGTATGTCTTTTCTGTTCAAAATCTTTAAATAATTTAGTATGTCTTTTCTGTTCAAAATCTTTAAATAATTTAGTATGTCTTTTCTGTTCAAAATCTTTAAATAATTTAGTCTGTCTTTTCTGTTCAAAATCTTTTCTTTCAACGTTCCAAATGCTGTACAGGTGGCTAGTGCAGTAAGATTGGGTTACATATTGTACAGCAAAACTCTTCTCTGGACTCTAATGCATATTGTTGTGAATAAGTGATACCAAACCGGATATGAGAAGCTCTACTGTATATCTAAAGATTCTCAAAGAAAGTATGATCAAAGTAGATCAACCCAGGAAAAATAGAGTGCGTGTCGGAAACTATAAAACAAATAATAGTACATTTATTTATTTGACAATATTTACATCAAAGTACACAAGTCTTAGATAATGAAGAGTGGCAAAAATGAATCGTGGACGAGTACATTGTGGGTGGGACGTCGAGAACGAAAGCGACTTGATAACTGTTAAAAAAGAGAATGTTCCACAGTGCAAGCGAAACTTAGAAAAGCGGCGGTTTCAGAAACGCAAAGAGTCGGAGCGCTTGGCGATCGGAGTATCGAAGTACCGGAAGAATGTGAGTTTACCAATATTTATGGCACCGATGAAGCTTTATTGGCTATGGTACCCAAGCCCGCTTTCGTGTCCGCTGACTAAAAATGCGACTGATAAGCAAGTTGGTACCGTGAAGGAATCCCCTGACTTGTATTTCATCAAAGTGCTTGTGGAACAATTGCTTCAGTTTACGCTCAGATAGACAATGCAGAGCAAATTGCTTTCCAATCGGATGTATATACGAACGAGTTTCTAGCGGAAACCGAGTCTGACTTCAGTAAGAAAAAGACTTTCATGAAACAAAAGTATGTCAAAAGATTTTTATATGTGTGTGAGTAGCCAGCGTAAACTATGATGAGGAAAAAAACCAAAAAAAAACCCCTAAGTTTTCCATATACGTTCTGTTCTTTGTCATTCTTGTTGGATCTTACCGGGTACCCCGAAAGAACGGAAAATGCAACATAAACATATCTCACAAATGTATGTATGTATGTATGTATGTATGTATGTATGTATGTATGTATGTATGTATGTATGTATGTATGTAGTAAAAGCTTAATTAATGTTAACTGGTTTCAATTTCGGAATATAGAACCATCAGTTCAAAGTTTTGATTTATCTATTTTAAACGTGCTTACATTTGATAAAGACTAAACAATACAAAAGCCAACAATAATTTAAAGATAAACAGTTTCTGGAATGAGAAAGAAAGTCAAATGACAGACTGCATATCCAGTACAAGCTGGAATATAAATCCCAGGAATGATTCATCACACAAACATCCTTTTCATACAATTTGACAAAAATTTATTTACTGTTTCATTCACTTAACTGTAACTTGGATTTTTTCTGTTAAAGACCTATTTTAAGTCCACCATATTGATGAGTGGCTCTTTTTCTTTAAGGTTGAGTCTATTTTTATATGCTTAGACACACACAACATTGTGCATACCAAATTTGGAAAACACCAACATTTTTTACGTAAAAAATAAATCGCCCGTCACGGAAAATAGTAAAATAACTTGAAATAGCCTGAAAATAATATTAATGACATAAGAGAAAGAATTGTATATTTATAAAAAGGAAAGATTAAACTTTATTTAAATCCAAATTTTATATTAAAAAAAATTTCACTAGATTTACATATTTCTGTACTCTAAACTCGCCTACCTTTCGAAATGATTGGATGTATTTAAAACGAGATGTATCCATTCGATCTGCATGTTTAGTGTGGCGACTGATGAACAAACCTAAAATCTCCCTCAGATGTATCTAATAAATTTAAATGTTTACAGAAGTTTATTTAAACAAGAATTTTGTTCAAAACAAATCCACACGAAAAATTAAGTGCTGAAAGTAGTTATTACAAAGCAGCCAATTTAGTGTGCAAAAAAATAAATAAATTTAAAAAAAAAAAAAAAAATGGATAAATACGGTGAAATTACATTCAATTTAAATTCGTGGATAACTCATTAGATTTTTTAGGTCATTTTGATAAATTTGGATACATAAAATCTAATCTTTCTATTTATAAATGTACAATTCTTTCTGTTGTGTCATCAAATTTTTTTCCAGGTTACTTTAAGTTAGTTTACTATTTTCAGTGGCAGTTAATTTATTAATGTGCGTTTCTATACATTTAACAGTCTGATTTTTTTAAAAAAAAAGTCACTCGTCAATATGGTGGCTGTAATATAAGGTTTTAAGTTGTCTTACACACAAAAAAAAATCTAAGTTGAAAACTTTAGTGTAAGAAATTTTCTGCCCTATTTAGCAGATTGTTTCTGCTTATCTTTTTATTATTATTATTATTTATTATTGACTTACTATTAAAAGAAAATTAACTTAATCTCTAATGTGCTATGAATCATTAAGATTCAATGATTTAACTGTTAAAATAAATCTGATATGAACAGTCAAAGTTGTGCTTCCATATCATTTTTGTATGTTTTTTTCGAGATAATGGGATTTTGCCCAATGTTTAGGTTGGCTTGATGTAGTAATTTTTGCTTCCGTTATGATTAATTTTCATTATCCACAAAATTACATAAGGATTTCTTTACTTTTATGTACTTATGAAACCTGGAGTCTCTAAAAAGAAAAAAAGACAACTCAACGAAGAGTGGCCGGTATTGAGAAAGACTGGAAAGATTGTAAAAGGCAGAGTGAAAATAGCGGATATCTAAAAAGAAACTGGTAGTGAGAACTCATATACTCGACACACTAAAAGGAAATTAAACTGGTTTGGACATGTGATCAGAAGAGATAGATCTACAGGTCAATATAAAAATAGCTTTCCGGAATGGGGGGTGGGGGGTAGGAGACAACCTCCTAAACAAACTAAATATATGAAGACATGGAAATCCTGCTCCTAACGCTGGAACAAAACACCTTGGAAAGTGTGTGAATATTGTTTTGTTTTTTTTTACTCATGAATCACCACTTATTACGGTTAAATGCCACTCTAGGATAAGGGTTAATGAAATAGATAGATTGTCAGTCAAATGATGAAAAATATTATGAGAGGATTGAAAATAATGCATAAAATTTGATTACTTAAGGGGATGGTTAATGACAAGTATTGTCATTTTTATGGGATTGCACAAATTGAAAATAAATTTTTTTTAATTGTTTTATTTTTACTTGTAAAACCCAGTCTCATCTCGTGTTGATTACGTGTATATGAATGTAAGTTATTCAATCCAGCCATTTTAATTGGACCCCCGATTTATAAAATCGGGGGACCTATGTTTTCAGGCATTTCCGTCCGTCCGTATTTTTCTCCGCAACCATCCATTGAATTTCTCTGAAATTTTGCATGAAGTTGTAACTTTTGTCAGGTTAGAAAGTGAAATTCTCCGATTTTTGAAAACAAATCTGGTTAGCCCCCAAGGGGTCAAAAGGCCCTGAAATGGCAAAAAATGACATTTTTTGCCCCATAACTTTTCATCCATCCATTCAATTTCTCTGAAACTTGGCCAAAATATGGAGACAATTGTTCCTAATAGAAAATAAGTATCGCTGACCTTGGAAAAAATCTGGTTCCCACCCCCAGAGGGTCAAATACCCCTAAATGGCAAAAAATGACCCTTTTCTCCCATAACGTTTGATCCATACATTCAATTTTTCTGAAACTTGGCCAAAATGTAGAGGCAATTGTTCTGGATATAAAATGAGCATCCTTGACTTCAGAAAAATTCTGGTTCGCGCCCCCAGCGGGTACAATGGAGGTCAAAAATGCCCCAATTTATTGCATTTTACACTCGCCACATACAGAGGGGGGACCACGCATGGACGGCTTGTTGTTTTCAAGATATCATGCAATCACCTATAATTACCTTTATTCACCGATTATTAATTTAAGACATTTTTAAATGTTATCTTCTCATCCTCACAAATGCAACAACCGTGCACTTCAAGTACATTGGAGATGTGATACTGATTGTCAATCGAAATTCTTATTGACGCCATAGTCTTATGCTCATTCTATCTCAAACATCGATAACGTTTTCACAAAAAGAAAACACTAAAAAAAAAAAGAAAATTGTTTCCATGGAATAGTCATAATCAATTAAGATAAATATTTTAAATTTTAAATATTTTATAACGAGAAAAAAAAACTACAGAATAAAAAAAATCGAATTTTTTTTTTTATCATATCGACCGTTTTATGTTTACGAACAATTTTTGTTAGAGTGCCAATAAAGTGACATTAATTGAAATAAAGTTTTGTAAATCTACAGTAGATAACCTTCTTGGGGCACATCCGACGTTTCGCGGAATCCATGAGGTCTCCTGTGCACGTTCTCTAAGCACTGAACCCCTTATTAATATTATTTTAAAGTTATAAATAAAATAAAGTAAAACGTCGCATTCATTTTTTTTGTTTTGTTTTAATGAATGCCAAGCGCAAATTTTCTGAATTAAAGTAAAGTATTTCAATTAATGAATACAACACGAATTTCGGGGCTTCTGCTGTTTCGCCCTGACATTAAAATATTTAAAGGAATGTATAAACTTTGTGATGTATTTACGTGTTAGCTCAAAATTGTACAGAAAAAAAAGTATGCAAATTCATCCAATATTTATTAAATATGAAAAAAAAAAAAACGATCTTACTTAACGTATCGTTAGACATTTTCACTTATGAAATAGGCAAGGGCGATAACTCAAATTTTGTTTACCAGTTTAACAAAAATGGCTACCGAAAAATAAAATAGTTTTTTTTTTGTTTTTTTTGTTTAATTTAATAAATACTGGATGAATTTGCGTAATTTTTGGTGTACAGTCTTTTTTTCATCTACCACGTAAGTACATAACAAAGTTTATACATTTCTTTAGCTATTTTTTTTTTTTAAGAGAGGCCTAACATGTCGGGGCTAAACAGCAGAAACACTAAAATTTCTAATCCAAATAAGAATTAAATGTCCAAAACTAATCAATTCATTTTAGCTAAATCTTTTAAGCATCCGATCATTTCAAATCAACTGTCATCGATTCATCATATTGAGTATCAAGATTTAATTGTAACATTTCTTTAAAGTTTAAAAAGATTTTAATTTTAAAAGATAGAATACGTTAAGTAATTAGTTTGAGCGGCTCCCAAAAGATATAAAATAAATAATTATTTTTCGATTAAGAGAGAACGGAGTTGAGGAGAGGAAGTGTTTATTGTTGCTAGTGTCGGAGAGGATTTTTATTTAATAATTTCTTCGTTCTTTAAACAGATCAAGTCGTGCTTTTTCTTCGAATCACACAAGACGACTGGTTTAAATTATAAATACTCATAAAGCCTGTCCCCCTCTCTCTTTCAGCCCATCTGATTCTCTCCCCTCTCTCTGCGTCCATCTGCACCCCCCCTCTCTCTATCGCGTACAACAGACGATGACGACATATTGTGATGGAGAGGATCAGGCGGACGGACACTTGTGTTGCTTTTTTCCAAGAAAAACATCGATAAGAAACAAAAATAAAACTACGTTATTAGAACGATCCAATTGCAACCATGTATAGCTAATGGTTAGAGATTTGATTTTAAATAAAAGAGTGTAAACAAAAACTGAATTCTGTTGAAAAGATTTCCAGCCGAAACGAAACTATTTTCGTTTCGTGGATGAATTGAAAAATACAAAAACAAAAAAGCATAGAAATTGTTTGGCTTTTTATGACATCCTTTAAAGCACGCCCTCGTTGGGGTTGCTATTTTTAATAATACGCTTAAAAACGAATTAAATCATTTTTTTTCTTTCATGAAAACAAGAATATCGCTAAATAAATTATATCAGTGTTTTTTTTTTCTATCAATTGTTCGGAATTCAAGTGAGAGTTTACTAAATTTCGAAGGGGGGAGAATCTGATAACGACATTATTTGTACAATGTACAACCTTGACTTGACAATCCTTAAGTTGTCGACTTATTTTCTACATGTGTTAAAAAAATGATAACGAAGTATATCTTCTCTAAATTAATCAAATTAGTTGACAAGTTCATGTGTACGTGTTTCTCGTCTCTACGGGACATTCGCGTTATTTACTATTATTCAGATAGAAATAAAAATTGGAGGCATTTTTAACGACAGCTAACAACGAAAAAGGGATTAAAAAATTTAAAAGGCAAGATAAATTACTCTTCTACTAACCTGGATAAGTTTGTGTTTTAACCTATTTTAAAGAGTTCTTTTGTTCAAAACATTCCTGGTGTCCAACGAAAAAAAATGTCTGAAATTAGTTTCGATAATCGCTCAAAAAACGAAAATTAAGCAAAATACTGGTAGAACATTACATTTTCTTACGATTGGTGACATTTATTAGATGTTTTAACACTATTGTTTATTTTTTGATTTTTCACCGATTATCATGAACAGCCATTTTCTTTTCGTTCTAACTGAACAGGTGGACACCAGGTTTGTTTTGGGCAAAAAACAAAAAAACACTTTAAAATAAGTTAAAACACAAATAAACTTATCCAGGTGGCAGAAGGGAATTTTGGGGAGGACTTCTGGCTTCCGGTGAAAAAATCGTGTATGGATGTCTGAAAGTGATACAATTTTTTTAATTCATATTAATTCGAGACTTCTTTATATTCAAATAATTAACATAATACAGACGATTTGAAAAATAATTTATTTGATTGTTTTCAAAACTTTTAAAAGATTTTCATTGAAAAAAATAAAACAAAATAGAATCTTTTTTTTTTTTTCAAAAAATAATGTTTTTTTTTCAACTAATAGTGAAAATGTGTTTTTCCAAAAGTACGTGAAATGTTTTTTTTGTTTGTTTTTTTTAAATATTTAGTGAAAATGTTTTTTGGGAAATAGGGTTGCTTTATTATAGTTCTCTTTATTGATTTTTTGGATAAAAACTTCGATTTCTATATTACTTCCGGTGGCACTGAAAACAAATACGTTCTGATTCAAACCTAAACTGAAGAAATGGCAAATTAATTAAAAAATAAATAAATTATTATGAGGTGTAAAAACAATGCATTTTAGACGTTAAATCAAATACGGATAAAAAAATAAAAAATCAATGAAAATTTTTAAAATGTTTTGAAAATCAAATAAAAAACAAATTATTTTTCAAATAGTTTGTATTAATTGTTAATTATTTGAATATGATGAAAGAAAAGTCTCAAATTAATATGAATAAAAAAAATTGTATCATTTTCAGACATCCATACACGAATTTTTCACCGGAAGCCAGAAGTCCTCCCCAAAATTCCCTTCTCCCATTAAATTCCTAAAAAAGAAAAAAAAAAGGGCGAATAAAAAATCAAAGTAAAAGACCCTTAGGACAACACCGGGTCAGTTTAGGAATTACAAAAAAGAAAAAAAAAGGTTAGATATGCCGCATATTAGCCATTTGCAATTCGTATAAACGGTGTAGGTACTTCTACAGAATTTGAACCGTTTTTAGTCCGGTTCAAATTATGTAGAATCATCCAGTGTAGTAACAACGATGGTCAAAAATTCGTGTTGAGGACACCTGTTACATATTTTATTTTTCTAAATGCATTTTTAAAAACAGAATAATATATATATATATATATATATATATATATATATGTATATCTATATATATGGCACGTGCTACTCACAGAAGAGATTTTTTGGCTAAGATCAAAGTGTAGTATCTGTTCCGATGGATACTGCACCCCATACTGGTATTGTCTTGGCCTTCGGGGCTTGATTTACGCCGGTCAATGGGTCTGTCCTGTGCAGTTCTAGGAGGTCCACCTTCCCAGGCTTTGCCTCCCCTCTTTGGAGAGGAGTGAGTTTATTGCTTACTGCCTGAGGCGCCCCTACCGGGGAATGCCGACGGGGCTGCCCAGGCAATTTTTAAACCCCACTTTCCCGACCCGACCTTGGGTCACATCTTACTTGTGGGAGTACGATAAAAACTGGCCTTGTGCCTAACTTCTGGAGAGGAGTAAATCAATACTCACAGAAGAGATCACAAAATGCCATTCGTTTCTAAAAATTGGAAACCCAAGTTGTGATTCAATAAACACAAGAATAATGAATGTGTTAATTTAAACAACAAATTTTGTAAAATTTACTTTTTTGTCTTAATCTCCGTTAAAAAATACTATAGACTGCTTAGATTTTAACTGTATGGCAAATGCGCATAACAGGTAAGAACGCTGGCTTCCGGTGGAAAAGGGTTGAAGAAAATGTCTACGGATGCCTGAAAGTGATACAATTTTTTTATTAATATTAATGTCAGACTTTTCTTTCATCATATTCTAATAATTAACATAATACAGACTATTTGAAAAATAATTTATTAGATTGTTTTTCAAAACTTTTTAAAAATTTTCATTGAAAAATATAAACAAAATAGAATAATCTTTTTTTTTTCAAGAAATAATGTTTTTGAGCAACGGAATGTGATTTTTTTTTATTCAATGTTTTTTTTTGTTTAATATTTAATGTTTTGAAAACAATCAAATAAAAACAAATACATTATTTTTCAAATAGTCTGTATTATGTTGATTATTAGATTATGATGAAAGAAAAGTCTGAAATTAATATGACAAAGAGGAAAGTCTGAAATTAATATGAATAAACAAAAAAATGTATCACTTTCAGGCATCCGTAGACACTTTCTTCAACCCTGTTCCACCGGAAGCCAGCGTTCCTACCTGTTATGCCCATTCGCCAACTGTATTTATCCGGCGTTCCCCGGGTGGCAACAACAGAGAAAAATAATTAGTTTCTTTCAAAATCGTGGTACTTCTTCAGATTAGGACCCGAGCTAACTTTGACCCTAACGACTGGGTCAAAGTTAGCTTGGGTACTAATCCGGAAAAGCACCAAAATCGTTTTTTGTTTTCTCTTATTTCAATAAATATTAGATTAATAGTAAATAAAAAAAATAAAAAATTCAATGTGTATTATTTATCAAAGTTACATATAGGCGAGAAACACGAAATCATGTCTGCGAATCGAATATACAGGAAGTTACATTTAATCATAATGAAATCGTTAGGTATCTTTTAGTTTTATAAGCATTGCTATGGAAGCCAGAGGAAAACGAAGCTAGAAACTACATGTTTCATGTACCAAACCGGACACCCACCAAAGACAAGGGAGTGCGCACACGTTTTGTGTGTCGCTATTTCAAAGCAACAACCTTTTACTAGATATAACCGACCTTGTGTCTCACTTTGTCCTCGTGGGGAGGCGACATTTAAACACTAAACATTATTGTTGCTAATTCGATAAACACCTATTTCACATTAATTCCAGAAAAATGTAACGGCATAGAAATGGTCAAATAAGAGGAAGACCGTCTTCTATAACGAATGACCGATACCAACGCATTGAGCACGTTTACGATGGTAACAAAAATTAATTTATAGGGACATTGTTGGGTTCTAGCTGGGGAGATATTTAGCAAAAGTAGATATTATATAAATATATTCACATATACACCATTTATCACAAGTTAGTTAAAAATAAAAACAACAAAGTGCTCTATCGTAGGTTCTACAAGAGCAAATATAAATTAGCTTATTTAAAAACTAGGCACATGTTCGTCTTTTCCCACAGTCCGTTTTTCACAACTTTTTACTGGCCAGTTGTTTTTTCTTTTTTTGGTGTACACTTACCTATCAGGCTGCTAGAGAATTCCGGGGTTTTTGGAAATTTTTTTCAAGTATTCTACATTTTAGGAGGGGGGATCAGTTTCCAATGTTAATTCAACGTAGACTGATCCCCCTCTTTTTGACCATCTCAATTTAAAAAAAAATATTTTTCGGTTTACAATTACCTATCATGTCAATAGAGAATTCCGAGGTTTTTGGAAAGAAATTTTTAAAAATTGAGATTTTAAGACGGGGGATCAGTTTTCAATGTAAATTCAACGTAGACTGATCCCCCTCTTTTTGACTATATCAAATTTTAAAAATTATTATTCTGCTTACAATTACCTATCATGTCGCGAGAGAATTCCGGGGTTTTTGGAAAGAAAATTTTTAAAAATTGAGATTTTAAGACGTAAAAAGTTGTGAAAAACGGACTATGGTAAAAGACGAACAAGACTGATCCCCCCCCCCCCCCCCCATCTTAAAATCTCTATTTTTTTTTATTTCTTTCCAAAACCCCCGGAATTCTCTCGCGACATGATAGGTAATTGTAAGCAAAAGAATAATTTAAAAAATTTGAGATGGTCAAAAAGAGGGGGATCAGTCTACGTTGAATTAACATTGGAAACTGATCCCCTCTCCTAAAATGTAAAATATTTGAATTTTTTTTCCAAAACCCCCGGAATTCTCTAGCAGCGTGATAGGTAAGTGTACACCGAAAAAAGAAAAAAAAAACTGGTCAGTAAAAAGTTGTGAAAAACGGACTGTGGATAAAGACGAACATGTGCCAAAAACTATTACAGTGTATAGTTTTTAATACATATATATATATTTAATTTGGTACAGCAAAAAATAGTACAACATTCGTACCGTCGGTTTCAAACACCGACAGACTTAACCATCCGGCTCTCTTCAGCTGAAGATGGCTAAGTCTTTCCGTGCTTGAAACCGACGGTACGAATGTTGTACTAATTTTTCTGTACCAAATTAAATATATATTACGCTCTTAATTTTTAACTTTAATTCTTAATTAATCGAGCACTCTGCTGGGATTATATATATATATATATATATATAATGGGGTAGTATTATTCATCAACTAGTTGCCTCTAGTCGGCGTTGGCCAGTATACTTTTTACTTCAATTATTGTTTCACTTTTTGACTATGCAGTTAGTTTTTATCGAAATAATGCCTTTTAATAGGATTTTAAAAGTTAAATTTAATCATTACGATTTTAATTATTAATTGAATGAAATTGATATAAAAACTAACTTTGTTAAAATAATATTTTAATCTCTATAAAAGTATCAGCTTCCAAAATAGGATTTATTTTAAAAAAACTTTAACGCCAGTTTAAATGCTTCCAAACTCCTTTCAAATTTCGAAGGTTCACAAAATATATCCATTTTTTGGGGTATTTCTAGAGAATTAGAACCGAACTGTTTTGTTTTTGTTGTTTTGTTTTTTACTATAATCCTAACTAAATTTTAAGTTTACTTCGGCAAAAGTCATCGTAATCTTACGATAGCCGTGGTTTTTGGTTCAGTTTTTATTCTGTAGAAGCAGTTTTTTTACAACTATTAAAATATTGAAATGCTTAACGAGTTTACGAATAAACAGAAGTGCATTATGGTGGATTTAACTTGATAAATATTTTTTTAAAGCATTTGCGCTATTACATTTTTTTTGTATCAGTAAATATTGTATAAATAAATAAAGTAATTCAATTCCTGTAGTCGCTAGAAAACTCACACGCAACGTTGTCCTAGAATTTTTTTTATGATCGATGATCGATTTATTTAGTTTCCTTTTTTAACAACGTCTATAGTTGACCTCAGATTCGGTTAAATGGATTTGTCTCAGGAGGGAAAAAAGTATTATTTTATCATAATGGATGAATTGATTTTGATAAAAATTAAAAAAAAAAAAGAACTACTTCAGAGATCGTGTAAAATAAATAAAATGGATCACGGCTTTTAATGACTAATTTAAATGGAAAGGCACGAGGGAATCACAAAGGACAATCATGATTGGTTGTAAAGCTTTATTTTTATTATTTTTACTAAAGAAAAAAAATATGCACACAAAAAAATAAACCGAAAACAAATAAGGTTGAAAAATGCAAGAGTTAATCACATTTTTAAATATTAAAAAAACGGATCAACGTGATCACTGATCACAATAAACGAATGTTTTATTTAGATTCGAATTAACGCACATGGTAAGCAGAGGTTTTTACCTTTTTTAAAAATCTATTTCTACTTAATTGACCAGTATGGATAAATTTATATATATATATATATATATATATATATATATATATATATATATAAACAAACTCTGGATCTCGGCTGCCTGTTACTGTGCACACTTCATGATAATCAAGAAAGACATATTTACTTGAAAATGGATGACGTCACAAAATGAGGTTTATTCTTTCAAAATTGCCAAAAGTTACATCCTTTATGACATCATCCACTTTCAAGTAAATATTTCCTTGTGAAATAAATGTCAAAGTTAAATATTTGATTATCAAATTGATATTTATATATATAGATATATAAATACTGACCCAACGGGTCACGAATGGTCGACCATACAATAAATTCCTTTTCTCGGTAAAAAGGATCAGTTGTTCATGTCACAGTTTATTTTCCTCTATTTTTTCTACCATAAATATGAAAATAAAATCCAAAGTTCTTATATTTTTTTAAAAAATAAAATTGTTTATTGCTAAAATGAGACCATTAAAAGATTTTAAATAGCTTACAGGTAATAAACAAATTAAAAAATGATTTTATAGTTTAGAACTAAATCAAATTCTTTTTCGATCTTAATTGTTTCAATGTACATTTTTTTAAATTTGTTCTCGACCTTTGAACACTCATAAGAAATTAAGAACAACAAGGGCTTTTTTTTTCGTTTTAAAAGATTTATTATTCGGATTTCTTTTTTTTAGATGATGATTGATAATTTGTATTTATATTATTCGGACTACTATTCGCATATAGTTAAAATTCACGTTTCGGTCGATGTAATATAAAGGTCGTGGGTTACATCGCCCGAAACGTTGTGAATAGTAGTCCGTTCAAATAATCCCAAATATTTATAGTTTAAAAATGATTCTTTTTTTTTTTTTTAAATGCTATTGTCTTAAATAGATCTTTTTTTTTTAATATTTAAAAACCGTAAAACTAAATTAATTCAGTTTCGGATTTTTTTTTTTTTTTTTAGATGAGAATTGATCATTTGGACTATCGTTCTAATCTTGGTTGTTATATTAAACAACGCTTTGTCCGATGTAACCCCAACCTTCTAAATTAATTCATATAAGTAGAAAAAAAAGGGAGTAGTTTTTAGGGGTTATCTAAAACAAAGTATGTGAAGGGGGGGGGGGTAAATAATAATAAAAAAAGACTTGTTGTGGCTTGCTTTCATTATACGATTTATATACATGGTGTGTTATATGTAGTTGCAAGTGTGCGTAGAGAATATAGATTAACTTTTTACGCATGTATATTATTTAGGCTAAACACTATTTTATATATATATATATATATATATATATATATATAAGTAAAGTCCCTCTATATATATATACTGAGCATATGCTCTCAGACTTTCCCTTCCTAAAATCTACGTATTAAATAACCCCCTCTCTCTCTCTCTCTCTCTCGCTATATATATATAAATATATATATATATATAGTCTTTTTACATTTTCCTTTTTATTACTTACCTGGCTTTGACTCTGCCCTCCATCAATCTGCGATGCTTGAGTTTGTGACTGAGTCTGTGACGGTAAAGTAAAGTCTGTGAAGTAAAAGTCTGATCCCTGGGTGTCCGCACCCAAGTGGTCAGTCTCTTCGGTGTCCAGGAAAGACAGAGTTTGCGAATTCGGTCCGTACGTGTCAACACTCATTGCGACTAAACGTTTCTACTTCTTCTTAGGCATAGAACAGAAAAGAAAGAGTAAATTGTGGAAGGGGAGGGGGGTACGTAATCAAATAAAGTGAGGGGGTAAAGAAAGAGAACGAATGAACAGAAAGAGAGAGAGGGGGGAAAAAGAGGGGAGGGGGTAATATAAGCTAGATACGTATGTATATAACGATTTGTACTAACACAAGAACAAACGTTGTTCAAGGTTTTTGGTATCACTAGCCAACAGGGGGGGATCGCTGTAAGTGAATTTGGACTGCACCAGTGGGTTGTATTTTCTCAAATGGCCTTTACTGATTTGTTTCCTGTTTAATTTGAATCCAAATTGCTAACGAATCTCTTAGCGTTTGATAGCCGGGATTGTGTTTTCTGCACACGCCATTTCGATGGCTAGATATGTTGACGTCATAATGCTCACAGTGTGGTGACGTATGAAAATTTTGATACGCACAAAACTGTGACGTAGTACACAGGTTTCCGCTGGTGGTATTGACCACGAGGTTGGCCAGCGAACAGCAGCAGCAACGGGGGTGACTTAACTTAAACCTGAAATTAGAAGTGTAAGTAAATAAATATATATATATATATATATATATATATATATATATATATATATATATATATATATATATATATGAAAAGCCAAAACAAAACATAAAATTTATTATTTTAATTAAACTGTAGTCAAAATCCAAAAATTAAACCAACCTATTTTATTTTTTCCTGTTCGTTTAAGTAACTGTTATCGTAAAGAAGCAGCGAGGTATTCCGCATGTATATTTCTTTAAAGTTTAGTTTCGATATTTTCTTAAAATTCTAACGCAAAAATAGTTTTCCGGTATAATTTAAACGAATGTCATTTCTTGTGTTTTATATTAAAAAATATATTTTGTCAATTTATAATCTCTAATATAAATTTATGTTGAGTTGACTAGTTTATTTCACAATAAATTAAAAGAAAAAAGATTTAGCAACTTAAAATGCCAGAAAGACTTCGGTAAATAATTGGGAATTCAAAGTCTTTCTTTTTGCCCGAAGTAAAGTTTTGGTTTTTTGGGGTTTTTTTTTTTTAAATAATAATCTTGACATATTTCTTGTAGATAAAAATATTGTAATTATGATTTTTGTTTTTAAATTGTTTTTTAAATGTCTAGAAAGGTAAGAATTTTTAAACCTGACAATTTTCGTTTCATTTTTACTTAGAAATAATTTTTTTTTTTTTTCAAATAACTTCGTTTTAATTTTCAAATAAAAACAACTCCGCAACAGGTTTTTTTCTACCTACATTAAAAAAACATTTAAACTGCTTAATTGAATTAAAAATATTTATTAAAATGTGTACCCCCTCCCAACTTGCCGCTAAATTAGTTTTTAATTGGAGAAGTTTCATTTTAAGCTTAACATTTCTTTCACTTTTTAATTTTTTTTTTTTTTTAACTCTAAAGATTTTTTCATTCCACGTGTTTTGTTTTTTTTGTATGTTTTTTTTTTCCAAAGTGTACATGCAATGACTTTCTTTTTTATTTTCTTGACTTTTGTGTGTAAATTTAAATTATCCGTCATCTAAAATTATTTTTATTTATCATGTTGGATTAAATGTATCAAAAATAAGTTTGTTTTTTTTTTTTTTTTTTTTTTTGCTTATAAGTTTCCATTGCTGTTAACACACCCAAAAAAACAATTTGTGCTTGGGGCAAATGTAAAACCTGTACAATTTAATTACAAAAATAAATTCTTATCTCTTCTATTATTTTGAAATAATTAAAATATTTGACACCTAATTTACTGGTTAAATAGTAACATAGGCGACTACATTTTTTAGTCATTTTCTTTACTATCACCCCGCTATTAAAGAAAGCTTATTATTTTTATAATAAGCCAGTTTTTTTTTAGTAAATACTCAGTCATACAGTGAGAATATATTTGCATTTTATAACAAACAAGTTTTTTGTTTGTTGTGTTGGGTATATTTTACAATAATAAACACAGCGAGAACGGGGTCCAAAAAACAAATATACAACAAATAAATGTGACCGTAGCCCATAAAACTTATTTTCCGACTTACCTATGACATTTGTTTGTATTTTTAAGTAGTTTCAATGGCTTTTTATTAGATATCAAAATTTCTCTCCATTTTACGTTCACGGAAAAGTTGGAAATTGGCAAGACAAGATGGCTGCAAATATTTTTTTCTCAGCCTAGTACTTTTAATTAAGTCATTGAAACTAAAAATATTGTAAATTACATTAAAAGTCACCCCTTCCGCAACAAAAAAACTAACGTATCAAAGTTTTGGAAAAAGTGCGCTTTTATTATGAGTCCCAGTAAAAAACAAAGCGAGGCTGAGGGAGAAAAAAATGTCGGCAAATTTCCAACTTTTCGTGAATGTAAAATGGAGAGAAATTTTGATATCTAATAAAAAGCCATTGAAACTACTTAAAAATACGAACAAATGTCGTAGGTAAGTCGGAAAATAAGTTTTGTGGGCTACGGTCACATTTATTTGTTGTATATTTATTTTTTTTGGACCCCGTTCTCGTTGTGTTTATTATTATAAAAGATACCCGTTGTTTTTAATGTTAATACTTGCATTGTACGAATGCGTGTGCCGCCATGTTGTTTACGTCTGTGTTAAACTACGGTAGCACAAAATGCGCCACTATATTTGACGAAACTAAGTTTTACGAATCGGCTAAACGTCAAAATAGTGAGCGTTTTGTGCTGCCATAGTTTAAATAAACCATTCGACACCTGAAAGTGTTATCAAATAAGTTCAATGAAACAAACCGACCAGAATAATTATGTTCCCAATAAATAATTTTTGTTGTACTACTGTATGACTCCAAAAATGTCCTATTTAATAAGACGTTTTCATGACTAAAGATTAAGACCTCATTTAGTTTCTATTTGCTGCAAGTGTAAAAAAACAAACTTTTCGTATTTTCCGTGCTAATACATATCGGCCCTCATGGCTGCTAATATTTGCTCGGTAAAATCCGCTAAGTTACAACAGCCGAAAAGCGATCACACAAAGTGAAACAAGGGTTCCTGGAACAGTAAACTGTTATTTTTAATGCAACAATTTACAAAAACTGTCGGCATGACTGAAAAATATCACTGAAAAAAAAACATTGGCAATCATGTAGTATAGTTAACAGCCAAGTAATCGAAAATAAGCAAAATATACAAATAATTTTTACCAAATGCATTAGAATTTAATTTTCCTACAGTTTTTAACTTTTGAAACCAAGTTTTGTTATTTCAGAATTTGTTTCTTTGCTAAGTTGTTAAAAAATAATAATAGACGGTCGAGCCTATTGAGTGGGTGAGGCCTTCAGAATGGGGGGGGGGGCATGATACCCAACAAAGCAGAGTAAGAATAGCGCATTTGGTGGGGGGGGGGTGTAGTTAAAAAAAAAAGTATATTAGGTTCTCCTTTCACTATTCAATTGATGTTAAGAAAAAAAAAACTAGGTAAACATTGACGGTCACCATTCCCGTTCAGTGGTGAACGGTGGCATTCGCCATTCTACAGCGAACATCGACAGACTCTCTTACGGGTGAGATATTTCAAACTCAGTTTTTCCACTTACAGTAGTATATCGACATACTCTTTTACGACGCTGAAGAAACTTCGACACTAAGGAGTTCATTCGGATTCACACGTCAACCCTCTCAACAAGATCGACAGATTCTTATGAGCGGGTAGCCATTTGCAGAACATAGACCGACTCTCTTATGAGTCGGTGTTCACAGTACAACTTTGCTCCATCCAGAGACTCCATTTTTTTACCAGACCTTGTTTTAGCAAACCTTTCCCCTTCCGACTGCTGCCTCGGACTCCCTTCAGTGTATAGCGACAAGATACTTTTATATTCGATAATTTTGTATATCGTACGTAATACATATTTTTTTTTTTCCCCCAACACGTTGCTAAAATAAACTTGATGGAACTAACACATTGAAAAGGAATTTGTTGGATGCCACACCTTTTTGCGGATCAGGGCCAAGCTGTCGAAACGAGGGGAGCTAGTTTCCTGATCGAACGAAGAAAGAATCGGTATGACCAATGATGCTGAGCAGTTTACATCTGAAGAGCAAAGCCGAGAGGGGGGGAAAAAAATGTCTGCCATTCAAGAAGCTGTAAGAGAAAGTTTGCCGGATTTAACGGATACCGAAATGTCTCAACGGCCCAAGTTTAATCATTTAATACTTAGTGAATCAACATTTACGAAATTGGACGTAAACTGGGACCAGGGCACCATTTGATGAAAGAAGAAAGTTCCCGAACTTTAGAACTGACTTTATCAATATCACTATTGTGTCGGTATTCTACAAACACAACATGTTGCTTCAAAACCTACGAATGTTGTATCTTAGATACGTCGTGCGATGTAACAACCAGAAGAAATATATTAATGCTGTTAACTTATTTCAACTTGAAATAAGTCTTAAATTTTACTTTTAATAATGGAAACTCTTGTTAAAAGTTGCTGTTTTTGTTGAGTGATGAATTTTTTTTCTCGCATTTATTCGCACTTTGCTTTTTTTCTTGATCTCCTGAAATATTCAAAACTTTATGATATCTCCCAACGAAATATCTTTTTTTTTTTCACTACAATCTAGCTTCAACAAATCCATTGTTCAGGCCATTGTACTACGTTTCTAATAGTCGTGCAGACTCATGTAAAAAATGGTAATATTTCACATATGAGGATAAACATTTTCACTGTTTCGTATGACATATGTTTTTCTCTTCCAATGCAAGCAGCCTTGTTTAGTTTTTTTTTACTTATTTTTCTTTCTTCTAAGAAAGAATTTCTGGAATATCACCACATATTCCTACTATTGGAAGGATTCCTTGTCTTTTGACATTCTTTCTATTTTTTTTTTACTCTTAAACTTCTTGCTAGAATATCACCATATATTCTTGCTTCTAGTTGAGGGGATTCCAGTTACAATATTCCTTCTAGGACTCTTTCTTCTGTAAGCCATGAGTTCATCTTAAACGGTATAAGATAAATAAAGGCTTCTTTTCAATTTCCATTTTATTCCTACGTTTATTAACATTTTTGTATTGGACTAGATTGACGGTTGTTTGGTACATTCATACGAGGAACGGACATTATAATCTGAAAATCTAGGATTTGTCTTTTTTTATTCTCTAATAGACGGTCAAGCCTATTGAGTGGGTGAGGCCTTCAGGAGGGGGTATATGATATCCAGCAGAGTCGGACTGGCGCATTTGGTTGGGGGGGGGGGGGATAGTTAAAAAAAATCTATATTAGGATCTGCCTTTTCTCATTCAATTGATAAGAAAAAAAACTAGGTGAACATTGGCGGTCACCATTCTATGGCTAACATCGACAGACTCTCTTACGAGTCGGACATTTCAAGTTAAGTTTTTTACTTACAGTAGTATATCAACAGACTCTCTTACAAGTCGGACATTTCAAGTTAAGTTTTTTTACTTGCAGTAGTATATCGACAGACTCTCTTATGAGTGGGTAGCCATTTGAACGAAATGGACAGACTCTTTTACGACGCTGAAGGAACTTCGACACTGAGTTCATTCAGATTCGAATTCACACGTCCACCCCTCAACGAGATCAACAGACTCTCTTATGAGCGAGTAGCCATTTGCACAGCATAGAGCGACTCTGTTATGCGTCAGTGCCCGCAGTACAACTTTGCTCCATTCAGAGACTCCATTTTTTTTACCAGACCTTGTTGGGTTTGGTTGCTGAAAGGGCAATTCTTTTAGCAAACCTTTTTTCACTTTCGACTGCTGCCTACGCCCCTCTTCAGGGTACAGCGAGGAGAGAGATACTTTTATATTTGATAATTTTGTATATCGTACGTAATGCCTTTTTTTTTCTCTCAAAGTAAATTTTAATAGCCAAATTCGTCAATCAAAGATGGCCGTTGAATTTTTTTTTATGTGGTCGCTAATTTCAAGCTTAAAAGATAGTTTTAAAAAACTAAACCTAAGTCCGGTGGTGGTTTTCAGTAGGCCAAAGCTATTTTTTCCATTCTAACGTGACGTCTCGACACTACCTTTTAATCAAATTTTAAATTAAGTTAAAACACAAATAAACTTATCCAGGTAGGTAAAAGAGTAAGTTATCTTGCCTTTGGTAACATTTATTTGTTGGCTCTTTTTTTTTTTTTTTTTTGGCGCTTGTTAAAAATAGTTAAAAATGCCCATTTTATCTATCGGTCGCCATTTTGAGTTTTCTTTTTTAAAAAAATGAGTTATCTCCCTTGCCTAATCAGTAAGCTGAAATGTCTACCGATACATAAAATCGTTATTTTTTAATTTTTCTGTACAATCTTATTTTCAGCTAACACATAAGTATATAACAAAGTTTGTACATTTCTTTAAATATTTTCATGTTGTAGTGAAAGTAAAGAAGCACTTGTAATGTTCTATCAGTATTTTGTTTAATTTTCGTTTTTTGAGCGATTATCGAGACTAATTTCCCCCCCCCCCCCGTTCTAACTGAACAGGTGGACACCAGGGTTGTTTTGAACAACAAAAAGCGTTTTAAAATAAGTTAAAACACAAATAAACTTATCCGGGTGGGTAGAAGAGTAACTTATCTTGCCTTTCTTAACATTTATTTGTTGCCTTTTTTTTGTTTTGTTGGCTCTTGTTAAAAATGGCAGTTCGTCATTCTGACTTTCTTCTTGATTTAAACCGGTAATCTCCATTCTCTCCCTATTCCAGTAGCTTCTTTTCAAGAACCGCAGGCTTGTGGAACTCTCTTCCTGCTGACTGTTTTCCTTTACCTATGACTAAGGCCAATAGGCATCTCCTGTCTTTTCCTGTCATATTTGTTGTTAGCTCCTTACATCAAGTGGCGACATGCCTTGTCTAGAGCGATTTCCATAAAAAATAGTTAAACCTTTTTAAATAAAATCTCCATATTTTAATTAAGTGAAACTTTCGCTAAGTTGTTGACATTTGGTTCGCTTCAGGAAATTTACTAAGATCCAAGCTGACATTAAATGTTGGAAAATTCGTAAAATCCGATAAAAACATGAATTTTTGGGCTAACAACAAAGGGTAAATTAGTCGTTTCCCAGCCAAAATGGCGGACAATGAATAGGCTGCTTCTTTCTGATTTTTTTCCGGCCTCACAAATAAGTAAACTCAAATACATTGTTTTGGACTAATGACCTAGCTGTATTTCTTTTAAAAATAATTTATGGTAAATGTGGGTTTACTTACTCATTTATGATTTTAAGTTCAATTTTAATCTTATTCTTATATGAATTGATTTAAACATCAGATTTTAGCCCGTTGGGTTGCTTAACATAAAAAATGTCAATATTAAGTCATAAAAAAATGACACACCTTTCTTTAACCATACCATTAACCCTAGTTGTGAGTTGCAATACGAAAAATAAATTTAAAAATAAAACAAACAAAAAATGTATATTATCGGTCGGCCATTTTGTTTGAGATCGTAAATTTCTCCCAGTTTTACTATTCAATCCATGTTCTTTTCTTTTCTAAATTAATATTTTAAAATCTTATGAAGACCATAGGCCTATACAAATTCTGTTTTTAGGCTAGTTTTATTTTATCGCCACTAACTCTACAATCTGTTCTGATTTCTCAAGGTTTTCAGATCAAAGAAATAAAGGTGGGGCGATTTTTTGGTGCTTCTGCTGTTTAGCCCCGACATGTTAGGCCTCTCTTAAAAAAAACAAAAATAGCTAAAGAAATGTATAAACTTTGTTATGTACGTACGTGGTAGCTGAAAAGAAGACTGTACACTAAAAATTACGCAAATTCATCCAGTATTTATTAAATTAAAAACGATTTTCTCATTCGGTAGCGATTTTTGTTAAACCAGAAAATCTCCCTTGTCTATTTCATAAGTGAAAATGTCTAACGATACGTTAAGATCGTTTCTTTTTTGTTTTTCTTATAATTTAATAAATACCGGATGAATTTGCGTAATATTTTCGGTACAATCTTATTTTCAGCTAACACGTAAATACATCACAAAGTTTATACATTTCTTTAAAATATTTTAATGTTGTGGTTAAACAGCAGAAGCACCCATTTTTTTAGCGGCCCTGGCACTTGATTCCTTTCATCGATTTTTAGTTTAGTCCCTCGCTCTATAAAAATTAAACTTTTTTAATCTGAAAATTTGTTCAACGCTTTAGACATCTTAATATTTTATTAGAGGTAATTTACTTATGTAATTAGAGTGAAATGGGTTTAGGCAGGGTTTCATTTGTACCGAAAAACTTATTTTTTTTACATAAAACCGTGTTTTAGTCATGAAAATAAAATGTAAAAAAAACTAACAAATGACATAAATAAATCAGGAAGGGAGATAACTCTAAATTGTAGTTTTTTTACGGGTAACATTTTCTAGTAAGGGACACGAGGTTAGCAAGACTCGTTAGTAATCAAAAGAAAAACAACTTTATTTGAACAAATTTTACCATCTTCATACCCGTTTAAAAATAAAGTAAACATTTCGTGGGGGGGGGGGGGGGATTTGCCTTTTGTTTTTTCTTTAGGGTGGCAATTTGTCATTAGGGGAGATAACTTATCTCAGCTTAGTCTTACCACTAAGGAATATATTGTGGACCAGAGCCATATATTCGCTTCAGTCGAAATTGAAGATTTCTACGATTTTTTTTCGCTTGTACTGAAACTAATAGAAAATGAAGTCCATATCGCAGCTTCCTAGGATCACTAGGGACTTCGGCCCTTGCATTTTAGTGTTTTTTTTTTCAATGTAAAAAGGTTTTCCTTTAACAAGGCAATAAAAAAATATTTTCAATTCCAGTTTGAAATTTAAAAAAACAAACTTTATGTAAATAAAAAAAATCTAAAAATTGGTTGAAATAAGTTAACTTTTCCATTCTAAAGTTTTTTTTGGGGGGGGGGGGGCATCTTGTTTGAAGTAAGAAAAGGGGCGCCACCACTAAACCGTTTTTTTTTTAAAGTGCCAACAAATCTATTCATCCATTTCAACATAGGCGTATTTAATGTCTTAACTGCCACTTCTTGTCAATAGTTGAGTTACAATCGCAGACTTTGTTTTAAAAAGCGTGTTCAGTCTCTTCATATTAATAAAATTATTAGACAACTTTATGTGAGTAGTTTTGTTTTTCTCGCGACTACGAGAATAAGACTTTTACTTTATCAATTCTTTGTTGAAATCAAAACTGCAATGTAAATAAAAGCAACAATTTAAAAATCTTATTAAAACTAAGAATAATATAATTACAAAAGTTCACCACAATACATTTGCGTTTTACTTATTTTTTTAAAGAAGTCGGCTATTCTAATCTTTTGATAGTTGAAAAAAATGAACTATTTGAAAGCATTTAAACTTGAATAGAAAGTCATTTATGGTTTTAAAATTCATAGCAAATCATGAATGTTTTGGAAGCTATTTACATTCAATAATTTTAGAGATTAAAACATTACTGTAACGAGTTATATACTAAAAATTCTGTGTTCTTGTCACTGTACACATTAGATGACCTCGCAAAGATGAATGACGTCATATAAAGCTATCATTCATCCTTTGTCCTACGTTTTCAAGTATGTGTAAATGAGAAATCACTTGTTATTTATCTATCGCTCACAGCAGTAAGGTGTGACATACGGTCGGAAAGTGGGATTTGAAAAGCCAGCGCCCAAGAATTTGAACACTCTGGCCTACAAAAAATGCCTGGGCAGCTCCGTCAGCATTCCCCGATAGGGGCGCCTCAGGCAGTAAGCAATAAACTTACTCCTCCCCAAAGAGGGGAGGCAAAGCCTGGGAGGGTGCACCTCCTAGAACTGCACAGGACAAGCCCATAGGCCGGCGGTAATCAAGCCCCGAAGGCCAAGACGATACCAGTCTATGGGGTCCAGTATCCATCGGAACAGATACTACACTTTGATCTTAGCCAAAAGGCCGAGAAATCAAATGACGCGACCTCAAATACATGGAGCTTAAAAAGGTTAAATATTCTCATAAAGACAGTCTACGATATCTTACCAACGCCAGTTAACCTTATGGGGATTAACGACATCCGATCGATGCAGAGCATGTACGAAAATATTCTCACTGGATGCGAGCATGCCCTTAGAAGCTACACGTGGAGATACAATTAAGCATTGGAGATTGTTGCGGGGGTTTCAAAGATGCCAAGGTTTTATTGCCGACACAACCTCCATGTTTTTGAATAATCTTAGTCTTTCCCCATAAGACATGCATAAAGAAGACAAGTCTCTACCTGCATCAGCGTGGATATGGCAATCTCACAGAGTGACGCCAATCCAACAAAGTCTGGTAGTATCGTGAGATACTGCTGGGGCGCTCTGAGTTAGTGATAATGATGCTTCGACTCTGAATCCAAGCCTGAACCTAGAGTCATCATCTGATGAAGGCTTGGTTGGAAGCAAGTTATTGTATGAACATTTTATTTATTTTTTGATATATTCATATTCATGATTCGGCATTAAATAACCAGAAAATGGTTGATATGTCATAAAAATAAAATTAAACCAAACACCATAAGTAGATATTTGAAGATATAAAGTACTTGAAGCATGAAAACTTTTACCAAAATAACCTGATTCAGCATTAAATAACCCGAAAAGAACCAAACCATTATTTCATCTTCAGAAACGGATGAATGAGATCGAAATATTTTATTCGTTACTTAATTTTCCGGAAAGAATTTTAAGTTGAGTAAAAAAAAAATTTTTATTCCATGAATTTGCAATGAATATTCAAAAATGATTTTTTTTTTTATTAATAAAATTGAAATATAAAGTTTGTGCCGTTATAGAATTTGTTCTACCTCAATAAAATTATATTTATTTTTAGATATAAGTAGTAGGCAATTTATTAAAACTAATTATATTTTATATATATTTAATTTTATGTTAGATTGATGCCACTCGTTTTTATTTTAGAAGAGTTACCTAAAAGGGGAAAAAAATCAGTGAAGACGAATTTCTCTGAAAATGGACATCAATATGAACTGTAAAAAAAAGTATCCTTCATTAACCCAACCACCAAGTCCGGTTGGCGTATTGCCATGCTGGACTTAGGGTTAGGGTTAAATTAATGAAGTGTTTTTTCTTTTTTTCTTCGTAATGATTAAGCTTTTGAATCAGACAAAACCGATTTTTTGTTTGGCTTTTTCCGACTGTTTATTTTTCCATCACAAGTATTTCCTAAAGTTTTCCTGTTATTTTATTTTTAACCGCCAAATTTCACTCATGTGTACCAACAGAAGCACCCCAGCAGTTCTATAAGTATATATTACCAGGCGGTTATTATACTTCCTTGTAGTACGCTTTTTCAGGTAGGTAACATACTATAACAGACAGAATATCGTATGTCACGTTCTATAACGATACCAAAAAATTTCAATTTATATTCTTGCTTGTTCTATCATGTCTTATTTTGGTCCCCCGGTTTATAAAATCGGGGGACTTATGTTTTGAGGCATGTCCGTCCGGATTTTTCTCCGCAACCATCCATTGAATTTCTCTGAAATTTTGCATGAAGTTGTAACTTTGGTCAGGTTAGAAAGTGACATTCTCCGATTTAAAAAAAAAAAAAAAATCTGGTTAGCCCCCCAAGGGGTCAAAAGGCCCTGAAATGTCAAAAAGTGACATTTTTTGCCCCATAACTTTTCATCCATCTATTCAATTTCTCTGAAACTTGACCAAAATGTGGAGGCAATTGTTCCTAATAGAAAATCTGGTTCGCGCCCCCAGGGGGTCAAAAGACTTTTCTCCCATAACGTTTGATCCATCCATTCAATTTTTCTGAAACTTGGCCAAAATGTAGAGGCAATTTTTCTGGATATAAAATGAGCATCCTTGACCTCAGAAAAATTCTGGTTCGCGCTCCCAGGGGGTAAAAAATGTCCCAAATTTATTGCATTTTACACTCGCCACATACATACAGAGGGGGACCACGCACGCGCGGCTTGTTCTATTTAAACTCTCATTATTTTATTGACCAATCAGAATGAACGATTTATTTTACCCTAGAGGTATGGAATTACATTTGTTTGACGGTGAATTAAGACTGTTAATATATAAGTGTGAATTGGATAATCTAATTTGAAATTTAAAATATATTTGATTGTGATATGATTGTACTTTTGTTGCTTTAACTTTTTGTCACCTTTCAAATGGATGTACTAATTTTAATTTTGTTTGGTTTTTTTTTAGATGTTCATTTCAGTGGGAACTCACTAATACAATAAATTCTTCTTTGGATAACGGATTCTCAACAGCGCTATGAGGCAAGTCGGCCTATGATTGCTTTGATGTCTAATTCTATGAATGGTGCATTTTGGCTCAACATGCAGCATCTACAAGGGGGAGGTACGCCACACAGCCCTATGTTACCCTACACTGGGCATTACCCGCACCAACATTTGGCTGTTCATGTCGGTAACCAAACTTCACCGCAGATTCCGTGGAATATGGCTAACTCAATGGTGAGATTTGCCGGCCATGGCAGAGGTAATGCTGGTGCGGTGTCCCCCATGACAAATCCGTACAACCATAATGTTCATGTATCCACTCGGTTGAGAACACCAGAAAATTACTACAACGCTGGGGCCGGTGCTGAAATCCTCCATCAAATTCAGAAAATCACAGATCCGGACAAAGTTAATGCGACCGGAAAAAGAATAAAGTAAGAAACAACAAAAACGTTTTTACTTTTTTTTTTTTTTTTTTAAATTTTATGTAAAACATTTTTTTTTTTGTTTGTTTGTTATATAATGAAGGATATTACCAAATTTAATTGTTAGGGGTAAATAGCAGAACTGTATTTGGAAGGTATAAGATTTCCAAATATCTGACTCTGATTCCTTATTTTAAAATCTTCCAATATTCAGTAATAATCAGTCTGATTTAAAAAAATAAAAATAAAAAAAAATCCGACTTTGACTCCTAGCATTCATTAGAGTCCAATTCCTTCCCACCCCCCACCCCCGGACTGTGCAACCCCTGATAAATATTATGTAGTGAACCCAAAAGTGCTCAATACTATTAAATAGAGCAATATGTTTTCATATTTCTTACATTGACCGGCAAATGATTTGATCCAATGGTTTTGTCAAATCCAAATTTGTTTCTGAATAAAATATTGGTTGAGACCATGTCATGTTAATGTAAGCTATATATAATGTAACTTGCATATTTCAACATATTAAAACATGAGTTGGTTTTCTGATATTTATTTAAAAAATGCTCAATAAAAAATAAACATAATTTAATGTTTTCGGGATTAATCCAGGTGTGCTTTCCTTGTAATTTAAAATGAGTTTCTTGGCTAAAATTTATGAATTTCTTCACATTTAAAAAAAAAAAATAGCTTTATGGAAAACAAAAGCATGTAATTAGTATAGGGAGATGTGTGCAAACGAGTAGACTTTAATAGTATGGCCACATTGAAAGAATGGATGAGAATTCTTGGGTTCGTAGATGTAGAACAGTTGAGGTTGCCGGTTCAGTTCACAGAGGAAGGCCAAGAAAAACATGGGAAAAAATGATAAAAATGAACGTGGGGGATAAATAGGTTAGTTTGGAAATCAATTTCTGAAAGTCGTCCAATACATGCCAGCCAGTAAAACAGACGTTGAACCAAATGTGATAATTATGAACCAAATTGTTATAAAACTGAAAGATTTTATGGTTTTATTTATTTTATTTTTTTGGTAAATTCCTATTTTAGTCAGATAAATTAGAGTGAATAAATAAACTTGTCATTCAATTGCAATGAAAAATATTTATTTAAAAAAAAAACTGTCCAAAGAGAATAAAACACATTAAAAGATCAATGGTTTGAAGAAATGCTTCAGTTTTTGACTTCACGTTTTCTATCGAAATATCAAGCAAATGACATTGTATTTGAGATGCTTGATCAATAGTCCACACTTATCAGATTCTGAGTGTAGAGGTTCATTTAATGAATTCTTTGAAGAAGGTAATGCCTCTCTGTGTTGGTCTTAAGGTCCCTGAACTTGTTTTGCAGTGTTGCACAAGGTACTAAGCAAGTCACTGGCACCAGTTGCATGACTTTTGGGAAGGAGGTGTTTTTGAAAAATATGTGAATCGAGAGATAAAAGTTGCCCTCTAACAGATCTGTCGGGTGAGCATGCCTTTGAAGATATCAAGTATGGTGGAGTCCATTAAAGAGATACAGCTGTGTTTTTAGAAGTGCTGAAAAACTGAGAAATCTCATGGTTGTTTTAGGTCTCGAGATCAACACCAGTGAAAATAAAGTTCAGCTGGAAGCTCTGTGATTACTTGACAAGAATAAAACCAGTGGATTCATCTCCACCTCTCTAAAGCAACAAAAGAAGGAAGAACAGTCACTTGATGCACTTGCTAAACATTTAAATAATTCAATTGCCAAGAACAATGGATATTATAACACTAACTTTTATATTGGCCGAGGTAAAAAAGTTTAATTCCAACCAAAGGTAGAAATTATTTATTTCGATGGCTTTTCTCAAATGATATTGCATAAGTGAAGTCTGCATTTGCATATAGATGGGATTGAATGTAATGCCCATTTCAAGTGAATTTGTTTTTTTTACCAATGAATTACCATTTTAGTAGTGGCAAAGTTTCAAGCTTGTAGCTCTAATAGACAATTGATTTAAAAAAAAAAATTTTATAACAATTTCATTAACGTATAGATTTTTTTTATCGTATTTTGCCATATTATCAAATTGTTTGTTTTTTACATGGTACAAATAGTTATATTTATTTATTTACTATTAAAAGAAAAATCTAGCCTGATCTCTAATATGTTATGAATCATGTTAAAAGCCTGGAATTTAGTCTTACATTGAAAATTTATATATATATATATATATATATATATATATATTTAACTATAATGCCAGCATTATGTAGGTAAAAATAATTTAATATTTATTTATAAATATTGTGATATATATATATATATATATATATAACTAGAGAGCTCAATGAAGCAAATGTTTAAGGCTATAGAGTAACTAAATAATTCTGAAATAATTTATAAATATTGTGATATATAACTAGAGAGCTCAATGTACTTAGCATATGGAGCAAATATTTAAGGCTATAGGGTAACTTCCTCTCTCTAGATAAATAATTCTGAAATGTGCTAAAGGAAGTTAACTTATAGCTTTACTTATGTGTGTGTTTAGACTTCAATTTTTTTTAATTGTAATATAAAAACATTTTCTAATGTATACTAGTTAAAAAAAAAAAAAAATGAATGAGCTTTTTTTAAAAAATTTTACATGCCACAAATTATGAAATAAAACAAGTTTCAAGCTTATTCTCAATGTTATGAAAGTAATCTTTATAAGATATTCATCAAAATTACGAGATTTAAGAAATTTTGTTTAATTTTAAAATTACAGGCATCTCAACAAAAGTTAAATCTGTGAGGATAGGTAACTTTCCTGGTGCCTCTTGTCCAATCTCTGCTGATGACGCTCCTCACTCATTTTGGGGGGGGGGGGGCATAGTGTTCCTCATTCGCTCGTCAGGTTTTCCTATTATTTTTAACATTTAAAACTGATTCCAAAAGCAAATTTGCATGCTGAGTAACGATATGTGAATAGCAGATGAATCCCTAGAAATTGTTAACAAATCGTTATTCAATCTTTATCACTTTCTTATTATCATGTACATTTTTTTTTCTTTTTTAATCTAGTTTAAATCCTAGGTGGGTATCAGCTGGAAAGAAAATTTGACCCGTGCAAAAGTTTCCTGACTTCTAACTCCCTGTCTCAAGTGGGGGATCAATGCATCTGGTTTAAATATAACCTCACATGTTGCTTTATTCACTTTTACGGACATCTTTTTTTTTTTTTCTTTAAGAACGTTTGAAAGTATTTTATGCTTTATATTTCATTTTTTTTTCTTTTGTATTGTTTACTTAAAGAAGGCAGCTTGACGGAGGAAATATTGGTAATTTCAAGAGGCAACGGCTTAACAATCAAGGTGACGTTGTTTCACCAGGCCCAATGCTTGAAATGATGGGGAGTGATAAAGTAAGTAGCACAATTCTAGGTAAATTGATCTACAAGTTTTCTTGTCTGCCAATGTTAATCTGTGGGACTTGGGGTTTGTCATTGGAGTTATTCCATTAATTAGTTATGTTTCGCAAAAACCCGTGGCGTAATGGATAAAAGTTCTAAGTGGTGGTCTTCTGGGAAAGTTGAAGGTTCAATACTTAGTACGGACAATACTAAGAATGCAATTACAAGTTAACACTTCTACCCGATAATGGCTGATAGAATGAGAGCAAGCTACCCCCATTAAATAAAGGGTTTCGTTCAAAATTCTGTACAGATTCCCCCAAGTTTGACGCGACTCAACTGAAGGTCTGAAGTTACATTGGGTGAAACAAGATGAGAACTGTAGTCTGAATAATACAAAATCTGTTAGTTTTTTTTTTATTTCTAAAAGAAACTTTCAAAATTGGTTCATTAGTATTTGATGTTCATTAGTATTTGATGTTTGATGTTATATGACCATGAACGGAGCCAGATTTTTCAGGGAAACTCTGGTTTAACCTCACTTGGCCAAAATGGTCATTTTTGCAATTATCTTTTCTTTTTTTAAATTCTACATTAGTTTTTGCTTAAAATCCAAAAAAACTTAGAACTGTTATTCGTGAAACAGTATTGGTGATCTCAAGAGAATTGTTTTGTCCAATAAGAAAAATTCCACTAAATTGGCAAAAATTGCACTTTTAAATGGTGCTCACAAGTTTTTTTTTTGTTTTTGTTTGTTTCCAAAAACCTTATGAGTTGTTAGTCCTGTGATTAATAAACTTTAATGTCTGCTTTGTACTGGCAAAGAAAAAAAGGTGCAATTCCCTTGATTTCTTTCGTCACAAAATCTACCAAAATTTGTACTCTGTAGTTTAGCAGATATGATTCGTTTGGATTCCCAGAAAACTGATTTAACTCCAGTTTTTGTTAAAAATTCACCAACATTTAGTGATCGCAAGGGGAGACAACTTATGCTTACTTTAGTTATAAAAGTTTGGATTGAATCAATTATCAAAAATAGTCCCCCACTCTTTTTATTTTTCTTAATAATTTATATTGTTTATTTTTAAATATTGAATAGACATTTAATATAATTAATTTTACTTATTGAATAATTAATAAAATTGTTATTTTTTTCCTTAAATTAATGAAACCTTACTAGTGTCTTGCTTTACATGAGTAGTTTTTGTTTTCTAGAATGTGAAATTACATAAAATTTTTTTAAAAAACGGTGCAAGTCCATAACTCGACTGACATGAGAAGAAAAATATATAAAATATTTGTATGCTGTACATAGCCGTGATGGAATGAAGATATCGTACACCAAAAATTACGTAAATTGATCAAGTAGGTTTTTTTTTTGTTTTTTTTTATCATTTTAAAGCGATTAATGGGAATTCTTGGGAGGGGGGCTTCTTGGCGGTCAAGTTATAGACTTGAAGTTTGAATAATGTTGTCTTTCCGAAATTCAACTGTATTATTTAAAAAAAAAAAAAATCGCAAAGTTTGAATTATTTTGAGTTATTTCCCGTGTCTGGCAAAGTATTTCCAACATGGCGTTGATAGATCAGCGCTCGTCGTTTAGCCAGAAAATTTGATTATCTTTTGTAAAAAAGAAACAAAAAAAACTACATCAATTTATGGGATGTTTTTTTTTTTTTGTGTGTACGATATCTTTTTTCTGTAAAGGGTACATACATCATAAAAAATAATTAAATTTAAAAAAAAAAAAAAAAAAAAAAATTGTTACATCGGACAATTTATGGACTTGCACCAAAAAATTATAAGTGTTCTGGAATACTTAATCGTACTCCAGAACACTTTTATTCTTATATTTTAATCGATGGTAATATAATTTTTTTTTTTTTTTTTTTTTTAGTGAATGTTTGAGAAAGCAATGGTTTAAAATTATGCAAATGATAAATTGAAAGAATTTACATGAAAATATTCTATTAAAATAAAAAACAAATGAATTTTGAACAATAATTTTTTTTTGACGTTTCTATATTTTTTATTATATCCCTACTACTTCTAAAGAGTAAATAATTAGATCTCGTTTATACAATGTTTGTATTTTCTTTGAAAAATTTTTTTCTTTGCATCAGTTAAGATCATTTTTCGTATTGATTCTTTCTCCGGTAGTGAAAAAGAATGAAAAAATCTAAAACAAAAAACTTATTTAATGAAAAAAGTACATATTTGAATTTTTTTTTAAATTTTTTCATCGATCTAAATTTTGTTAGAGCTTTGATCTCAAATAAGTAGAAATTTTCTAGTTTAGATTAAATCCAACATCCAGAGTTTATGTTCAGGCATCACTTAAGAACAGAAATCAACTGCGACTTTATTTTAACCGTTTTTAAAGTTTTACAAATTAAAATAGAAATTCCAAGGAAGTTTATAAAAATGTTATGTTTATATTAAAATTTTAAAAAAAACATTACTAACCAATATCTGAGTGTTAATAAGTTATAGCTTATTTTATTAATTTTTACAATTAACTTGATTGAAAAAAACATAAAATACTTGCCATGTATAATAATTACAGTAAATTGATTAAAAATTCCATGGAATTATTAATTTTGCAATAATATTTTTTTGAAATGGGGACATTACTACCGGTGATCTCCAAGTTTGCAATTCTGAAATTTTCCCAAATTCAAGCAAAAAAATTGGATGTTTAAAAATATTTTTTCACAGGGTCAAAAGATAAGGATAAACATCAGTGTTAAAAAGTAATTTATTTGGGAAACTTTTATAGTGAACTTGAACAAATTACAGTTGAATTTACCAACTATTCATTTGCTGTATATCAAATTGGAAGTCTATTCAAATTGTTTTACCGGAAAAGTACACAAACATTTTCTAAGACTTTTCATTGTAATGTGATTTTGACATGAGGGTATCATTACAGATCTATAGATAAAAAAAAATGATTCATGGCTAAATGTGCTAAAATGAATGATATGGCATTTTTTATTTTGCCATTAAAAATTCATAAATTATTGCAACAAATTGAAGATATATATCTATGTTCTGATTCATCTTTGTAAGACATTCACAGCAAGAACTCCTCTTCTTCCACAACTATAAAGAACTTTCCTTTCTTATGTGTACCTAACATCAAACAGAATTTCCAAGAACTTCCCAACTGTGGCACACATGACCACTTGATTGCTTTTTTGCCGGCTAAAATGGTGTCCTCTTCAAATCCAGTGTCAACCAATCTCATAAGTAATCATTCCAGTCATCATTTGCGATCGTCTTATAATATTTTATACCTGATCACCACTTATCAAGACTGAAAGCCACCCGAAGATAAGGGTTAATGAGATGAATAGATTGTCAGTTAGATGAAAATAGGCAATTGTCTAGAATTTCCAACAGAAAAAAAAACAAATAACTGTTACCAAAGACAATAAAAGTTAGTTTTCTACTTACCTGCCTAATCTTTTGTATTTTAAAGCACTTTTTCTTACATTTGATCATTTGGCTTCAGAGCCTTGTAAACCAAAATTCAAGATTTCAAAAAAAAAATTTCCCCTAATTGGTGACAATTATTAGTTGTATTTTTGTTTTAATTTTCGATTTTTAAGTTGTTAAATCTACAACATCGAGTAAAATCTGGCGCCATCTAGAATGCGTCATGTTTTCAAGGCTCTGTAAATAAAAGCGCTTTAAAACACAAAAATTAAGCAGAAAGGTAATTTTTATTGTCTTTGGTAACAGTTATTTGTTGCCTTTGTTTTTCCACCCTCTTTTTTTTTCTCTGTTGGAAATTCCAAACAATTGCTTATTTTCACCGTTTAGTTGACAATCTATCCATCATTAACCCTTATCCTCGGATGGTTTTTAGCCTTGATAGGTGGTGATCAGGTATTAAAAAAATTAATGATATAAGTTTAATTGTAACACAATGTTTCACCACAAATTAATAAGAATTTTATTACAGTGTCAAAAAACTCTAATCCATTTTTTTTGTTTTGCCGTAAGTGTACATTGCTACTAATAAACGATATGAAGATTCTTTGGAAATCCTTGTCCATTTTGATTTAATTTTTTGAAATGTATATTCAATGAAAAAAATTAGTAATAATTTAGGTCTTATTTTCCCTTCTTTCAGTTGACGACTGCTATGATGGATTATTTTCACAAACATCACCAAGCAGAGGAAGTCTACAGAAGAAAGATGAAACTTAGAGATGCTCTTTATGGGATTATTCAAGGTGTCTTTCCATGTGAGTTGATTTGGCTTATCATTAAACCGTTTTAAATTGTTCATCTTTTTATTCTTTGGTTCATAGATATACGAGAAGAATAACCGTCCCAGGATGGGTAAAATTAATTCCCCAGAACAGTTTTGCAGCATGTTTGTCTCCTTACGAAGATTAAAATCAAAATATAATAATACTAAGTCTCGTGTCTAGAATCCTTATTCCAATTTTTTATTAAAATCCATTACGTGATTTTAATTCTAGAAAATGTCTCAAATTTATGGCTTAAGCTGGACGGGTCTTTAGAAGTTAGACATCTTGTCTAATTGGTGTTTAATAACTATGGATCGAATACAAAGCAAATTTGAGTTTTCAAATAGGATGTCATGTCCATATTGTGCCTCCTAAAAACCTTTAAAATAGCCCCAAAGAAACTGGAATTTAAGGAATATTAATTGATGTCTTTTTTACCTTTACATAAAACTAAAGGAAACTAAATATAACTTACATTACCCAGCAGCTGTTTCCAAAATTCATTATTGGTTAATTAGTTTAGGAGTAAATCCTGTACGTACAAATATATACACATATAGGGAATCAAATGTTAAGTTTCCTCTTTTGGGAATTTCTTTTTCTTATATATATTATAAAATATTTCATGAGAAAATTAAAATAAATTATACTATAATTATTAAAACAAAATTCATTAAAAATTTTATTGGATCTAAAATCTTTAAAAAAAAAAAAAAAAAAAAAAATGTTTTTTTTTGTTTTTTGGGTTTTTTTCTCGGATCCGTGACCTTTTTCTTTAATTTGTTAAAATGAAAAATAAAACATTTAAAAAAAAAAGTAACTTACTGTTTGATAAAAAAAATTTATGTTTTGAAAGACTGACAATGTGCGGTGGTGTTGGCACCGGGAAAACTGAACAAAAGGAGGAATAAAACAAAAATATGGTGTTTTGGTATCTGTGGATAATGATTTTCTTTTATCATTTATGAAGTGTAGACCGATGCAGTTCTAATATTTTTATGCATTTCCTTATCAAAGGTGCCTGGGGAAACGTGTCTGCAGTCAGATATGTAACTTATGTGCTAGTACCACAGCGAACAAAGTTCAGCGGTCAAGGTTAGAAGTTAAAATTATAGGCAAAGTATAGCCTCTTAAATTCTAATTGTATTTTTTCCATGTATTTAAATTTTATTTCCTATTGTGTATGTAGATTGCTGTAGTTGTTATACCCCCCCCCCCCCCAGGTGGTTCTCTTACATTTGTAAGAGCATAATATATTTATGGATGATACGATACAGTGAGAATTCGATTAGTCATATTGATACCAGCAGTTTTTTAAAAAGATGCAGAAGATCCGGCCCATTGAACTATGAAAATTACTGCGGCCTTATCGGCGATCAGTAGACTAATGGCAAAAATGGTCTTAAAAGGCTCATGTTCATGTGTGTAAATACGTAAAAGGATTTGCAGCAGTCCCTACAACAGCGGCAGCCGCAGAATAACAATGTCTAACATATTTGCTTGACTTGAAAGTTTTCCTTTTTGGCCAAGATCAAAGTGTAGTATATGTTCCGATGGATACTGCACGCTATAGACCGGTATCGTCTTGGCCTTCGGATCTTGATTCCGCCGGTCTGTGGGTTTGTCCTCTGCAGTTCTAGGAGGTCCACCCTCCCAGGCTTTGCCTCCCCTCTTTCCGGTGGAGTAAGTTTATTGCTTACTGCCTAAGACGCCCCTACCGGGGAATGGCGACGGGGCTGCCCAGGCATTTTTTGTAGGCCAGAGTGCTCACCTTCTCGGGCGCTGGCTTTTCAAATCCCACTTTCCCGACCTTGTGTCACATCTTACCGCTGTGCGAGGTAGATAAATAACTTGACTTGAAAGTTTGGTGCAAATACTTAATTTTGATTATGATTTAACCGATCAGAAACCTGGAGCAACGCACCTGTTCTCAGTGGTTATATAAAAAATTGCATTCGCACTTTCCGATTAGTTAGCTGCGGGAAGGCCGAGCTGTCCACGTCGCTCAGATCAACCACCAAACTCCTCTTTTGCAAACAAAACCCGTCTTTGGCGTCAGGCTATCGGCATTAGCACATAGACTTCACTAACCAAGATTTCAACACAGACTTTCAAGTAATAACGATATGAACTCTGCCAGCCTTACGAACTAACTCTTATTCCTATCTACGTACGGACAGACTTTTCTCCTATTATGGACTCTCAATACCATTTTTCTCGTCGGGACTAATGGACTTATAATAACCTATTAGTAACATGTTATTTATTTTAATGAAGACGCCCAATAAAAGTTTATATAAAATGTCTTTAATTTTACATATTTATCAAATTTAAAACTAACGGTACTCGGCTAAAACTCTGAATCTACCAAAAATACACTTACATATTTAGATTCAGGGAGATCCCCCCCCCCCCTCCAAAATACTGTAACCTTCGTTCCCTTGGGGTCACCAGGGATTAGTGTATGTTATGGTCACTTTTTCATTCTTACTGGTAATTGTTTCAAAATAACACTGAAACTAGGTCAAATGGTCCGTCAGTCCCCCCCCCCCCTTTTTTGTTTCTATTGTATAAGAGCCGTCAGAGATAGAGGGTATGAGGTAGAAAGATAAGTTTTAAAGGGAAGTTTTAGACTTTTCTGACTCTTCTGTTTTGTTATACGTCTCCCGCACGCCTCCCCCGGTCAACAACAGGTATCCATGCTAAATTTTAAATAAATGAAAAAAAAAAACTACTTGTTTTCAATAATTGTCGACATAACAAAATTAGAATTTATTAAAAAAAAAATTTTTTTTTATTTATTGTGATGTCAAGAAACATCAAATTTCGTTTCATATTAATTTTTCTGACTCGTTTTCTTTTCAGACTGTGGTCTATATGCTGTTGGATCTTCTATGAGTGGTTTTGGTACCAATAAAAGTGATATGGACCTTTGTTTGATGCTCACCCATCAACCGGTTATTTTCTTTTACCCTTTTTTTTTTTTGTCAATTTATTCCCAAAAATGTTGCTGCCGTGTAGTATTTTCATCAAATTATTTAACATATTTTGTTTTTCTTGAAACTTATTAACAGCTTTTCTAAGAAGAAGCGATAATAATGGGTCCCATTAGATCTATTGTGGTTATTTTACACACTGTTTTCGGGGAAGGTATAAACCGGTAATTTCCCCCCCCATCCACTACGGGTAAAATACCTTGTGCTCATTTAATAGTTTGCGATAAAACGTTTGCAATAGACATTAAATAATCCCAAAGGGTTTCACAGATGAGCCAATTTATTATATAAAGAGAAGTCATAATTCTGTTTGTCTAAAAGTCAGGAACTACACAAGAAACACATGCAAATCTTACATCAGATTAAGTAGCCTTGACGTGGTTGGAAAAAAAGTTATATTTGTTCCCTTAGGATCACTAGGAATCAAATATGGCGGGGGGGGGGGGGGGTCTTTTAAATTGGTAGTTGTTACAAAAAAGCACTTTTTTAACTAGGTCAGTCAGCCTGATTTTTCTTTTTCTCTATTATATCAAACCAGTTGCTAGAGAAATGTGACTGACGATGGGGGGAGGGGGCTATACGCTATTTTTAATACTAATATTTTGTTATCTATGCTGCCGGATAACCATGGCAGTCATTTATAATGAATATTGTTTTGGTATTAAATAATCCAAAAGTGATTCCTGTTTTTGTAAAACAATCGAACCAAAAATTGAATAAATAACTGCTTCAGTCGTTGTGATTATATAGTGGCTGTGGTATTAAAAAACTCTTTTAGCTGGATTCTGGAAAAGAGGAATCTGTTAGCAATTAAATAGTAAAGGAAATTAAGTTTTCTTGCAAACCAAACCATTGTTAATCTATATATTATCAAAAGCCCAGCGCATGCGTGCCGCACCTAGATTTGGAAAAGCATTCAAGTCACCTAATTTTCGTAATATTTTCAAGTATTTCCCTTTGGCACAACGGTTATTAGGGACGTCGGCCCAACTAACCTCTAAGATTTTTTTCTACATCGAAGGGTGGGGAGGTAGGTAGGGGACGACCGGGAAGACACATTAATACGATAGCGTGTGTGTTATTTTGTGTGTCACGCAAGCAACGACCTTCCGAATCTTTGTATGCTACTCATGAATTGGAGCCAAATTTAATTAATTTAATCGAAAGCATTTACAAACTAAGGTTTAGTCGTCGAAATGTTACCTTCACTAGAAATATTGTATATAAAGAAGTTTTGTGAATTGTTTTATGTATTGTTCATTTTTTTAAATAAATATACAAGTCAAATCTTATATTTTATTCAAACATGTATAGGTTAGAAACAAGATAATTGGTATTGAAAACATCATTTCGTGTAATTTACACGGGTCCTGCTAGTTTGAATTAATAGAACAAATTTGGAGAGGATTTTCAAATTGACAGCTTGTTTTTTATTTGGATTCTTATGCCATAAGTCAGCCGGGGGGGGGGGGGGGGGGTAAAGAGACGACTTCAGTTTATTTTAGCTACCCATTTTTAAGATTGCATTTTCGTGTCTTGTTTGACCCGAGTCGTTTTCTTTAATCTTTTCTAATTTTTCTGATGACTCACATTATTCAGACTTTTCTAACTTCCTGTTTTTTTTTTTTTTTTTTTTTTTTTTTCAATTACATTTTGTCAAACTTGACCTTCTGACCTAGCCAGACAACCATCTGCTAAGATTGTCTGAATTGTTACAAAGGATATTCCGTACATTACAAATTGTTTCAAAACTAGCTGAAATACCCAACTTTAAATATACAATTTTTATTTGCAGGCATAAAGAGAGTTTAGTTATGGGTTTCTTTGTTTTTTTTTTTCTATCAATTTATTTTTTTTTTTTTTCTATCAATTTTTTTTTTTTTTTCTATCAATTTATTTTTGTTTTTTCTATCAATTTATTTTTGTTTGTTTTTTCTATCAATTTATTTTTGTTTTTTTTTCTATCAATTTATTTTTTTTGTTTTTTTTTCTATCAATTTTTTTTTTTTTTTTTTTTTCTATCAATTTTTTTTTTTCTATCAATTTATTTTTTTTGTTTTTTTTCTATCAATTTATTTTTTTTGTTTTTTTTTCTATCAATTTATTTTTGTTTCTTTTGTTCATTTTAGATTGACCAGAGACGAGAAGCAACAGAAATATTAAATCTTGTGCACAGAGGTTTGAAAAAATGTTGTGAGTATAAATTTCATAGCAGAAACAGGCAACACTTGCATTTGTGGTGTTTAAAGACTTGTCATACGTCAATAAAGTTAAACAATCCATATCCAAAATTCTTACATTTCATAGTATTTGCACGTTTCAAAAATTTACTTTCGATGAAGAAAGCAACCCTGAGATATTTACCGATCCCATAAAATATATTGAATGGCTACACAAATGCAATCATTAGCTTGATTACTCTCGTGATATTTTTATACCCTTAAATACTGCCTCAGTTTTTTTTAATATATCTCTTGGTGCATATATATACACCTGCCCACTGTAAGTAACTATATATTTTTTTATTTGTAATTTTGTTGATACTTAAGCATTTCTTCTATTTCATGTGTCATTCGAAAGTGAAAATCGTATATTTCTATCGTTGTTAAACTTAAAGAACAAATCTGAGCTGACATTGCTCAGGTTCTGTGCAGCAAAGTGTGTTGATCTCTCAATGTCGGTAGGATGATTTGTACTGCAAATTTTGGATACCCACTGATTTCAGCTTTATTGACCATCGATTTTTGATTTAATGTTTTTTTTTTTTTGTTTTTTCTTTTTAGCTTTTATCAAGACCTCTCAAGTGATTAAAGCGAAAGTTCCAATCCTCAAATTTTGGGATGATATCAGGTAAAAAAAATAACTTTGAATTATGAAAATTTCTTTTTAAATTGATTGTCTATAATATATACTAGCAAATATACGCTCCCTCCAGTCGCATATTTTTGCTAGGCTGCCGTGTCAGAAATGACGCTAGTATGTAATTTGGGTAGAGCTTTTTATCACTACAATTAATTTAAATAATTTATTGCACATAAGTAACATCATTAATAAAAAGATAAATTAAGTTTGCATTATTTTGGTTTGTAGCAACCGTAAACAGTTTTTGCATTAAAAATAAATGTAAAGAAAATAAAAATTGAATGTATATATTTTTCCACGTGTTTTTTAATTCACTTATTATATGCAAGTTTTGTTGAATAACTTTTTACTTATTTTAGTCAGGTTGAGTGCGATTTGAACATCAATAATTCTGTTGGAATCAGGAATACACATTTATTGAAAGCTTATGCAAGAAGTAAGTAACATTTTTCTTTTTATACAAGTGTAACATTTTTTTTGTTGTCTTTTGTCTGTTACATATTTGTCCCATGGGTTTATTTTCAAATACCAAGGCCCTAGTTTTAAAAAACATTTTGCCTAATGAACAAACTTTTTCCCTTTTTTTTTTCTTTTCTTTTTATTTTTAAGTCTTAAAATGAGTTAATTTCGTCAATATGTTGCAAACCAAATTAAACTTGTGTGGTAATCGTTTCTACCTATCTATATGGGCCGCCATGGTTCAAGATATGGTACAGGTCAAATCCAAAATGTGACATCCAAAAATGACACTCATTTTAAAAATTAGAAAAAGTCAAAAATTTTGGTTCTATAAAAATTAATTTTTATTGATCATTGGGGGGGGGGGGGGGATAGTTTTTAAAACTAAATACCATTACTAATGAAACGTGTGTTTATAATTATATTTTTATTTTTTATTTTGGTTGAACACGTGTTGGGAATGCCTGTTTGTGTCGGAAAAGAAAGATAAAAGGAGCAATTGGTTAATATAACATTTGCAACTGTAAATAAATGTATATTAAAAACGCTGACTCGTCATTAAAGGTGTGAATTTGCATGTGCCCGTTTACTGCACAGACTGTGATCGTCCCCTAATTTTCAGGTCGTAGTGTTAATCGTTTTGGTCGCTGCAGTAACAAAGGATTTTTTTTTTTTTCAAACAAGATTAAAGCAACTAACAATGATTTATTTTGAGTCTTGTTTTCTCTACCCAACGACAACAGACTTGCAATCAAGACATATCTTTCAAGGACTCAAAGGTCCCTCTCAAACCAACAGAGATCCAACTTGCTCCCTTCTGCCCGGTTTTTGCTGGAGTATATATAGATACCACTCAGGATTCATCAGCTCTAATCCATGGATATAAAAATTGACTGACCGTGGAGGCCCACCATCTGCAATGAATATAACTTCTGTAAAATCTCAAGTGGCTCGCATTCACAGCATCTCATTCAAGAAGACGTTATTTTTCAAAGATCCCAACCAATTTCTAGTCTGGTATTTTCTCTTAGCAGGTCAGCTGTCTGCAGTATTCCTTTATGCATTCCACAAAACATGCAGCATTGTCCACATTTACAAACGTAGATTAAATACCTATAAATACAAGAAGGTACAGAAATAAAGCAACTCTGAACACTAAACAATCAATACAATGAACACTAAACAATCAATACAATGAACACTAAACAATCAATACGATGAACACTAAACAATCAATACGATGAACACTAAACAATCAATACGATGAACACTAAACAATCAATACAATGTTCCATGACACTACAAAAATGTGAGTTCTTAGATTAAACGAAAAAGTGTGAATAAACGTGAATATAAATTTACGTATATAGCCTTAAACAGTAATGAGTCGCTACTTAGAGAAAAGTGTTGACTAAAGTCCTTTGATTCCTTGACAATAGTCTGAGAGTCTGTTGACTCAGTCAGAAAAGCATGCTAAGTAATGCTAAAGTTTGAACCAAGTCTTGTTTCTGAATTTAGTCACATGTGGCACAAGAGTACCAATACCATAGGCGCTATATTGGTTTAAAATCAAAGATCTACAGGGGATAAGATATTTTTGTTTAATTGGCTTGAGAATCATTTAATGGTAAAATGATCTAAAATATCATGGCTTGATTTTTTTTTTTTTTTTTTTTTTTTTTTAAACACTTTGGAGATTTGTGATGGAGTTGATTATTTTAAAATGTCTTTCTTTTCTTTGTTTTAGTGGATTGGAGAGTTATGCCGTTAGTTTTGTTCATCAAATATTGGTCGCGTTTTCACGACATCAACGATGCACGCAAACAAACCATCTCAAGTTATTCATTAGGTCTTATGGCTATTCATTATCTTCAATGTGAGTAAAAATTGATCAACTTGATTGTGTGTTTATTTCTATATTAAAAATTATAGCGCAACTTCATATTTGTTTTCTTGCCACTGAGAATTGAATAAATATTTTTATTTACTATTTAATTGAATAATAATTTGATATTTTTATTTACTATTCAATTGAATAATAATTTAATAAAATTAAAAACAAAAATCCAATAACAAAATAACATTTTTTTAATTACTCGATTTAAATCCGTCATTTGTGTTGATTCATAATCAAGTAAGCCATTTTAATAGTTAAAAAAAAAAAGCTGCTTGGCCTTTTGGCTGAGATCACAGTGTAGTATCTCTTCCGATAGATACTACACCCTATAGACCAATATCGTCTTGGCCTTCGGGCCTTGATTTCGCCGGTCTTAGGGTTTGTCCTGTGCAGTTCTAGGAGGTCCACCCTTTGCCTTCTCACCCTTTGAGAAGGGGTTAGTTTATTGCTAATCGCCTGAGGCGCCCCTACCGGGGAATGCCGACGGAGATGCCCAGGCATTTTTTGTAGACCAGAGTGCTCTCCCTTCTCGAGGGCGCTGGCTTTTCAAATCCCACTTTCCCGACCTTGTGTCACATCTTACCGCTGTAGGAGGAAGATAAATAGCTTGTTCTCGTTGGAAATTTCATGGTAGGTATTGTAAGCTGGTTATTTATTTTTATTAAGGTATTTGATTTAAACTGCAACATTCTGTAAGACGTCTGATTTTTTTAAAAATTATTTTATTGATTTAAAAAAAAAAAATTTTATTAAATAAATTGAATTCTTTCTTTGGTTGAAAAGTTATCTCTAACCAGCAGAGCGTTACCACTGTCGACCAAGGGAAGAGTCTATCAGACATGATGATGTATGGAAGTGAAACGTGACCAGTTGAGGATATGCGTTGCATGGAGAGAAATGATATGAGAATGATACGATGGATCTGTAATGCGAGTCTTAAAGATATATTTGATAGATCTGGACATTATAAGAGAGATGTTTTCAGAACAGGAGACTTTGATGGTATGGCCACATTGAAAGAATAGATGAGAGTTCTTGGGTTAGTAGATGTAGAACAGTTGAGGTAGCAGGTTCAGTTCACAGGTGAAGGTCAAGGCAAATACTGGAGAAAGTAGTCTTTAGAAAAAAACCTGGTCAGTTTGGAAGTCAATTTCTAAAAGCCGTCAACACATGTAAAACTGATGTTAAACCATATACGATGATCTCCATCTGTTTTAAAGATTTTATTAGCATTAAATTTCTGTCATTATTTTAAATAAGATGCATTTGTCTTTTCAGATGGCACCAAACCTTCTGTTTTACCGTCCCTTCAAAAATTTTATCCGGTAATTATTTATTTTTTTAAATAATATCTTAAATGTATAATATAATGGGGATTTGGTAACCAAAACTCTCACGTTGTTCAAAGATTTTATGCAGAAATGTGTACTTTTATTTCGTCTGGACACTTTATTTTCCGTGAATAAATTTTTCTGAGGTGGGTGGTGTAGATCTGGCTGAACAGGTGAAAACGATTCTTCTTTATCCATTTATTTGTCAATTCAATTAACATTTAATAGCGCTCAAAATGATCGCCTTTTCACAATTTTAAGACGAAACTATTTTTCTGTATGGAGTGGTAAAGCCAATGTTTTTGATAAGTTTAAATAATAAATGCTGCATTTAGTCTTTTTAGTTCTCTTTGTTTTAACTTCCTTTGACCAGAGAAAGGAAGTAACTCTGGTCAATCAGATGTGTGGGTAGCAGGAAATGAACCGCATACATCCTTCCGATTGAACAGAAATAAGAATTTATTATTAGAAATAGAGTATTAAAGCTATGAGAATTATTCATAGATCATAATTAGAATGTTTGAAATTGTATCAATAAGCTTTTACGCTTATGTTTTTATAACATAACAAATTTATAATTTTATAAAGTTATGAGAATTATTCATAGATCATAATTAGAATGTTTGAAATTGTATCAATAAGCTTTTACGCTTATGTTTTTATAACATAACAAATTTATAATTTTATAAAGTTATGAGAATTATTCATAGATCATAATTAGAATGTTTGAAATTGTATCAATAAGCTTTTACGCTTATGTTTTTATAACATAAAAATTTATAATTTTAAAGAAAAACAAGAAAAAAAACGTATTCAGTATTTTTATATGTACAGGATGTCCGTAAAATCTAAACACAGAATAATTGAATATTTTTGATTTAATTAAATGAAACTTAATATATAATGTATATATTTTTACCAAATTTCTATCTCTCTCTCCCTCTCTATATATATATATAGATATAGATAGATACACACACACACATGTGGAATGGTCTCCTCATTCACAAAATCTTAATCTTCTTGATTTCTTTTTTCTTGGGGAGGGGGGGTTCCAAAGTAAAAAGTGTACTCAACAAAATTCACAGATCCAACAAACTTGACTCGATGAATAAGTAAATGTGTTAAATCAAAGGTCATGTGGATTTATTGCATCGAGTTCACGACGCATTGTAAATGATGGAAATGATATTAAAGATGTGATTCAAATAAAAACTTGTATTTTTACTTACATGTCCAGAGTGTTGGAAGTCTGTCTTTATACAAAGCTGAAACGAAAAAAGGAAAAGCAAGAAGAGGAAGGTGATAATGTCCACAATAACATAAGTCGGTTATGAAACTGCAACATCTCCGCCTGACAACATAAGAATCGGCAAGAGTCTTATCTGTGCCGTACTTCTCCATATTGTATGAAGTATTCCCAAAGTTATGCCATTGAAATGTTGATAACTTAAAAACTATTTATCTGATCAAGCTGAAATTTTGCATGGCGGTTACTTTTATCAAAGAGCATCTGATTCATGCGTCAGATTTGGAGAAATCGGAAGTTGACATTCCATCAATTTCAACCATGACCGAACTTGTAGCATCGACAAGATATATTTTATAATTGATTGTATGGATATAGTTTATAATTGATTGTATGGATATAGTTTATAATTGATTGTATGGATATAGTTTATAATTGATTGTATGGATATAGTTTATAATTGATTGTATGGATATATTTTATAATTGATTGTATGGATATAGTTTATAATTGATTGTATGGATATAGTTTATAATTGATTGTATGGATATAGTTTATAATTGATTGTATGGATATAGTTTATAATTGATTGTATGGATATATAAACGCTAAAACTCTGATAAACTTGCTTGTTTGCACATTAAATGGTTGAGTAGTAGTAGCATAAGATTAGAATAAAACGATGATGTAAATAAAGAAAAAGGAAACTTTAACATTATAAAAATGGTAATATAGGGTTCAGGGTTGGGAGCAGGAGTACACAGGTTCCTATTTGTGCCAAGAAGATGCATGTTTGCTCATTGTATCTAATAGCCGTAAAAAATTCTTTTTATAGTTTTTATTCAACGATTGGTTGTTGCAAGCAAGAATTTTTTTGAATTTTTTTTTAAATGCTTTAAACATAAGTTTAATCATGTCTTTAATGACAAGATAAAAAGTTATCCCAGTATAACGATCATCTTAGTTTAATGAATAGGATGAGTGATGGTATTCATTCTCGATTATGATTAACGTTAGTTGTGATAGAAAGTCTATTTGATTCCATAGATTAATAGACAACAGACTACATTGAAGGTTAATAGAGTTAATAAGAGGTTAATAAGAGTCCATCTTTACAAAGGGCACTGCATGCCTTGGTAGATTTATCATGGGGTTCGCGACATACATTTTAATGTCTTAACTCCAACTGGTGGGGGGGGGGACAATTTGCATGGTTGCTGTAAGAAATAATACAACAAATTCCTGTATTTCTACGCCAAGACCTGATTAGCCAATGAACTAATCACTCGGCGAAAAACCTGTCTATTTACAGCAACGGGAAATAGTACGTAACAAATGTGACTGCTGCAATTTAATTACTCCAGCATGTTATCGCTCTATTCAAACTTATTTGGAGGATTTTTATGTAGTTTAAACCAACTGCAAATGCATTCAAATGGCGCAGCTGCAAAAGAAAGCTTTTTTTCTAGTATGACATTCTTTCGTTGTTTTTTTTTTTGGAGGGGGGGGGGGTTAATGACTCAGCTAATTTAAGATTGTTTTGTTCATTTTAATTTGATTTCCTCTGTTTTTCTTTTAGGATGTTTTTAGCATAAAAAATGATATCAGCTCATTACGTTTGGATGAAGAATTACCTCACTACAAATCTGAAAATGAAGAAAGTCTAGGTGACCTTTTTCTAGGATTTCTTGAGTACTATGCAACAAATTTTGAGTGAGTTTCAATTTGATTTTACGCTCTTTTTTCCTTATTTCATGACGTCTTTTGTTTTTCCTTTGTCCTGTCTGCTGTAACATACGCCGATTGCACCTCTGCAGCGGGTCTTATGACTTGCAACACTCCACTTTAATTCTTGGTGGTTAGATCCAATCTGATCACGAAAGCCCTATCATATATATATATATATAAAATATGATAGAAAGCGGTGGCTAAGAGTCTATCGTTTGTAAAGAAACGAAAAAAAATTCAACATGGCTGATTTGCTCCTAACATTTTGATTTAGGAAACTAAAGAATTACGGTTGCTTGGTGTTAGTTTTGAAGCAAGTATACTGTTAAAGAAAAAAAATATGGGATTCTACTAGTGTTGTATTGTGCGGGGCTTAATAAAAATGACAACACAGGTATCTTAGGAAAATATAATAGGTATATTTATTTGACGATGAGGGTGGTGGTCAGAGAGGATTTGTGCACAGGGAACTAGACTCCGAGGTTCAGTCGTCAACTGACTGTCTTGATTTTCGATTGTTATTATATAACGATTTTGTTCGCACCTGGACGACCTCATTGAGATTGCACTCGGTGACAGCTTGAACTTTATTTGACACTTCCAAAATCTGTCCATCTTTTCCTGGCATGACACAACCGCACCTGGCAATATGATCTTTAACCTTTCCGACATCTCTGTTTTCTTCTGACATCACTGTTTAAGTGATTCTTGCAGGTGCATCCTTTTTGATGTCAGAAGAAACTTATCTTTTGACAATCGATCATATGTTGCCTCTTCCTGTGCAGGTGTTTGTCTGGTTGTGAGTTTTTTATTTTATTTTCAAATAACTTTTTGGTCATCCTACAATTATCTTATCAACTCACAATCGCCAGGTGCATCTGTTTTATCAACAACCTTTCCGTGCACCGACTCGGATATGTAACACTAGTGTAAGTAAAAAAAATTAGTATACTAACACCTTACTAAAATTTAAAAATTCTGTGAAACTGGTACGAAGAGTTACATTAAATTTTTTAACACGTCTAAGGGAGTCTTTACATACCCTGGAAGAGATATAGAATGAACTGAAGAGTCGGAGAGTATCACGGATGCGTCAAGAGTGTCAATCAAATGGATGGACAGATGATTCGACAAACGCTTATATCTGAACATTTAATACTTAAATTCAAGCAAATATAAGAATATTGTATGAAAAAAAAGTGGAACAATTCATTTCAGTTTTAAAATCTTGAAAGTCTGTTCATCACGAGATGTGTGAAGGGGAGAATACATAGTCGCTTTCTAAAGATCTTTTCTAACTTTTTTTGATCACGTCTCTCATCGGGTGATTCATTCAGTCTTTTCTCACTTAGTGTTTTTTCATTTACACATTTTTGTTAATTCTGACCTCTCCAGATAATCCTTCGCTCCTCCTGTCCGTTAATCATTCAAACAGAAAAAAATATTTTAAACCACACTTTAAGCAGATTCTCTCTTCAATTTGACATGCCACTTATTTGTGATTATTTTTCAGTTTCAAACACTCCGCTATTTCTGTACGGACTGGGACCAAAATACCAATCGACTTAGTGAAACACAAAGTAGGCACACCTGGTCAGTGGAAGTGCCTTTGCATTGAAGGTAAGTTGATTTTTTTTTTTTTTTTTTTGTTCAGGTAAAATATTTTTTCTAAATTACACAAATTTTATTAATATACCTTGGCTGAAATAACGACATAAATGATTCTTTAATAAATAAAGATTCGATGAAACCATTATAAAATCAAGATAAGGTATGTGTTTCTTATCATACCATGTCAAGTTTGAATATGAAATTAAAATGTTTTTAATCTTTAATGTGTTATGCCATTAATTATGAGTTGAAATACAATTGTTTTTAAAAAAAAATATTAGATGTACCTGTGACCCAGTGGGTCACTACCACTATTTATTTATTTTTTATTTATTTCGTTAAAAAATTAATAAACTGAGATCTGTAAATTCTTCTTGCATAGCTAAAAATAATGATCTTCATGGATAATATAGAAGTAAAGAGAATTATTTTTCTATCTAATTTAGATGGGTGTTTACGGTGTGTATGGATACACTATGTAAATTAGATAGCAATTGAGAAGCAATGCTGAACAAAACATTACTTTCTCTAAATACTCAATTAAAAAAGTATTGAATCAACATAGTATAGGTGAGAGAAATGCATATGTAGCTAAGTGAGATATGAGTAACTTTTTCAGTGAATTACAAATCATGGCTAATTAGAAAAAGTCAGTAAATTCATCAGATCAATTATACTTAAGGCACCTCAGAATGAGCAACGACCAAAAGAACTCAGTTTGGTTTGACACAGATTTCCTTTTCTTTTACTTCCGGTTGAATTATAAAAAAAAAGAAAAAAATCTTTGCAGATTTTTTTCTTTTTTTTTTTCTTAGTTTTATTTACAAAACGTTTTGTTTTAAGATTTATAAAACAAAATTAATTTTAAAAAAGGTCACAAAGTTTTTATTAAACAAAATGTATAAACAAACGAAACAAATTTAAACAAAAAAGATTTGAATAAGTTTTGTGCAGAGATGTTTTGTGAACTAATTTATGGGAGTCTTATTACGTTATTTTTTTCTTCCGATAGAATATAGGAAATTTCCAACTGATGTTTCAATGTCTTGATTTCCATTTATCCTCTTGATTTTTTTTTACTATTTCAACCATTTTAAAGATTAATAATAAAATCATAATAGCTTTAAATTTGTACGTGTCGAATTGGTTGCCAAACGTGTGCTTTATCATGAATTTCAGTCGTAGAACACTTCCGAGGTTTGTTCTCTCGATTTTAATGCGAACAAAAGTAGTTCTCGGTTGCATTTTTCAAGGACAGTTTTGTAATTTGTGGACATAAAGTGTTTCTTTGAAATAGTATTTGCGATATTCATCTTTCCTGCTGACTAGTGTGCTGATGTTTTGTTTGTTTTATTTTTTTTTCATTTTAGAGCCATTTGACCTCTCCAATACAGCGCGTGCCGTGTTTGATGCGGACACCTTCACACGAATCTATCGTGTGTTTCAAACGAGCTACAGAAGACTAGACAAAAGCAAAGACGTCAATGACATTCTGAGTCGGCCGTTCTGAACACTGGGTCTCATCTCGGTTTTTCCATTCCCCCACCTGTTTACCTAAACATGCAGAGAGGCTGCATTCAGGTTGAAGTCATCAAGAAAAGCTCGGCCTTATTTCAGTGGCAGATAGGAGGGTTGGTGGCAAAACTCGGAGGGGCGGCGGGGAGGTCTATTTTCTTTCTTTCTAAGGGCCTTAAAATACAAAACACCTTCTGCTGTTCGCCAGTTTTCATTTGTTATAGATGGTGGATGGAGTATACTCTTTATTTGATTAATATTCCTCTTCGCCATCAAAAAACTTATATGGGGGAGCCGAAAAAAATGTTGAATAATTTGTTAAATAATACAATAGTAGCACTGTCAAAATATTTTTTTTTTTTTTTTTTTTTTTTTTTTGCCGCAAAACAGAAACCTAAAACTAGACTCATGTCTTAACTTTCTATGCAGCACTTTAAATGCCTTAAAATCACTTTCTAATTACAAATTAATCACCGCCATGTCCATTTAATTTAAATCCGTTATTTACTTTTTTTGAACGGCAGTGCAAATGATTTATAAGTCACTATGAATAATTTGAAAGTGATTTTGAAGCCTTTAAGGTGTTGAATAAACTGTAATTACAGCTAGAAATTACTTTTTAACGAGACAAGTATCCCCCCCCCCGCCAAAAAAAATCAAAAAAGAACGTTATTTGACTGCACCATGATTTCTTCAAAGAATCAAATTTATACAAAGTAGATTTTCTTTTTTCTCAATTCTATGAAAATTTCAGTGAAGACGTTCCAAATAACGAACAATATTAAATTTCTTTAATTCCAATTCATTCAGTCATTCTCTTCCCTTAATGGAAGAGGGGTTGTGTTAGTCAAGAAAGTTAGTTTTTATGTCAGGTACGACATTAACAAGACCAATCTTATGTTTCAAATGGTCCAGAACGGACCTAGTCATCCTTTTTCCTTGTATCTGGATAGCAACTGGTACCAAGATACCCTAAAACAAAACCTTTTGGGAATTAAAAAAGAAAAGGGGACAAAAGCTGTATACTGCTGCCATCAAAGCTTCTCCCTGTTTTTCTTTCTTTTTTACTCTCCTCCACCTTCCTTTTCTCCTCTTCCTCCTCCTCATGCTGCTCCTCCTACACTGTAATGTGTGTCTGTATTTGTATGTATGTATGTGTGTGTGTGTGTGCGTGCACAAAAGAATTCCTTTCTTTTGCGGAAAGGTCGAAGATAAACAACAATAAAAATTTAAATATTTTTTCTAAAATTCTTTTCGTTTGTTTTTTTGTTTTTTTTATTTAATTTTAGTGTATGTATTTGTATCATTTGGGACCTAAATATTAACCCAATTTGGTCGCACCGTACATGAGATACATTTTGTTGGCTATGGTCAGTTCTAGACCAATTGAAACGCATACAATTTCTGCTTGCAAACGTTTATAAATAGTTTTTTCATGTTAAGCAGTAATTACACTAGACCAAGCCGACATTCACTGTGGAGGTCCCCAGATGCCGAAGAGCTTTCTACTCAAAAAGCTTCTTTCCTCGTGCTGCTGGACTCTGGAACTCATTCTTTGCTCCCTGTTTTCCTGACGGTACTGACATGCAGAAATTTAAAACAGACATCTCGCCGCGCAGCTCCCAATTTAGGAGGGTGGAGAACAAGGGTGATGAAAAAAAAAAAACCCCTTAAGATACCACTCTGATGTCTCGGAAACCTCAAGCTCAGCCGACGGAAAAATATACAACGCACCAAAAACAGGTTTTCCACGAATTTTCTAAGATTGGTAGTAATAGAAATTTTTTTAAAGCGTAATTGACCACGCACGTATAACCATAAAAAGAAATGGTCAGACCATACCAACTAATACTTATATATTGATCTTTGACACATCTACATTTTTTAATACAGGGTGGGCCAAAATAAGGGTCCTATCTTTAAATTTGAATAACTTCCACAAAATAAAAGTTAAACTCACCAAACTTTATGTGTGTGTAGACTGACCCTTCCGAGATTTTTTGAAATAAACAAAACAAATTTTAGCCGAAAAACACTTCTTAAAACTTACAAAAACTAAAGTATTGTTTTTTACACTGTTTTGAGTTTTTTAAGCAAAAATAATGTTTTCTAAATGAGGGTACGTTCCTTAGGGCTAATACGGCTCATGCTTGCTTCGGAAGGGGTCCTTAACTTATTCTAAAAAAAAAAATCAATAAATAAAAAAGTTATGAATTTTAAAAAATAGGACCCTTATTTTTGCCCACCCTGTATAAAAATTGGGTACGTAATTGAAAAGGTAGAACAATATATCCCTACACCACTAAGATGCCAAAAATATGGGCATCATAGAGAAATATGTAGAGGAATTAAAATCTGGTGAAAAAGACCCCAACCACACAGAAGATGAATGCCATAACATCGAAAAATGATCAAATTGTAACGAAGGTAATCCAGCCTACTCTAAAAACTGCAAAATCTACCAAAAAGAAAGATCACTGAAATTAAACATAAGAAAAATTAATCCTACCCAGAAGCACGAAAGATTGTTGAAGCATATTTCAAAAACAACACTCATGCAGAAGCAACCCAACGATCAAGCCCATTAACCCTACAAAATGAAAACAACCTATCCAATCTAGTGAAAGAACTAAGATCTCTATTAGAGATATTAAAAGAAAACTTAGTCAGCATGACAACTAGATCCAACATGGAATCTAGTCAAAAGAAAAATCCCCTATCCCAGATTGATGAGACCAAAGATGCTACAAGCCAAAAAAAAAAACCTCAACTCCAACAGCTTCCAAAAACGAAACCTCCTTTGAAGAAACAATGCAGAAAACAAATGGTGCTGATTGAGAGTGAAATCAAATTTGAACTGGCGGAAATTGGAAACCAAGAAAGAAGTTCAAGACAAAGAAACTCAAAAAGCCCTAGCAAAATCAAATCAAAAAGCTTAGAATCCGAAAAATCACGACAACAATCCCAATCTAGGCACAAACTATAAATTATTAACAAAAAAAAACAAATGAGGAACCAGAACAAACATGAAAACAAAATACCAGAAAAAATGGAACTGGATGAACACAAACAAATCATACATACCCCCCCCCCCCCCCCCATGACTCATAAGATCTTACAGTGGAACATATTTGGTATAAAATCAAATTATGAAGAATTGCTTATATTCATGAAAAATTTATCTCCAGCAGTTGTCTGCATTCAAAAAAACTCACCTCAAGGGAAATGGCGAAATAAATACTAAAAATCATACCTCATATAATTATATCCACAATAGTAATGACAGAGCCTCAGAAAGCACCTCCATCATTGTAAATAACAAAATACCACAAAAGCAAATCCCTGTAAAAACAAATTTACAGACAGTTGCTGTATTGATATCTTCATTAAAAATAACAATCTCTTCCTTATACATATCTCCGAAAGAGATGATTAATCAAACGGAGCTGGATAATTTAATTATACAACTTCCCGAACCTTAGCTGGTGACTTCAATAGTCATAATCAAATTTGGGGCAGTAAAGAAACCAGTGGACAAAACAAAATGATAGAAAACATAATCAATAAAAGAAATCTGTCTTTTCAATCAAAAAAACATGCGCCTACCTTCACCCAGCAACAGGCCCCATATTCTGCATTTATGTTTTCATTGCTTTTGGAATGGAGATTACTATAGCTTGTTTCCACTGTGAAGGGATTTCCCTTTTGTTCCATATGTCATTGTATATTTTTAAGAGGTAATTTAGAGATACTAAGGATAATTTTTCATAAATTTATAATGAATCTTGTCTTGGCCTACAGATGAGTTATGTGTTTCAGTCAAAGCTTCCTGAAGTTCCGTTATGTGATCCCCACTACTTTCCTAGATTGCAATTAGAAAGTACTCAACGATGTCGGTGGCAGTGACCATTTCCCAATAATTTTAGAAAATCCTCATTCCGAATGAGAAGAAATCTCGTACTGGAACCGTAACAGAGCAAACGGGGATAAACATAAAATTCTATGCCAAATAAACTTCCTCCCAAATGAAATAATAATCTTGCTAAATAATTGTGATAGATTATGTATGTGAGAGTTACAAACATTTATCAATAGAAGGGTCACTTTGTGCAATTCATGTTTTGTGGGGAGTAGATATTAGTTGTGGTGAAAACTCAATTTTTCCCCGCACATATGTGCCCAGGTGAGGCAATCATCAGTAAGCAGGCCTGGTCACTGAAAAATGATGTCATGCTAATAGGTAACAAGCGAGATCTGTCGAACAGTCAGACTCGGTAATAAATGAGAGCCTTTAAAAAAAAAAAAGCATTAGTAAACTTTAAAAATTGCATTAAAAAAGGGGGGAGACGATTCGATTTATACTGAAAGTGAACTTTATTCAATATAAATAAAGAAAAAATAAATTCAAAATGAATAATTGTTTAAAGGTAGAATAATATATTTTTCACTGACGTAAAATTATGTTTTGAAGCAGAATACAATCAAATGCTGCAAAACTTAATTATGAATTTAGGAAAAACAAACAATAATTAAATAAACAAATAAACGAAAAACAAACAATGAATAATTTTAAAAATGAAAATAAACGATAAATAAGTTGCATATGTAAAGCTGTGTATGTTTCCTTTGTTAATTTCCCAGTTCTTACAGGAATACTATTCCAACATTCTAACTAGTCACAGAATACAGCGAGAAATCTATAATTTTCTTCATTTAATTAAAGTGAATTAGCATATTTATTGCAAAGCCGACAGCCTATATTAAGTATTGTCCACCAAATATAAAATATTTCTATGTATTCTGCAGTTTCTGTAAAGTTAGGCAAGCATTTCTTTTCCTAAGCTCAGCAATCTCCGAATAGTGTATTCATTGAAAATTTGCAGAACCAAATTTACATTTTGCCTTTCAAGATTTTTTGTTTTGTTAATTTTTTTTTTCCTACTGTAATTAACTTATCTTGCCTTTGGTAAAATTAATTTATTGCCTATTTGTTTGTATTTTTACCCTTTTGTACTGTTGACTTCAGTTAAAAATATCTGGATTTCTTCTCCACTGACCGAGGACGGAAAAGATGAAGTGCATAAAAAAAATTACCCAGAAATCCTTCTAGACTGAGTCAATTTTAATTTGTTCCAATCTTTTTGGGTAGCTGGATTTCCCCACATTAGAAATGTCCTTGTGTCTGAATTTTATATGCTTTTTTGTTACATTAAACATTACTTTTTACAAACATACACAAAAAAGAAAGTTTTTTGTGTGTGAAAAGAAAGTTTTAACGGAATTTAATGAATTTAAAAGAAAAAAACAAAATGAAGTTAAACGAAGACAAAATGTTGGTGTTTATACAGCTGAAAGCATAAAAATTTCTACCCTCAAATTGAAAAATAAAATCACTCACAAATTTAAAAAGGATATAGTCAATGAAAATTGATATTTACTGAAAAAAATTTATATTTACTGGAAAAAAATTTATATTTATTGCAAAAAATTTATATTTACTGAAAAAAATTTATATTTAATAAAAAAAAATCTCAAAGGATTGTAAAAATAATCTTAATATATGAAAACGGGTGAATTTCTAAATTTAAATTAACATGAGTTTTTAACCTAAAAATGGTTAAATTGGAGTCATGAAATTACTTTAATCAATTTTTAATTAAATACACTTTCAAAAAATACAAATATTTTCACTTATCTGTTTTGTCTTAAATATAAAAAAAAGGTAAAAGTGTCCGGAAGTGGCTCCTCGATCTCAATATTATCAACAGAATACAGAGGAAAGGGGATTCTCCAATTCAAGACATCAGATAGAAAACAAGCAGGTAAAAGATGACTCCAACACCAAATTAAGATTCAAACAATATTTACTTATAAAATAATAAAAGAAAGGATAAACATATATAGAACAAACGAGAAAAACAAAGAAATATTTTAGGGGAGCAAAATCTGAACAGAAATAGTGTTCCAAACAAATCATGGAATAAAAAATTTGGAAGGTTGTTACAAGACTCCTCACGGGAGTTAAAAAGTTCAATGATTTAGGAATGTCACCAGTCGCACTCATCCAAGATGCCAGATGAAATTATTTCAAGTGTTTGGGAGAAAGTAAATACCAAGTCAGACAACCCCATCATCCCCGCCGTCTTAAATGAATTCGGAAAGAAATCTCTCGCTATATTTCCATAATGAGACATTTTCTTCTTTTTGATACGTTTTTCTTTCTTTCAACTTGAGATGCTATTTTATATGTGTAAAGACTGGCGAAGCATAATTTTGTTGTTCTCATTTTTGACTGACGGTGTACACTCTTATATAAATATTAAATAACTAAATATATCAATTAATCTTTAAATAGTTTGGTAAAGTTATTTTTATTTTTAATAATATACTAAAACTTGTCCCAAATTGTCACCTTTTCCACGCGTCAACCTAAGTTAGGAGCTGCGCAGCGAGATGTCTGTTTACATTAGTTTTAAATTTCTTCATGTCAGGAAAGCAGGGAGCAGGGAGGGAGTTCCAGAGTCCAGCTGCACGAGGAAAGAAGCTTTTGGAGTAGAAAGCTCTTCGGCATCTGGGGACCTCCACAGTGTATGGATGGGATTTGGCAGATTGTCAGGTTGGTCTAGTGAATTTACGTTGTGGGGGTACCAGAGCAGCAATAGACAAACTATTAATAAATGAAATGTTTTTGTCCATCACAGCCTTTTTATCGTCTTTTATTTTCTATGTATGTACATTACTTCCAAAGTAATACTTTTTTTTGCATTATTACATGTGCACAGAGCATTAATCTAAATTCTCTGCCCACGAATTGTTAATTTTGATAAAATTCTTATTTTTGACTTGCGTAATTGCGATTTGAGAATAATAGTGTCCATTTTGCTTACACATGGGTGTAAATCTTCACAAAAATTTGTATTTCTTCATATATGAATGTAAAGTTCGAAGGTTCGTCCTTCACTCTATAATAAAGACCAATGTGTATTTATTTGTGTGTGTGTGTGTGTATATATATATATATATATACATTTTTATTTATACAAACATTATTGGTTACATATGTGCATACATGTTTCGGTGATACTCTTCACAGAGAGTCGACCTCTTCAGACCAGAAGAGTACAACCGAACCGAAACATGTATGCACATATGTAACCAATAATGTTTGTATAAATAAAAATTTATACTCAAGAACAGCTCTACTTGTTATTGAGCTTTTTTTATAAACACTGGAGTTTCAACGGATTTACATCTACAGAAACTAATACAATACATATACTATATATATATATATGTATATATACGTAGATTATTTGCTATTGTTTTGTTTTTGGCGATAGCGACCAGTGTTCTTTTACGGTGCGTTTTTATTTTTTGCCAAATGAGCGCATTATTCCTTTTTTAATTCGCCATGATCGGACAAGTCATCAATTGTATATATAGATTTTTTTTTTTTAATTAATTTAAAAATTAATGTATTGCATGCACAAAAGTTAGACATTAACAGAATCAACTTTAATACTAGCGATATCATTCTAAAATGTTTATAATGCTAACTTTAATAATATAATTCCCGCCAAAACTACCTATTAATATCAACTCCATGGTCTTTATCTGATTCCCCTGAAGATGGACCCGGAATCGTTTGTGTCCCAAGTACTTTCGACCCCATCCAGGTCCCGGATGGGCTCGAAAGTACTTGGGACACAAACGATTATGGCAGATTCATCGGCCAATTCCCGTCCTTCACTCTATAATAAAGACCAATGTGTATTTATTTGTATATTTTTCTACAAATAAATATATATCCGTCCCGTCATACAAAAGTTAATAACTAAAAAACGTGTCTTTTTCTAGCCTCCGGACGAAACCATTCAAGTGGTGAGAGAAAGCAGAAAGCAAGTCAGACAAGCCCCTGCTGTCTGAATAGGATTCGGAAAGAAATCTACTCTAAATAAAAAGTCAACGGTAGGTGTATTTTATTCTTTAGGTTATCATAATGATAGTAATAATTTATTTATGAAAAATTGAATAATTCTGATTTTATATGAATATTAGTGCGAACACTGGCAAAGCATTTTTTTTCATCATTTTTAGCGGAGGATGTACACGTAGTATTGTATAAAGAACTCCATAGTTTATTTTGATAATGATTAAATTTGAAAACAAATACTTATAAAGGTTAATCCTAATCAAACCTTTCCAGTATGGAATATTTTAAACTTTAATTTAAAATATTTTTTATTTCATTTTTATTTTATAAACCTTTTTTATAGCTGAAAAATTAAAATAATAAAACTCAATTGCAGGATATTTGAAAAAGAATCCATTATCTGTCGATGAAGATTATTTTAGATTTTTGTCTCAAAATGGCTGGGAGGGACCTCATTCATACATTATTCTTTAGAAAGTTAAGAGCCAGGAATTATGCCATAGTGCCTTCGTCGAAGCTTCAGTTTCCCTCAATCTTAGATGTAAAAGCCCAAAAAGAATCATTTAGTAACATCAACATCTAGGCACGAGCCCCGTGAGTCAGCCTGGTTGTTCCAACGCATCTCCCTGGCTATCGTTCGTGGCAACGCCATGTCAGTAACGGCGGCGTCACTTCTGTTCTAATCGTCATCTGTTGACTCTCTCTTTCTTTCTCTCCCCCTCTCTATCTACCTATGTCTGTATCTGTCTCTCCCCCTCTCTTTCTTTCCCCCCCTCTCTATCTACCTACCTATGTCTGTATCTGTCTCTTTGCGTCTCTTTCTTTCTCTCCCCCTCTCTATCTACCTATGTCTGTATCTGTCTCTCCCCCTCTCTTTCTTTCTCTCCCTCTCTCTATCTACCTATGTCTGTATCTGTCTCTCCCCCTCTCTTTCTTTCCCTCCCCCCCTCTATCTACCTATGTCTGTATCTGTCTCTTTGCTTCTCTTTCTTTCCCTCCCCCCCTCTATCTACCTATGTCTGTATCTGTCATTTTGCTTCTCTTTCTCTCACATTATTGTTTTATAAATAATTGGACTTGTTTTGGTTTGTCTTTACAATGGCAGCCATGATTGTTTATTTATTCTTGGTTTGAAATTGTATTTCTTGTCCTGTCATTTAATTGTATAGCACTTCACTTTCAATATGGCTGCACATTTCCCATCAAGCAAGGCCAGGTTATTTGTGGAGCTTGTTTGAAACCAGCATCTCACTATGGACTCTTCTTGAAGCATCCACAAGATATATTTTTCAATCCGTGGAAATAAAACTGACTGGAATCCCAAAATTCCGCGTAAAAAAAAAACAAATAAAAATTCCTTGAATTTCATCGTTTTATTCAAATTGTAATCAAAATATAAAATCAAATTACATTTATTTATTATTATTCATGTATTTAATTTTCATTGGATTTCCTCCTTAATGAATGGAAACAAAAAGTTGACTTAATTGTAAAATACGTAAAAAGACCTTTTTGGCTGTGAATGAAATCAAAAAAGTTTTCTCCAAAATCTTATTTTCTGGCCAAATCCAAATTTGAAGCTGAGAATTTCTTCGTTTTCAGTTAAGGATTATCTTTCCTGTTTTCATCAATTTTCTTCTCCAACATCTTGTATCGAGCACAAAGTTGAGTGTACATCTGAAGAATAAAACAAATTTCACTTTATTGCAAAACAAAAATATTTTTATGTGACTTCAGACATTTATAGGCTCTCTCTTGATTTGTTTAAAAGAGGAATTGTGGGGAATTTTATCGTCAGAAGAAAGTCTAATACTTGCACGAGAGAAAGAAAAAATATATATACTCAAAGATAAGTGCCAAAAGCTGAATTGGGGCAACAGCTTTTGAAGAAAAGGAACAGCAACCGTGTATATTAATTAAACTATTTTACTTTAGCAAGTAATAAAGAATGATATACAAACAGTAAAAGGTAAATATACAGAAAGAGGGTTTGCGAACGTGTGCATCCGTGAAACTTATGTGAAGAAATGCTCTGTTAACAAATACGCAAACTTCTTGAGCGTCAAAACAGTTGTTGGCTTTTCAGTCATGGGGGGAACGCTTTACGACAGTCGTCTAGGGCTTTGTCGTAAATGCATTCAACCGTTAATCGACGTCAAGCGTATTATTGAAAATGAATAGCACTTCTGCAGTTTACGAACCGTGCTGAAATAATAACGTTATTATTTAGAAACTCATTCTTAACATGGAAAGGGGGCTTTGTTAACTATTCTTTACTTTCACTTAATAAAAGATACCGTAAAAATTGAATTCAACTTGAAAATCCTATCTAAAAAAACAGAGCACGGTCCGTAAACTGCAGAAGTATCGAAAATGACAAAAGAGGCGGGGATTTGTTTGGTTATATAGGCTGGCCCACGTAGGGCTTGGGTCACAAGGAAGTCAAGCATAGTATTGAAAATGAGAAAAGAGTGGGGAGTTGAGTTTATATAGGCTGGCTTATGTGATTCCTAAGGGAGCAATAATTGGGTTTACTTACGGACCAATCTATGAGGGTCTTATGAATTTCAATAGAACAATTTTTAAAAACTAATGAAAATGAATTAGAGGAATACTTAAAACCCTTTTTGGGGAATGAAACAAATGTATATTTTTATATTACTATTAAGTTCTACTCGTGTATCGCACTAGAAGTAAATACTGAGAAAAATATATACATAATATATTATTTTATAATATAAGTGTTTGATACTTTGATACTTTTCTCCAGGAAAAAGGCTACTCAGCCTGTAACCCCTGCTCCATGCCTGGTCTTATAGTTTCAGTAGACGCATGCGCGGGTCGAACAGTGTATTGCTTACTGGACCAGTACTTGTCTAGTTTGCTTTTAAAGTCAATTGTGTCTTTTGCATTTACAACTGAATTGGGAAGCTCATTCCAGTTGTTCACTACTCGAAGTCCAAACGAATGCTTCCCAGTGTTGAGTCTGCTGTGCTTCTTGGACAGTTTGAAGTTGTTTCCCCTTGTCCTGGAATTGGTATTGAGTGGTAGAAGTTGTTTTTGGTTGATGTTGACCTTGCCTGTTAATATCTTGTACACTTCTATCATATCACCTCTTTCACGTCGGTAGTGCATTGACGGTAGTCTCATCTCTTTGAGCCTCTCCTCATATGGCAGGTCTTTGATTGAGGAACACAACTTTGTTGCTCTTCGCTGAACTCTTTCGATTTTGTCGTTATCTCCGGCATATTGGTGGATTCTTGCGACGTTTCCATATTCCAATATTGGCCTGACCATGGTTGTGTATAATTTCTTTATGGTGATCTTGTCACGACTAACAAACGTTCTTTTAATCAGTCCTAAAATATGATTCGCTTTTTTGACGACATCAGCAACATGTTGGTGAAAAGAGAGTTTATTGTCGATGTGCTTGAAATAGTAATATCTATATAATACGCTAAGCCACTCCATGTTTATATGTACGTTATCACCTTTCACACACATCTAAAAAAAATGAGATCGTTTGTTCAGCGAAGACAGTGATTGGTGATTAATCTGATGTCGCTAAGGTCAACAATTCCGACTTTACTCATTCTAAAATGACTTGTTCCAAAATCAATTTATGCCGTCCAATCGACTAAAATAGAACAATTTTAAATACATTTCAAAAAGTGAAATTCGTTTTATTGATTTGAAGAATATTTAGCTGCCAGTGATTTTTATTGTAAGAATCATCATAGTTGGTTTAACGTCTGTTTTACATGCTGGCCTGCATTGGACGGCTTTTAGAAATGTACTTCCAAACTGACCTATCTCTGGACAGGTCTTTATTAATCCCTCTTTCTCTCAACTCCATCCTTATCACTTCCTCCCATGTTTTTCTCTGCTCCCCTGTGAACTGCTACCTCAACTGTTCTACATCTACTAACCTAAATTTTAGAAATTGACTTCCAAACTAACCTATCTCTCGCCACGTCTTTATTTATCCTTTTTCACTCAAGTCCATCCTTATTACTTCTTCCCATGTTTTTCTTGGCCTTCCCCTGTGAACTGACCCTGCTACCTCAACTGTTCTACATTTACTAATTCAAGAACTCTCATACATTCTTTCAATGTGAACTAGTCTGTAGAATATATATATACTACGAACAGTAGTATGGGTATTCGACTGTATCCGAGTATGTTATGTTAATCCTATTGGATTACCGGTAGTGCTATTTTTTTGTACAAGATATACACGTTTGTAAAAAAACATCCTCTTTTAAAGACCTTACACTCTGGTTATTTCGTTATTATAACTTCCGACCAAGTTATATCACTTACAAACTAACCTATCTCTGGTTAAGTCTTTATTTATCCCTCTTTCTCTCAGGTTCATTTTTATCACTTCCTTTTATGTTTGTGAACTGAACCTGCTACCTCAACTGTTCTATATCTACTAATCCAAGAACTCTCATCCATTCTTTCAACATGGCCATACCATCGAAGTCTACTTTTCTGCACACATCCAGATTTAATCTTTTTCTTTAAGATTCACATTACACATCCATCACATCATTCTCATATCACTTTGCTCCATGCAACGCATATTCTCAACCCTCATTGGCCAGGTTTCACTTCTATATATCATCAATGCATACACACTTATAGACTCTTAGTGGTAACACTCTGTTGGTTAGTCAGAGTTTAAACAATCAAACCCAGGTTACATCCACCACCACAATATAATACAATAACAACTCCATATAAAATACACACCTACATAGGGGTCAGTGCTTTCCCTATAAAAAACTGCATATCCAACCATATCTACTTTTTCAAAAGCAATAATGACCAAACTATTGGAACCTCCCTCTCTAATTTGATCAAAAAGCTTTAAGTGTAAAAACACTCCTTGCTCCCTACATTGGTCGATATTGAAAATATCTAGGTCCTATACTCCAGGATCTGGATTTGCCAACTATGTACTTTAGAAACCGTCATGATAGTTACAGCTGACAATAGTAAAAACATTATTACTTCTAAAAGCGAATTTCGTTTGACTTGCAGACATAAAAGAAAATCAATTTTATTGTCCCTACTGATACCCAAAATCTTATATTTTATCCTCATTGGCCAGGTTTCACTTCTATATATCATCACTGCATACACACTTATAGACTCTTAGTGGTAACACTCTGCTGGTTAGTAATGGCAGAAGTTTTTTGAACGTACTCCATCCACTCTTAACTCTTGCAATCACACTAGCAACTACTCCACCTTATGCTCCAATGATACCAACAAGGCAACAAAACTTCTGAACAACCTCAATAGCTTTAACATCCAGATATACTTTCTCCACATCTGAGTTCTCATCCATCTCCATTGTAACGGAGAGCGGCCAACTGACGTAAATGCAGACACTTGTCGGCGCCGTTCAAAAAGGCAGTGTCTGGTATGCTGTGTGTGTGGGGGGAACCTGAAAACACTCGCTGACGACAAAAGAAAGAGGAGTGGGAGGAGAAAGGCATCAGAAAGTCAAATAAAGTTTTTATTTTAAGATCCGGGCCGCGGCGCCGAGAGGGAGATTTATGCAAATTAAGTTGGTTTGCATGCGTCACATTTTTTTTTAATAAGAGAAGGAAAAAATGAACATTCGGCGAGAGATGTGGAGATCGTTCGGAACATGAGATCGTATAGTGAATGAAAGGAGAGAATAGTGCTGGATTTTTTTATGTTGGACTGAACAACGTTTTTTTTTTTTTTACACTGGAGAGAGATATTAACATTCATTTGGACTTGATCTTGGCGACACCTCTGTTTAACTGTTCAGATACTATTTCTTTATTTTATCTACATATACTTTCTTCACATCTGAGTTCTCATCCATCTTCATGGTCTTACACTTCTTGCACACAAACTGGTTGTCCTCTCTCAACCTATCAGTAATTCCACTGCACTTTTTATGCATCCAATGCTTACAATTACCACAGAAAATTGAGTTGCACCCGACTCCCTTTCCGCAAATAGAGCAGGGGAACTTTCCTCTTTTGGGGAGCTTTCCGACACTACAACGACTGATCATCACTTTGGTTTTGGTAACATTCTCAAACCTTTACTTTTCTTCCAATTCTTTAACTTAACAAGTAGACTTTCTATTGTTTCACAGGCAAGTACTAAATCATCAGCATCTCTTCTAAACAACCCGTACAAAACACCCTGGACAATGTTTCTAAGACACAAATGAAAAGCAACAGACTCAGTACAGAACCCTGATGTACTCCTACTTTAACATTAAATATGTCACTAAATAAACATGCTTATATTTTATATTAAATATTAAACTTTTTTTAATGGAAGTAGGTCACAAATGAGTTGGTAAAGCAAAATGAATTTATTTTTTTACTCATTTCCCAACTTTATTTCCTTTAAAATAATTTATGTCGCCAATAGTAACATTTTATTTTATATTTGTTTTGATAAACATGTCAAACTGTTAACAGACAATACAAAAAACTGTCACAATCAAATTATTACCAATACTTCGAGACAACCTGTACGAAACTCCTTGATCAATGCTTCTAGCACACAAATGAAAAGCAACTGGCTCAGTACCGAACCCTGATGCACTATTTCAACATTAAATCTGTCACTAAATCTGCTGTTAATCTTAGCATGACTTTAAGCATTTTTGTGCATTGCTTAAACAACCTTCACCAACCTCTAATTTGCCCCTAGTTCACACAAATCAGCTAACCTCTCTTGGCACTTTGTCAAAAGTTTTTTCCATCTAGCTGCACTGATGATTTGTAAAACACCAAAACACCATAGATATATGTAAAGTCAATTCGTATGAGTCAACATGCTGCCCAGCTTGATTCTGTTGTTGGCATTCTTGCAGGATGGACCATTGTCACGTCTCGTATCAATACCCAAGACGAGTACTCCAAATAATGTTACAAACTGAATGATCACCTAAATTATGCGACGCGCCATATTAATACCTGGATGATACACATTAATCATTTATATTTTGCTGGAATTTGGCTCGTAGGAAATTTTCCTCTAATTCTGTGATGATGTTTAACAGTGAAACATACGCGATGAGATAATTGACAAAAGAAATACAGAGAAGGCAGCAATTGAAAATGAAAAAGCAAATTTAATACCATAATGCAACAAACATATAATTCAATGCAAATAATAATGCAAAATGTTTCTTCTCAGGGATATCAAACATTGTCCATAAAACATAAAACATATTCATATTGTCAAGTTTTAAAGTTCACTTATCTGTATGCATATTTCTCTTTTCCCCAGGACATATGCTTTTTTTCTCAATCATGTGTTTTTCTTGTCTTTTTTTTCTCATTGAATCATTTTTTTCTTTACCTCTGATCTCTGTCCACGTCACAGCAATCCAAAACCCTAAACTCCACTGTGCATATACTTTCCCAAAGTCGTCTGCTCTTCTTTCAGTTTAATTTCTTTCCCATCTCTTCCTCTTCATAACATTGCCTTCTCCCCCTCTTATTTCAGTTAAGTCCTGATGGGCATGAGTGAAGAAGAAGGAAAGAAACACAGCAGCCGATACCACCAGCCAAGACCACCTTCTCACCCCTCCTCTTTCACCCTCCTCCTCTCCCTTCTGTATGTACATAATGTAACGCGCATGTGTTTATATTTTTTCCCAAATCGTTTTTTTTTTACTTTCTATCCTTAGAAACCCGATCAATAATATTCTTTTGCTTGAAATCATCATTTAAGTGTTGAATTCACTCAACACTTCACACCATGTGGTGAGATTGCCAACATCCCTAAGTGAAAATGGGGCATTGAAACCGTCTGGATTCGAACTTGGCACACTCAGGTCGCCAGTCTGTGTCGTTATCCACTAAATCACCATCACCTCCAACAATATAGTGAACCATTCTACGAAGATTATGCTATTTAACTCAGATTTAATCTCATGAATTATTCAAACTGGACTGAATTTTTCAGACATAATTCAAATCTCTTGAAATCATTTTAAAAAGGAGAGTAGAAAGTAGACCTTGGGTTTACTTTCGACAGCCTCGTAACTCTCGCTTTCCTTATTTTGTCCTTTAGTCCTCACATTCAATGAGCGATGTTTCTGACAAAGGGGGAAGAATTGCTGTTTTCTGGGTCTGAATCGATCCATCTAACACTTATCGTTGACTAGTTTTTGACCTTGAAGTGGTATTTTTTCTTTTAGCTCCTTACATCAAGTGGTTTCATGCCTTGTCTGGAGCGATTTCCATTAAAAAAAAATTTTTAAATAAAAATAAAAGAATTTGAGAGAAAAAAAACATTTACTTGTTTCAGGCTGGGGTCAGGTTCTGCAACTTGGGTCATGGGTGAAAGATCTTCCAGCAGTTTTTGAAACTCCAAGTCTCCTATCAATCCTGAAAAAGATAAAATGTCATTTTTAGTATATTATTTTGCAGTTGTTAAATATGTTGAACAAATTAATTTTTAGATCTGAAATTCTGTAAATTACCCCTGGCCTAGGGGATAGACAATAATTTTTGCAAAAATAAAACTGATTTTATTTCTTCATTAAATTTTTCTTCTCTAAAACATTTCTTTGTGTAGTATCAACCATTTAGTTACAATCTGAAAGTAATTTTAAAAAGTGTCAGCTATTTAGTTAAAACCTAGAAATGATTTTAAAAAGTGTCAACCATTTAGTTAAAACCTAGAAATAATTTTTAAAAGTGTCAACCATTTAGTTAAAACTTAGAAATCATTTTTAAAAGTGTCAACCATTTAGTTAAAACCTAGAAATAATTTTAATAAGTGTCAACGATTTAGTTGAGACTTTGAAATAATTTTCAAAAGTGTCAACCATTTAGTTGAGACTTTGAAGTAATTTTAAAAAGGTGGGGGAGGTAATACATAATACCTGAAAAATTAATCTTGTTTTACTTTGTTAAGTTACTTTTTTCTGATAGTCACCTGATTCTCAGAATCTTCTTAAAGAACTATGTGACATTGTTGTATAATATTGTGTCACTGCCATTGAAATACATTCAGACTCTCAGACTATGGTCAATGAACTCGGCAACGTTGTAGCAAATTATTTTTCATGTGGTCTATCACCACCATTGAAATTCTATGTAAGTACAATTTACATATTCCATGCTAAAACACATATTTTTTGCATTTCAGCACGTTGTGTTTTTTAATTTTTTTTATTGTAATGGAAACAATTGTATTCCTTGTTTAATACACATTTCTTAGTCATTTCTTTGTGGACTGTTTACATATAACATGTTTCTTGAACTCCTTTTGTGTTTGGCTATGACAAACTGTGAATAAATTAAATGTTCCTGTATATAATTGCTTCCCCTTCTATTTTTCTCTTCCAGCACCCATGTATGTTATCAATAACAGCCACAGAAAATGGCTACCACGTGCATGGAGAATGATTTAATTCCAACAAGTGGTGAGCTGATAAAGTTGGAATATTAAATAATTACTTATATTTAATATACTTTAATAACACAAAATACCTGCGAAAATATACCTTAGTTCTGATATTGAATTATGTTTGAAAAAAAATTATGTTTGAAAAAAATTGTTTGAAAAAAAATTGTTTGAAAAAAAAAATTGTTTTAATTGTTCTAATTAGCCGTAATTTAGAATTAACTGAACAAGTCGCCCATCTCTCTTTTAGCTATCTATGCATTTCTCTCGTCCCTCTTACTCTATGTTGATTCAACCACTCTCTAATATTTCTTAATGCATTTGTAAGCATTTAGAGAAAGAGTGACTCTCTTTTCTCAGCATCGCCATCAAATTTGCATGTGTGTCTTTGTACATACCACAAACACGTATGTAAATTAGATAGTAAAATAATAAGTCTCTTTATTTCTATATAATAATAATATAGAATACTACTACTACTGCTACTACTACTACTACTAATAATAATAATAAAAATAAGGATAATGTAGTTTGAAAAGTCACACATGGAAGCGCTGGTGAAATGGCAATAATAAGGAGAATATTTTTTTAAAAATATTTTGAAAACCTCGACAACGCAATTTATTTGTTTTTTAAAATAAATTATTTATTTACTTTAAAAACTTGAGTACTTTCGGTGATATACACCCTTGTCAAAAGTATAAGTATATTTTTTTTATCTCTTCTTTTTTCGTTTAATCCTCCTTGATTGAGACATATTTATCGCAGTCAAGTTGAAATTCGTCGGGTATATCTAGTATTTTATAATAATTAATTACAAGAATATTAAACTGCCCGTGAAAAACGTACAGAGCTCTAGTTTGGTATCCAGCCCCTCAACATAAAACAAAGTTAAGAACATCTTCAAATGTTAATAAAATAATAAACAAATCAAGTGATACCTCTTGCGGCTTGATAGGCAGCTCCTAGGCTGGCTGAGTTGGCAACATCTTGAGTATAAACGGGCGCATTTAAGATGTCAGACATAATCTGAAAGGAAAAGACACATCAATAAACACGACAAATTTAAGAACAGCCAACAAAAAGATTTTTCTAGCAGACAATATCTATACGATTGTTAGTAATTATGTATATCAATTGTACTACTCTGTAAGAAAGAACGTATGTATATTAAGCGTATTGAGCTATTGAGCACAAAGAAGAAGAAGAAGAAGAAGAAGAAGAAGAAGAAGAGGAAATTCAACCAAATACAATTTTACATATTTATTTAAATGTTGACAAGAGCAAATGGACATTTTATTTTATTTTATTTTATTTTTTAAATCATAGTTCACCCCAAACAAGGCAGGCAGCCACTGTAGACGTAAGGGGCTACTGAGAAAAAAGGGTGACGGTTGGGGGGGGGGGGGGTCAACCTAAATTAGGAGCTGCACAGCGAGATGTCTGTTTACATTAGTTTTAAATTTCTGCATGTCAGTAACGTTAAGGGAGCAGGGAAGGAGTTCCAGAGTCCAGCAGCACGAAGAAAGAAGCTTTTGGAGTAGAAAGCTCTTCGGCATCTGGGGACCTCCACAGTGTATGGATGGGATTTGGCAGATTGTCGGGTTGGTCTAGTGAATTTACGTTGTGGGGGTACCAGAGCAGCAAGCTCATCAGAGCACAATCCATTGAAGTACTTGTAAAACAAACATAAGGAAGCAACATTGCGGCGATGGGACAGAGGCTGGAGCTTGGTGGATAGTGAAGGACCTATCAAGTTGGCAACTCTTTTTTGGACCTTATCTAAGAGGGGGAAACTAGCGGATGATGCACCAGCCCAGATGTGGCAACAATACTCCATGCATGGGCGGATTGTGGCCCTGTAGAGATATAGGACAATGTCAGGTGTGAGAAGTTTACTCGCACGGTAGAGGGAGCCCACCTTCTTTGCAGCAGCCCTGGCAATGTTTTCAATGTATTTATTCCAATTCATGTTTTCTGTGAAAGTTAGGCCGAGGAGTTTGAATGATGAACTCACAGGCAGCGTGCTATTTGCCATGACAATCGGTGGTTGAAGAGGTTTCTTGTAGTTATTGAAGGAAAGGAGCTTTGTCTTTGCGGCATTAAAAGTTACCATCCATTTTTTACCACATTCCACTACAGACTGGAGGTCATTTTCTAAGGTTTCAGCCATTGCCTCAGATATGTGTGCGTCGGTTTTGCCCACATGACGAGAGTCGAGCGTGGTGTCGTCAGCAAATATTCCTATCTCAGTCTTAATGACATCAGGGAGGTCATTTATGAAAATCAGGAAAAATAGTGGTCCAAGAATAGATCCCTGGGGTCACCAGCATTTATGCCATGTTGCTTAGAAGAACGGCCATCAAGTACAACTTGGATCTTTCTTTTGTTAGGAAGGATTTAATTATATTAAATATTTGTCCAGTAATACCATATGAGTGCAGTTTTATGAGAAGCCCTTCATGCCAGACCTTGTCAAAGGCCTTGGATATATCGAGCGCTACCGCCCTAGCTTCACCTGCCTTGTCCAGTGTATGGTATATGTGTTCAGAGATGACCGTTAGGATATCTGCAGTAGATCGTGCTTGTCTGAATCCGTATTGATGATCAGAAAGAAGTTTAGCATTAACTAGGTGCTGGACTATCGCTAGATTGATTAATAATTCAAAGATTTTAGCAAAGATCAGGAGTAGACTGATTGAGCGGTAGTTTAGAGGATCAGTTCTATCTCCAGATTTCTTGAAGACTGGTACCACAGAGGCAATTTTCCAACTAACAGGGAAACAAGATTCAGTAAGGCATTTGTTGTATGGTTTGGAGAACACAGGGGCCAGCTCAGCAGAGCATTTCTTTATTACTATTACTGGTATAAGATCAGGCCCACAGGCTTTGGAGGTGTCAAGGTTTTTTATGATGTCTCTCACTTGAGACGGGGTGATGACCAGGTTCTCAAGTGTGGCTTCAGTCCGCAATGGGAATTTAGGGAGGGGGTTGTTTGCCGAGTCCAGAGTGGAGTTTAAGGCAAACGCTGGGCAAGTAGTTCAGCCTTATCAGTTGCCGTGCATACAACATCGTTGTGATTTGATAGCGGGGGAATTGTGGATTGTCCATTGTTCGTCACACTATTGTAAATTTTCCAGAAATCATGAGTACCTAGTTTCTGTGACTGAATGCGTTTTTTGGTTATCTCTATATACTTTCTCTTTGCTTCATTTATCACTACTTTGCTATCCTTTCTTGCCTCTACAAATTTTTGTCTGTTCGCAGTTGACTTATGGCGGCCGAATTTTGAGAATGCCTTCTGCCTCTCAGCAATAGCAGCTGCACATTCTGAGGTGAACCATTGAGGAGAGTGGGGTTTGCTGAAGAATTTTTGTGTGGGGACATAAGTATCAATGCCTGCTTTAACCCAATTGGGTTAGCTCATTTGCACACTGATCAGCAGGGAGTGAGAAAGTTACACCCCATGGGGCGTCACTGATGTGATCTCTGAGGGATTCAAAACTAGCCTGCTCATAGTTTCTCGTCGTTTTAAGAAACGGCTCTTCAGCTTTTGGACGAGTTTTTAAGGTGATAAGTATCATTACCACAACGTGATCAGAGTTTTTAAGCGGGCTATGGACATTCGCCACACAAGCCTCAGGTAGTGAGGTCAAGAACAGGTCGAGAAGTGAGGCTTGCTGGTCCGCACGATCCGGAAGGTGGGTCGGAAAAGTGACAGCCTGTGAGAGGTCGTGAGCTGAGGAGAAATTAAACGTAGAGTTCCCAGTTGGATCAGTAACGCTGGAGAATCCCAACCAGTCACGGTGGTGTGCATTAAAATCCTCAAATACATGTATTTGGGCATTCGAGTCGAGTGAGAGTGCTCTATCTAAGCTTTCAGAGACAGAGTCAAGTAGTGTACAGTCCTGGGTCGAAGGAGAACGATATAAGAAATATAAGTAACTAACTCTGTGATATAAGGTCAATCTAAAGCACATGTAGTCTTGGTCATCTGATTCTAACCTATGTTCTCTAGTCAAGGGGAGGGTGTTCCGAACATAAACTCCTAGCCCGTGCATATGTTTGTCAGAGTCCTGACGGTAGAGTGAAAGGGAATTGGAGATTGAAGGTTCGTTTCACTTAGAGCTAGGATATCTGGGGAGTTTGTCAAGAGAAAAGTTTCTACGTCGTTAATGTTGGTTCTAAGTCCCCGGATATTTGTGAATGCGAGCCTCAAGGCGAAGATGTTTTTTGGTGGGTGTTAGGTTTAGGTTTGTTTGTAACGCAACATAAAATATACATAGTTGATACATACATAGGTATATCGTCTTCTTTTTTTTTTTTTGTTAATCAATTTTTCTTTTTTTAAGATGTCGATTATAAATACAGATGCCATCTGTTTTAATTAAGTTGGCTTCAACGCTAATAAGGGCACATTTATAACTGAATTAATGTGTTCCGAGAAGGTAAGAAAAATGAATATTTTATTGGTTTCTACAATTGATTTTATAAACAAAGATTCACCTCATAGTAAATAACTTTTTTTTTCATCTTTTTATGCATATTTTAAAAAATTATTTTTCATTTGAAAACTCTGTTTAACAATGTCTAATTTTCTCTAAATTGTTTCTTTCTTTTAAACCGCATTATCTCAGAATAAATTTTTTTTAAAAACGGTTCTTTTTTTATACTAAGGCTCCTCAGAATGGGGGGTCCTAACGAAAGGGCACTATAATACGTGACCTTAACCTATAAACTTGGATTTTAGCCAGAAATTACTTTCGATATGGCAGTTTAAAGGCTTAAAAATCGCTTTTTATTTCATATAATTTAACCTAGCTGTGGTAATTTCCTATTTCAGTCACGTAAATTATTTAGAGTGAAATGGGTTTCAGTATTAAAACAAACAACTTAGTTTTACTTTAAATCACCTTTTTATGCATATTTTTTTTTTTAATTAATTTTTCATTTGAAAACTCCATGTTTAACAATGTCTAATTTTGGTGCTTTTACAGTTTAGCGGATTTCTTATCTTTGTCCCAATAGTAAATGAAGGTGCTTTTACAGTTTAGCGGATCCCTTAAATAAAACAAACTGACGAATATCTATTTGATGTACGTACCTGTCACGGGTTGAATAAATCCTATACCAAAAATCACCTGGTGATACCAGATCAGGCTGCCCTGTGGCTCCCTGAGACGAAATTCACCTACATTGACGTTTTTTTTTTTTTGTTTTTTTTTTTTGTTTGTAAAACTTAATTATGTTCTACAAAACCAAAAACAAAAACAACAGCCCCTCTCCCTTTCTCCCTCCCCTTTTTTATTTTTATTTTTCCTACCCTACTCCCGGTCCTGGATATGACCTTAAACTACATCCGATGGTGAGATCCGGCTTACGGACTTTGGGGAATGTGGAGCCTCCTCTTAATTACCATTGCTCCCAGGTCCACCCTGACCCGGAGTGGTAGTACCTGTTAGGGTCCCAACTATGGGTTAAATAGAAACAGATATTAAAAGGGGAAAGAAACAAAAAAGAGAAGAAAACAAGACCAGATTCGGCATTAAATAACCCAAAAAGGGTTGATATGCCGTAAAACAAAACTACCAAACTACCAAACCAAAAATCACGTAAATTAATCAAGTAGTTTTTATTTTATAAAAGAAAAACTAATTTCATCGAATAACGAATAGCGTGGAAATACGGCCTCCATTACGAATTATTCAAGTGATATTCAAGGGAGATAACCGAAATTCATAAGAAGCCTTAATGGAGGACGTATTTCAACGTTATTCGTTAAAATTTAATTTTCTTTTCTAAAAAAAAAACTACTTGATTAATTTACGTGATTTTTGGTATACGATATATTCAGGTACGTACATCAAACAGATATTCTTCAGTTTGTTTTATTTAAAGTATCCGCTAAACTGTAAAAGCCCCAAATTTAGTAATCACTACTGCTACAAGACATCGCAACAACATCGCAACAACACTGCTCAACGTATGCTGGTCTAATTTGTTTGATGTGGTGCAAATTCGTTCACTACATTACACCATTAGTAGTAACAGCAATGGTAGAATTATAATTTTGACCTTCCTATGTCATGCGTTCTTTATACCACATTTGTTAAAATATTTTCCAATATTTTTAACTCATATCAGCAGTATTAGAATGTTTACTCTCCTCCAAATGATACATCCAGTATGTGCCATGGCGGCTTCATATTCTGCCCAACAGCTTTGGAACCTATAAGTGTTGATTTTTGGTGTTGGTTGTAGTATTATTAACATGTTTATCAGTGTTACCGCAGTATATTCAGAGTTACTTCCCTTGGACAATATTCAAGTTATCACCCCTGAATTATACTGACAACATAGCATGAACTCTTCAATTTTGACGTATAATAAATGACTTGCACTGCAGATGCGAGATTCGAAATTGAAACTTTTTTGGTTTTGAGCTCTAGCTGGATGGATGTATTTCATCTCAGCTCTATTTTTTTTATACCATGTCGTCAGATCTCGCTTCTGGACAGTTAAAACGGGACTCACAGACGGCTAGCCATTTCAGCATGTTTTTTTTTTCTACTGGTCACAAATGTTAGCAGAATAGTTTTCAGATAATATCAAATTAAGTTGTAATTTCTTTGAATAGCCTACACATTCTCTATAATATATCCCTATTTTACACCACCTATAACACACTCGACATTTTAAGGATGCTTTATGCTTAAATTTTGTGACATTTTTTTGAGTAGTTTTGTAGCCTATAAGTGAGCAACAGATAGACAGACAAAAAAAATGCTCAGTTATAATATAAATTCAGAATTTTGGTTGCACACACTGAACCTCCATTATAATATGATACTTTGCAGTTGAATATAAAGATACACTGCACCTGATGTTGGCTTAAAAAGCAATAAAACCAAACAGACTCGTTCTGGTCAACTCACCTTCAAAATGCTTTTGTTTTGGGATGCACCACCTGTGGCTAAGACTCTTGTCTTTGGCACTAGAATTAGAATAGGAAGATTTCTTTTTTTTTATAAAATAATAAAACTAGAATCACACAATTCCATGATTAATTAAATAAAATTTATTTTATGCATAATTATTTATTTATTATTATATTTAAAATTAATATACATGAACTCTTTTAAAGAAACAACAATTAATACAGTCTACCAAACATTTAGTCAATGAACAATTTTATTCATTAAAAACTCTTAACAATTTGTTGAAGATATAATGAAAAATAACCCAAGTGGAAGGTCTTTAAAATAATAGGTTTATTTCCGGATATATATATATATATATATATATATATATATATATATATATATATATATATATTTATTTATTTATTTATTTTGGTACAGAAAAATTAGTACAACATTCGTACCGTCGGTTTCAAGCACGGAAGAACTTAGCCATCCGGCTCTCTTCAGCTTCTGTTGTCATCTGTTTCGGAAATGTGAAGTCACTCTCGTTTAGATGCGTTATTTGCTTATAGTGGTATGTATGTTTGTTTAAATTTAGTGTAAGTGAGGTTAAATAAGGTTTGAAAAAAAGGGGGAGGGTGAAAAGTAACAGTTGAGATTTAAACCGGAGAAGATTTAAAGAGATATAAAAAAAAGTATATATATCTTGTGCATACAAGATATGTTAACAGAATACAGAATATGTAATAGGGAAGACCGACTAGAGAATATGTAAGACAGAATGTTAAGACTGCATATGTCTTAACTTGAATGTCTCGACTGCTCGTTGTAGTCGTATTTATAGTCAGACGAGTCCATCTATTTGTGAATGGGGAAGTCAGGTTATCCCATCACAACACAATTGTTATATAAATGTAATATTTTGTTATATGAAATATATGTTCTGTTCTAAATTTTAGTGTCTCATTATTCATTAATGTTTTATTCATGAACGAGACCGAAGTCAAACACAAAATGCTCCCAACAGGATTTTGAAGAACAAAAAGATTGTCCACAAAATAATTCTATTTCTAAAATACACCGATTAATAATCTAAGGTTTCTCAGTTGAACATAAATTCTAAGAGGAAAACTGGAACATTTGCATTTAAGCTCGACATGGATCAGTTGATTTTCACGAAAGCTTGGCAATTCTTAAAAATAAAAATTGAAATATTTTTTAATAAATGTAAGTCTGATAAGAAATAAGAAAAGAAACTAATTATCTTAAATAATTATCTTAAATAATTATCTTAAATAATTACTTAAATAATTATCTTAAATAATTACTAAAATAATTATCTTAAATAATTATCTTAAATAATTACTTAAATAATTATCTTAAATAATTATCTTAAATAATTACTTAAATAATTATCTTAAATAATTACTAAAATAATTATCTTAAATAATTATCTTAAATAATTACTTAAAGAATTATCTTAAATAATTATCTTAAATAATTACTAAAATAATTATCTTAAATAATTATCTTAAATAATTACTTAAAGAATTATCTTAAAGAATTATCTGAAATAATTACTTAAATAATTATCTTAAATAGTTACTTACGTATTTTGAATCCGAGAGTTTCTGCGTGAACTCTTCGAGACATCACTTGACTTTCTATGACTGCTCGTACTTCTTCCTCATTCTTAAATGGGGATGGAACCTTGACAAAGCAAATAACGCATCAATCAATAAGTACGGAGCCTGACCTATAGATGGCGCCACTAATAAAAAATCTATATGATTTTTATAAAGTACTAACCTTCAAAATTTGAGCACAGTCGGATTATTAGTTTACAACAAATTAAGTGAAGCTAGTGTATTTTTTTTTGTTTTGCAAATTTTCAAAACAATGGAAAAATGAGAATTTCGTGTGTTGATAAAGCAGTGATTTCTGATGGTAAAAAATACTGTTCAAACACACCAATGGCTTGATAACACAAATGGTGCTGAAGGGTCAGGTCGGCAAAATTCCGTATTTGTCTCGGAAAACATCCTAAAAGTCCACCGACTCGTTTTGTCTGTTTGTAAATTGAAGTCACATGAGATAGCAGAAGAATTAAAGATATCAAAAGGCATTGTATTCACTATTTTGCATAAACATTTGTCAATGAAAAAACTGTGTCTAATGTGGGTGCCGCATTTGCTCACAGTCGATCAAAAACAACAATATGTTGACGATTCAGATTGTTGTTTGCAACCGTTTCATCGCAACAAGCAGTTTTGGAATCAATACATAACAATGGATGAAACGTGGATCCACCACTTCACTCCAAAGTCAAATTGGCAGTTAGCTGAGTGGACAACAGCAGATGAAAGCTATTCGTTCCAGACATCTTAGATTTCTCTTTGTCATGATCAAGAGAAGTGCGGTTGGAGATTGTGCAACCTTGCTTCACTTATCACACAGGCACCCTTTCATTGAATTTCCTACTAGACACCATCCTCGTGTGTCTTCAGTCTCTCTGTACAAGAGTTTGTCAGGACAACCTGACATGAGGATACTTCCTCCTACAAGTAAACCCTGGCCAAACATAAAAAATAACATAGTATTCGAAGCCCAAATAAGATCCCCTCAGCATGGCTACACACTTTCTCATACGAGGAAGGGTGAACCTTCTAGTGGTGTTAGCACAAGTAACAGCACTTATCAGGATCCTCCACCAGACTAGATGAATTCTTGTCCTGGAAGGTGAAAAGATAAGAAAGATTAACTATAACATAGTTAAAAGGTAAATTCTTCTTTATTAACTAAAGCTTTGAGTGGTAAGGAGAATTTTAAATGAACACTCGGATATCTATGTATCTCCTAAAGACACCAATGTCAGCCGTAGAAAGGGGCCCCTTTACTTCTGAGAACTTAATGAAGCAAAATAAGCTATACACCTTATAGTGGTGTTACCTCAAGTAACAGCACTTAGCTGAATACTCCACCAGACTAGATGAATTCTTGTCCTGGAATCCAGTAAGACCAAGAGACCATAAGAAAGATATACTAAAACATAATTTACTGGTCAATTGGGGAGAGGAAAATTAATGTTATTCATTTCTTTACTAACTCAACAATCGGATATCTATGTATCTCATATAGAGATTAAGCGTTAGCCACAAGAAGGGGTCCCTTGATTTCTGAGACTTTACACTGAAGTAAAATGAAAAAAAAAGAAGGGAAGCCACTCAGTCAATGATTAGGTACATACCTTTTATACAGAAATTGACAATGGCCAGGTACAAAACTGAAGATTAGATTTAAAATCTTAGTTATTAAAATCATCTTTCGGCTCGTCTACACATCAGCCTTCATGCTGTCTTCAACAATATTTTTAGAATTTTAAATGTAAATTTATGAATTGAATGAAGCCTATTTATTAATTTTGATTATTCCGACTAATATTGTCGCCTTGGTTGTTATTTTTTTACAATGTTTCGGCCAATGTGACCTTCTCCGACTCTCTTCAGGTGCATCTTTTTGAACTTGGAAATCTGTATTGATCTCAGGAACCGATATGTGATTTTGAACTGAATCCTTTAATATATATATATATATGAAGAAGAATGGAAAGGAATTAGAGAAGCAAAAGCCAAATCAAAATTCAATTCAAGTGCTCAGAGCAAGGTATATTCTGCAAAAAGGCAATTTATTCAAGTTAAATTTTTCTTAAGCCAGGCTTTTCAAAGATCAAAATCTTATCATCAGAGGAAGTCGCTGGGATAGATAAGTTGGCAAAGGCCAAGATTTAAAATTTGAAAAAAAAATAAAATAAAATAAAAGTTGTAGGGAAAGAAACACAGGGCAAAACTCTGCCCGAATGCAAGCAAATGTCCGATTGCTAAAAAGTCTGGTGTCGAAAAGTCCAGCGGAGAGAATGAGATGTAGATAGGTAGGTCGCATAAGAGTTTCTGCCTTTCTTCATTTCAAGTCGGCTTTCTCAACGGGCTAGCTTTAAAATATTTTCGCTGCCTTTTTTCCCATTTTAAAACACTTTCCTTGATATCTCAGCCCAGGAAGTATTTTTAATGGTGAATATTTTCCACCTCACTCTTTACTGAGCCTGCCTGCATCCACGAGCGTACCTCTTATTGGACTTTTTACCCTTTGGATTTTCTATTTTCGCCGCACCTGAAGTTGTGGCTTCTTGGAATTTAACTTTGAATCCTCTCTCACAACATCTCATGCCTCTTAACGACCTACCTATCTACATCTCATCTAATTCCTTTCCATTCTTCTTCATATTTACCTGCTCTATCCTGGATATTGAGCTATATACTCTTCACAATAGGTTTTACCTTTCCTAAAAGTTCGCTTTTAGTACACCACTTTATATATATATATATATATATATATATATTGGACTATTGAAAGAAGAGAATTAAAAGGTGTGGCAATAACAAATCTATTACGTCTTCAGTTATTCAAAACATATTCATTTAAAGAATATTTATTTTCCTTCCTTAAGCCATGGCTTTTCAAAGAATGGGTTCTTATCATCAGAGGAGTACAAATAGATAAGTTACCAAAGATCATAATTTGAAAAGGTTTAAATGCAAATGTGTTATAGAAATTTATAGGGAAAATGTAGAAACTGTCCAGAGAAAAAAAAGAGGCTGAAAATGGCAAGAAAAAAAGAATTCACCGTTGGATGATTCATGAAGAATGCAGCAGTGGGTTCAAATGTAATAGATTACAGAGGGATTAATCTATTAGATGTAGAAGTAGTCCTGTTGGAAAAAGAAATTGTTTAGGAAGCAAGCTGAATATTAGAGGCCATTTTTGAGTAATTCCATGGGCACTCGGAAACAAAATTTTAAGGATTTAGATCCAAAATGATGTAGTGTTGGGTAGTTTCGGAAATCAAGTAAATCTGTTAATGGGAAGATTTTAGTCCAATGAGGTCAAGAAAGGACAGTGTGATATCGTTACAGGGGCTAGAATTCAAAAGCCAAAATGGGTTACGGTTATGGAGAGGAGGAATTTTGGAGGAGGGAGGATTGCGAAGAGGACACGAAAGTTGAAGTGGGTGCCTAAATACAAGTCCAAATCCTAATATAAAAATAGATTTTAAGAGCTGTCACTGTAAAAATTAAGTGACTTATGGGAAGGTGATACCCACAAAGGCTGTACTAGCAGGGTTCAGGGGCGGAAGATGTAAGATTTGCCTTTAAGAGTAAAATGGGATTGGAGAAAAACTAGAGATATGTAATTAGTTGGGAAACGAAACTAAAGAACTAACAAAATATGTTAGTGAAAGTGTAATTAAATTTGTATAGGATTAAAATAAAAAAATGCAAGAGTAAAAATGAAAAGTATAAAGTAAAGTGATAGACATGTAAAGGGGAATTAAAATTAAAAGTTTAAAGATTTGGAGGTTTAAGCAATACTATTAAAATATGTTTTTACTAGCGGGACCTGTGTAAATTACACGAAATGATGTTTTCAATACTAATTATCTTGTTCCTAACCTATACATGTTTGAATAAAATATAAGATTTTGGGTATCAGTAGGGACAATAAAATTGATATATTAAAATTTTCTTTTATGTATGCAAGTTAAACGAAATTCGCTTTTAGAATTAATAATGTTTTTACTCTTGTCAGCTGTAACTATCATGACGGTTTCTAAAGTACATAGTTGGCAAAATCCAAATTCTGGAGTATAGGACCTAGATATTTTCAATATCGACCAATGTAGGGAGTAAGGAGTGTTTTTACACTTAAAGTTTTTGATCAAATTAGAGAGGGAGGTTCCAATAGTTTGGTCGTTATTGCTTTTGAAAAAGTAGATATGGTTGGATATGCAGGTTTTTATAGGGAAAGCACTGACCCCTATGTAGGTGTGTATTTTATATGTAGTTATTGTATTATATTGTGGTGGTGGATGTGACCTGGGCTTGATTGTTTAAACTCCGACTAACCAGTAGAGTGTTACCACTAAGAGTCTATAAGTGTGTATGCATTGATGATATATAGAAGTGAAACCTGGCCAATGAGAGTTGAGAATATGCATTGCATGGAGCGAAGTGATATGAGAATGATGTGATGGATGTGTAATGTGAATCTTAAAGACAGGCTTAGATCTGATGACCTAAGAAAAAGATTAAATCTGGATGTGTGCAGAAAAGTAGACTTCGATGGTATGGCCATGTTGAAAGAATGGATGAGAGTTCTTGGATTCAGTTCACAAGAAAACATAAAAGGAAGTGATAAAAATGGACCTGAGAGACAGAGGGATAAATAAAGACCTAACCAGAGATAGGTTAGTTTGTAAGTGATATAACTTGGCCGGAAGTTATAATAACAAAATAACCAGAGTATAAGGTCTTTAAAAGAGGATGTTTTTTTACAAACGTGTATATCTTGTACAAAACAATAGCACTACCTGTAATCCAATAAGATTAACATGACATACTCGGATACAGTCGAATACCCATACTATTGTTCGTAGTATATATATGTTCTACAGACTAGTACACTTATGAGTTAATATATCCGATCACAACAGTAAGTCAATTTCTAAAAACCGTCCAATGCATGCCAGCATGTAAAACAGACATTAAACCGAATATGATGATGATAATGATGATGAAGAAGACTATTGTCATTATGACAGTTTCTTCTTTCTAAGTTTGAGTTTATGTTCTTTTCATGCATTTAAACCAACTGTTTGTTTCACTGACAGAATGCATAGATTCTGATCCATAGATTGAACTCCGTGTTCAAATCTATGGCTTTACTATGTGTGAACCTTCCACCATGAAAGAACATACATTGTTTTGAATTAGCAAAAATTACACAACCAGATATGAAAAAAAAAGAAAAAACTACTCACATTTTGATCATTCGCATCAATTCGGAATCTTCCTTTAACCAATGGCTGGATTTCCATGACATCAAAGTAAATACCTGAGAAAAAATTTGAAAAAAATCTTTAGAAATCTGTAAGAATAAAATATATATATATATATATATATATATATATATATATATATGGGAAAATGAAAAAGGAAAACCAAAAAATGGATGTTTTTTATGTGTACATCAACGTTTCGTCTTTATTTATAAGACTTCATCAGGATGATAATATAGAGAAAAATGTCATGCAAGTACAAACACATGTAGAGTTGACATATTGGGAAAAAGGGAAGAAAATAATTGCCAGTACTGGGTGGACGTCCGTACTTGGTGAGGAGTGAAAAATGAATGTTGATGAAAATGAGTGGGGAAGAAGTGGAAAGATGGGGGTGAACAAGGACTACTGTGGCTGGTAGTAAGAGAAAGAGGTGGGGGGATGAGCAGGAATAATGTGAATGGCAGAGATGGAGTGGAGGAGAGGGAGGAAGGAGGTGTTTGAACAGATGGCTGCGGTCAAGACTGAAGGGGAAAAAGTAAGTTGGAATGTTTGTGTGTGGGGGATGTATGCAGAGAAAAGGAGGGTGGGTAGAGAAGGAGGGGGGAGGGGATATGATTTTGGTGGATGGGCGAAAGTTATGGTCTTAGAGAGCGTTTTGAGAAAATGAGGGGATTTAAGAAGGGGGTATGGAAGAGTGAAGGTACGAAAGAAATAGTTGAGAGGGGGAATGGGGGAGGGGGAGAGGGGGGATTTGTTGTGATAGGGTATGAAATATTTGAAATATTTGGAAAATGATGGCAATGAGTGAGGGAGTGGAGGGGTGGAGGAGAGGGAGGAGGGAGGTAATTGAACAGGTGGGTATGGAATATTTGAAATATTTGGAAAATGAGAAAGTTTCATTGGACTGCAGTGTTAAAAATGTGAGGGAAAAACGGAATGAGTTAGAGAAAGTAAAGATTCATGGAGAAAAAGGAAGGGTGTGAGTAAGTGGGAGAGTGTCATTAAGATTAGAGATGAAAATAAATGTTATCTATGATTAGGCAAGAGTTTTTGTTCTGTAAGGATGATCTTGCTTATTAAGGGTGATAGGTTAAAGAAGCCATTTCGTTGCTTGATGGTGGTGGAGGCGGTGATGAGAGCAGTTTCCAATAATCTTCGCCGAGATTTGTTGTGGATGTATTTTGTGATCTCGGCTTGTATATATATATATATATATATATATATATATTTAAATCTTATTAAACTATCCGGGACACCCTTGATTGGTAATATTGAGTTTTGTTTAGAAATACTTTAAGGTGCCATCTCGTGCGTGTACTAGAGACAAAGGTTACCTCTACACATTTTGAATAACTAAATTCATAATAACTATTTAAGAAGGATATATGGGTTCATACCTTTTCCAAGGGTATTAGTGAAAATATCTCTAAGTGTAAATACATCGAATGTAATTTTGAATTCAATTGTATATTGTCATTAAACAAATTCGGTTTTCTAGAATGGTAGCCTCTCCAAAAATACTTTCAATCTTTGGTTTAAGAGCACAAACGAACTATAATACTCGACTTTTGTCTATAATAGAGACAATCACAGGAGTGCACATTTTAATCTTAACATTTTAAGCTATCTAAAAATAAATAAATTCAAAACAAAAAATTGAAAGCTCGTTTTTGATATATGAACTTTTAAGTAATCTTAACATTTTAAACTATTTAAAATGATACAAATTGTACAGATTTTTCAAATTTCAAAATAAAATTTGATTATTTCAAACGGGGTCTTTACTCTGCATAAGTCTTTACTCTATACTAAGCTCTATTTTCACAGTTTCAGTCATAGCAGAATGTTTATGATTGTTTTGGGTAATTTTAGGGTCCGATCATTTGTACTAATTAAAGGGTCCAACTACTTGCACTAATTCTTCTTCTTCTTCTTCTTCTTCTTCTTCTTCTTCTTCTTCTTCTTCTTCTTCTTCTTCTTCTTCGCATGTCTTTGAAGTGTCATGTGGTCATACGACAGGTTCCCACTCTTTTTTGCAATCCTTTGCATTTTTGTTGTACTTTGCAAGATCTTTCAAACTACACTGGTTTGGCGGTAGACGGCAGAGAAGGCAGTGTTGCATCATATGGTTCTCGTCTCCAAATTCAGAGATGTTTGAATCGATTTTGTAGTCCCAGGATGCTTCTGAGCCAAGGTCTCAAAAGGAGGGATACCCAATACCCATGTGAGTAGAAGTGGGGGGAAGGTATTATCTAGCCATCTGGTCCACAGCTGTAGTCTGGTCTCTTCCTGAGATGTTGTTAGGGGTTCAACATGGCTGAGGAAGCTTCTCGACTTCAGTCGTTGAACTGTTGGTTCACGTTCATAAAGGAGATAGTGGTAACCACTGGTAGCCTCTGTGATCACTACTCGGCTGGCAACTTCCCGTCTCACATCTGCAGTAATTAAAGGATCCACCACCACCACCACCACCACCACTATCGGTTTCACGTCCATTTTGCATACTGGCATGTGTTGGACGGCTTTTAGAAATTTACTTACATCTAACCATATATTTGATCAAGTCTTTATTTGTCGCTCTTTCTCTCAAGTCCATCCTTATCCAACTGACTCTTCTACCTAAACTGGTCTTCATCTACTAAACATCTATTAAAAGGTCCAAGGTTGTCTTAGTATTATTATGTCCAGAAATGAGTATATCAGCTTGTACAGCATACACTTGAGGAAGGATCATGAATGCATTGGTCAAAACACGGAACGAAAAACAATAAGTATTAAGATACCGGTCTGAATAACGTGTGAAATAATGAGCTTACAATTCTTGCAAAAAGCATTTAAGTCACTTCCTTGGAGCAACATTTGTACTTAGTCTGCCATTTGCAATTTAAAAAAAAAATGCAAGAATTACATAATGGTGTCAAATAGTGACTTTTGACTGATGTTAAAAGTAACGGTGAAAAAACGAGAGAGAGATCTATATATCTATATATCTTTTACTATTTCATGTATCTACATGAAATTTTATAAGGAGATATAATTTTTTATGTATCAATTTTCAGTATTTACTTCAACAGTGCTCGATACGTAAGTAGAGCTAGGTAGTAAGCTATATCTATATAGGATAAATAAAGGAAGAGAGAAAAAGATGTGCAGATGACAAATTTATTTCAACTTCGATTGTTCAATGCAAGTAAAAACATGTTTATTATTCTTTCCTTAAGCCAGGCTTTTCAAAGATTAAAATCTTATCATCAGAGTGAATTACATAGATGGATAAGTTGACAGGGGAAAAGCCAAAATTCAAAATTTGAAAAATTCAAGAAACGATATAAAGTAATGGAAAGTAAGAGCGTGCATGAAAAAAGTTATCAAAAAATATAGTCTGTCATATATATATATGAGAGAGAGAGACAGACAGACAAAGAAAGAGATACAGATATATATATATATATAGAGAGAGAGAGAGAAAGAAAGAGATACAGATATATTTATATATATATATATATACAGAGAGAGAGATACATATATATAGATATATAGATATATATCGAGAGAGAGAGAGAGAGAGAGAGAAACTTTTGACTGATGTTAAAAGTAACGGTGAAAAAACGAGAGAGAGATATATCTATATATATATACATATATATATATAGAGAGAGAGAGAGAGACATACAGATATATATATATATATATATATATATATATATATATATATAGAGAGAGAGAGAGAGAGAGAGAGAGAGAGAGAGATATACAGATATATATATATATATATATATATATATATATATATATGAAGAGTTCGAACGCAAAACGCGATAAATTCAATTCGTTTAAATTGAGAGCTTAAAGAATAAAAGCATGAATATATTAAATCTAGACTTCAGATGAAAGCTGATTTTAATTGAAATCAAAAAGAAATTATTTCAGTATCATATTATGTAACACATAGTTTTGGGGCATCGTCGAGTGTTAAAATGCAACACTTTTTGTAGGGACAGTTTTGTGATTTTGAAAATGGCGTTTATCGCGTTTTGCATTCGAACTCTTTATATATATATATAGAGAGAGAGATACAGATATATATATTTATATATATATCGAGAGAGAGAAAGAGAAAGATATATATATATATATAGATAGAGAGAGATTGATTGATGTATTTTGTTGTGATCGTTGATTTATTTCTTCATTTCTTCTTGTACAAGCATAAATCAGAATATAAACTTAAATACATGAAATATGTTCTGGGATTTTATAGTGATTTATGAAGAGCAGAAGATAAAGATGATCGAAGACCCTTACCAATGTTACCATTATTCCCAGGGGGTGAATTTGTTAGAAGATGAGTAAATGTATCCCATGATCCCTCAGCACATTCATCGCGGATTTTTTCTCTTGTGAGGGAGCCATTTTTAAAACTATTAAATAAAAAAGTAAAGAGTAAGAAAATGGATAATAATGTGACGTTTTGATTTGCTGAGCTGGGTAACATGCTAGAGAAGAGGTTTGTATGAATAGATTTTAGGGGCAATCAGTTGAAGGCATGTGGAGGCCCATCTTGGGGTATTTGTCATCGAATATGAACAAACTAAGCCTTATAGAAGGATCCAGAAAGTGAACTCTGAAATCAATTATTTTGTAAAATAACAAAGAAAAATAAAATACATTTTAAAATTGAACTGTCGTCATCGTCTTACTTCAAGACAACTTCCAAATTCAATATGGCTGCCTGATGAGAATTATTAACCACTAAACGAACATGATGGAAAATAATACAAAGATTAAAAAAAAAAAAAACTATTTTTAATCATTTCATGTCTTTTATATCAAATACATTATATTATTCTTAATCTTATACATTTCTTTAATTAAAATCAAAAATTAAAAATGAAACAATATTAAGATGCTGAGTATTGTGCAGAAACTTTACTAACCAAAGGAGAGCCATGTATTCCTTACTATTTACTGGGTTAATGAAGATATGACCTTCCAATGCAGGTTGAGGTTCAGTTAACCAAAGGAATAGTGTATCACTTGTTCCAAGACTGGCCTGGAAATGAAGAAAAAAGAAAAATGAAAAGAAAAATGTTTAGGTGCCTGATTTCCGTGACTTCGCGTCGGCAACGATCGGGCAGGTCATGGAAGCGCCCAAGAGTTGCCGAGACGAAAACGCCAAGCGTTAATGGAAGACTTGCAGGCGATAATATAAGACAGATAAATTCAAAGAAAAAATACATAGATAAAAAAATAAAAACCGAACAAACTGTAGGGTGAGGGGTCAAATGAACAATTTTACATCAAATGTGTAGAAAGAAATTTTTTGGGGGGGTGGGTGGGTGAATTTTGTCAATGTTTTCCTTTTCATTTGTTTCGCTGTTTTTCTTCTTTTTTTCTTGCTAACATAAAACAAAGAAAGAAAGAAAAATGGGTTAGGTTTAGGGTTAGGGTTTAGGGTTAGGGCTCCCGTTCTTAGCGATAGCCAAGCCCTGCATTCAAACTGTCAAGCTCTAACTGGCAGACGCTAACATAAGACGAATAAATTCAAAGAAAAAATACATAGATTAAAATCAGTTTTTTTTTTTTGGGGGGGGGTAAAAAATTTTGTCAATGTTTTTATAAGATAAAAGAAAGAAAAACTGATGTTATTCCGTCAGCGCTCGGGCGCTTCCGCGACCTGCCTGATCGTTGTCGACGCAAAGTCACAGAAATCAGACACGTCATCCATAACAGTACCAATGTTTGAATACAAAACCCCCACAAAACTTTCAATTAGAATGTCCAATCTTTCTCTATATAATAAAGTAAATTATCATTTGAGTCAATAGATTTTAGTGAGATTGCCTTTTTCTTAATGTATGAAGTTTGAGATCATAAGACAATAGGATGGTAAACTATTTGTTCATTTAGCCCCGTGACCACTCATATAAAAGTAAATAGTATCCCCTTACGTCTCAGTGGAAATGTGCCCGCTTGTTTGGGGTGAATAAAAGTTTAAAAAATAATTTAAAAAAAAGATAATCTTCCAAAAACAAAAAATATGTCGACTCACCCCTACATCTCCTTTTTGAATTCTCATCCCAGCAATGGAAGCTACAAATGATAAAGAAATATTAAAAATTGATTACAAACAATAATATGTAGAATTTGGTATATTCGGACTACTGTTCTCATCTTGGGTGTTTTTATCACAACGTTTCGGCCGATGTAACCTCCGACCTTCTTCAGGTGTATCTTGTCGAACTCTGGAATCTGGACGGAATTTCGAACCGAACCCTTTATTAAATGCACGGGGCTAGCATGATCTCGTTCCATCTACCATGACTGGGAAGAAGTCTTCAGTAATTCGCAATTCTTTGTATCGCCCGCACTGAGGATTGAGCCTTCAACTTTCAGATGACTGTCACTTAGAACTGAATTTTACTTAGTAACATATCCACTGCGCCACGGATCCTTGCGGACAGTCGGTTGAAGGTTGAAAGATGACATACGACACCTCGCATTCCCAAATGGTCACCCATCTGGTACTGGCCAAGCTTCACATTATTTAACTTCGTAGCTTGTTCTTTACTCAAAGTAAAAAAAACATGCTCAGTAAATTGTTTTCCCCCTTTTTCCTCCTTTGTGGCCATAGCAGGTGGGCATTTACTTATTTAATGATTGGAAGACCTTTCGTAGGTAGAACAGTTTCTCATAATTCAAAACATTCTTTCAGTCTAGAACTGGAATCTTCTGTCTTCCAACTGAAAATTAAATGCTCACCCCGTACTAGCTGTCGTAGCCGAAACAGCAACACAAAACTCACAGCTAATCAAACCAAGGCAATTTCTTTTACAAATACTACGTTTAAAATTCAAAACATCTGGCGTCGCTGTTAGCCATAAAAAATTTGGCTTAAATGACCCCAAGAGGTAAACTTGTTGATAATTCTCTCAACAAACATCTGACAAAAAGATGTCCAAAGTTCTCGTTCAACTTTTAACAGTACGTGTTTAAACAGGTCAAATTGTGCGTTTAGTGTCAGATGTGTTTATTGTAGGTTGTGTTGGTGTCTGTTGAGTGTCGAGACAGGAGATAGCCATTTTACTGAGTCGGACGTGTCTGTATGTATCTGACTCGGATAAGAAAAGAATCACCGAAGTTCAAAGGAATACACCAACGTATTGATATATGTGGTGCTATTGGCTAATTGATATGCATAATTAGCATAAGTAGAAATAGATTACTATATAAGTCTCTCCTTAAGTATAGCTAGCAGTGAAAGTACACTAGTAACTGAAGAGACAACTTCACAACAATCTCTTTCAGCTCAGTTATGAAAAGGTATGCAAGGTAATCCAGTAGGCTCTAATCAATTTGTAAATTATATGGATAAATCCTCAGGGTTTAATAGAATGAGGGTCAGAGAAATACATTTTAAATTGAGAGAAAACTGCATTGCCTGAAGTAACTTAATAGTGAATTGATATGCATAATTAGTATAAGTAGAAATAGATTACTATATAAGTCTCTCCTTAAGTATAGCTAGCAGTGAAGGTACACTAGTAACTGAATAGGTAAATTTACAACTTCACAACAATATATAAATGCTATCCATTGGAAGAGAAAAGGCATTTTATGTGCTCGGCGGAAATCAGTAGGCTTCCAGTGCGCATGTTCCTAATCTTTTAATCGCTTATGTATCAATACACCGACCGAACTACAACTCGATATAACACAAGATATTGCACGTACATATAAACAAAATCGATCTCATGTAACTGCTACATGTTTATCTGTATTTATATATGTGGTGATATTGGCTAATTGATATGCATAAGTAGAAATATATTACTATATAAGTCTCTCCTTAAGTATAGCTAGCAGTGAAAGTACACTAGTAACTGGATAGGTAAATTTACAACTTCCCAACAATATATAAATGCTATCCATTGGAAGAGAAAAGGCATTTTATGTGCTCGTACATAGTTGAACAAAACTGCACAGCGTACATTTGTGAGGGAGTTTTCTACACAGTCACCAACATGGCACAAAAATTTCCACGAGGAAGATTCTCTGTACAGTACAAAACGATGTGGGCAATCATCAGAAGACATTTAGGCTATAACGGTAGATGACAAGTGGAAGCACAAACAATTATGCGTCGTTGATATGCAAGTATCTGAGTTTATGTGAACGGACTGATCTGTGTGCCTCTTTTTCCTGCAAACTCTTTTACCGCAGGTCAATTTTACAAACAATTAAGATCAGCTTCTGACTAATACGCGGTGTTTTAAAAAGATTTGATATCATTTCGCAATCTAATTACTTTGCCAGTTCTACCGTAATGTTCTAAGCTATGTAATTCGTACAAAAAAAATTAGGCAAAAATGTATAAAGTAACTGCACTAGGAAATATTTATGCAGAATATCGTAATTTTGTAATGTCCAACAAAATTGGACGCAAAATAACAACAACAAAAAATTATTAAGATAAAAGGCCAAATGATAATGAAGGAGATCTTTGTTTGAAATTCAAGAAGGTTTTTTAAAGAAACAAAAAGGAACAGATATCGCCAAAAGTTGCTGCATGAATGTTCTTAAGCAAATTATATAAAATCAGGTAATAATATAAAAATGTTACAAAATGAAGAAAAACTCTTACAGTACATTATACAAGTAAAAGCAAAATTCTGCGCTGATATACAAGAGTCTGTAATGGAAGGAATAGTTTGTCCCTTCCTTACTTTTATCACACGAAATGAATTGAATGAACAACGGAGTAACAGGCAACAAAATAGAGGGTTTATTGAACAGAGGATACCTATACCGTTTGGTACAGGTAGAAGAGAGAAGTAGACGGTGTCCGGTTGAGGAAGAGGAAAAATGTAAAGGTTCTCTGGGCTGCCCGTGGGTTTTCTTCAAGTGAAGATAGTAGTAGTCTTTGAGTAAGACAACGGTAGCGGGAGAACAAAGGCTTTTCCGGGTTGCTCGTTGGTGCTCTCAGCGATGCGTCCCAGCTATGCCGAGGGGTTGTCTCTGCGAGGCTGTTGAATGAAAAAGAGGGTGATTTTTCTTCTGCACCGGCTTTTATATTCAGAAGGGCAGATAACTCTGGTGTCGCTTCTCAACGCCACCTGTCGGTGAATAAGCGACACCTAACGGCCAGCCGGTGCAGTTATGGATGAAAAGAGGAGGTAACTGCTACAAGTCTGCGTCTATGTGAAAGGAGCTGTCTGTGTCCCCCTATTCCTGTAAACTTAGAGGAACTCAAGCAGAGAATAACTACTATACTGGAGACAATTACTCAAGAAATGCTGCACCGTTTTGAGAAGGAGCTGGACTACCGACTTGATGTGTGCCATGTCTCAGACCGTGCACATATTGGACATTTGTAAAATCATTCATGTAATCCATACACTCAGTGGTTTGGAGGCGTACATTGGGTGCCAATGATACGGCGGCAAAATGCCCTCCGGTCGTGACTAAGTCACCTATTTGCTAAACGTTTATATGGCACCTTTCAGAGAGTTCTTGGTTAAATATTTAACAGGGAACAATTTAAAAAAAATTTTTTTTTAACTTAGTTCACCCCAAACAAGACAAGTTGCCACTGTAGACGTAAGGGGCTACTGAGAATTAGGGTGTAGGTTTTGGGTGTCACCCCAAGTTGGAAGCAGTGTAGCGAGATGTCTGTTTACATTAGTTTTAAACCTCTGTATGTCGGTACTGTCGGGGGAACAGGGGGCAGGGAAGGAGTTCCAGAGACCAGCAGCACAAGGAAAGAAGCTATTGGAGTAGAAGGCTCTCCGGCATCTGAGGAGATCCACAATGAATGGATGGGATTTAGCTGATTGTCGAGTTGGTTGAGTGTATTTACGATGAGGGGACACCAGAGTAGCCAGTTCATCGGAGCACAATCCATTGAAGTAATTGTAAAACAGGCACAAGGATGCAACATTGCGGCGATGGGACAGGGGCTGGAGCTTGGTGGATAGTGAGGGACCTATTAAATTCACGACTCTTTTTTGGACCTTGTCTAAGAGGGAGAGACTAGTGGATGATGCACCAGCCCAGATGTGGCAACAATACTCCATGCATGGGCGGATGGTGGCTTTGTAGAGATATAGGATAATGTCAGGTGTGAGCAGTTTACTAGCACGGTAGAGGGAGCCCACCTTCTTTGCTGCAGCCTTGGCAATGTCTCCGTCTAAATAATGACACAAAGATTTTCTCGGTCTTTGAGCTGGAATCAAAGTGTAACTTTAGAGTTATGAATAAAATTTAATTTATTAACATTTTCAGGATATTTTAAGTAGGATAAACAAATCGAGTAGACACCGATACCATCCCACACACTTTTGATGGCCTTGTTCCTAATCTGTCAAAATGTACATTTTATATTTTTTTGCAAATAAATAATCCAAATTGTAGTATTCCAATGACATTGCTAAAATTTTCTGAATAAAAAGGGGGGGGCGAATTTTATGAATAGGGCTCCGGGCGGCACTTTGCCTCGGTGCACCACTGCATACACCTTTGATTTCGTCATTCAACTCTGGAGGAATAAATCTTATGGCGTTTAGCATTAACACGACCGGCGGGACAGTTATAAAAGTGCGGGGGCTCTCCTAAAAAGTGGGGGGGGGGGAGGGCCCGGTTAAACACATGCATATCAACTTAATTATTGATGACTGTAAAGTGGGGAGGGGGGCAAGTCAAAAAGTGTGTGTGGGGGGGGGTTGAGCCCCCCTGCCCCCCCCACCCACCCCCCCGGTGCCGCCGTCCATGTTCAGTTTCCTTTGCCATAACGATGATTTGTGATATTTACGTCTCAAATGATATCAAGTTATTTGAAACCCTCTGTATTTGTAAATAACTTCAAACAAAATGTTTTTACTTGAATAAACTAAGAACAAAAAATGAACTTTTACGTAAACATAGGAGAGAAAACAATTATTTCACTGAAAAAATAAACCTATTATTATACTAAAGCTGAGTTAGTCAACGTTTGTTTTTCTATGTATTTTAATCATAAAAATACATACTAAAATATTCCTCAGTTTTGGTATTGAGTTATGTTTGAAAAAACTCCCATTTTAATTGTTCTAATTAGCTATAATTTGAAAATAACTCATCAAATGACTTTCTATTTATCACTTCACCTTCTCTCACTGAATCTTATTCAATCCCCCCCCTCGCTCTTATTCTATACTAGCAGGGGTACCTGGCGTTGCCCGGGGCTCTCCCTCCTCCTCCTCTCCGCAAGCAAAATAGGATATTGAGCACTTTTCTCCCGGACAACGCCGAGTATTTAGAAAATCAAGACGGCCTCCAGAGAACTACTAAAATCACTCTTACCGACCCCCCCTCCTCCTTTTCATCTGCACAATAGTCCGAAGAGAAACACTACAGTAGCTCTATCTAGGACATTTAGCACTTTTCTCCTGGACAACGCCGAAGCCTTTGGGTCCTAAATTGACGAAGCCCCCCCCCGGTGCTGGGTCCTATACTGTAGAAGCGCCCCGGAGGCTATACTGCAGAAGCATCCCCTGTCCCTGTACTGCAGAAGCCTCTGGATCCTATACTGTAGAAGAACCCCCGGTGCCTATACTGCATAAGCACCCATGGTCCCTATTCTGTAGAAGCATTCGGGTCCTATATTGTAGAAGCACCCCCGGTGCTGGGTCCTATACTGTAGACGCACCCCTGGTCCCTATACTGTAGAAGCAGCCCTGGTCCCTATACTGCATAAGCACCCATGGTCCCTATTCTGCAGAAGCATCCGGGTCTTATATTGTAGAAGCACCCCTGGTTCCTATACTGCAGAAGAACCCCCCCGCCCAGGTCCATATACTTCAGAAGCCTCTGGGTCCTGTATTGTATAAGCACCCCCGCAGGATGCACACTCGCCCCTCAAAAATTCTCCCCCCCCAAAAAAAATTCTCCCCCCCACCTGCGTCTTAAACATTCTCCCCCCCTTCCTCCAAAGAACTATTTTTATTTTAAAAGATATAAGTTTAGGTTGCTAGGTGAGGATGTGATTAAGCAACCCTTGTTTCACTGTTATTGATACATCCGGACAGAAGTTATGGGATGACTTAATACAACCGGACAGTGCATTTTTATCAAGTTGTTACATGAATACATTGGCTGATTTCAAAATCACCAGTAAATAACATTGAAAAAGTTTTTTAAAACCAGACCCGCCCCCAAAAACTGGGCTGTTGACACCCGGGGACATTTGTTTTTTTGTAATTTTGAGATATTATGCTCCCAGGTGTTGTCCGGTCCTAAAGATGTCAACTTGTTGACAGTTTGCCGAGTAGTTTTTGAAGAGTAGCTGGACATACAAACAAATAAACAAACAAAAACATACAGGCAACTGCCCTTTATATAATAGAAGACTAGCAGGGCTACCCGGCGTTGCTCGGGGTCGTAAAGACATATAATTGAAGAAAAATCGCGTGTGTAACATCTTTATATTCAAACTTCTATTTCTTTCCCTCTCTTTATAGCCGTCTCTTTATCTTTCTACCTTTCTCTTCCCTGGTCGCCCCATTTCACTGCTACGTTCTAATTTTGACTTTTGCGAAAGCTGCTTCTCTTCCCCACCATTTCCCCTACGTTGCCCAGGGCAATAGTATGACATATTTCTATAAAAAGTACCACATCTATCTGCGCCTTCTATATAGGTACTTATCTCCGCCCCGGTGTTCATACTATATACATATCTATCGCTACCCCTATGCACATACAATATACGTACCTATCGCCGCCCCGCGGGCAGATACTATATAAGTACCTATTGCCGCCCCAGTATGCATACTACATAAGTACCTATCGCTGCCCCGGTGCAAATGCTACATACGTACCTATCGCCGCCCCAGTGCGAATGCTGCATACGTACCTATCGCCGCCCCGTCGCGAATGCTACATATGTACCTATCGCCGCCCCGGTACAAATGCTAAATACATCCCTATCGCCGGCCTGATGCGAATGCTAAATATGTTCCTCTCCCCGCCCCGGTGCGCGTGCTAAATACGTACCTATCGCCGCCCTGGTGTGCGTGCTATATACGTACTGATCGCCGCCCCGGAGCGCATGCTAAATATATACCTATCACCACCCTGGTGCGCAATCTATATACATAATTACTACGATCCCTGTGCACATGCTATATAGTACTATCGCAACCTCTATGCACTACTATACACGTACCTATTGCCATCCTGGTGCACATACTATATATATACCTATCGCCGCACCGGTGCGCATACTATATTCGTATCTATCGCCGCCCCGGTGTGCATACTATATACTTACCTACAAAATATTTTAAGTTAAAAAAAAGAAAAAAATTTCGCCCGACCCCCTAAAAAGTTTGGCCCGACCCCTACAATTTTCCCCGACTCCTAATATCTCAAGCCGCACCCTCCAATTTTGTTTTACTCTCCCCCAACGCTGAGAAATATTTTGAGTTCAAAACTAAAAATAAAAAAATAAAAAATTGGCCTTACCCCTAAAAAGTTCGGCCTGGCCCCTTAAAATTTTCCCCGACCCCTCAATCTCTCCAGCTCCCACTCCCAACTAATTTTTCACTCTCCCCCAACCGTGAGAAATATTTTGAGTTCAAAACAAAAAAAAAGAAAAAAATTTGGCCTGACCCCTAAAAAGTTCGGCCTGCCCCCTAAAATTTCCCCCGACTCCTCAATCTCTCCAGCCCCCCTCCCAACTAATTTTTCACTCTCCCCCAACCCTGAGAAATATTTTGAGTTCAAAAAAAAGAAAAGAATTTGGCCTGACCCCTAAAAAGTTGGGCCTGACCCCTAAAATTGTACCTGACCCCTCAATCTCTCCAGCCCCTACCCCATCCCAACGTATTTTTCACTCTCCTCCAACCCTGAGAAATATTTTGAGTTCAAAACTAAAAACAAAAAAAAATTTGGCCTGACCCCTAAAAAGTTCGGCCTGCCCCCTAAAATTTCCCCCGACCCCTCAATCTCTCCAGCCCCCCATCCCAACTTATTTTTCACTCACCCCCAACCCTGAGAAATATTTAAAGTTCAAAACAAAAAAAAAGAAAAGAATTTGGCCTGACCCCTAAAAAGTTGGGCCTGACCACTAAAATTGTACCTGACCCCTCAATCTCTCCAGCCCCTACCCCATCCCAACGTATTTTTCACTCTCCTCCAACCCTGAGAAACTAAAAACAAAAAAAAATTTGGCCTGACCCCTCAAAAGTTCGGCCTGCCCCCTAAAATTTCCCCCGACCCCTCAATCTCTCCAGCCCCCCATCCCAACTAATTTTTCACTCTCCCCCAACCCTGAGAAATATTTTGAGTTCAAACCAAAAAAAACCAAAAAAATTTGGACTGACCCCTAAAAAGTTCGGCCTGACCCCTAAAAGTTTCCCCGACCCTCCTCCCAACTTGTTTTCAACTCTCCCCCAACCCTGAGAAATATTTTGAGTTCAAAAAAAAAGAAAAAATTTGGCCTGACCCCTAAAAGTCCGTCCTGACCCCTAAAATTTTCCCCGACCCCTTAATCACTCCAGGACCCCCTAACTTTTTTTTTGAAACGTGAGTTTTCGCTCTTCCTTAGCTATCCTGTAACAACATTCCTGGGGGGACCGTTATACTTTAGAAGCACCAATATTTGTAGGGACCGTTATAATTTAGAAGCACCAACATTCCTGGGGTGAGACTGTTATACTTCAGAAGCACCAATATTTCTAGGGACTGTTATACTATAGAAGTACCAACATTCCTGGTGGGCCGTGATACTTTAGAAGCACCAATATTTCTTGGGACCGTTATACTTTAGAAGCATCACCCCAGGTCCCTATACTGGAGAAGCACCCCTGGTTCCTATACTGGAGAAGCACCCATTGTCCCTATTCTGCAGAAGCCTCCGGGTCCTAAAATGTAGAATCACCCCTGGTGCTGGGTCATATACTGTAGAAGCATCCCTGGTCCCTATACTGGAGAAGCACCCATGGTCCTTTTTCTGCATAAGCCTCTATGTTCTAATATTGTAGAAGCACCCCGGTGCTGGGTCCTATACTGTAGAAGCACCTCTGGTCCCTATACTGTAGAAGCACCCATTGTCTCTGTTCTGTAGAAGCCTCCGGGTTCTATATGATAGAAGCATCCCCGGTTCTGGGTCCTATACTGTAGAAGCACCCATGGTCCCTATTCTGCAGAAGCCTCCGGGTCCTATATTGTAGAAGCACCCCGGTTCTGGGTCTTTTTTATACATATATAGAGTCACTGTAAACGTGTACTTGTTAAATTCTTCTTTTCTTTTTTTATACATATATAGAGTGGTTATGACCCAACGGGTCACTGTAAACGTGTACTTGTCAAATTCTTCTTTTTTTCTTGTTTCATTACTATAAAATATAATGAAAAATAACTGAAAAGCCTCCCCCCCCCCCGATGAAATATGCCCCATGGACCCCTAAGAGGTGGGTTTATAGATTCGGGAATACTCTCATCATCTTACTCTGTGAATTTTACATAAGAATACACTTTTATATGTTATGTATAAAAATATGTTGAAGTAAAATAAATTTTGAAGAGAAAAAAAAAATTTAAACCTATAACGATGACGTCATATACCTATTACTGTGACGTCACGTGCACAAGAATAAGTTGGTTGAAAACAAAATAAAGTAGCAATAGGTACGTATATAGTAGTGCATAGGGGTGGCGATAGGTACGTATTTAGCATTCACACTGGGTGGCGATAGGTCGTATTTAGCATTCGTACCGGAGTGGTAATATGTACATATATAGTATTCACACTGGGGCAATGATAGGTACATATGTAGTATGCACACCGGGTCGGCTATAGGTACGTATATAGCATGTTCACATGGACGGCAATAAGTATGTATATAGCATGCGCACCGGGGCGGTGATAGGTATGTATATAGCATGCGCACCGGGGCGGTGATAGGTATGTATATAGCATGCGCACCGGGGCGGTGATCAGTACGCATATAGCACGCAAACCTGGGCAGCAATAGGTACGTATATAGCATGCACACTAGGGCGGTGATAGGTACGTATACAGAACGGGCACTGTGGCGGCAAAAGGTACGTATTTAGCATTCGGACCGGGACGGCGATAGGTACGTATTTAGCATTTGCATTGGGTCAGCGATAGGTACTTATATAGTATCTGCACCGGGTTGCGATAGGTATGTATATAGTATGCTCACCGGGGTGGCGATAGATAGGTATAAAGTATGAACACTGGGGCGGAGATAAGTACCTATATAGAAGGCGCAGACAGAGGTCGTACTTTTTATAGAAATATGTCATATTATTGCCTTGGGAAACGTAGGATGAAATGGTGGAGAAGAAACAGCTTTCACAAAAGGCACAATTATAAAGTAGCGGTGAAATTGGGCGACCAGGGAAGAGAAAAGTAGAAAGATAAAGAGACGACTATAGAGAGAGGGAGAGAAATAGAAGTTTGAATATAAAGATGTTACACACACGATTTTTCTTCAATTATATGTTTTTAATGACCCCGAGCAACGCCGGGTAGCCCCGCGAGTCTTCTCATCTCAATCTCATCTCAATCTTCTTCTCATCTCATCTCATCTCAATCTTCTCATTTTCTCAATATATATAAGGCAAAAATCCGTGTGTGTGTATGTCTCGCTAAAACTTAAAAAATACTATACAAACACCCCCAAATCAGGTATTATTTTAACCGCCATAACCTCGAGAAAATAATATCTAAAAATTTTTTTAAAAGATTCATTTTTAAGGGGTCAAATAGCCATTTTTTCGTTTAATGTGATCACGATTTTTAATGTTATCTTGTGCACGTGACGTCACATTGATAGGTACATGACGTCATAATGATAGGTTTGTATCTATTTTTATGCCATCGTCACATTATTATTGATTTTTTTTTATTTCTCTTCGGACTATTGCCCTCACCAAAGAGAGGGGAATACGACAGAGCGATTTAGTACACCTCCTTGTATTTGGCGTTGTCCGGGAATAAAACAATACAATGTTAAGAACGTTCTGTTGTCATTATTATTGGTCAAAAAGAAGAAGTTAAGCAATGCATAGCGTGACCAGTACTAAATGTGTGACGATTTATGGTGACCAGGTGCTGTAAAATCGAGTTTAAGCATATAATGGCAAGTACTAAATCGATGACTAAATCCAGTGAAATTAAACGAATAAATAATTATGCTCCGCCATTGTTTTCATACATATTAAATAACGTCTCAATCAGTGACATTAAAGGAATAAATAATGTTTGTATACATATTAAATAATGTCTCAATCAATGAAATTAATAGAATACTTATTTATGCTCTGCCATTGTTTTCACTAATATATGTATACATATTAAATAACGTCTACATCAGTGAAATTAAAGGAATAAATAATTATGCTCCGCCATTGTTTTCACTAATATTTGTATACATATTAAATAATGTCTCAATCAGTGAAATTAAAGGAATAAATAATTATGCTCCGCCATTGTTTTCACTAATATTTGTATACATATTAAATAATGTCTCAATCAGTGACATTAAACGAATGAATAATTATGCTCTGCCATTGTTTTCACTAATATTTGTATACATGTTAAATAACGTCTCAATCAGTGACATTAAAAGAATCAATAATTATGCTCCGCCATTGTTTTCACTAATATTTGTATACATATTAAATAACGTCTACATCAGTAAAATTAAAAGAATCAATAATTATGCTCCGCCATTGTTTTCACTAATATTTGTATACATATTTAATAATGTCTCAATCAGTGAAATTAAAAGAATCAATAATTATGCTCCGCCATTGTTTTCACTAATATTTGTATACATATTTAATAATGTCTCAATCAGTGAAATTAAAAGAATAAATAATTATGCTCTGCCATTGTTTTCACTAATATTTGTATACATATTAAATAACGTCTACATCAGTAAAATTAAAGGTATAAATAATTATGCTCCGCCATTGTTTTCACTAATATTTGTATACATAGTAAATAACGTCTACATCAGTTAAATTAAACGAATAAATAATTATGCTCCGCCATTGTTTTCACTAATATTGGTATACATATTTAATAATGTCTTAATCAGTGAAATTAAAAGAATAAATAATTATGCTCCGCCATTGTTTTCACTAATATTTGTATACATAGTAAATAACGTCTACATCAGTGAAATTAAAGGAATGAATAATTATGCTCCGCCATTGTTTTCACTAATATTTGTACACATATTTAATGATGTCTCAATCAGTGAAATCAAAGGAATAAATAATTATGCTCCGCGATAGTTTTCACTAATATTTGTATACATATTAAATAATGTCTCAATCAGTGACATTAAAGGAATAAATAATTATGCTCCACCATTGTTTTTACAAATATTTGTATACATATTTAACAACGTCTCAATCAGTAAAATTTTGGGGGCTGGGGCCAAATTTTTTTTTTTAACTCAAAATATTTCTCAATGTTGTGGGAGAGTAAAAACAATTGGGGGTGAGGTGGAGGGTAAAAAATTTGGGGAGGGCGCGTTTGGGAAAATTTTTGGCGGGTGGGTCGAAATTTTTTTTTCTCTTGAACTTAAAATACTTTTTAGGATAGGGAGGGAGTAAAGTTTTTTGGGGTTGGTACGGTAGGAGGGTAAAATTTTTTTTGGGGGGGGGTCGGGGAAATTTTTTTTTTAACTTAAAATATTTCTCAGGGTTGGGGGAGTGTAAAATTTTTTTTGGGTGGAGAATAAAATTTTTTCGTGTGGAATGGGTCGAAATTATTTTTGTAGTTGAACTTAAATAGGGTGATTAATATGAGTTCTTTTTATGATTGTGACACTACATGAATGAACTTGAATGTTGTTCTTGGATACGACATAGCACATTAATATAGGTTCTTAGGTATGCGAACTGGGCTGGTGATAGGTGCATATATAGTATACACACCCTTGCAGAGATAAGTAAGTATATAGTATGCGCACCTGTGCGGCGATAGGTACATATATAGTATTCGCACCGGGGCAGCAATAGGTATGTATATAATATGCATCGGGGCGGCAATAGGCACGTATATACTATTGCATAGGGTTTTCCATAGGTACGTATATAGCATGTGCACAGGTACGTATATAGCAATAATTACGTATATAGCATGCGCCCTGGGGTGGAAATAGGTACATATATAGTATGCGCAGCACGACGGCGATAGTTATATATATAGCATGTGCACCAGGACGGCAGTAGGTACGTATATAGCATGCGCACCCGGGTGGTGATAGGTACGTATTAAGCATTTGCACCGTGGCGGCAATAGGTACTTATGTAGTATGCGTACCAGGACGGTGATAGGTACTTATGAAGTGTGCGTACCAGGGTGGCGAGAGGTACTTATGTAGTATGCACACTGGAGAAGTGATAGGTACTTGTGTAGTATGCGCACCGGGTTGGCGATTGGTACTTATATAGTATCTGCAGCGGGGCAAGTAATAATAAGTATTATTCTCTTTGAACAAACATGGATCCGGCGATCCGGCGACCTACGTCTGTCCGTCCGTCTGTCCAGCTACGTCCGTCTAGATACGTCCGTCCATCAATCCGTCAACCTACGTCCGTCCGTCTGTCCAGCTACGTCTGTCCGTCCGTCTGTCTGTCCAGATACGTCCGTTCGTTTAGATACTGCGCCATTGTTTTCACTAATGTTTGTATACATATTTAACAACGTTTCAATCAGTTAAATTAAACAAATGAATAATTATGCTCCGCCATTGTTTTCACTAATATTTGCATACATATTTAATAATGTCTTAATCAGTGAAATACAAGGAATAAATAATTATGCTCCGCCATTGTTTTCACTAATATCTGTATACATATTAAATAACGTCTCAATCAGTGAAATTAAAGGAATACATAATTATGCTCTGTCATTGTTTTGGTACTTGTTCAGATATTGACCCTAATTTCCGTGACTGCCCGGCAGCAGCAAGCCGACAGCTAACGGAAGCGTCCGAGACCTGCCGAGTCGGCAGACGACAACAATGTAAGACGATGAATATACGAAAAAAGAAATGCATATATTTTTATACAAAAAATGAAATAAATGAACAAACCCATAGCTGAAATAAATAAACTTTTTTATTATTATTATTATTTTTTAACCATTTTTGTAAGAACTTTTGTAGAAATGCTAACTTTTTAAAATATTTTTTTTTAACTGAAATAAACTGTTTTCTAAAACTTTAAAACGCGAAAATAATAGAAATTGTTTTTGTTTTTGTAACTTTTGTAAACCATTTTTTTTTTTGTTGCAATTACGCATTGTTTTTTTTTCATTATTTTAGCTTTTTTGGAGGTTTTTTTTCTTTTTTTTTTGCATTAGGCATTTGTTTCCTTCATTACATTCTTTTCCTGGAGGGGTAAGGGCTTGTTTTTCGTTTTTGGAGGGGGGCTTAACGAAATACAGGCAGGAAATTTTTCCAGTCCACTTGCGTGGCTCTAGACAGTACGCCGCATTCCTTTAATAAGTTTTTCCCGGTCGCCATATCCTGGGACCACAGGTATATCATCTTCCAAAACGTCCCCGATCGCAACGAAATCCAAGCCCGGCATTCCTGGGTGGGGCATATTTCTCCGTCACAAAAGTTAATGCACTGCTCCGGACAGGCAATTGTACGACACAGCACTTCGAAATTCATTTTCTACAAGTGCCAAGCGTCTCTCCTTCAAATCAATATCGTCTGCCAGCCTCGTTTTCGATTTCGGCAGGTCTCAGACGCTTCCGTTAGCTGTCGGCTTGCTGCTGCCGGGCAGTCACGGAAATTAGGGTCAATATCTTAACAAGTACAATTGTTTTTGCTAATATTTGCATACATATTTAATAATGTCTCAATCAGTGAAATTAAAAGAATAAATAATTATGCTCCGCCATTGTTTTCACCAATATTTGTATACATATTAAATAACGTCTACATCAGTGAAATTAAACGAATAATTATGCCCCGCCATTGTTTTCACTGATATTTGTATGCATATTTAATATTAAAATTAAAGGAATACATAATTATGCTCCGCATTGTTCTTTCTCAACATTTGTTGTGTTCCTTCTCACAATGTTGTGTTGTTTCTCACAATTTGTTGTGTTCCTTCTCACAATGTTGTGTTCTTTCTTACAATTTGTTGTGTTCCTTCTTCAAATGTTGTGTTCTTTCTCAACATTTGTTGTGTTCCTTCTCACAATATTGTGTTCTTTCTAAACATTTGTTGTGTTCCTTCTAACAATGTTTTGTTCTTTCTTACAATTTGTTGTATTCATTCTCACAATGTTGTGTTCTTTCTCAACATTTGTTGTGTTCTTTCTCAACATTTGTTGTGTCCCTTCTCACAATGTAGTGTTCTTTCTCAACATTTGCTGTGTTCCTTCTCACAATGTTGTGTTCTTTCTCTACATTTGTTGTGTTCTTTCTCACAATGTTGTGTTCTTTTTAAAAATTTGTTGTGTTCTTTCTCACAATTTGTTGTGTTTTTTCTTACAATGTTGTGTTCCTACTCACAATGTTGTGTTCCTTCTCACAATGTTGTGTTCTATCTTACAATTTGTTGTGTTCCTTCTCAAAATGTTGTGTTCTTTCTCAACATTTCTTGTGTTCCTTCTCACTATGCTGTGTTCTTTCTCACAAGTTGTTGTGTACATTCTAACAATGTTGTGTTCTTTCTTACAATTTGTTCTATTCCTTCTCAGTATTTGTTGTGTTCCTTCTCAAAATGTTGCGTTCTTTCTCAACATTTGTTATGTTCTTTCTCAACATTTGTTGTGTTCCTTCTCACACAATGTAGTGTTCTTTCTCCACATTTGTTGCGTTCCTTCCTACAATTTGGTGTGTTCCTTCTCACAATATTGTGTTCTTTCTCAACATTTGTTGTGTTCCTTCTCACAATGCTCTGTTCTTTCTCAAGTTGTGTTCTTTCTCAACATTTGTTGCGTTCTTTCTCACAATTTGCTGTGTTCTTTCTCAACATTTGTTGTGTTCATTCTCAACATTTGTTGTGTTCTTTCTCAACATTTGTTGTGTTCTTTCTCAACATTTGTTGTGTTCCTTCTCAACATTTGTTGTGTTCCTTCTCACAATTCTGTGTTCTTTCTCAACATTAGTTGTGTTTCTTTCTCAACATTTGTTGTGTTCTTTCTAAACATAAGTTGTGTTCCTTCTCACAGTGTTGTGTTCTTTCTCAACATTAGTTGTGTTCCTTCTAAACATTTGTTGTGTTTCTTTCTCAACATTTGTTGTGTTCCCTCTCACAATTCTGTGTTCTTTTTCAATATTAGTTCTGTTCCATCTCAACATGTTTGTGTTCTTTCTCAACATTAGTTGCGTTCCTTCTCAACATTTGTTGTGTTCCTTCTCACAATGTTGTGTTCTTTCTCAACATTTGTTGTGTTCTTTCTCAACATTTGTTGTGTTACTTCTCACAATGCTGTGTTCTTTCTCAACATTAGTTGTGTTCCTTCTCCACATTAGTTGTGTTCCTTCTCAACATTTGTTGTGTTCCTTCTCAACATTTGTTGCGTTCCTTCTCACAATTTGTTGTGTTCCTTCTCACAATGTTGTGTTCTTTCTCACGATTCTGTGTTCTTTCTCAACATTTGTTGTGTTCTTTCTCAACATTTGTTGTGTACCTTCTCAAAATGGTGCGTTCTTTCTCAACATTTGTTGCGTTCCTTCCTACAATTTGCTGTGTTCCTTCTCACAATGTTGTGTTCTTTCTCAACATTTGTTGTGTTCCTTCTCACAATGCTGTGTTCTTTCTCAACATTAGTTGTGTTCCTTCTCAACATTTGTTGTGTTCCTTCTCAACATTTGTTGTGTTCCTTCTAAACATTTGTTGTGTTCTTTCTCACAATTCTGTATTCTTTCTCAACATTAGTTGTGTTCCTTCTCAACATTAATTGTGTTCCTTCTCAACATTTGTTGCGTTCCTATCTACAATTTGATGTGTTCCTTCTCACAATATTGTGTTCTTTCTCAACATTTGTTGTGTTCCTTCTCAACATTTGTTGTGTTCCATCTCACAATGCTGTGTTCTTTCTCAACCTTAGTTGTGTTCCTTCTCAACATTAGTTGTGTTCCTTCTCAACATTTGTTGCGTTCCTTCTCGACATTTGTTGTGTTCCTTCTAAACAGTTGTTGTGTTCTTTCTCAACATTAGTTGTGTTTCTTCTCAACATTTGTGTTCTTTCTCAACATTTTTTGTGTTCTTTCTCAACATTAGTTGTGTTCTTTCTCAACATTAGTTGTGTTCCTTCTCACAATGCTGTGTTCTTTCTCAACATTAGTTGTGTTCCTTCTCAACATTTGTTGTGTTCCTTCGCAGCATTTGTTGCGTTCCTTCTCAACATTTGTTGTGTTCCTTCTAAACAGTTGTTGTGTTCTTTCTCAACATTAGTTGTGTTTCTTCTCAACATTAGTTGTGTTCTTTCTCAACATTTGTTGTGTTCTTTCTCAACATTAGTTGTGTTCCTTCTCACAATTCTGTGTTCTTTCTCAACATTAGTTGGATTCCTTCTCACAGTAGTGTGTTCTTTCTCAACATTTGTTGTGTTCTTACTCAACATTTGTTGTGTTCTTTCTCAACATTTGTTGTGTTCCTTCTCACAATGCTGTGTTCTTTCTCAACATTAGTTGTGTTCCTTCTCAACATTAGTTGTGTTCCTTCTAAACAGTTGTGTTTCTTCTCAACATTTGTGTTCTTTCTCAACATTTGTTGTGTTCTTTCTCAACATTAGTTGTGTTCTTTCTCAACATTTGTTGTGTTCTTTCTCAACATTAGTTGTGTTCCTTCTCACAATTCTGTGTTCTTTCTCAACATTAGTTGTGTTCCATCTCAACATTTGTTGCGTTCCTTCTCAACATTTGTTGTGTTCCTTCTAAACATTTGTTGTGTTCTTTCTCAACATTAGTTGTGTTCCTTCTCAACATTTGTTGCGTTAATTCTCAACATTTGCTGTGTTCCTTCTCACAATGTTGTGTTCTTTCTCAGAATTCTGTGTTCTTTCTCAACATTTGCTGTGTTCCTTCTCACAATGTTGTGTTCTTTCTCACAATTCTGTGTTCTTTCTCAAGATTTGTTGTGTACCTTGTCAAAATGTTGCGTTCCTTCTAAACATTTGTTGTGTTCCTTCTCACAATTCTGTATTCTTTCTCAACATTAGTTGTGTTCCTTCTCAACATTAATTGTGTTCCTTCTCAACATTTGTTGCGTTCCTATCTACAATTTGATGTGTTCCTTCTCACAATATTGTGTTCTTTCTCAACATTTGTTGTGTTCCTTCTCACAATGCTCTGTTCTTTCTCAACACTAGTTGTGTTCCTTCTCAACATTTGTTGTGTTCCATCTCACAATGCTGTGTTCTTTCTCAACCTTAGTTGTGTTCCTTCTCAACATTAGTTGTGTTCTTTCTCAACATTAGTTGTGTTCCTTCTCAACATTAGTTGTGTTCCTTCTAAACAGTTGTTGTGTTCTTTCTCAACATTAGTTGTGTTTCTTCTCAACATTTGTGTTCTTTCTCAACATTTGTTGTGTTCTTTCTCAACATTAGTTGTGTTCTTTCTCAACATTTGTTGTGTTCTTTCTCAACATTAGTTGTGTTCCTTCTCAACATTTGTTGCGTTAATTCTCAACATTTGCTGTGTTCCTTCTCACAATGTTGTGTTCTTTCTCACAATTCTGTGTTCTTTCTCAACATTTGTTGTGTACCTTGTCAAAATGTTGCGTTCCTTCTCAACATTAGTTGTGTTCCTTCTCACAATGCTGTGTTCTTTCTCAACATTAGTTGTGTTCCATCTCAACATTAGTTGTGTTCCATCTCAACATTAGTTGTGTTCCTTCTCAACATTTGTTGCGTTAATTCTCAACATTTGCTGTTCTTTCTCACAATTCTTTCTCACAATTCTGTGTTCTTTCTCAACATTTGTTGCGTTCCTACCTACAATTTTCTGTGTACTTTCTCAACATTTGTTGTGTTCCATCTCACAATGCTGTGTTCTTTCTCAACATTAGTTGTGTTCCTTCTCAACATTTGTGTTCTTTCTCAACATTTGTTGTGTTCTTTCTCAACATTAGTTGTGTTCTTTCTCAACATTAGTTGTGTTCCTTCTCAACATTTGTTGCGTTCCTTCTCAACATTTGTTGTGTTCCTTCTCAACATTAGTTGTGTTTCTTCTCAACATTTGTGTTATTTCTCAACATTTGTTGTGTTCTTTCTCAACATTTGTTGTGTTCCTTCTCAACATTTGTTGTGTACCTTCTCACAATTCTGTGTTCTTTCTCAACATTAGTTGGATTCCTTCTTACAGTGGTGTGTTCTTTCTCAACATTTGTTGCGTCAATTCTCAACATTTGCTGTGTTCCTTCTCACAATGTTGTGTTCTTTCTCACAATTCTGTGTTCTTTCTCAACATTTGTTGTGTACCTTCTCAAAATGTTGCGTTCTTTCTCAACATTTGTTGCGTTCCTTCCTACAATTTTCTGTGTTCTTTCTCAACATTTGTTGTGTTCCTTCTCAAAATGCTCTGTTCTTTCTCAACATTTGTTGTGTTCTTTCTCAACATTAGTTGTGTTCTTTCTCAACATTAGTTGTGTTCTTTCTCAACATTTGTTGTGTTCCTTCTCAACATTTGTTGAGTTCCTTCTCACAATTCTGTGTTCTTTCTCAACATTAGTTGTGTTATTTCTCAAAATTTGTTGTGTTCTTTCTCAACATTTGTTGTGTTCTTTCTCACAATTTGCTGTGTTCTTTCTCAACATTAGTTGTTTTCCTTCTCAACATTTGTTGTATTCCTTCTTACAATTTGCTGTGTTCCTTCTATCATTGTTGCGTTCCTTCTCAACATTTGTTGTGTTCCTTCTAAACATTTGTTGTGTTCTTTCTCAACATTAGTTGTGTTTCTTCTCAACATTTGTGTTCTTTCTCAACATTTGTTGTGTTCTTTCTCAACATTTGTTGTGTTCCATCTCAACATTAGTTGTGTTCCTTCTCAACATTTGTTGCGTTAATTCTCAACATTTGCTGTGTTCCTTCTCACAATGTTGTGTTCTTTCTCACAATTCTGTGTTCTTTCTCAACATTTGCTGTGTTCCTTCTCACAATGTTGTGTTCTTTCTCACAATTCTGTGTTCTTTCTCAACATTAGTTGTGTTATTTCTCAAAATTTGTTGTGTTCTTTCTCAACATTTGTTGTGTTCTTTCTCACAATTTGCTGTGTTCTTTCTCAACATTAGTTGTGTTCCTTCTCAACATTTGTTGTATTCCTTCTTACAATTTGCTGTGTTCCTTCTATCATTGTTGCGTTCCTTCTCAACATTTGTTGTGTTCCTTCTAAACATTTGTTGTGTTCTTTCTCAACATTAGTTGTGTTTCTTCTCAACATTTGTGTTCTTTCTCAACATTTGTTGTGTTCTTTCTCAACATTAGTTGTGTTCCATCTCAACATTAGTTGTGTTCCTTCTCAACATTAGTTGTGTTCCTTCTCAACATTTGCTGTGTTCCTTCTCACAATGTTGTGTTCTTTCTCACAATTCTGTGTTCTTTCTTAACATTTGCTGTGTTCCTTCTCACAATGTTGTGTTCTTTCTCACAATTCTGTGTTCTTTCTCAACATTTGTTGTGTACCTTGTCAAAATGTTGCGTTCCTTCTCAACATTAGTTGTGTTCCTTCTCACAATGCTGTGTTCTTTCTCAAAATTAGTTGTGTTCCATCTCAACATTAGTTGTGGTCCTTCTCAACATTTGTTGCGTTAATTCTCAACATTTGCTGTTCTTTCTCACAATTCTGTGTTCTTTCTCAACATTTGTTGCGTTCCTACCTACAATTTTCTGTGTACTTTCTCAACATTTGTTGTGTTCCTTCTCAACATTTGTTGCGTTCCTTCTCAACATTTTTTGTGTTCCTTCTCAACATTAGTTGTGTTTCTTCTCAACATTTGTGTTATTTCTCAATATTTGTAGTGTTCTTTCTCAACATTTGTTGTGTTCCTTCTCAACATTTGTTGTGTTCCTTCTCACAATTCTGTGTTCTTTCTCAACATTAGTTGGATTCCTTCTTACAGTGGTGTGTTCTTTCTCAACATTTGTTGCGTCAATTCTCAACATTTGCTGTGTTCCTTCTCACAATGTTGTGTTCTTTCTCACAATTCTGTGTTCTTTCTCAACATTTGTTGTGTACCTTCTCAAAATGTTGCGTTCTTTCTCAACATTTGTTGCGTTCCTTCCTACAATTTTCTGTGTTCTTTCTCAACATTTGTTGTGTTCCTTCTCAAAATGCTCTGTTCTTTCTCAACATTTGTTGTGTTCTTTCTCAACATTAGTTGTGTTCTTTCTCACAATGCTCTGTTCTTTCTCAACATTAGTTGTGTTCTTTCTCAACATTTGTTGTGTTCCTTCTCACAATTCTGTGTTCTTTTCTCAACATTAGTTGTGTTATTTCTCAAAATTTGTTGTGTTCTTTCTCAACATTTGTTGTGTTCTTTCTCACAATTTGCTGTGTACTTTCTCAACATTTGTTGTATTCCTTCTTACAATTTGCTGTGTTCCTTCTATCATTGTTGTGTTCTTTCTCAACATTTGTTGTGTTCCTTCTCACAATGCTGTGTTCTTTCTCAACATTAGTTGTGTTCCTTCTCAACATTTGTTGTGTTCCTTCTTACAATTTGAGTTCGTTCTCAACATTTGTTGTGTTCTTTCTCAACATTTGTTGTGTTCCTTCTAAAAATGGTGAGTTCTTTCTCAACATTTGTTGTGTTCCTTCTCACAATGCTGTGTTTTTTCTCAACATTAGTTGTGTTCTATCTCAACATTAGTTGTGTTCCTTCTCAACATTTGTTGTGTTCCTTCTCAACATTAGTTGTGTTTCTTCTCAACATTTGTTGTGTTCCTTCTAAACATTTGTTGTGTGCCTTCTCACAATGCTGTGTTCTTTCTCAACATTAGTTGTGTTCCTTCTCAACATTAATTGTGTTCCTTTTCAACATTAGTTGTGTTCTATCTCAACATTAGCTGTGTTCCTTCTCAACATTAGTTGTGTTCCTTCTCAACATTTGTTGTGTTCTTTCTCCACATTAGTTGTGTTCTATCTCAACATTAGTTGTGTTCTTTCTCAACATTTGTTGTGTTCTTTCTCAACATTTGTTGTGTTCTTTCTCACAATGCTGTGTTCTTTCTCAACATTTGTTGTGTTCTTTCTCAACATTTGTTGTGTACCTTCTCAAAATGTTGCGTTCTTTCTCAACATTTGTTGCGTTCCTTCCTACAATTTGCTGTGTTCCTTCTCACAATATTGATTGTGTTCTTTCTCACAATGTTATGTTTTTTCTCACAATTTGTTGTTGTTGTATTCCTTCTCACAATTTGTTGTGTTCTTTCTCACAATTTGTTGTGTTCCTACTCACAATGTTGTGTTCCTTCATACAATGTTGTGTTCCTTCTCACAATTTGTTGTGTTCCTTCTCACAATGTTGTGTTCTTTCTCACAATTTGTTGTGTTCTTTCTCACAATTGATTGTGTTCCTTTTCACAATTTGTTGTGTTCCTTCTCACAATGTTTTATTCCTTCTCACAATTTGTTGTGTTACTTCTCACAATTGATTTTGTTCCTTCTCACATGTATATATATATATATATATATCTATATATATATATATATATATATATATATATAATGTTTTTTATGTAATTATTTCGATTGGTGATTGTAGCGTTCGTTGTTATTTTCCTTAACTTCATAGGAGGTATTTTTTCCGTTTATATATATTTTTTATTGTTTTTATACGTACATAAAAGTAATCCATGGACACGTGTTTCTGGCTCACAGCCGTCATCAGCATGGCTAACTTAGACAGAGATCGAACCTTCGATATTGATGTATGTAGTTCAGCATTCTACCACTGGACCAAGACGCTCCATCTAGAAATATGTACGAAAGTTTCCATATGTGTGTGTGTGTGTGTGAGGGAAAATATAAGGTTTTGCATATACATTCAACTATATACCAATCCTTTTAAAGTTAAAGTAAGAACATATATAAATAAACAATATTAGGATACATTATAGTGACCAATAATGTATTTAGTGTACTAGGCATCATTTCAAAATAAAAATTCGATACATTTTTACAAACCGTTTTGTTCAGGGAAGAACATCCAACATTTTTATGTCAATCATTAATTTTTATATGTATGGACTTTTCAGAAACTTAAGAAGTGATGTCTTTCTATATAAATAACTCTCTCCTTCTCTCTCTCTCTCTCTCTCTCTATATATATATATATATATATATATATATATATATATATATATATATGACACTTGCATAAAAAACTATCCACAGGGTAAACCTCCAGAGAAGATTTACTGTGTTTATCTAATAGTTATCAATAACAATTAGAGCTATTTATTTATAGTGTTCAATAACATGGCTACACATTTCGGAATATGTTTCAATTGTATATATAAGTAATTCGATTTTCTCCTTCTCAAAATACTCTACAAGAATGTACAAGCTCAACAATCTAAAGGCGTAAAGAACTAACCCTTTTGTGGTTTGAAAAAATAATCTAATTATAGATACGACTGAAAGATATTTCGAGATGTGTAACCATATATATATATATATATATATATATATATATATATATATATATATATATATATATATATATATATAAGTTTAGAAAGGTCATTTTATAAAGCATCTTTTGAATGTTAATATAAATATAGAGGCGAAATGCCTTCAAAGAAACCATGTATTAGATGCGTGTAATTAAATCAAAGAAAAAATTAAAATATTTCAAAACATTTATCAAAATATTTCAAAATACCTTCCGTTTTTTTTACTTCATCTTTATTTTTTTCAGCTAATATTTCGCTTGATAAAAACAAGCTTCAACAGAGCCAAGACCATTAAAGGTATAACCTTTTTTTTCAATAATATCCTTCTTGTCTCGTCCGATGTTGTGGATTAATGGTAAAAATGTCTGTTTTAAATAGATCAAGATGAAGAAAATAAAAACGGAAAGTATTTTGAAATAGTTTGATAAATGTTTTGAAATATTTTTATTTTATCTTTGATTTAATTACTCGCATATAATACATGGTTTCTTTGAAGGCATTTTGCCTTTATATATATACTAGCGGGGCTACCCGGCGTTGCTCGGGGTCGTAAAGACATATAATTGAAGAAAAATCGCGTGTGTAACATCTTTATATTCAAACATCTATTTCTTTCCCTCTCTTTATAGCCGTCTCTTTATCTTTCGACCTTTCTCTTCCCTGGTCGCCCCATTTCACTGCTACTTTCTAATTTTGACTTTTGCGAAAGCTGCTTCTTTCCCACCATTTCCCCTACGTTGCCCAGGGCAATAGTATGACATATTTCTATAAAAAGTACCACATCTATCTGCGCCTTCTATATAGGTACTTATCTCTGCCCCGGTGTTCATACTATATACATATCTATCGCCACCCCAGTGCACATACAATATAAGTACCTATTGCCGCCCCAGTATGCATACTACATAAGTACCTATCGCTGCCCCGGTGCAAATGCTACATACGTACCTATCGCCACCCCAGTGCGAATGCTGCATACGTACCTATCGCCGCTCCATCGCGAATGCTACATACGTACCTATCGCCGCCCTGGTGTGCGTGCTATATACGTACTGATCGCCGCCCTGGAGCGCATGCTAATTATATACCTATCACCGCCTTGGTGCGCAATCTATATACATACTTACTGCCATACCTGTGCACATGCTATATAGTACTATCGCCACCTCTATGAACTACTATACACATACCTATTGCCACCCTGGTGCACATACTATATATATACCTATCTCCGCCCCGTCACGAATGCTACATACGTACCTATCGCCACCCCGGTGCAAATGCTAAATACGTCCCTATCGCCGGCCTGATGCGAATGCTAAATATGTTCCTATCGCCGCCCCGGTGCGTGTGCTAAATACGTACCTATCGCCGCCCTGGTGTGCGTGCTATATACGTACTGATCGCCGCCCCGGAGCGCATGCTAAATATATACCTATCACCGCCCTGGTGCGCATTCTATATACATACTTACTTCTATCCCTGTGCACATGCTATATAGTACTATCGCTACCTCTATGCACTACTATACACGTACCTATGTCTACCCTGGTGCACATACTATATATATACCTATCGCCGCACCGGAGCGCATACTATATTCGTATCTATCGCCGCCCCGGTGTGCATACTATATACTTACCTACGAAATATTTTAAGTTAAGAAAAAGAAAAAAATTTCACTGGACCCCCTAAAAAGTTTGGCTCAACCCCTACAATTTTCCCCGACCCCTAATATCTCAAGCCGCACCCTCTAATTTAGTTTTACTGTCCCCCAACCCTGAGAAATATTTTGAGTTCAAAAAAAAAAAAAAAAAAAAAAAAATTTGGCATGACCCCTAAAAAGTTCGGCCTGACCCCTAAAATTTTCCCCAGCCCTCAATCTCTCCAGCCCCCACTCCCAACTAATTTTTCACTCTCCCCTAACCCTGAGAAATATTTTGAGTTCAAAACAAAAAAAAAAAAATTTGGCCTTACCCCTAAAAAGTAAAATTTTCCCCGACCCCTCAATCTCTCCAGCCCCCCTCCCAGTTAATTTTTCACTCTTCCCCAACTCTGAGAAATATTTTGAGTTCAAACACAAACAAACAAAAAAATTTGGCCTGACCCCTAAAAAGTTTGTCCTGACCCCTCAATCTCTCACGCCCTCCTCCCAACTTGTTTTCAACTCTCCCCCAACCCTGAGAAATATTTTGAGTTCAAAACAAAAAAGAAAAAATTTGGCCTGACCCCTAAAAGTCCGGCCTGACCCCTAAAATTTTCCCCGACCCCTTAATCACTCTAGGACCCCCTAACTTTTTTTTTGAAACGTGAGTTATCGCTCTTCCTTAGCTATCCCTTAACAATATTCCTGGGGGGACCGTTATACTTTAGAAGCACCAATATTTGTAGGGACCGTTATAATTTAGAAGCACCAACATTCCTGGGGACTGTTATACTATAGAAGCACCAACATTCCTGGTGGGCCGTGATACTTTAGAAGCACCAATATTTCTTGGGGCCGTTATACTTTAGAAGCACCAGCCCAGGTCCCTATACTGGAGAAGCACCCCTGGTCCCTATACTGGTGAAGCACCCATTGTCCCTATTCTGCAGAAGCCTCCGGGTCCTAAAATGTAGAATCACCCCTGGTACTGGGTCATATACTGTAGAAGCACCCCTGGGCCTATACTGGAGAAGCACCCATGGTCCTTTTTCTGCATAAGCCTCTACGTTCTAATATTGTAGAAGCACCCCAGGTGCTGGGTCCTATACTGTAGAAGCACCTCTGGTCCCTATACTGTAGAAGCACCCATTGTCTCTATTGTGTAGAAGCCTCCGAGTTCTATATGGTAGAAGCACCCCCGGTTCTGGGTCTTTTTTATACATATATAGAGTGATTATGACCCAACGGGTCACTGTAAACGTGTACTTGTTAAATTCTTCTTTTCTTTTTTATACATATATAGAGTGGTTATGACCCAACGGGTCACTGGTTACGTGTACTGGTTAAATTCTTCTTTTTTTCTTTTTTTATACATATATAGAGTGGTTATGACCCAACGGGTCACTGTAAACGTGTACTTGTTAAATTCTTCTTTTTTTCTTTTTTTTATACATATATAGAGTGGTTATGACCCAACGGGTCACTGGTTACGTGTACTGGTCAAATTCTTCTTTTTTTATACATATATAGAGTGGTTATGACCCAACGGGTCACTGTAAACGTGTACTTTTCAAATTCTTCTTTTTTTCTTGTTTCATTACTATAAAATATAATGAAAAATAACTTAAAAGCCCCCCCCCCCCGATGAAATATGCCCCATGGACCCCTAAGAGGTGGGTTTATAGATTCGGGAATACTCTCATCATCTTACTCTGTGAATTTTACATAAGAATACACTTGTATATGTTATGTATAAAAATATGTTGAAGTAAAATAAATTTTGAAGAGAAAAAAAAATTCAAAACCTATAACGATGACGTCATATACCTATTACTGTGACGTCACGTGCACAAGAATAAGTTGGTTGAAAACAAAATTATTATTACATTGGATGATTTCCAAATTAATACTGAATAACATTAGAAAAGTTTGAAAAAACCAGACACGCTGCCGAAGACTGGCCCCGTTGACCCCCAGCAACATGTTTTTTTGTTGTAATTTTGAGATATTATGATCCCAGGTGTTGTACGGTGCTGAAGATATCAACTTTTTGACATGTCGCCCCATAGTTTTTGAGGAGAAGCTGGACATACAAACAAACAGACAGACATACAGACAACTTCCCTTTATAGAGGAGAAGAAGATGTCTCTATTACTCTTGCTTCTCTCTCTCTCTCTCTCTCTTTCTTTCTCTCTCTCCACTTTTCTTCGACTGTTAATAAACAAGGAAAAGAAAGAATAAAACGATTGGAATAATCCATCATAAACAAAAACTGTAACTATTTAACCCATAGTTGGAGAAGAAAAGAGAGAAAGAGAGAGAAGAAAAAGGCTAATTTTTGATTTTGTCCTTTTTATTCTTTTATATTTAACTGGATTTGCAAACTCATTTTTTCCTGATTCAAACAATTTAACTTAAGCTTAATGGATGACCCAACGTGTCACTTTTTATTTTTTTTTTAATATTACATATAAACTAAAATGTGTTTTTAAGTTGATTTTTTAGGGAAAGTCAAAAATATAAAAACAAACTTACCCGGATTATCTCCTGTGAATGCAACGATTGTACAATCTGAAGGAAATCCATATTTCTCAACAAAGTATGGACTAATGTTACCCTAAATTTAAAGAAAAGATTTTTTAAAGTTTACTTTTTAATTTCATGAATAAATCAAAATGTATTTTTTTAATTAAAAAAGAAAAAAGATTCAAAAAATTGAAACTGAAATAATTTCTCATGGAAAATTGTTTTGCATGTAGCGATATTGTGACGTGGGTGTGTTAGAATGGTGTGGGAAAGGAAAATTTCATTTTTTAACAAGATTAAGTAAATATGAATTTTCCACTAGAAGTTAAGTTAGGAATTTAAGCTGACGTGTTCAGAAAGTTGCATCATAACAGTAAGTCAGCATGGTAAAGAAGCCAGTAAATTATTTCTCTTGGGTTATTGTATGTTGAATCACATGCACGTTATTCTCAGGCTCTTTCATCCACCTCTACAATGGATGGCCGGGAAGAGATTATTACTGGATGAACAGCAAAATAAATTAACAAAATTTTTTAAATGTACTGATGATAGGTGGTAGAGAGAAGGAAAATAACTACTATTACAGATGCTGACAACACCAGAAGACGAAGAGAGAGAGAATGACTGTGCTGCCACTACTACAGAAAGAGAGAGACGTTACAACTGATTGAGCTTTCTACGACTGCATGTTATTCATCTTCCTCCCACAGCGGTAAGATGTGACACAAAGTCGGTAAAGTGGGATTTGAAAAGCCAGCGCCCGAGAAGGTGAGCACTCTGGCCATTAAAAATTGCCTGGGCAGCCCCGTCGACATTCCCCGGTAGGGGCGCCTCAGGCAGTAAGCGATAAACTTACTCCACCCCAAAGACGGGAGTCAAAGCCTGGGAGGGTGGACCTCCTAGAACTGCACAGGACAAACCCACTATTTTGCTTATTTTGAACGACAAGACGAAAATAAAAGAATTAATGAGTTTTATCTCTTTTTAAGTAATAAAAAGTAGAGTAAGAAATGGTTGACTCTTTTTACGCAATGCTTGACCAAGGAGTACATCCTGGGCCGATAGCCGTATGCCAGACTCGTGCAAGTGCAAACAAAAAATGAAAGAATATGAGATTAAAACAGGGTACTGACATAAACATGACATAGTGCATAATTGACTACCGAAAGGATTTAAAAGATCAAGTGATTATGTGTAAATGCATGCCCCAAAAAAGAAAAGAAGAAAACAAAATTTGAATCAGTCTCTTTTCTCTCCAGTGTCAGACAGATCAAACATCAAAAACATGCTCTCCGCTTTGTTCGAGTCCAGACCGACGAAGATAAATTAATACCACAATAAAATTATATCTGTTTATTTTATTAATACTGAGTTTAGATGATTCTTTCACCTTCAAAGAATCAATGAGATTTTGTCTCTGTGGCAATATGTCTTGTTTGAACTAAACAAAAGTAAATAAATAAATAAAATTGTTCATTTAAAAGAAATATTCATGGATGTAACCCTAAACCTAAAATCTAGTAAATAAAGAAAATTTTAGATCCAATATCTATATATATCTTATACAGGGTGGGCAAAAATAAGGGTCCTATTTTTAAAAATTCATAACTTTTTTATTTATTGATTTTTTTAATTTTTTTTTAGAATAAGTAAAGGACCCCTTCCGAAGCAAGCATGAGCCGTATTAGCCCTAAGGAACGTACCCTCATTTAGAAAACATTATTTTTGCTTAAAAAACTCAAAACAGTGTAAAAAACAATACTTTAGTTTTTGTAAGTTTTAAGAAGTGTTTTTCGGCTAAAATTTGTTTTGTTTATTTCAAAAAATCTCGGAAGGGTCAGTCTACACACACATAAAGTTTGGTGAGTTTAACTTTTATTTTGTGGAAGTTATTCAAATTTAAAGATAGGACCCTTATTTTGGCCCACCCTGTATATGAAGTAAAGTTAGATGTCCCCTATTTCTTTGATCAGAGCGTTACCACTATCGACTAAGGGAAGAGTCTATCAGGCATGTGGTACGCAGTGTGATGATGTATGGAAGTGAAACCTGTCCAGTGAAGATTGAGGACATGCGTTGCATGGTGAGAAATGATATGAGAATGATACGATGGATGTGTAATGTAAGCCTTAAAGACAGGCTCAGATCTTATGATATCAGAGGAAGATTAAATCTGGACAGTATAGGAAAACATGGGAGGAATTGATAAGGATGGACTTAAGAGAAAGAGGGATAAATAAAGACCTGGACAGAGATAGGTTAGTTTGGAAGTCAATTTCTAACAACATGCCAGCATATAAAACGGCCGTTAAACCAAAGATGATAATGATGAAGTGAAAATAATCTGAAAAGGCATTTTGAAATTAATTAATATTATTTGATAATTTAGATAATGATCATTTGGGCGAAGGACTTTTTATTTATTATTCTCTGCTAATTATGAATGTATAAAATAAATTCAAATGTATGAATTGAATAAAGTTTTTTTATTTTTTTTTTTTTTTTTTTTTTATTATTATTATTATTATTATTATTCTTATTCTTATTATTATTATTATTATTATTATTATTATTATTATTATTATTCTTATTATTATTATTATTATTATTATTATTATTTGAACTTTGAGTAGGTGATTCTAAAGTCTGCAACAGTATCCATTATACCTATACCCCCACCCCACACTACACTACTGTTGCGTATATTAGTTTTTTTCATACAAAAAAAATCAATTGATTCTGAAAAAAAATATTTTATTTTTAAATAAAAGAAATCTCATTACTCATCAAGCTGACCCAATCAAGCATCTTACCACTTTCTCTGTCGACTTCACCACAGGACCAAGTTTTTCAGCCAGATCTTTAGCACAGGCCTTGAAAAAAAAAAGATAATAAAGTTTTAATTTAACGAAAACATCCCATTTTGAAAACTTTATTTTTGTAAACAGAAAGTTACATATAACCACAAGATTATAAACTCGTTTAGAATTTTAAAACATAAAAATTGTATTTTTCTTTGTATCTTTAAAATTTATAATGTTTTTAAAATGTATAATGTTTTTAAAATGTATAATGTTTTTAAAATTTATAATGTTTTTAAAATTTATAATGTTTTTAAAATGTATAATGTTTTTAAAATTTATAATGTTTTTAAAATTTATGTTTTTAAAATTTATAATGTTTTTCAAATTTATAATGTTTTTCAAATTTATAATGCTTTTAAAATTTATAATGTTTTTAAAATTTATAATGTTTTTAAAATTTATAATGCTTTTAAAATTTATAATGTTTTTAAAATTTATAATGTTTTTAAAATTTATAATGTTTTTTAAATTTATAATGCTTTAAAAATTTATAATGTTTTCAAAATTTATAATGTTTTTAAAATTTATAATGTTTATGAAATGTTAAATTCATTTCTAACGAAAAAATTAAAATTTCAGGTTCACTCTATAATGTGTTTATGTGTATATATATATATATAAATAAGTATATGTATCTCCATCCCATCACGTAAAAGTTAGCGACTAAGACACATGCCTTTTTCTAGCCCCTGGACGAAACCATTTCAAGTGGTAAGGAGAAGCAAAAAAACAAATAGCAAGTCAGACAACCACCTCAGGCTTACCTTGCCGCCTGAAATGAATTCAGAAAGAAATCCTCTACTCTACAATAAAAAGTCAACAGTGGGTGTTTTTTCTTTAGGTCATCATATCTCCGTCCAACACATGCCAGCAAAGAAGATGAAGAAGATGAAGAAGAAGAAGATGATGATGATGATGATGATGATGATGATGATGATGATGATGATGATGATGATGATGACCATGCCAGTATGTAAAATGGATGATGATGATCATCATCATCATTAGAAATGATAATAATATATGAAAAATTAAATTACTGACGTAATTCTATGATTTTATATGAATATTTTAGTAATAAATCTAGATAAATAGTGAGTGCGAACACTGGTGAAGCATTTTTTTCCCCTCATCATTTTTAACGGAAGGTGTACACTAGTTATAATGAACTTCGAGAATAATCTTCCTTTAACAGAACTTTGAAATATTACTTTGAAAAAAATGTTGGCCTCTAAGAAGCAGTTGAAGTAACGGATTTAAAATAAATTTCAGAATCAGTTATACTTGAGGCACTCCAGAATGAGCAACGACGAAAAGGACACATTTTGGCTTGATACCGGTTTCATTCTCTTTTACTTCCGGTTGAATTATAAACAAAACAATAGGCACCTTCACAGATATTTTATTTTAATTAGAAATGTTTTATTTACAAAATATTTTGTTTTGTAAACTTTGGAGATTTATAAAAAAAAAACTAATTTTTTATTAAAAAAAAGGTTCAAACTTTTTATTTTAAAAAATGTATAAAGAAATGAAACAAGTTTAAACAAAAACATTTAAATAGGTAGATAAATGATTTTTTAGGATCGCTAAATTTAATATTCAACAAAGATATTTAAATAAATATTAGATTGTGAGTCTTTTTAGACTCACAGAAAATACCTTTTCAAAACGTTCTTTGACGTTTTGGCTTTGAGCACAGTGTAGTATCTGTTCTGATACTACACTTCATCTTTCCTGATCTCGTCAGTAAACAAAAAATCCTTCTAAACTGAGGCAATTTTAATTTTTGTCGCAATCCAGAGTTATCCAGAGTTTCTTCTTTTTGGGAAACTGGATTTTCCCTACATTAAAAACCGACTTTGCGTCTAACTCTGCCCTCGTGTGGAGGCAGGTAAATACGGACACCATATCTGCGATGTGTTTTTTATATTTGTTTCATTTGGTTATCATGAAAAGTTTTGTAAATAAAACTCTGTATTTTTTAAACTTTTATCTTATTATGCATGTAAAAAATATTTTATATAACTCTCCTTTTTTTTTAATAAATTTCCTAAGTTTACAAAACAAAAAATTTGTAAACCATCTTTGCACAACATCCACTTATTTAAATCTTTTTTGTTTAAATTTGTTTCGTTTGTTTAGACATTTTGTTTAATAAAAAGTTTGTGACCTTTTTTCAATTAAAATTTTTATTTATAAATCTCCAAATGTCGATGTACGTAGCCTAATGCGCCCGGAGTCAGATCGTGTTTGCTGTCTGAGCCGATATAGTTCAGCACTTGAAATCGGCAGTGAGGACAGTGCATCACTGAAGACCACCCTTGATGCATCTAAAAAATGTATTTTACGATTATGAAGCGAGTGAAAATCACAGACATAATTATTAAAGGACAGACCACACTGTTAGGGTAAACAGAGAGATATGTGATAAATAATGTACTAGTAAACATGACTTACTTTGTTGTTGATATTCTGGGAGACTGATTCTATGACCAGAATATTAAGATCTAACGGCAACGGTGTCAGAGTTGTGAAGCTCATGCGAAGATGCACGCTTAAGACAGAAGAGAAAGATATCCAGTTTGTAAATTTGCATGTGAATGAAATTTAGATATATTTTTGCTTTGACAAAGCAGAAGACTGCATTTTATCGTTGTTCGGTATAATTCAGGAGAGATAAATTAGATATGGTATAAAGGAGATAACTCTTGAATATTCTGAGCCAACAAAGACAGCAATATGGCGGCTAACAACATATTCCACATGTAAACCACTAGACGTATCACAAAAAATATCTAACAATATTCCATATTTTTTTTAAGAAGAATTCCAAACAGGTCTGTAAATTCCTCCCCAAAAAGATGAAAAACAATATTTCTTACTTGCAGACATTCTGTTGACCATTCTTTCTTTCTGATGTCTAATAGATTCATTCCAGATCCATCACTGAAATCAATTGGAGCATATTGACCAATCATCAATGAGGCTCCAAAGCTGCTAACCAATGAAATTCTCTGTTGAAATTTAAAAAAAAAACAATTTCATTTAAAAGAAAACGATTTAGTAGAAATGATCAAAAAGTTAAAAATATCTTTCAGTGTTCTTTTTAAAATCAACTAGCAGAAGGCTTGTAAACAAAGACATATATACACATATGCAGCTATACCTACATCTAAATATGTAAAAGACATAAAAGAAGAAAAAAATCGGTACTACTCCAGATGAAGCGCCTAATTTCCGTGACTGCTCGACGGCAACGATCGGGCAGGTCGCGGAAGCGCCCAAGAGCTGCTGAGACGAAAACGAGGCTGAAGCAGAGCTGACCAATCAGGTTGCTGCCAATCGGGTTATAGCAAGCAGCCAACAATAATTGGAAGAAACCGCTAATCAAAACAATAATGAATTTTCAGCAGTTGTGCCAGGCCGTGGAATCTGCGGAATGAGTAATTCAGTTCTGCCAACAGAAATGTCTTCTAGCAACCAAAAGGAGATGTACGAAATGTAATCGACTTTGTCGTTTAACGTCCCGGAAAAATCTTTCACATCAAAACAAGCGGCCGGAAATGTATCCGTAAACCCTGACCATCGACGAGAAAATGTATGAAATCCCCCCCCCCCTCCCAAAAAAAGTATACCAAAAAAACTTGCCTAAATATCCTAAGAAAAATAACATAGTTCTTTGTTTTATATAAAAAAAAAGACAAAAAAGTTGCCTAAATATCCTAAAAGAAATTTACAAAACAAAATTAAAATGGTTCATTTGGCCCACGAAAAAAAAAAAAGAAGTTTATTTATAGTTTTTCAGCTATGGTTTGTTCCTTTTTTTTCTTCAAATAATGTATTTGTTCATTTGTATTCTTCGTCTTATATTGTCGTCTGCCACTCTTCCATTTTACGACTTTCAGTTTTGCTTCAGCCTCGTTTTCGTCTCGGATGAGAGAGAGTCAGAAAGATCTTCATCATTAATGCTCTTCAAAGTGTTGCCATAGATGGTTGTGTCATCTGCATAACTATCGACGAATGATCTTAGAATGTGATTTGGGAGATCATTGATGAAGATAAAGAAAGTTGGGCCCAGAATGTATCCCTGAGGCACGCCAGCATTGATACTATGAGCTTCAGACTTCTGTCCATCAACGACTACTTTCATGAACATATCAGAGAGAAAGGATTTGATGGTTTTAAGGACATTTCTAGATATTCCATATCTAAAAATCTTGTGAAGCAAACCTTTGTGCCAAACCTTATCAAAAGCCTTTGATATGTTGAGAGCTATTGCTCTAGAAACGAAGGCCCCGTCAATAGAGTCACTGATCCTGGGGACTGCTTGTAAATTTAATTCCCTAGAAACTTCCTCTTTCAGAGGAAACCGGCTCAATACGATCAGGATGAATGCCGCACTAGGTACCAGGTTTGTATGTGTGCAGAGTTTTGAGGCACCAAGTGCACATATTGTTTTGAGTCAACTTCATTTCCTATTAAATCATCTTGTAATTTAATATTGTAGCATAGTGATGAGGATTTCTTTGATCCACACAGATTGCCCGTTGTTTTCTTCATCAACAGAAACAGCTGTTCGTCTCTTTGATATGTAAGTAGTTGACTCATTGGATAGTGATGTCTCTCAGCAATTGTAGCACTAGCTCTTATTGTCATGATGTCTTCTTCTCGGATTGTGATGATAGCATCCATCTTACTCTCTTCTCTGGTAGCTGTAATAATGGATAAAAAAAACGCCAATAATATTCTTGCCCAATGGCAACTTGCTCTTCGATGTTTTATTGATTTTATTGCACTGTAAAATTACGAATTCCCATTGCCTGCTCAGCAACGCAGACAAAAACAGAGCTCTGAAAAAAGACGACTCTTTTCAGTTCATTGACCAAAATTTTCTCTCGTCTTAGCCACATCTAATTTTGGACTTCCTGTCTGTGACACGTAGCTCTAACTCTAATTTTGGACTTCCTGTCTGTGACACGTAGCTCTAACTCTAATTTTGGACTTCCTGTCTGTGACACGTAGCTCTAACTCTAATTTTGGACTTCCTGTCTGTGACACGTAGCTCTAACTCTAATTTTGGACTTCCTGTCTGTAACACGTAGCTCTAACTCTAATTTTTGACTTCCTGTCTGTGACACGTAGCTCTAACTCTAATTTTGGACTTCCTGTCTGTGACACGTAGCTTTAACTCTAATTTTGAACTTCCTGTCTGTGACACATAGCTCTAACTCTAATTTTCGACTTTTAATGGAAGTTTCCACCCCTCTGCTTTAATTTAACCTCATGTGGAAAATACCGTTTTTAACACTATTTTTTTAACATATCTGCATCTAAATATTGCTACAGGATTAAAAAGAAAAGAGAACTTCTTGAAACCCTCTTTCAGGGCAGAGAGATATCAGATAAAAGACCATGTGGGAAGAATACTTACTTCTGTGTCGTCGTAGGCAAAACGATCATTTTGAAATATTTTTGCAATTTGATTTCCAGTGAATCTTTCATAAGCACGGGATCCAGTAATTTCAGCCAGACGCTACGTAAAAAAAATATCACAGATATGCAAGGTTATTGGGGTGATTTACTTTCATTAAAAACATATATTATAATCAACATCATATTCGATTTAACGTCCGTTTTACATACTGGCATGCATTGGACAGCTTTTAGAAATTGACTTCCAAACTAACCTATTTCTGACCAGGTCTTTATTTATCCCTCTTTTTCTCTCAAGTTCATCCTTATCACTTTCTCCCGTGTTTTCCTCAGCCTTCCCCTGTCAACTGATCCTGCTACCTCAATTGTTCTACATCTATTAACCCAAGAACTCTCATCCATTCTTTCAACGTGACCAAACCATCATAGTCTCCTGTTCTGCACACATCTTCACATAGTGTCCAGATTTAATCTTCCTCTGAAGTCATCAGATCTAAACCTGTCTTTAAGACTCACATAAAACAGTCATCATATTATTCTCGTATCATTTCTCTCCATGCAATGCATGTCCTCAATCCTCACTGGAAGTGAAACCTAACCAGTTACGGTTAACTGAATTACAACTAAATAAAAGAACATTTTAAAGATAGATATCTACACAAAAATTCTTGATACGCATCAAATTTCCTGGCAAGTTCATAAAAAATCTACAATGCGTACATGTTGGAATCATGTTTGGCCAATCACAGATGTTCATAAAGTAACTGCCAAATAGCCTCTAACACAGCTGTGACAAAGTATTCGGGGCCCCGTGGGGATCAGGTACCCTGGTGATGCACTAGTATGCATCTTGGTGGTAATGCTACGCCTACTACGGGCCCTGCGACGAGACAAAGTGGAGATATAAAACTAGTATATATTTGACGTAGAAATGAACTTATTTGAATGACAGAACGAGACGCCAGCTAGTCTCGCGGAATTGTGTAAGATATTCAAAATCAATTACCACCAGAGGCGAGGAGATAGTTGCCAGCTAGAAGGTGGAGATTAGAGAATTCGATATCGCAAATTTTAATTCTGAAATATCAATAACGCAATATTATTGTTTGGGTGAGTGACTCGTTTTTTTAGAACCACAAGTCTATACGGGTGTTTTGAAGATGTCACAAACTAGGATGACACAAAGCACTCGTGACAGAGATTTATGTGAGCCTGTCATCGTTTGTTTACGATGACGGTGGGTTACGGGGAAATCCCATTTATTTTGAGAAAAAAGGAGTGAGACGCTGTCCCCCCCCCCTCCTTGAGAGAGGAAGACAGGCAGAAAGTAAGATAGCGGAGAAGGAGTGTGTACGACTATAGACGCACGAGAAAGAGAGATAACAAAAATGCTGCCGCTTCAATAAAAGAATGTGGTTTTTTCATGCATGAGCCGAGTTGAACTGACGCCCGGGAGAGTTGAACCTTCGCTCGTTAAGTTTGTGACTTAGACAACCACTTGTGTAAAGAATCTGCACACACAGAGAACTAGCGAAATAACTTAGTGAAAAAACAACCCTACGAGCACAATGACCAATGTAAAATCAATTCTTTTATTTTGTTAAAAATTACTCTTCTATACAAGAAAAAAAACCAGACCGAGTTGTTGAACATTGTTCTTTTCCTTTTGTTCTGCTTTGAATGATCTTTCGCCCCCACAGAGCCAACTGGTTGCTGTTCACCCAGTGATCGCTCGACGCTATAAACAGTTTCAACGTGGGAGTGTGTTTGTAGCTGGACGAGATGACCAGATTGGCGATGTCATCATCATCATCGTCGCAATCCCGGCCTAGAGGAACTTGGATCTATTTTTTTTATTGCCACGATGATCTGCACGGCTGGGGTGGGGGGGGGGGTCACATGGCTGATGGAGTAAAAATGAGGGCTTGGTTATTTTACGAAAACTTATGTTTACATGCTCAGAAAAATATTTATGTCTTCTAAAAAGAATTTCAATATAAATAAAGGCAAATGTTTGTTGTTATTTATCATATCATAACGTTAACTCTGGGGATGTGACATTTGGTTATTTCTTTTCTTGCCTGATTCTTTATTAGCAGTAAATAACTACAAATTTATTTTGTCCACTCTGTTAATAAATCTTTCTTTCTACACTAACTTTTATCTTTTTGCTTCAGCAATTCCTGTTTCAATTACAGCAGAAAATAAACATGTAAATAAGAAATTATTTGGATTATTTGGATTATTCGGATCATTTGGGTTATTTGGATTATTTGGGTTATTTTGATTATTTTAATTATTTTGATTATTTGGGTTATTTGGGTTATTTGGATTATTTTGATTATTTTGATTATTTTGATTATTTGGATTATTTGGATTATTTTAATTATTTGGATTATTTGGATTATTTGGATTATTTGTATTATTCAGATTATTTGGATTATTTGGATTATTCGGATTATTCGGACTACTTGTTCTCATCTTGAGCGTTATTTCCCAAAATTCATACTAGAATTGTTCACAAGGATAAAGTACCAGGTAAAATTCAGTTTTAACTGACACTCTTCTGGAGGTTGAAGATTCAATCCTCAGTGCGGGCGATACTAAGAATACAATGGCGAATTACTTAAGACTTCTATCTGATCATGGCTGATGGAACGAGAGCAAGCTAACCCCGTGGATTAAATAAAAGGTTCCGTTCAAAATACCATACAGATTCCCGAATTTGACAGAAAGATTTCCGAGTTTGACAAGATACACCTGAAGAAGGTTGGAGGTTACATCGGCCGAAACGTTGTAAGAATAACACTCAAGATGAGAACAGTAGTCTGGATAATCCAAATAATCCAAATTATCAATCCTCATCTAAAAAATTCAGAAACATAATAAGAAATTATATTCTTTTTTGTTACTCACTGCAGCTCCTCCGATGGCCGACTCGAGTTGTTGACATTGTCCAGTTGTACTTGCATCCATCCAAATTGGACTATTAGTTAGACTGAAACAATCCTGAAAAGAATTATAACAAAACAAATCAAACAAAAATGTAAAAAAAAAAAAAAAACTATTCTGATTTTATTTTTTGATTTTATTAATAGATATTGCATCTTTTAGCCTCATTTATTATTAAATTCTTAAAAAGATGTTTAAAATGAAAAAAATATGAACTTTCCTATTTTAATACATATCTCGTGTGCATGCGCTTTACCTCGTATTTAAAAAGTGAATGAGCCGTTATAACAACACAACGTCCATTTCCCAACCTAAGGACTTCGACAAACATATGAAACTATCAGAAATATTACAACTTCTTTTCATACTCTGAAGATGTGGGGTGTCTCGCAAAATTATTAGTCAAAAAATCAAAGTGTAAAATGAAAAAAAAAAAATCTATTCTGATTTTATTTTTTATTTTATTAATAAATATTGCATCTAAACATGCTTTTAAAGGTTTTTTAGCCTCATTTATTATTAAATTCTTAAAAAATGTTTAAAAGAAAAAAAATGAACTTTCCTATGTTAATAGACGACATACTATTTTACACATTTTGGTGACTGAAATAGGATTTAGCCGATGAAGCACTTAAAAAAAGAAAGAGAGTGATGCCGTAATTGCCATAACTGACACTGTCACAAGCAGCAAACGACACAACAATCAATGGCTGACCTTTTTGACACACAATAATGCTTTTTTCTTTTCAATCTCTCTATTAAACAAGTTCTTTCTCTTTTATGTTCTTCAAAGTCCTTAATCCGGGTGTTTCAGAAATAAAATTTGCATATGCAAATTGCGTCACTTTCAACATCTTGGCCTTTCAGTTATAACTGAAAGGCCAAGATGTTGAGAGTGACGCAATTTTTAAATTTAAATCCACCCCAGATTTGAAATACGAGGCTCAGGTTCTAATCACACCAGAGACTTATTTTTTATATGAAAAATATTAGCCAATTTTTTTCACAGTGGGCAAATCAGACAGATGTCTTGCATGCTAAACAAAAATGGACTCTCTTACATCATAAATAAACTGTGGAGGTCCCCAGATGCCGGAGAGCTTTCTACTCCAATAGCCTCTTTCCTCATGCTCCCTCCCTGCCCCCTGTTTTCATGACGGTACTGACATGAAGAAATTTAAAACTAATGTAAACAGACATTTCGCTGTGCAGCTCCCAATTTAGGTTGACCCCCCCCAAACTTTCTCCCTTTTTTCTCAGTAGCTCCTTACGTCTACAGTGGCGTCCTGCCTTGTTTGTGGTGAACTATGTTAAAAAAAAAAATTTTTTTAAAAGAAAAAAATAGGGCAAGTCACCTTCACCCCTTATGGGGTTTCATTCTCAATGGCCACATGGAGAAATTAAATAATAACTCAAAGTATGACACAACTAATCGTCCGGTGATTGTTTGTGTAAATAAATAGTAAATTAATATTTTAAATATTCTATTTTTTTCATAGGTCACCCCAAACAAGGCAGGCCACCACTGTAGACGTAAGGGCCTACTGAGAAAAAAGAAAAGGGGAGAAGGTTGGGGGGGGGGGACCTAAACTGGGATCTGCGCAGCGAGATGTCTGTTTACATTAGTTTTAAATTTCTGCATGTCAGTACTGTCGGGGAAACAGGGGGCAAGGAGGGAGTTCCAGAGGCCAGCAGCACGAGGAAAGAAGCTATTTTAGTAGAAAGCTCTCCAGCATCTGGGGACCTCCACAGTGAATGGATGGAATTTAGTTGATTGTCGAGTTGGTCTAGTGAATCTACGTCGTTAATAGTCATCAATTCATACCAATTCAAATACCAGCCATAAAGATCAAATCAACATGGGAGATCAAATAAATGCAACTAAGATGATCATGGGAAACGGATATAAAATAAAAACATCTTCAAGTGAAATTGGGATTGATCCAAATGGATTTAAATCTTATCATGCTGTTCAAAATTTTCTACCCAATTCTTACAGGTACCAAAAAAAAAAAAAATGAACTGCACCCGACTCCCTTTCTGCAAACTGAGCAGGGGAACTTTCCTCTTTCCGAAGACTTTCCAACACTACAACCACTGATTTGGTCTTAGTCACATTCACTCTCAGACGTTTACTTTCCATAGCATTCTTTCAAGAAGTAGATCTTCCATGGTTTCACAAACAAGGACTAAATCATCAGCCTGTCTTTAAGATTTACATTACACATTCATCTATACTGTCCAGATTTAATCTTCCTCTGGGGTCATCAGATCTAAGCCTGTCTTTAAGACTTGCATTACACATCCATCGTATCATTCTTATATCATGTCTCTCCATGCAACGCATGTCCTCAACCCTCACTGGCCTGGATTCACTTCCATCCATTATAACACTGCATACATATGCCTGATAGACTCTTCCCTTGGTCGACAGTGGTAACGCTCTGCTGGTTAGTAATGGTAGAAGTTCCCTGAACTTACTCCATCCACTCCTAACTCTTACAATCACACTATCACCTGCTCCACCCTGTGCTCCAATGGTACCAACAAGGCAACAAAACTTCTGAACAACCTCAATGGCTTCACCATCCAGATATACTTTCTCCACATCTGAGTTCTCATTCATCACAATTGTCCTACACTTCTTGCACATAAACTGGTTATCCTCTCTCAACCAATTCTTGCAAGTATCACAAAAGATCGAATTGCACCAAACTCCATTTCCACAAACTGAGCAGGGGAAATTTCCTTTTTTTGAGAGCTTTCCAACACTACAACGACTGATCATCATTTTGCTGTTCTTAACATTCACTTTGAAACCTTTATTTTCTATAGTATTCCTCCAATTCTTTAACTTAACAAGTAGATCTTCCATTGTTTCACAGGCAAGTACTAAATCATCAGCATACAGCATCTCTTCTAAACAACCCGTACAAAACACCCTGGAAAATGTTTCTAAGACACAAATGAAAAGCAACAGGTTCAATGCACTCCTACTTTTGCATTAAACCTCTCACTAAATGTGTGATTGCAAGAATTAGGAGTGAATGGAGTAAGTTACAGGAACTTCTGCCATTACTAACCAACAGAGCGTTATCACTGTCACCCAAGCATGTTCACACAGTGTGATGATGAGGTTACATCGGCCGAAACGTTGTGATAAAAACACCCAAGGTGAAAACAGTAGTCCGAATATACCAAATTCTACATCTTGTTTCATGTTTTTTCAATGAATCATTTTTTTTAAATTTTAACATTTTTCCTTGAAACTGAAATTACTTTAAACAGAATACTAAAAAAACAAAAGCCTTTAATGAATATATTCTTTGAATAAATAATTTTTTTAGAAAGAGAATTGATAATTTACAGCCGAAATGAAATAAATGTATTAATAGTGTAAATGAATCAGATGTATTCATGCGTTCTCTTCAATTTGTTTCGTTTGAAGAGTTTTGTGTTTGTTTTGTTTTTTTCTGCTTGAATAACTTTATCAAAACAAAACGGGATTGACCTTCAGTTGTTGGTGAAGTGGTTTCTCTGGTTTCACATTTTTCAAGATGGACTCTGCTCCTTTCTTCCAATAGACACTTCCATGTTGCTTAAATTAAAATAAAAACAAACAAACAAAAACTCTGAGTTGGTACTGACACGGAATTTACAGGCAAATAAACATCAATTTTAAAAGTTGACCCATATTTCAATTATAGAACTTCAAAGATTCACAGAGATAGGTTATTTGATCAAAATCAGTAAGTTTTAAAAAATAAATAATTAGGAAATATTTTTGTTTGATTTAATAAAGATGTCACTGACCACTAAACATGAAACAATAATTGCGAGTAAATACACCATATTTTATTCTATATTAGTTGTGTCTACCTGGCATTGCCCAGGAGTTTTTTCACTTTCATTTTTAGTTTGCTTTTTTTTACCAAATTATATTTTTTAAATAGGATTTTGACAGTTAAATTTATTATTATTAAATTATTGACTGAACCAAATTGTTATAAAACTGGTCATTTGGGAACTGTCCTGAAGCATCAGCTCCTTCTTTGTCGGGATGGGGTACCCTTCCAGGCATTACCTCCCCCGTCAAGAGGAAGGGGGTTTATTGCCGGAGAATGCAGACTGGTCCATTCTCAGCTATTTTTGTGGGAGGTGACGGTGGTTAAGTGGATAGATATCGACACGGACTGAAGATCTGGGCGTTCCAAGTTCGAATCGAGTCGGTTCCACAGTACCACTTTCACTTAGGGATGTTGGCAACCTTCTCGTGGTCCTTCCCGTAAGTACACGATATCTTTCCAGAAAGATTTCTAACTAGAAAAACATCGGGGAAACTAATGCCAACACCAGAATCATCTGATTCACACGAAAGAAGAAGAAGCTATTTTTGTACCCTTCCAGAGTATTTTCTCGGGGGAGCTGGATTAAATTTTTTTGTTTTAAATAGGATTTTGAAACTTAAATTTATTCATTAAATTTTTCTTTTTAATTAACTATTTTAGATAAATTAGTAATTAATTAATCGATTTCTCTGTTTTAAAATTTTATAAATCCTTCTAACTCGTATTTGATCCAATAATTTTATAAATAGAGATTGTCAAAAGGGAAAATATAAAGCTTAACTCTATGGGATATAAGTAAGATTGAAACGCTGTACTCCAGTTTTATAAACATTGCTATTATTAGTACTTTTACATAACAGATTTCTAGGACAAACCATGTAAATATTACTACGTAACCAGATTCGACTGAAAATGTATCGTTGATTAGTTAGACAATTCAATGGACTCTATATGATAGAATACAACATTTCACCATATTTAATATCTGTATAATAATAAAAATATGTTTATACCTTTGTCTATACATACATTTATCAGCTTCTACACCCATTTAAAAAAATGAGATCGTCCGATCACCAAAGTTGAAACACAAAAAAGTAATTGACGATTATCTGGTGTCGCTGCCTGTCAAAATTTAAATTTTTACCTATTTTTTTTTTTTTTTAACATAGTTCACCCCAAACAAGGCAGGCCGCCACTGTAGACGTAAGAAAAAAGGGTTTGGGGGGTCAACCTAAATTAGGAACTGCGCAGCAAGATGTCTGTAGGGAGCAGGGAGGGAGTTCCAGAGTCCAGCAGCACGAGGAAAGAAGAAAGAAGAAAGAAACTAATTGTTCCAAAAATCGAATAAGACGTCATAAATAGAATTCTTTAGTCATTGTTGTTGACTTAAAAGTGACATTCGTTTTAGTTATTTAAAGAATATTTAGCTGACAATTATTTTTACAGTAAGAAAGAGATTTTTTGTTCTTTTTTAATTTAAATTGTGACAATAAATATATGAAAACGTTAAAAAATCTGTTTTACTTATATTTTTTTAAATTACAGTAAAAAGAAAGATCAGTGGAATTTCCACGGTGTTCTGCTAGTAAGCAGATATTTAGCTTAGAATTTTCATGATGAAAACTAAAATAAAGAAGAAAATGACTCTCTTATTTCCACATGAAACAGTTCCCTAAATGAACCGGAAGTTCCATTCATAGACAACCGGCCATTTAGGAAACTGTTTTCTGTGGGAAATGTATAAAAAAAGTTTTTTTTCTTTTTTTTTTCTTTTTTTTTTTGTTAGAGGATTTTTCTCCGAAAGTGATCTCATTGTCTTCTGATAAGCTGCATGAACGAAAGATCCTGCTAATTATATGTTTATTCGCGGTTGTTCGTTTCTGCGCGAAACAATTGTCAAGAGTTATATTGAAATTTTTTAAAATTTGGCAAGTAGAAATATGAATAAAGACTTGGTCATTGAAATTTAAAATACTATTGTTTACTTATAGATGCTCGGTTGTTAATGTTAACATTCATCGAGCTTTTACATTGAACAGTTTTGGTAAATTTTCTTAATATATATATATATATATATATATATATATATATATATATATATAGTACACATATTGTATTAGTTTCTGTAGATGTAAATCCATTGAAACTCCAGTGTTTATAAAAAGTGCTCAATAACAAGTAGAGCTGTTTATAAGTATAAATTTTGATTTATACAAACATTATTGGTTACATATGTGCATACATGTTTCGATTATACTCTTCACAGAGAGTCAATATATATATATATATATATCTATATATATATATATATATAGTATCGTCCAAAATTAAGGAACAAAAATAAAATCTTCTGAATCTAAACACAATTATATATTAATTTTTGTGAAAATTTCACTGAATTATGTAGTTGGACTTTTACCGAGATTTTCAGATGAATTAAAATAATATTTTTAAAGTTATCCACCATTTTACAGATTTCAATTGTCCAAAATTAAGGAACAAAATATCATTTTTAACTAAATCACATTAAAAAGGCAAAAGAGATTTAAATATTTGGTACTTCCACCTTTGTTTTCAATAACTGCTGTGCATCTACGACTGCAGGATTTCACTAAATCTTGACATTGGGCCACAGTTATCTTGGCCCATTCATCTCTCAGTTTCAGCCACAAGTCTTCGATGTGTTCCGGATTCTTTGTCATAACATTCTGTCCTAGAGTCTTCTATAAGTTTTCTATAGGGTGTATGTCAGGACTCTGAGCAGGTCAGTCCATTACCTCTACTTCTTGATCAGCCAAATAATTCATGACCAGCTTTGTCTTATGGCAGGGAGCATTATCCTGCATAAAAACAGGCTTTTCGATACCAGAATTGTGCAACACTGGCAAAACATACTGTTTTAAAACATTTTTGTATACAGTGGCATTTACTCTAGTATTTAAGCGTACAAGTCGTGATGTACCCTGTCATAATATCATGCCGAAAACCATCACGCTACCTACACCAAATTTAACAGTTTTTTGATGTAGCTAAGATCCAAACTTTCGCTTTTTCTTCTTCTTACAAATTGTTTTCCATCACTGCCAAATACATTAAATTTCGATTCATCACTGAAATAAACTTTTTTCCAATTTTCTACTGACCATATAACATGCTTTTTTGCGACCACCAATCTAGCTGCTTTGTGTTTTTTTACTTATTAGCGGCTTTTTTCGAGGAGATCTTGCAAAAACACCTATTTCGTGCAACCTTCTGGACACAGTTTGTTGTGAAACATTCGTGACACTTTCCATTTGTTTCAAAATTTTGCCAGCTGTAAGGAAACTGTCTTTTAACACTAGGCGTTGTATAACTCTGTCCTCTTTTGCCGTTGTCTTTCTTGGTCTACCAGGTTTCTTTGTGTTACTTAACCTTCCAGTTTATTTATAGAGTTTGAGAACTCGGCTTACAACACTTTTTGAATGTTTCACACGTTTTCCGATTTCTTAATTTGACGATTTTTGCTTTGTCGCTTAAATCAGTTTCATTTCTTTTTGACATGATTGATATTGCGTTACTTGCAGCAGTGATGATAATTAAAGTTTAGAATATTTATTTTAATCCTTTTATACAAAAAACCCTACAATTATTTTTCCTTAATGTTCCTTAATTTTGGACACTTGAAATCTGTGAAATAGTGGATAACTTTAAGAATATTATTTTAATTCATCAGAAAATCTCGGTAAAAGTCCAACTACATAATTTACATATGTAGTGAAATTTTCAAAAATATTAAAATATAATTTATTTGAGATTAGGAAGATTTTATTTTTGTTCCTTAATTTTGAACGGTACTGTGTATATATATATATATATATATATATATATATATATATATATATATATATATAATTAAGCGATTATTAAGGGCATTTAGAATGTCTGTAGAAATGGTCTAGGCAGAAGCAACTTCCAGCTTAGGAATGAAGAGATAAGATAAATAAAATATATTTTATGTTAACAGAATTGTCGTCATCAAGAATATTTTCACCACTTGACCGACGAAACGGGAGGTGGTCATGGTTAAGTGGTTAACAACACGGACTGATGACCTGGGTGTTCCAAGTTCGAACCCAGTTCGTTCCATAAATACACTTTCACTTAAGATGTTGGCAAACTTCACGTGGTCCTACCTGTAAGTATCTGATTTCTTTCTAGAAATATTTCGGGGAAACCAATGCCAACAATAGAATTATCTGATTCATATGATATGAATGAATGACTGACAAAAGGTGGACAACGACTTTAGTCCACATTAAGACAATAACACAATGACCAACTGATAATGTCTCCTTACCTGGCCAGATCCAGAAACGGCTGCAACTTTTGAGAAATCAAATCCATCATCTTTTAATTTATCTAAAATGACATCCAATGCCTACAAAAAGAAATACAAGTTTATAAAAATAATTTTTTAATTACAATTATAAGAAGAGGAGAAGCACATTGTCAGGGTTTCTTTTGTCTCATGAAACATTCATAATGATCATATCTCGAATATCACAATGGCCATTGGTTATAGGAATGACCATATAATTATATATCTACGAGCTTGAACCCTGGTTCAATATAAAAAGGAAAAAGAAAAGGCGTCAACGAGCTGACGAATTGACTTAATTTCAGTGTTGTTTTTCGAACAACTACTAGTAAAAAAGAAAGTAATTTAAGAACTGATCAGAGTACACTGCATGCAATGTGATGTAGGTCAGAACGTCAGCAGTGATTAGGGTGAAGTTCAAGAAAAGCATGTAGCATACTCCGATCAGTTCTATCCAGTTGATGATCTCTGTCATCGATCACTAATACGTATGCGTCACGTGTTTTAATATTGACTACTATCTGTACGTACACGGTGTTGCCCGGTAGTATATTTATTTGCAATTCTTTTCGCTTTTCTTTATTTGAAACTTTGCAGTTTTTTTTCAAAAAAGTAGGTCTGTATGGAGTGACATACCCTTATAAAATGGCGAACTGGTAACATTATTTTGTGTGAAGAAATTCATTCATTTTTCGTTGTAGTATGTTGTTAAGTATAATAATTATAACAACATACTGCAACGATCCTCCCTGAAAATGTTGGCTAGTCAGAATCAAATATTTATTTGTTAGAATCCAAGCTATTGATGACGAAAATAGACTGACTGACTTTATTTTATTATATAGAAGATAGAAGATATGATGAATTATTATCAGAAACAAGGAAGTCATTTATGCTTGACTTGGAGGTGTGGATAATTTTGATTGGTTTGTTAAAAACTGACATCACTTTACAGATACGCCGCTACACAATGTGATGTAGGTCAGGACGTCAGAACGTCAGCAGTGATCAGGGTGAAGTTCAAGAAGAGCATGTAGCGTACATCGACCAGGTCTATTCAAGTCACAAGAACCAACTTCACAGACAATTAAAACTTCATACATCAGCCAAGTTGTTTAGTTCTTGGTGTTTATGACTTTCATTTTTTTTTTCATCTAATATATAAGGAACACTAATTACCATGTAATGTTGGGTGCCTCTGCTAATTGTTGAACACTGTTTCACACCAGAATTGTTCTTATTAGCCATCAAACAGATTAATAGGAAGGAATCAATACCTGGCAAAGTGTTCTGCCAACAACGATGATATGTAAGTGTATGCGTGTGTGTGTGTATTCGTGTTTTTTTTATATAAAGGAAAGTCATATTTCTGTGCGTGTGTCCAGTTAAACTCAGAAACCACACAAGATACTGTTATCAATTCCGACTTGTTATGGTAAAATAAAACACTGTACTATTCATAGGCTTGCAGTTAAACTCAGAAACTACACAAGATACTGTTATCAATTCCGACTTGTTATGGTAAAATAAAACACTGTACTATTCATAGGCTTGCAGTTAAACTCAGAAACCACACAAGATACTGTTATCAATTCCGACTTGTTATGGTAAAATAAAACACTGTACTATTCATAGGCTTGCAGTTAAACTCAGAAACTACACAAGATACTGTTATCAATTCCGACTTGTTATGGTAAAATAAAACACTGTACTATTCATAGGCTTGCAGTTAAACTCAGAAACTACACAAGATACTGTTATCAATTCCGACTTGTTATGGTAAAATAAAACACTGTACTATTCATAGGCTTGCAGTTAAACTCAGAAACTACACAAGATACTGTTATCAATTCCGACTTGTTATGGTAAAATAAAACACTGTACTATTCATCGGCTTGCAGTTAAACTCAGAAACTACACAAGATACTGTTATCAATTCCGACTTGTTATGGTAAAATAAAACACTGTACTATTCATAGGCTTGCAGTTAAACTCAGAAACCACACAAGATACTGTTATCAATTCCGACTTGTTATGGTAAAATAAAACACTGTACTATTCATCGGCTTGCAGTTAAACTCAGAAACCACACAAGATACTGTTATCAATTCCGACTTGTTATGGTAAAATAAAACACTGTACTATTCATAGGCTTGCAGTTAAACTCAGAAACTACACAAGATACTGTTATCAATTCCGACTTGTTATGGTAAAATAAAACACTGTACTATTCATAGGCTTGCAGTTAAACTCAGAAACTACACAAGATACTGTTATCAATTCCGACTTGTTATGGTAAAATAAAACACTGTACTATTCATAGGCTTGCAGTTAAACTCAGAAACTACACAAGATACTGTTATCAATTCCGACTTGTTATGGTAAAATAAAACACTGTACTATTCATAGGCTTGCAGTTACAAGGAACCAAATTAATGGATGGATAATCGGGTAAAATTACTTTCTTTCTTTTTTACTAATAGCTGTTTCAAAAACAACATTGAAACTAAGTCAATCAGTCGGCTCGTTAACGCCTTTTCTTTTTCCTTTCTATTATATTGAACCAGTTGGCAAATATATAGAGAGGAGGGCCGTCAGGGTTAGGGTTAGGGTTGGTGTGTTCAAAATTGAGGATGTGTAGAGAACGTAGCTTACCTTGATCCACATCAAGGTGGGGGCCGTGACAGTTGTCCCATCGGGTTGCGAATGAACACCACCTGAAGTCCTGAACAAACAAATGCAGACTAAAAAAGCATGGAATCTTTTACAGATATAAAAACAACGAAACATTGAACAGAAAAAGTTTTCAAACAAAATTCAATCAAACTTTTATGGCAACCAGCAACAAGTGCCACACGTGGGAGTTCATATAGTTCTATTGTAGTGAACACATGAGGATTGGATACCAACTTAAAATTACTATCTTCCTTTCTCTCCTTGTTTCATCCTTACTCTGTCTCTGTTCTTTCTTTATTTTTTTTAGTCACTTCTTTTACCTTGTGTAGAAGGAGGCAGCACTCAAAAAGGGGACAATAAAAAAGTACAAAAACGGTGAGGTGCAGTTTGACTGGAATTGAAATTCAAATATTTGCATTTCAATTTATGCATCAATCAGAGGCAATCAAATCCCAATTTATTTCTTCTTTCTTTTCCTTTCTTTATGGTCACATTTAAAAAGATAAATAAATTTGTATCGAAATTACAAAAATGTTAATGTTTATCTATCTATTTGAATGAATGAGAAATTTGGGTTTACAACAAAATAACGAATAAAATGTTTATTATTTTAAATTAATCTTTCAAGTATTCCAAGTAGTGGACTATGCGTATCTTGCCTGTTTATTATCTTATCTTGTCTCCATGCACACTTGATGACGTCATTAAAATGATGACATCACTAAAGGATGATGTCATCAATTAACACAGAGATAGAGTATAACCGGACACAATGAATGATGTCACAAAATGATGACGTCATCCATTAAATAAGAGAGGGAGAGAGAGAAAGAGTGACTGGGGGGGGGGAGATCTTTTATCTAGATGACCTGTGACCCAAAGGGTCATCTACTAGACGAATGTCTAAACCCCTTGGGTCTAGTATAAAACTAAAACTCTTATTATCTTGCTTGATTGATTGGTTGTTTACGCATTGAATGTTTTAGATGATAGGAAGAAGAACAAATGAAACGAGAAGCGGTAGGAAGAGGAGAATCTAGGGAGTAGTAGTAATAGTAGCAGCAGTGTTAGAGAAGAAGAATAAGAAGATGATGTAAATAAATAAATGACATAAATAAAAAAGAACAGGAAAAGGACAGTAGCGACAGCATGTGTTTGACAGTAAAGAACAAATGAGAAGAATATTTGTTGGAGGAAGGGAATAGAGAGAGTAGTAGTAGTAGCGGAAGCATAAGATAAGGAGAATAAGAAGATGATGTAAATAAATAAATGATGTGAATAAAGAAGAAAAGGAAAAAATAAGGAGAATAAGAAAATGATGTAAATAAATAAATGATGTGAATAAAGAAGAAAAGGAAAAGATAAGGAGAATAAGAAAATGATGTAAATAAATAAATGATGTGAATAAAGAAGAAAAGGAAAAAATAAGGAGAATAAGAAAATGATGTAAATAAATAAATGATGTGAATAAAGAAGAAAAGGAAAAGATAAGGAGAATAAGAAAATGATGTAAATAAATAAATGATGTGAATAAAGAAGAAAAGGAAAAGATAAGGAGAATAAGAAAATGATGTAAATAAATAAATGATGTGAATAAAGAAGAAAAGGAAAAGATAAGGAGAATAAGAAAATGATGTAAATAAATAAATGATGTGAATAAAGAAGAAAAGGAAAAGATAAGGAGAATAAGCTGAAAAAAAGTGTAAAAAGAGTAAGAAGAGAAGGAAAAAATGCACAATGTACCAACGTTGACCCAACAGGTTATGGGTCGTTTAGTATACAATAAAACTTCGATAAACAAAATAAATGCGAAAATATTCTATTTTCTTATCAGAAAATTGTATTACTAAAAAATAATGTAAAACAATTTATCTTTATGAATAAATGTGAAGGTTTTTTTTCATTTATCACTTTTTTTTCATTGTTAATTTTTTTATAAAACTCCTTTTTCATTTTTAAATTTTTTTATAAAAATATACAAAGTAATTAGTTTTAATTTTAATTTTCAAATTATAAAATTATAATTTTATAATTTTAAAATTGTAATTTAAATAAATAAAATAAAATAAAATAAATAAATAATATATAAATTATATTGATAATAATTAATAAATAATTAATTATTTATTTTATTTATTAATTATTATTTATTAATTATTAATTATTATTAATGAATATAATAATCATAATTATAATTATTATACAAATTATAATTATTATACAAATTATCATAATTATAATTATTAATTATTAATTATTATTATTTATTAATTATTTATTTTATGAGACTAATAATTAATTAATAAATAATTAATATATAATTAATAAATAATTAATAAATAATATATAAATTATATAATATAAAATAAATAAATAAATTAAATGAAATTGTAATTTTATAATTTTAAATTATAAAAAATATATTTAATCTAATTTTTCTATTAGTTTTATTTAATTTCAAATCTTCTAATTTTTAATCTTCATTATATATAAAAAATACATATATATATAAAATGTAAAGTTTTTGTAAAAAACTCCTTTTTCATTGTTAAATTTTTTCATTTCATAAAGGTCTTTTTCATTTATCACTCCTATATTACCATCAAAAAGGTCATGGTTACTTCTAGATCAATAATATAACATTTTATTTACCTCCCCAGGAGGTTAGGCACAAGGCCAGGTTCATCTTACTCCCATAAGGTAAGATGTGACCCAAGCTAGGGTCGGGAAAGTGGGGTTTGAAAAGCCAGCGCCCGAGAAGATGAGCACTCTGGCTATTAAAAATTGCCTGGGCAGCCCCGTCGGCATTCCCCGGTAGGGGGGCCTCAGGCAGTAAGCAATAAACTTACTCCTCCCCAAAGAGAAGAGGCAAAGCCTGGGAGGGTGGACCTTCTAGAACTGCACAGGACCGTCCCATAGAACGGCGTAAATCAAGCCCCGAAGGACAAGACGATACCAGTTTATGGTGTGTATCAATCAATGATACAACATTTTTATTTACCTCCCCAGGAGGTTAGGCACAAGGCCAGGTTTATCTTACTCCCACAAGTAAAATGTGACCCAAGCTCGGGTCGGGAAAGTGGGGTTTGAAAAGCCAGCGCCCGAGAAGGTGAGCACTCTGGCTATTAAAAATTGCCTGGGCAGCCCTGTTGGCATTCCCCGGTAGGGGCGCCTCAGGCAGTAAGCAACAAACTTACTCCTCCCCAAAGAGGGGAGGCAAAGCCTGGGAGGGTGGACCTCCTAGAACTGCACAGGACAGACCCATAGACCGGCATAAATCAAGCCCCGAAGGCCAAGACGATACCAGTTTATGGCGTGTATCAATCAATGATACCACATAATCTTTTGAAATCATGTATACGTAGTAGAGAGGAACAACTCAAACACAGTTATTTGTATGCCTAATTTGCATAACTTTTTTTTAAACAGTTTATAATAAATTAATGTTTGGTGGTATTCATTTGTAATTTTGTTGTCCTATTTTGCTATATATATATATTCAATAGTCAATATTAACAGTAATTAATTAAAATAATTTAATAAAATAAGGATAAATTACTAAGCACCTTTCTTAAGTTAAACTAACTGCGCTGGAAAGAGAGATACCGACGAAGCATAAGTGAGAAGAGAAAAGGGAGGGAGAGGGTGACTGGCTGACTTGCTCGCTTTCTCTCTCTCCCGTTAGTGACGCCGCAACTATATTACCATCAAAACGGTTCATATAATCAATAATACATTATAGTTTTTTTATTTACCTCCCCAGGAGGTTAGGCACAAGGCCAGGTTTATCTTACTCCCACAAGTAAGATGTGACCCAAGCTCGGGTCGGAAAGTGGGGTTTTAAAAGCCAGCGCCCGAGAAGGTGAGCACTCTGGCCATTAAAAATTGCCTGGGCAGCCCCGTCGGCATTCCCCGGTAGGGGCGCCTCAAGCAGTAAGCAATAAACTTACTCCATTATAGTTTTTTTTTTTTCATATTGTATATATAATGAAAAGCAAAGGCCCAAACACAGCTTTTTGTATGCCTAATTTGCATAACTATTTTTTTAAACAGTTTAAATAAATGTTTGGTGTTATTCATTTGTAATTTTATTGTCCTATTTTTTTATATATGCAGTTTTCATCTATATTAAGAGTAATTAATTAAAATGATTTAATAAAAAAAGGATAAATTGTCAAAAACTTTCTTAAGATATAACTTCCAAGTAGGAGAAGGAGGCAGCACTCAAAAAGGGGACAATAAAAAAAGTATTAAAACGGTGAGGTGCAGTTTGACTGGAATTGAAATTCAAATATTTGCATTTCAATTTATGCATCAATCAGAGGCAATCAAATCCCAATTTATTTCTTCTTTCTTTTCCTTTCTTTATGGTCACATTTAAAAAGATAAATAAATTTGTATCGAAATTACCAAAATGTTAATGTTTATCTATCTATTTGAATGAATGAGAAATTTGGGTTTACGACAAAATAACAATAAAATGTTTATTATTTTAAATTAATGTTTCAAGTATTCCAAGTAGTGGACTATGCGTATCTTGCCTGTTTATTATCTTATCTTGTCTCCATGCACACTTGATGACGTCATTAAAATGATGACATCACTAAAGGATGATGTCATCAATTAACACAGAGATAGAGTATAACCGGACACAATGAATGATGTCACAAAATGATGACGTCATCCATTAAATAAGAGAGGGAGAGAGAGAAAGAGTGACTGGGGGGGGGGGGAGATCTTTTATCTAGATGACCTGTGACCCAAAGGGTCATCTACTAGACGAATGTCTAAACCCCTTGGGTCTAGTATAAAACTAAAACTCTTATTATCTTGCTTGATTGATTGGTTGTTTACGCATTGAATGTTTTAGATGATAGGAAGAAGAACAAATGAAACGAGAAGCGGTAGGAAGAGGAGAATCTAGGGAGTAGTAGTAATAGTAGCAGCAGTGTTAGAGAAGAAGAATAAGAAGATGATGTAAATAAATAAATGACATAAATAAAAAAGAACAGGAAAAGGACAGTAGCGACAGCATGTGTTTGACAGTAAAGAACAAATGAGAAGAATATTTGTTGGAGGAAGGGAATAGAGAGAGTAGTAGTAGTAGCGGAAGCATAAGATAAGGAGAATAAGAAGATGATGTAAATAAATAAATGATGTGAATAAAGAAGAAAAGGAAAAAATAAGGAGAATAAGAAAATGATGTAAATAAATAAATGATGTGAATAAAGAAGAAAAGGAAAAGATAAGGAGAATAAGAAAATGATGTAAATAAATAAATGATGTGAATAAAGAAGAAAAGGAAAAAATAAGGAGAATAAGAAAATGATGTAAATAAATAAATGATGTGAATAAAGAAGAAAAGGAAAAGATAAGGAGAATAAGAAAATGATGTAAATAAATAAATGATGTGAATAAAGAAGAAAAGGAAAAGATAAGGAGAATAAGAAAATGATGTAAATAAATAAATGATGTGAATAAAGAAGAAAAGGAAAAGATAAGGAGAATAAGAAAATGATGTAAATAAATAAATGATGTGAATAAAGAAGAAAAGGAAAAGATAAGGAGAATAAGCTGAAAAAAAGTGTAAAAAGAGTAAGAAGAGAAGGAAAAAATGCACAATGTACCAACGTTGACCCAACAGGTTATGGGTCGTTTAGTATACAATAAAACTTCGATAAACAAAATAAATGCGAAAATATTCTATTTTCTTATCAGAAAATTGTATTACTAAAAAATAATGTAAAACAATTTATCTTTATGAATAAATGTGAAGGTTTTTTTTCATTTATCACTTTTTTTTCATTGTTAATTTTTTTATAAAACTCCTTTTTCATTTTTAAATTTTTTTATAAAAATATACAAAGTAATTAGTTTTAATTTTAATTTTCAAATTATAAAATTATAATTTTATAATTTTAAAATTGTAATTTAAATAAATAAAATAAAATAAAATAAATAAATAATATATAAATTATATTGATAATAATTAATAAATAATTAATTATTTATTTTATTTATTAATTATTATTTATTAATTATTAATTATTATTAATGAATATAATAATCATAATTATAATTATTATACAAATTATAATTATTATACAAATTATCATAATTATAATTATTAATTATTAATTATTATTATTTATTAATTATTTATTTTATGAGACTAATAATTAATTAATAAATAATTAATATATAATTAATAAATAATTAATAAATAATATATAAATTATATAATATAAAATAAATAAATAAATTAAATGAAATTGTAATTTTATAATTTTAAATTATAAAAAATATATTTAATCTAATTTTTCTATTAGTTTTATTTAATTTCAAATCTTCTAATTTTTAATCTTCATTATATATAAAAAATACATATATATATAAAATGTAAAGTTTTTGTAAAAAACTCCTTTTTCATTGTTAAATTTTTTCATTTCATAAAGGTCTTTTTCATTTATCACTCCTATATTACCATCAAAAAGGTCATGGTTACTTCTAGATCAATAATATAACATTTTATTTACCTCCCCAGGAGGTTAGGCACAAGGCCAGGTTCATCTTACTCCCATAAGGTAAGATGTGACCCAAGCTAGGGTCGGGAAAGTGGGGTTTGAAAAGCCAGCGCCCGAGAAGATGAGCACTCTGGCTATTAAAAATTGCCTGGGCAGCCCCGTCGGCATTCCCCGGTAGGGGGGCCTCAGGCAGTAAGCAATAAACTTACTCCTCCCCAAAGAGAAGAGGCAAAGCCTGGGAGGGTGGACCTTCTAGAACTGCACAGGACCGTCCCATAGAACGGCGTAAATCAAGCCCCGAAGGACAAGACGATACCAGTTTATGGTGTGTATCAATCAATGATACAACATTTTTATTTACCTCCCCAGGAGGTTAGGCACAAGGCCAGGTTTATCTTACTCCCACAAGTAAAATGTGACCCAAGCTCGGGTCGGGAAAGTGGGGTTTGAAAAGCCAGCGCCCGAGAAGGTGAGCACTCTGGCTATTAAAAATTGCCTGGGCAGCCCTGTTGGCATTCCCCGGTAGGGGCGCCTCAGGCAGTAAGCAACAAACTTACTCCTCCCCAAAGAGGGGAGGCAAAGCCTGGGAGGGTGGACCTCCTAGAACTGCACAGGACAGACCCATAGACCGGCATAAATCAAGCCCCGAAGGCCAAGACGATACCAGTTTATGGCGTGTATCAATCAATGATACCACATAATCTTTTGAAATCATGTATACGTAGTAGAGAGGAACAACTCAAACACAGTTATTTGTATGCCTAATTTGCATAACTTTTTTTTAAACAGTTTATAATAAATTAATGTTTGGTGGTATTCATTTGTAATTTTGTTGTCCTATTTTGCTATATATATATATTCAATAGTCAATATTAACAGTAATTAATTAAAATAATTTAATAAAATAAGGATAAATTACTAAGCACCTTTCTTAAGTTAAACTAACTGCGCTGGAAAGAGAGATACCGACGAAGCATAAGTGAGAAGAGAAAAGGGAGGGAGAGGGTGACTGGCTGACTTGCTCGCTTTCTCTCTCTCCCGTTAGTGACGCCGCAACTATATTACCATCAAAACGGTTCATATAATCAATAATACATTATAGTTTTTTTATTTACCTCCCCAGGAGGTTAGGCACAAGGCCAGGTTTATCTTACTCCCACAAGTAAGATGTGACCCAAGCTCGGGTCGGAAAGTGGGGTTTTAAAAGCCAGCGCCCGAGAAGGTGAGCACTCTGGCCATTAAAAATTGCCTGGGCAGCCCCGTCGGCATTCCCCGGTAGGGGCGCCTCAAGCAGTAAGCAATAAACTTACTCCATTATAGTTTTTTTTTTTTCATATTGTATATATAATGAAAAGCAAAGGCCCAAACACAGCTTTTTGTATGCCTAATTTGCATAACTATTTTTTTAAACAGTTTAAATAAATGTTTGGTGTTATTCATTTGTAATTTTATTGTCCTATTTTTTTATATATGCAGTTTTCATCTATATTAAGAGTAATTAATTAAAATGATTTAATAAAAAAAGGATAAATTGTCAAAAACTTTCTTAAGATATAACTTCCAAGTAGGAGAAGGAGGCAGCACTCAAAAAGGGGACAATAAAAAAAGTATTAAAACGGTGAGGTGCAGTTTGACTGGAATTGAAATTCAAATATTTGCATTTCAATTTATGCATCAATCAGAGGCAATCAAATCCCAATTTATTTCTTCTTTCTTTTCCTTTCTTTATGGTCACATTTAAAAAGATAAATAAATTTGTATCGAAATTACCAAAATGTTAATGTTTATCTATCTATTTGAATGAATGAGAAATTTGGGTTTACGACAAAATAACAATAAAATGTTTATTATTTTAAATTAATGTTTCAAGTATTCCAAGTAGTGGACTATGCGTATCTTGCCTGTTTATTATCTTATCTTGTCTCCATGCACACTTGATGACGTCATTAAAATGATGACATCACTAAAGGATGATGTCATCAATTAACACAGAGATAGAGTATAACCGGACACAATGAATGATGTCACAAAATGATGACGTCATCCATTAAATAAGAGAGGGAGAGAGAGAAAGAGTGACTGGGGGGGGGGGAGATCTTTTATCTAGATGACCTGTGACCCAAAGGGTCATCTACTAGACGAATGTCTAAACCCCTTGGGTCTAGTATAAAACTAAAACTCTTATTATCTTGCTTGATTGATTGGTTGTTTACGCATTGAATGTTTTAGATGATAGGAAGAAGAACAAATGAAACGAGAAGCGGTAGGAAGAGGAGAATCTAGGGAGTAGTAGTAATAGTAGCAGCAGTGTTAGAGAAGAAGAATAAGAAGATGATGTAAATAAATAAATGACATAAATAAAAAAGAACAGGAAAAGGACAGTAGCGACAGCATGTGTTTGACAGTAAAGAACAAATGAGAAGAATATTTGTTGGAGGAAGGGAATAGAGAGAGTAGTAGTAGTAGCGGAAGCATAAGATAAGGAGAATAAGAAGATGATGTAAATAAATAAATGATGTGAATAAAGAAGAAAAGGAAAAGATAAGGAGAATAAGAAAATGATGTAAATAAATAAATGATGTGAATAAAGAAGAAAAGGAAAAGATAAGGAGAATAAGAAAATGATGTAAATAAATAAATGATGTGAATAAAGAAGAAAAGGAAAAGATAAGGAGAATAAGAAAATGATGTAAATAAATAAATGATGTGAATAAAGAAGAAAAGGAAAAGATAAGGAGAATAAGCTGAAAAAAAGTGTAAAAAGAGTAAGAAGAGAAGGAAAAAATGCACAATGTACCAACGTTGACCCAACAGGTTATGGGTCGTTTAGTATACAATAAAACTTCGATAAACAAAATAAATGCGAAAATATTCTATTTTCTTATCAGAAAATTGTATTACTAAAAAATAATGTAAAACAATTTATCTTTATGAATAAATGTGAAGGTTTTTTTTCATTTATCACTTTTTTTTCATTGTTAATTTTTTTATAAAACTCCTTTTTCATTTTTAAATTTTTTTATAAAAATATACAAAGTAATTAGTTTTAATTTTAATTTTCAAATTATAAAATTATAATTTTATAATTTTAAAATTGTAATTTAAATAAATAAAATAAAATAAAATAAATAAATAATATATAAATTATATTGATAATAATTAATAAATAATTAATTATTTATTTTATTTATTAATTATTATTTATTAATTATTAATTATTATTAATGAATATAATAATCATAATTATAATTATTATACAAATTATAATTATTATACAAATTATCATAATTATAATTATTAATTATTAATTATTATTATTTATTAATTATTTATTTTATGAGACTAATAATTAATTAATAAATAATTAATATATAATTAATAAATAATTAATAAATAATATATAAATTATATAATATAAAATAAATAAATAAATTAAATGAAATTGTAATTTTATAATTTTAAATTATAAAAAATATATTTAATCTAATTTTTCTATTAGTTTTATTTAATTTCAAATCTTCTAATTTTTAATCTTCATTATATATAAAAAATACATATATATATAAAATGTAAAGTTTTTGTAAAAAACTCCTTTTTCATTGTTAAATTTTTTCATTTCATAAAGGTCTTTTTCATTTATCACTCCTATATTACCATCAAAAAGGTCATGGTTACTTCTAGATCAATAATATAACATTTTATTTACCTCCCCAGGAGGTTAGGCACAAGGCCAGGTTCATCTTACTCCCATAAGGTAAGATGTGACCCAAGCTAGGGTCGGGAAAGTGGGGTTTGAAAAGCCAGCGCCCGAGAAGATGAGCACTCTGGCTATTAAAAATTGCCTGGGCAGCCCCGTCGGCATTCCCCGGTAGGGGGGCCTCAGGCAGTAAGCAATAAACTTACTCCTCCCCAAAGAGAAGAGGCAAAGCCTGGGAGGGTGGACCTTCTAGAACTGCACAGGACCGTCCCATAGAACGGCGTAAATCAAGCCCCGAAGGACAAGACGATACCAGTTTATGGTGTGTATCAATCAATGATACAACATTTTTATTTACCTCCCCAGGAGGTTAGGCACAAGGCCAGGTTTATCTTACTCCCACAAGTAAAATGTGACCCAAGCTCGGGTCGGGAAAGTGGGGTTTGAAAAGCCAGCGCCCGAGAAGGTGAGCACTCTGGCTATTAAAAATTGCCTGGGCAGCCCTGTTGGCATTCCCCGGTAGGGGCGCCTCAGGCAGTAAGCAACAAACTTACTCCTCCCCAAAGAGGGGAGGCAAAGCCTGGGAGGGTGGACCTCCTAGAACTGCACAGGACAGACCCATAGACCGGCATAAATCAAGCCCCGAAGGCCAAGACGATACCAGTTTATGGCGTGTATCAATCAATGATACCACATAATCTTTTGAAATCATGTATACGTAGTAGAGAGGAACAACTCAAACACAGTTATTTGTATGCCTAATTTGCATAACTTTTTTTTAAACAGTTTATAATAAATTAATGTTTGGTGGTATTCATTTGTAATTTTGTTGTCCTATTTTGCTATATATATATATTCAATAGTCAATATTAACAGTAATTAATTAAAATAATTTAATAAAATAAGGATAAATTACTAAGCACCTTTCTTAAGTTAAACTAACTGCGCTGGAAAGAGAGATACCGACGAAGCATAAGTGAGAAGAGAAAAGGGAGGGAGAGGGTGACTGGCTGACTTGCTCGCTTTCTCTCTCTCCCGTTAGTGACGCCGCAACTATATTACCATCAAAACGGTTCATATAATCAATAATACATTATAGTTTTTTTATTTACCTCCCCAGGAGGTTAGGCACAAGGCCAGGTTTATCTTACTCCCACAAGTAAGATGTGACCCAAGCTCGGGTCGGAAAGTGGGGTTTTAAAAGCCAGCGCCCGAGAAGGTGAGCACTCTGGCCATTAAAAATTGCCTGGGCAGCCCCGTCGGCATTCCCCGGTAGGGGCGCCTCAAGCAGTAAGCAATAAACTTACTCCATTATAGTTTTTTTTTTTTCATATTGTATATATAATGAAAAGCAAAGGCCCAAACACAGCTTTTTTTATGCCTAATTTGCATAACTATTTTTTTAAACAGTTTAAATAAATGTTTGGTGTTATTCATTTGTAATTTTATTGTCCTATTTTTTTATATATGCAGTTTTCATCTATATTAAGAGTAATTAATTAAAATGATTTAATAAAAAAAGGATAAATTGTCAAAAACTTTCTTAAGATATAACTTCCAAGGGGGTAATTCAAATGAAAAGTATTAGTTTTTAAAAATTACAATAAATTTATATTAAAGATATATAATGTAAAATAAAAAGAATACTGATAGCTAGATGGTGTTTCGTAATTCTGTGTGTGTGTGTGTGTGTGTGTGTGTGTGTGTGTGTGTGTGTGTGTGTGTGAGTGTGTGCAGGGCTTAAACTCAGAAACTACACAAGATCCTCTTACAAACCTTACATTATAGAATTCAGTGCGACTTTCACCTGGTTATGGTAAAAATAATCCTATCATATTCATTCCACTGAGATCACCAGGAAGTAAAATAGTGCGGGGGGGGGGGGGGGATTACTTTAGTTCATTCTCAACAATAGTTGCTCCAAAATCAACACTGAAACTAGGTCGAACAGTTAATCAGTTTTCTTTCTCTTTCTTTTTTCTAGTATATTTAACAAGTTACCAGAGAAAGAGAGAAAGGAGAAGAGAGCGAGAGAGGGGGGGGGAGTCAAAAGGAGAGAAAGCGGGGGGGGGGATAGTCGAAGAGAGAGAAAGAAAGACGGGGTGGGAGAAAGAAATAGAGAGAGAAAGTGAGTGACATTCGAAGGAAACGGGAGAGAGAGAGAAAGAGAGAGAGAAAGAGAGAGAGAGAAAGAGAAAGAAAGAAAGAGAGAGAAAGAAAGAGAGAGAAAGAGAGAGAGAGAGAGAGAGAGAGAGAGAGAAAGAGAGAAAGAAAGAAAGAAAGAAAGAGAGAGAAAGAGAGAGAACCTTTTTAAAAGAAAGGTATTGTTTTAACTCTTATCATCCCGGAACAAAGGCTAATACATAAATGATGAGTTATTGAAAGTCGACTACACTTAGCCAAAATACAATGGGTTAAAAAATTGAAGCCGGAAATCGTGGGGAGACGAAAGTTAATTGGCTGTCATTTCTAACTTTATACAAACAGGATTTCTCTGACTAAAACAAACACTTTATTAGTATTCTCTGATTTAATTTCTATTCATGCAAAAAAAAATTGAATCTAAAATAAAATCTAATAAAGGTAGAGAGGGAAAGAGAGAGGGTGCAGTTAGGGGGGGGGGGAGAAAGAGGAGCAGTCGAAAGGAGAGGTTGAAAAGAAGAGAGAGGTGGCAGTTGGAGGGGAGAGGGGGTAGTCATAGGGAGATGTAAGGAGAGAAAGAGAGAGGGGGCATTCGGGGGGAGGGGGAGAAAGAGGAACAGTCAAAAAGAGAGGTTGAAAAGAAGAGAGAGGGGGCAGTTGGGGGGGGGCAGTTATAGGAAGAGGTAAGGAGAGAAAGAGAGAGGGGGCAGTTGGGGGGGGGCAGTCATAGGGAGAGGTAAGGAGAGAAAGAGAGAGGGGGCAGTCGGAAGGAGAGGTAGAGAGAGAAAGAGGGTAGTTGGAAAAAGAGGGGGAGAGAGAGAGAGAGTTTTTAAAGAAAGATGTTACACTTGTTTTGACTCTTTTGTTTTGTTATCTATTGTCCTGGGCAACGCCGAGTAGCCCTGCTAATACACAGATCATTTCTTTTAATTATTGAAAGTCGACCACACTAGGATTTGCTTCTTAAATTTTTTATGTATTCATTTGTTATTTAATTGGCTACCATTTTAAACTTCATAAAAGAAAGATTTATTTGATGAAAACAAACACTTTTTCAATGTTCCCTGATTCTATTTTCATTCATACAAAATAAATTGAATCCAAATCAAAATCTAATAGAGGTAAATAATTAAAAGAGTTTATGGTAGTTTGATTAAAGCATTACCGGGATATATATATTTAATAAGGCTGTAAGCAATGCGGAAAAAACGGAACAGTGAAAGAGGAGATGAACACAAAAACAAATAATTAAAAACGATATAAGCGATATTTTTCTTCAAAAACTTATCTTTTAATTTTTCATCTGTCATATATTCTTGCAGTAAATATTTCACTTACTGTTCACCTCAAACAAGGCAGGCCGCCACTGTAGACGTAAGGGGCTACTGAGAATTAGAATGAAAGTTTTCTTTGGGGGGGGGGGGTCAACCTAAATTGGGAGCTGTGCAGCGAGATGTCTGTTTACATTAGTTTTAAATTTCTGCATGTCAGTACCGTCAGGAAAACAGGGAGCAAGGAGGGAGTTCCAGAGTCCAGCAGCACGAGGAAAGAAGCTTTTGGAGTAGAAAGCTCTTCGGCATCTGGGGACCTCCGCAGTGAATGGATGGGATTTGGCAGATTGTCGAGTTGGTCTAGTGAATTTACGTCGTGGGGGCACCAGAGTAGTAAGCTCATCAGAGCACAATCCATTAAAGTACTTGTAAAAGAAGCACAAGGAAGCAACATTGCTGCGATGATATGCTTATGATCTATTTCCTTTTGCTTATGATCTATTTCCTTTTGCTTATGATCTATTTTCTTTTGCTTATGATCTATTTTCTTTTGCTTATGATCTATTTTCTTTTGCTTATGATCTATTTTCTTTTGCTTATGATCTATTTCCTTTTGCTTATGATCTATTTCCTTTTGCTTATGATCTATTTTCTTTTGCTTATGATCTATTTTCTTTTGCTTATGATCTATTTTCTTTTGCTTATGATCTATTTCCTTTTGCTTATGATCTATTTCCTTTTGCTTATGATCTATTTCCTTTTGCTTATGATCTATTTTCTTTTGCTTATGATCTATTTTCTTTTGCTTATGATCTATTTTCTTTTGCTTATGATCTATTTTCTTTTGCTTATGATCTATTTCCTTTTGCTTATGATCTATTTCCTTTTGCTTATGATCTATTTTCTCTTGCTTATGATCTATTTTCTTTTGCTTATGATCTATTTTCTTTTGCTTATGATCTATTTCCTTTTGCTTATGATCTATTTTCTTTTGAGCAAATTTATCCTTCCATGTGTTGTGATTGATACATTATCCAATCAGAACACTCTGCATGGGAGGCACTTTCACTAAATTGTTTGTACATTGTTTTCCCGCTTTTCACCAGTTAGAGTTTTTGATGTTAAGCTATGAGATTGCTAAGTTCGTGTCTCGTCCCAAACGAAGGCTTGACATGCATGAGACATGTGGACGAAAGACCCAACCAATTGTATAGATGTGTGCGTGCACGCTGACTCAGCGTTCTTTTGTATTTCTGGCTATGTAACTCTTTCATAATCTCTGGCTGTAACTCTTTCATAATCTCTGGCTGTAACTCTTTCATAATCTCTGGTTGTAACTCTTTCATAATCTCTGGCTGTAACTCTTTCATAATCTCTGGCTGTAACTCTTTCATAATCTCTGGCTGTAACTCTTTCATAATCTCTGGCTGTAACTCTTTCATAATCTCTGGCTGTAACTCTTTCATAATCTCTGGCTATGTAACTCTTTCATAATCTCTGGCTGTAACTCTTTCATAATCTCTGGCTGTAACTCTTTCATAATCTCTGGCTGTAACTCTTTCATAATCTCTGGCTATGTAACTCTTTCATAATCTCTGGCTATGTAACTCTTTCATAATCTCTGGCTGTAACTCTTTCATAATCTCTGGCTGTAACTCTTTCATAATCTCTGGCTGTAACTCTTTCATAATCTCTGGCTGTAACTCTTTCATAATCTCTGGCTGTAACTCTTTCATAATCTCTGGCTGTAACTCTTTCATAATCTCTGGCTGTAACTCTTTCATAATCTCTGGCTGTAACTCTTTCATAATCTCTGGCTGTAACTCTTTCATAATCTCTGGCTGTAACTCTTTCATAATCTCTGGCTGTAACTCTTTCATAATCTCTGGCTGTAACTCTTTCATAATCTCTGGCTGTAACTCTTTCATAATCTCTGGCTGTAACTCTTTCATAATCTCTGGCTGTAACTCTTTCATAATCTCTGGCTGTAACTCTTTCATAATCTCTGGCTATGTAACTCTTTCATAATCTCTGGCTGTAACTCTTTCATAATCTCTGGCTGTAACTCTTTCATAATCTCTGGCTGTAACTCTTTCATAATCTCTGGCTATGTAACTCTTTCATAATCTCTGGCTGTAACTCTTTCATAATCTCTGGCTGTAACTCTTTCATAATCTCTGGCTGTAACTCTTTCATAATCTCTGGCTGTAACTCTTTCATAATCTCTGGCTGTAACTCTTTCATAATCTCTGGCTGTAACTCTTTCATAATCTCTGGCTGTAACTCTTTCATAATCTCTGGCTGTAACTCTTTCATAATCTCTGGCTGTAACTCTTTCATAATCTCTGGCTGTAACTCTTTCATAATCTCTGGCTGTAACTCTTTCATAATCTCTGGCTGTAACTCTTTCATAATCTCTGGCTGTAACTCTTTCGTAATCTCTGGCTGTAACTCTTTCATAATCTCTGGCTGTAACTCTTTCATAATCTCTGGCTGTAACTCTTTCATAATCTCTGGCTGTAACTCTTTCATAATCTCTGGCTGTAACTCTTTCATAATCTCTGGCTGTAACTTTTTAATAATCTCTGGCTGTAACTCTTTCATAATCTCTGGCTGTAACTCTTTCATAATCTCTGGCTGTAACTCTTTCATAATCTCTGGCTATGTAACTCTTTCATAATCTCTGGCTGTAACTCTTTCATAATCTCTGATTGATGTTCTACCTAAACAAGCTTCATGCACATTTTTCCATCGATCTTCTAAACACCATAAAAATACAAAGAGCGTCCATTTAATCTGCGTGTTTATCAACTAAAATACCATTTCGAATATATTAGTTACAGACGAACCGGCCGACAGACAGACGGACCATCTCTTATAGAATCTTAAAATAAAACGTGTTTTGCAATGTAACTTCTGTTTCAAAACTGATTTTAATTCAATACGCGCGTTTATAGTTAAAATGTTATTAAAAATAATCGTGACCGACTGACCGACGGAGCCTCTAATAGAGATGCGTGGAGTCAATTTAAAAATGGTGAATAAAACTGATTTAAAATGTAGTAGAAGAGTTTGTCTTTATAATCACGCTAACAGTAATCCTTTTTTCTTATTACCCAACAATACCTACAAACTGGACATTTTGATATTTTGGCAGAAGCTCTCCCCTTTTCAAAAAACAAACGATCTTTCCATTTACAGAGTAGACAACTGTTATATAAAGGGTGTTAGATTCAACAATTAATAAAATAATTATTTGAAAAAATACCTTCATAAAAATCTCTACAAGAAATGATATTAACGACACATTATAATAACCATGTGTTCTTCAGAATTGTCATATTTATTCCCTGCTTCCTTTGTTCCAGCTCGTTCGACTCGTTGGTCTAGTGGTCTTCATCAATTCATTGTCCAGATACCTCGTTATAATACATCTTCCTATTCCAGTAGGTTCTTTCCAAGAACTGCAGGCTTGTGGAACTCTCTTCCTATTTACTGTTTTCCTCCTACCTATAGCTTTAGTCTTTTCAAGATTAAGGTCTATTGGCATCTCCTGTCTTTGCAATAATCGCTTTACATCAAGTGGCTTCATGACTTGCCTGGAGAGACGCCCATAGAACAAAAAGACAAAAATAAAAACAAGCAGATCTTACTTGAATTCAGGAAGATCCGTGTCAAAACACACCGATTCCTCTTTGATGATTTTCAACTGACGGCTGATTGCAATGATTTTAAGCTGAAAGTAGAAATAGACCAAAATTGATTAACAATTTTTTTTGTAAATAAAAATATCAATTCAGAAACTGCATTTAAAATCAATTAGGGGTAGACTTTTATGTTAGCCAGCCTTGTAATCCCTTCCTTCTCTATTGTGGCCTTAAAGGGCTTACCTTTTGGCTAGCTTGTTTGGGGTCCAGGAGATTGAACGCTGGTGGTGGGGTGGCTTTCAAACTTAGTTTATCTGATAACTGACAGATAATAAAGTTAAGCAAGTATCCTTTGTACAAATCCAATTCTATAGTTTAAAGATGTGAACAAATACTTAACGGTAAACGTGAAATAACCATCAACTGTTAACACCGATTAAAATTTACTTTAAGCTAACTAATAAAGAATAACTAACTTAATAAAAAATAAATGAATAAAAGTTGAATAATTAATTCTCATAAAAAAGATAAAATAATAATGATGATAAGTGTTGGCCTTTTTTGTCAGTCAGTCTTGGCCCTTTCATTCCCTATTCAGCTCTTGAAGGCCTTGCTTTTTGAATAGCCTCTTTGAAGTCCACGGGATTAAACGCTGATAACTGACAGATAATGAAGGGAATTATGTATCCTTTGTAGAGGGTGAGGTCATAGTGCTTTTCTGGTCGACACTTTTGCGGATGATTGTGTTGGAATTTGTTAAAGCCCCCCTCACTGATTGGCTGTTGCCATGTCCCTTAAGGGTCTCACGGATTGGCTGTCAGGCATTGCAACTCCTTTTAGTAAAGGTGTCACGTGAGCCAGCCCTAAAAACCCTTGTATACGGCTTCCCGGGCTCTTTTCGACATCTCCGCTCAAGTCAGCAATACATCGGGCGGTCTTCTCTGTGATACAGCCCACGACGGCCTCACAGAGAATGACCTCCCACCTCTATACAGCTCTTTTCCTACGACTCTGCTCGAGTTAAGAACACATCGGCTGGTCTTCTCAGTGATACAGCCCACGACGAAATCACAGAGAATGACCTCCCGCCGATACCCGAATTCTATGCAGGCTCTTTTCCATGACTCTGTTCGAGTCAAGAACACATCGGCTGGTCTTCTTAGTGATACAGCCCACGACGGCATCACAGAGTATGACCTCCCGCCGATACCCGAACTCTATGTAGGCTCCTTTTCAACGACTCCACTCCAGTCAACAACACATCGGCTGGTCTTCTTAGTGATATAGCCTACGACGGCATCACCGAGAATGATCTCCCGCCGTTACCAGAACTCTAAAACAGATAAATTCTAGTGAACCACGTTTTCGCAACAAACCTCAAACACACCTCTCTACCATCCTCTTTTCCATCCTCTCTATGATTTACCAATGCCTAATGAACTTTATGAAACTGTAAATACTCGATCAAACTTTCTCTTTATTACTAAAATGATATGAAATTACACCCTTGTGTTTTGTGTTCCTTCTTAAGACTTCCGTCCTATACATATCTTTGATGATTTTATCTGCACATGGTTACCCCATTCTCACGTGGGAGAATTGAACTTTATTTCAGGATTATTTTAATCCCAACAATAGTGCAGGAGACTGAACTCAGAGATAGCTCTGTAAAAGGCTTCTCCATCAGTACTCTCTAAATGTCAGAGTATTCTCAATGCCATGCTGTGCAAGGATATGTGTCCTATGAGGTATTTCCGGCATGAATAACTACGTACGTCACTATTGTGCTAATGTTTCAGCTTTAGGTTCGATTATTTTGCATCTGAATTTATCACTATCAGTTAAAAGACTCCCTTATTTGAAGTGATACAACATTCCTCACCCTTTTTGTTATTATGCAACTTAATCATCTGTTTTTCTTTTTAGCTCCTTACATCAAGTGGCTACATGCCTTGTCTGGAGCAACTTCCATAAAAAAAATTTTTAATTTTAAATTAAAAACCAATAGTTTATCAAATATTATAAGTATAAGCAGGTCCCCACTTTTTTTGTTATTTAAAAAATTTTTTTTTTATATTTCACCCCAAACAAGGCAGGATGCAACTGTAGACGTAAGGGGCTACTGAGAATTAGAGAGTAGGTTTAGGGTGTCATTCTAAGTTGGGAGCTGTGCAGCGAGATGTCTGTTCACATTAGTTTTAAACCTTTGCATGTCGGTACTATCGGAGAAACAGGGAACAGGGAGGGAGTTCCAGAGGCCAGCAGCACGAGGAAAGAAGCTATTGGAGTAGAAGACTCTCTGGCATCTGGGGACTTCCACAGTGAATGGATGGGATCTAGCTGATTGTCAAGTTGGTCTATTGAATTTACGTCGAGGGGGCACCAGAGTAGCCAGTTTATCGGAGTATAATCCATTGAAGTATTTGTAAAACAAGCACAAGGATGCTACATTGCAGCGATGGGACAATGGCTGGAGCTTGGTTGACAGTGAGGGACCTATTAGGTTGGCGATTATGTAATTGAACAGACGGATGGCACTCACCTTATTAAACAGAAGTTCGACCTTCATCTTCTATTTCTTGTTGGTTTCTATTTAAACACGCAATTTCGAAGTAATATCAACATACAGTAAAGAAAGAGATTTGCCTAACCGACATATAACACCACAGTATACTAACTATGTCGGTTTACGTTATCATGGTCTAATAATGAATTACTATCATTTTCATCTCCAGCTAGCTCTTCTTCATCAGTTTACCTAATTTCATATGTAATCAGTAGTCAAAGCTGAGAAAAAATAATCTGTCTGTTGGCTTCCTGCCTGTTCAGTTGTTTACTCAACAGCTCAGCAGTGGCTGACATGTCCTCATTCAGACACTGACATGTTCACCCATCCCAGCACAAATCTGCCCCTTTCAGGATAACTCACTACAATTTTTTTTGCTAAAAAACCTGCCCTTTTCAGGGAACCCTTTCTATTACAATTCAATGTCGACAAATATTTCCTTTTCAGATAAACTTTTTGTGTGATTCAACTTCAACTTCAGCTCAAGTGTGCCCACCAGTCATCCAAGCTCAGTGTGACGTCTACACCCGAACAGACCTATTGAGCTTAGCCTCCAAACTTCAGTGACGATCAGCTCAATCGCATCCATTCACTGTGGAGGTACCCAGAATTTCAACTTCCAATTCTTCCAGATTTAATGCATGGATCTGATGCTCTTTGATAAAAGTAACCGCCATGCAAGATTCCAGCCTTATCAGATAAATAGTTTTTGAGTTATCAACATTTCCATGGCATAACTTTGGGAATACGTCATACAATATGGAGAAGTAAGGCCAAGATGAAACTTTGGCCCATTTTTATGTTGTCAGTTATATGATTGAGTTATGTTCTTGTTACTGCTAAGTACAAGTGATTTTCCAATTCACATGTAGTTTTGTCAAAAAAATATCTTTCTCGGCCTGTAAAAAAAATATGCACATCAAAAACATTAAAAAAACAAGGCAAAGTGTGTCTTTTTTTTCTTTTTCTACTTATATAGGGTGTGGCAGAAATACCTCCCACATTTTAAACTATCACTTATGTGTTCTTAATGAACTATCACCTATGTGTTCTTAATGAACTTCTACAAATGCCAATGATTTTTTTCTTTTAGCTAATAGCTTACCATTGCTTTTCAAATAAGATTTTTTATCACTTAATTGGCCAAGATGAGTTAATACCTTCCCTCTCACACACAAAATATGTCTATTAGTGATCTTCCAAAGAAAATACAAACAAATAAGAGAGTTTCATCAATAAATAAATGTATGGTGGTGGTGGTGATGATGATGTTTAAACAGGTTTAAAAATAAAGTTATTGGTAATAATTTGATTGTGACAGTTTTTTGTATTATCGGTTAACAGTTTGACATGTTTATCAAAACAAATATAAAATAAAACGTTACTATTGACGACATAAATTATTTTAAAGGAAATAAAGTTGGGAAATGAGTAAAAAAATAAATTCATTTTGCTTTACCAACTCATTTGTGACCTACTTCCATTAAAAAAAGTTTAATATAAAATATAAGCATGTTTATTTAGTGACAGATTTAATGTTAAAGCAGGAGTACATCAGATTTCTGTACTGAGTCTGTTGCTTTTCATTTGTGTGTTAGAAACATTGTCCAGGGTGTTCCATATGGGTTGTCCGGAAGAGATGCTGTATGCTGATGATTTAGTACTTGCCTCTGAAACAATGGAAGATCTACTTGTTAAGTTAAAGACTTGGAGGAATACTATGGAAAATAATGGTTTCAGAGTGAATGTTACCAAGACCAAAGTGATGATCAGTGGTTGTAGTGTTGGAAAGCTCTCAAAAAACGGAAATTTCTCCTGCTCAGTTTGTGGAAATGGAGTTTGGTGCAATTCGATCTTTTGTGGGACTTGTAAGAATTGGTTGAGAGAGGATAACCAGTTTATGTGCAAGAAGTGTAGGACAATGGAGATGGATGAGAACTCAGATGTGGAGAAAGTATATTTGGATGGCGAAGCTATTGAGGTTGTTTAGAAGTTTTGTTGCCTTGTTGGTACCATTGGAGCACAGGGTGGAGTAGGTGATAGTGTGATTGCAAGAGTTAGGACTGGATGGAGTAAGTTCAGGGAACTTCTACCATTACTAACCAGCAGAGCGTTACCACTTAGGCATATGTATGCAGTGTTATAATGGATGGAAGTGAAACTAGGCCAGTGAGGGTTGAGGACATGCGTTGCATGGAAAGAAATGATATAAGAATGATACGCTGGATGTGTAATGTAAGTCTTAAAGACAGGCTTAGTTCTGAAGATCTTAGAGGAAGATTAAATCTCGACAGTATAGGGAGATCTGTGCAGAACAGGAGACTTCGTTGATTTGGTCACATTGCCAGAATGGATGAGAGTTCTTGGGTCTGTAGATCACCAAGATTTGGGTAGGGTTGGGGTTAGGAAAGCCAAGGAAAACATGGAAGGAAGTGATAAGATGGATTTGAGAGAAAGAGGGATAAATAAAGACCTGCCAAAGATAGGTTAGTTTGGAAGTCAATTTCTTAAAGCTGTCCAACACATGCCAGCATGTAAAATAGACGATAAACCGAACATGATTATGATGATGATTTGCTGTAAATATTGGTTGTAAGTAAAGTAATCAGTGGCAGCCATGTTGCTTTTTCAGAAGGTAAGGTCCCAGACCGGACCGGAAATGTGCCGTGCCATTATTATGATGTTTATTAGACCTCTTTTGCAAAAGGTCGGTAACATATAATAGAAATATGTCGAGAGTCGTACACGGTCCAAAACGGTGACTTGAATGACTTGCCTCCTCGTGTGGTCGTGAGAGTTGCCTCCTTTTCATCGCCCTTGGAGCATCTCATTCTCCAATCTCAGGAAGGGGTACCAGCTTACTCCACACCAGCCATATTAAAGAATCCCCTTTTAATTTAATGGCTCAAATTCAAGTAGTATTCGGCTGTCTTAAAATACAATATTGTTTCAGGGGAAAATGACAGACAACAGATTTTGAAAAATTATAAAAGAAATGGGAAGAGAAGGGAGAATAAAATAATCATTGCTTCGATTCCAGGTAAGAAGTCACTCCATAAATGTCCATAAATTAAAAACAAAATCTATAGAATCCGGGATGAGATTTTTATGCAAAAGTGTTAAAAAAGGGATTGAAGCACTTCGTGAAAATTCAGATAGTTCCACTTTCTGTAAATTTGGCATCGATTAATAAATATTCCCACAATTTACGTTTCTTTGGAGTCTTTTAAAGTATTTTTAGGTGGCACAATATGGACACAACCTCCCATTTGAAAATTCAAATATATCAGATTTATATTGAAATTGATCCATAGTCATTAGACACAAATGAAGCAAAATTCCCTGAATTTCAATTTCCTCACCTTAAACTAAGGCCTTAAATTTTAGACATTTTCTAGAATCAAAATCATGTAATGGATTTTGATCAAAATTAGAATAAGGATTCTAGACATAAGATTTAATATAATTATATCTTTATTTTAATCTTCGTAATGGGACATAAAAGTGTTGCAAAAATGTTCTGCTTGGGGAATTAATTTTACCCGTCTTGGGTTGGGTATTCTTCTAATATATATATATATAAGAATCAATGTTTATTTGTATATTATAGAGATCGATTTGTTAACAGTTTGAACATTCAAATAAGTTTGAAGGAATCTAAAAATACCTTTGAAATTTTCCTTCGATTCCATCTGGGGTCACGAGGGGCAATTATCGGTTAGGTCCAACTTAAATATGTTAGAACGTAAAAAAAACGAAATTTAAAAAAAAAATAGATTTTCTTCGTTTCATAAAACAAAAATAAAATTAATAAAAAAAATAACTAGGTGATCAATGTATTAAAAAATAGTTTTAACATTCAAATAATTTGTATTTGTATTTTAAAAATTTAAAATAATTAAATTTGTTTTGATTCGTTAAAGCTGTTTACCATTTTACTGCTGTCTGTTAACAAGTAGTTTTTTTTTAAAGAAAACAACACCAACACTAGCACTTTTTTTTATTACTTGACCTTATATTGAAAATGTTATTTTTAATGTTTCTTTCAAGGCAAAAATTGTTAACATGACTATATTTGAAATTATTTCTGATCAGCAATATATCTCCACCTGAGCAATGCCAGGCGAATACCACCAGTCAAAAATAAAATAAAAATAGTCACTGAATTTTAAGTTTTTTTAATTATTAAATAGTGAGCAACACTTGATAGTACATGCTATTTATCTTCCTCCCACAAGGTAAGATGTGACACAAGGTCGGGAAAGTGGGATTTGAAAAGCCAGCGCCCGAGAAGGTGAGCACTCTGGCCTACAAAAAATGCCTGGGCAGCCCCGTCGACATTCCCCGGTAAGAGCGCCTCAGGCAGTAAGCAATAAACTTACTCCTCCCCAAAGAGGGGAGGCAAAGCCTGGGAGGGGGCACCTCCAAGAACTGCACAGGACAGACCCATAGACCGGCGGAATCATGCCCCGAAGGCCAAGACAACACCGGTCTATAGGGTGTAGTATCCATCGGAACAGATACTACACTTTCTTCTTGGCCAAAAGGCCAAGAACAAATATTTGTAACTTTTGTATCCAGAACAGATATTGTAACAGTCATAAACTTTAACATTTCTTTCTCCTCGCGCAGAACAGCCCCTGTGAGGTAATTTGGTCACATGAACACCAATCAGACTCCAAAGCATATTAATTTCAACCGACCTTTGAAGGACTACTTCCAGACACTTTGGAGATTATGGTGAGTCAACATAGAGCTTCCATGCCCGTACGAAGAAAAGATGTCCTCTACCCTGTCTTTGTCCACTGGACAGCTGAGCAAGGCCATTCTCCGCTCGAAGAAAAGCGGCGACCAAACTTTTTTACTTTCTTACTTTAATTTCTTTTGGCTACCTACACCCAGAAGTGTAAGTCACTCAAATAAATATATTATTGGTATTTTGTTAGGACACCTAACAAAAAGGAATTATCTCCCTTGAACCATTTCGAGAGTTAAGAGTTATCGCCCTTAGGAAAAGGGGAGTATGCCCGGAGAGAAAGCAAACACAGATCACGACTTCAGACTGTTAAGATGTCAATCGCGTCCAGCGGCAAATTAACTCATTAATTCATTCTGTGTTCAGTTTTAATAAATCTGTTAAACGTTTCTCTTGATAGTTCATCCATTTTATTTACAAGTTATTATTTATAATTAACCTAAATTACGAGGTTATAAAATATTTATAAAAGGACTTTGTTTTCCTTTCGTTTGACTACCCTTTTATTACAGAAAATATTATAGGGGTTTGTCTTACAGTCCCTGCGAAGATAGGCTCCTATAATATTGACATGAACAACTTCCACTGAAACACCATGACAACAATGAAAAGTAGAAAGTGCAACTTGAGTTTACTTTCAACAGCATCGCAACTCTCACTTCCTTCCTAATTTGTTCTTTAGTCCTCACATTCCATGAACGATGTTTCTGACAAAGGAAGAAAAATTGCTGTTTTTTGGGTCGACTGTTGTTTTGAGTGAATATTAAGTGGAGATTTTCAATCCTCTCATAGTATTATTCACCATTCAACTGTCAATCTATCCATCTCATTAACCCTTATTCAGTCTTGATATGTAAGAAGGTCTAAACAAAGCAGGCATACCGACTGATGATCTAATTGTCACTTTCACGGACAAAAAATGTGAGGAAGAACCCGAAGCAAATGAAATGTTTGGATGAGGTTACAGCAAAATAAAAACGTGTTTAAAATTTATAAAGCATTTAACTCCATTTTTCCAACAGAGAGACATGCAGTCTTTTTCTCTCTGACTCACAGAGCATGGTTCTAGTGACAAATACCCAGCTGCAATCAAGAAATTCTTCAAAGTATATATATATATATATATATAATTATTAATGACAATATATGTATTAGTATATACTATCAGTGCCCTTTTACTTTGCAGTCTCCTTAAAAGTTCGATGATTGTCAATTAGTGATAACAGAGCAAATATAAGTCAGTTCATATTATATTCCAATAACCATGGTTTTATTTTATTATTTTTATTTTTACTTTTTGTGAATTTTTCTGATGATTTTGTAATATTGCAGAGACGATATTGACATAAAAATGTTGTTTGGCACAAGACAAATGAAACGGACCGTAAAAAATATATCTCACAGAAATGTTATGTTTTTTGGAAATGTGAAAAAATAAAAATAAAAATAATAAAAACATGGTTATTGGAATATAATATGAACCTGACTTATATATATATATATATATATATATATATATATATATATTTATAAATAGTATCTCTTTCAATAATGATAATATAACACTATTTGGGCATATCTATGACTTCAAACAGCCATAACAATCAAGAAATATAAAGAAGAATTGCACTAGTGAAAGACAGTTTACAAAATGGAGAACTTTTTCATTGACATAAAATTAGAAAAATTCTCCTTCGCAAAACCTTTGTGGTCCTTATAGCCATACATGAGATAACGTTCTACATCAATTCAATTCGAAACTGAGAAATTTGAGAAATTATGTCTCGGAGAAGAAATTGATGTGAAGATATTCTAAAAAGGTCAAAGAAAATATTATTTCACAATTTCAAAGCCAACCTCTGTAACACTGCTCATCATCATCATATTCGATTTAACGACCGTTTTACATGTTGGCATGTGGTGGACGGTTTTAGAAATTGACTTCCAAACTAATCTATCTCTGACCAGGCCTTTATTTATCCCTCTTCCTCTCAAATCCATCCTTATTTCCTTCCGTGTTGTTTTCCTTGGCCTTTTCCTGTCAATTGACCCTGTTATCTTAACTGTTCTACATCTACTAACCCAAGAACTCTCCTCCATTCTTTATACTATCCAGATTTAATCTCATCCCTATACTATCCAGAATCTTCCTCTGAGGTCATCGTATCATTCTCATATAATTTCTCTCCGTGCCAGATTTCACTATTTTATTTATTTTTAATTTTTTTTATTATAAACATAGTTCACCCCAAACAAGACAGGCCGCCACTGTAGACATAAGGGGCTACTGAGAAAAAGGGTGAGAGTTTTTTTAAATTTTTTTTAATTTTTTTTTTTAACATAGTTCACCCCAAACAAGGCAGGACGCCACTGTAGCTGTAAGGGGCTACTGAGAAGAAAGAAAATGGAGATTGGGGGCAACCTAAATTTGGAGCTGTGCAGTGAGATGTCTGTTTACATTAGTTTTTAAATTTCTGCATGTCAGTACCGGCATGAAAACAGGGAATCATCACACTGTGTACACATGCCTAATGTGTTATGCTTTTTTTTTTGTTTGTTGTTGTTTTGTAGAGGAAAAATGTTTTTGTTTTTTACTTTAGAGAACATGATTAAATTTTGCAATGGGAAAAGAAGAAAAAAACAAAACAATAACATTAATGTTTGGTGAAGAAGCCGGTATCTTCAGACAGCTTGATCTGGTAGCATCAGTTAACAAAGAAGAAAAAAACGCCTCAAACAACATTGAGTCAGCTGTTGATGGTGCTTTTCGCTTGAATATATTACTTCTCATAGTATTACATGCACAGTAATAGTTATTTATGCACATAAATATTGAAACAGAGTATTATCGCTATATTAAAAAAAAAAATTGTGTGACCACTTCCTGTATGTGTGTTTCTCGCCTCTACATGACTTACAGATTATTTTTATTTACTAGTAATCAATTATTTATTGAAATCAAAAAGGCAATAACATAAAGTACTAACACAAACTTTTAAAAAATCCTATTTAAAAAAAATTACAAAATTAAAACGACCAGAATGCATTTCGGTTTCTTTATTAACAAGTCAGCTATTTTAATCTTTTGTTAATAGTTTTAAAAAAAAAAATGCATTACTTCATGACATTTAGAAATGGAATGCCAGAGTTTGTCGTTGAAGTTCAAATTGCCGACAATGGGCCTCAGAATGAACACTGTTATGAGCGGGGTAGTGAAATCCTGGATCAACCAAGTAGGTTGAACAGGAGGCAGCAAACCTCAGTGTCTTGTCATATCACCCAGAAGAACCAGGCCTGCCTGTCAGAGAACTTAATCACCACACTTCACCTGACATCTGACCTTCCTGACACCCTCTCAACTTTGTTTGGAGCGCAGTGGAATGAAAAACCAATAGATTCCTGAGAGTTCATCATTCAAACTCCTCGGCCTAACCTTCACAGGTAACATGAATTGGAACAAATACATTGAAGACATTGCCAAGGCTGCTGCAAAGAAGGTTGGCTCCCTCTACCGTGCTAGTAAACTTCTCACACCTGATATTATCCTGTATCTCTACAAAGCCACCATCCACCCATGCATGGAGTATTGTTGCCACATCTGGGCTGGTGCATCATCTACTAGTCTCTCCCTCCTTGACAAGGTCCAAAAAAGAGTCGCCAACCTAATAGGTCCCTCACTGTCAACCAAGCTCCAGTCCTTGTCCCATCACCGCAATGTAGCATCCTTGTACTTGTTTTACAAATACTTCAATGGATTGTGCTCCGATGAATTGGCTGCTCTGGTGCCCCCTCGACGTAAGTACACTAGACCAACTCGACAATCGACTAAATCCCATCCATTCACTGTGGAGGTCCCCAGATGCCGGAGAGCTTTCTACTCAAATAGCTTCTTTCCTCGTGCTGCTGGTCTCTGGAACTCCCTCTCTGCCCCCTGTTTCCCCGACAGTACTGACATGCAGAAATTTAAAACTAATGTAAACAGACATCTCGCTGCGCAGCTCCCAATTTAGGTTGCCCCCCCCCCCCCAACCTTCTCCCTTTTCTTTCTTCTCAGTAGCCCCTTACGGCTACAGTGGCAGCCTGCCTTGTTTGGGGTGAACTATGTTAAAAAAAAAAAAAAAAGATTCAGCTACAAAATGAATGGCAAGCTGAAAGCCAGAATAAAACCTTTGGCAGATCTAAGTCAGGAGACAGTGGCGAAAGTCTGTGACGGATTCCAAGAAGAACATACCAAGCGCTAATACTGCTGTACGGCTGTGAGACCTGGCCCCTGTGTCAAGAAGATCTTTAGGCATTCGAAGTGTACTGCCTTTGGTGCAACCGCCTTTCAGACCAAATCCCAAACCGCATCATCCATGAATGATACAACATCACCAGCATCATGGAGACTTTTTTTAAAAGGAGACTTTGCTGGTTTGGTCACGTTCTTCGATGCCCTGAAGAAGAGTTCATCCGCAAGTTGGAAGAAGCGCAGAGATGGCCAACTGAAAACTTGGATAGAAACAGTGAGGACAGACGTGGAGCTGGTGGCTGGCCCCCACATTTTTGGTGTTCTGTTTGGTGGAACTGAGAATTGCTGAAGTATGTCAAGGACTCAGCTGCCGATCGGCGGGGGTGGACCACTTTAACGCGAAATACGGTAAACTCATTTGGAGCCGGGTGAATGCCGTTACAGTTACCGATTCCAAATCCGCCTCGTGGTTGTAATAAAAGCCAGATTCATCGAATGAAATTGATAGAACAAGTCATGAAGACAAACTGACCCAAATTTGATGAAAAAAACAAAATGAAACTACGGTTATTTTTTATTAGACAGTAATCTTGCAAACAAATATCATTTGCATCCTGTATATATATATATATATATATATAACAACAAAAAACAACAATATATATATATAAGATGACACACGCTGCATTGACCAGAAACTTATAAGAAACATGTATAGTCATTCTCCCAGCCCTGAACCACATTAAAATTTTGATTGTAATTTTCTTTTTTTAAATTTGTAAAATAAAAAAAACTGTTGTCTTTGTTGTTTATGGAGGTCCAGCACGAATGGAGACCCCCACAATATTATTATATAAAACAAAACTGGATTCTTCATAAGAGTTCACTTGAGAAAAGTGGTTTGATCTTGGAATAGGTCTTTGTTTTCAATTGCATCACTAGTAAACGATAATGTGACCTTAGTGATTATAGATGAAAATTTACATCGTATCATGAAATTCCTTGAAAATTAAACCCTTATTGAAATTAATTTGGATTTTCAAAATTAGCATATCGATATTTATAAGAGCCCAACAAATTTTCTCATATAATATATATATATATATATATATATATATATATATAAGCTTGTCTAATTTATAAAAATAGCTATATAGTAATCTTTATATATAAAAGTACCATTTGTGCATTTTATATATAAAACACATCCACAAGTATAGTAATGGTAGTGTTTTTTTTTAAGTTAAAAATAAATAAAACTTACCTTAAAATCTACATTTTTGCTGGCAAAACTATGCAGGATCATTGGACAATAAATTTTTTTTTTCTTAAAACGGTTTTTGAATTTAAATTGATATAAAAATTTTTTTTTTAAAATGAAATATAGATTAAAAATTTATTTTAATTAATAGATTCATGTTTTATGTAATTTACTTGTCAGGGCTTTGACTTTGTACCATGGGAATCAAGTTTGGAAAAAAGTTTTAATGGAGTATTGCAGACAAAATATAAATGTATATTATAATTATATAAAACACAAGAAAATGTTATATTTTAGAATTTTCCACCTGTGGCACAACGGATATAAGTGCTAAGTAATAATCAGTTCTTAGTAAAAGTCTTCTGGAGGTTGAAGGTTCAAAGAATAGAATTACGAATTACTTAAAACTTTTACCTGATCATGACTGACCGAACGAGAGCAAGCTACCCTTGTGGATTAAATAATGGCACAACGGATATAAGTGCTAAGTAATAATCAGTTCCATTCAAAATTCTGTACAGATTCCAGAGTTCGACAAGATATACCTGAAGAAGGTCGGAGGTTACATCGGCCGAAACGTTGTGAGAATAACATCCAAGATGAGAACAGTAGTCCAAATAATCCAAACCAAGAAAATGTGTTAATAATCCGAGTTGTCACAGAAAACTGTTAGTACATTTTTAGCTTACTTAAGAAAAAAAAAAAGAAAAAAAAAGAAAAAAGAAAGAAAAAAAAAGAAAGAAAAAAAAAGAAAGAAAAAAAAGAAGAAAAAAAAAACAATAGATCCATTAGGAGTTGAACTGATTTCAAAGTCTGTGCTGACACCCATTACATAAATTGAAGACAACATTCAATGAAATATTTTAAAAGTTACTCAATCCTTGTTTTGACACGCAAGACTTTACCATTATGTCGCACTCAACATTATGTTTTGACACCTTTCTTTTAATCTTGATGCAATTTTAAAATGAACACCACCTCAATAATGCGACACCAGGCATGAAGAGTTCAAGATCAATTTAACCCACAATATTTGAGAAAATGTTTTCGAATCTGGCAGATTGTGTGCATCATGTCGCTCTTTGACATTAGTGCCAAAAGGGGTGACCCCCTCTTTCATCGTAATCATATAAATGTACAAAAATACAACAAACAGCAGTTTTGTCAAAGAATAATGTTCAATATCATTCAGTTAATTTTTGCATCGTATGTGTATATATATATATATATATATATATATATACAGGGTGGGCCAAAATAAGGGCTCTATCTTTAAATTTGAATAACTTCCACAAAATAAAAGTTAAACTCACCAAACTTTATGTGTGTGTAGACTGACCCTTCCGAGATTTTTTGAAATAAACAAAACAAATTTTAGCCGAAAAACACTTCTTAAAACTTACAAAAACTAAAGTATTGTTTTTTACACTGTTTTGAGTTTTTTAAGCAAAAATAATGTTTTCTAAATGAGGGTACGTTCCTTAGGGCTAATACGGCTCATGCTTGCTTCGGAAGGGGTCCTTTACTTATTCTAAAAAAAAAAAAAAAAAAAAAAAAATCAATAAATAAAAAAGTTATGAATTTTTAAAAATAGGACCCTTATTTTTGCCCACCCTGTATAACTTCTTTGTAATATAGCATGAAAACTCCCAGCAGAGTTCTCGATTAATTAAGAATTAAAGTTAAAAATTAAAAATTAAGAGCATAATATTTATTTATTTTGGTACAGAAAAATTAGTACAACATTCGTACCGGTGGTTTCAAGCACAGAAGGACTTAGCCATCCGGCTTTCTTCAGCTTCTGTTGTCATCTGTTTCGGCACATTTCCGAAACAGATGACAACAGAAGCTGAAGAAAGCCGGATGGCTAAGTCCTTCTGTGCTTGAAACCACCGGTACGAATGTTGTACTAATTTTTCTGTACCAAAATAAATATATATATATATATTTATAAATTTGTATATATATCTACTTTTTAAAATTTTTGTATATATATATATATATATATATATATATATATATATATATAAAATTTGTATGTATATCTACTTTTTTTAATTGGAAATTCCACTGTGCTTTTTATATAAATCTGTATAATTTACTGTTAATAATAATATTCCTTTCGAAATAATAAATGTCTGTCAGAGTCAATACTATTAAAAAGATTACTTTTTCATATATCATATACCATCATATTAGTTCTCGCCTGATTTTAATTCTCTGTAATTTAATATTAAGTAGGTATCTCTATTTATATATCAAGGGAGTTGCGAGAGCGCTCTATCTCCAAATAGACTTCATGAATGGCCTATGCTGGAAATCTCATTTCTTTAATCAATCATAACTCAAAAAACCAAATTAGTTAAAACTTTGCATAAAATTTTTATTTAATAGGTTCTATAAGTGTGTAGAATTTCAGCATCATTAGTTAAGGCAACCCAGAGATCCAGAAAGTTCAATCATGAAATCATGTTATCTGTGTGTACATACGTACGTATGTGCCACCCTGTATCTCATCAACTATTTGATGGATTCAGCTGATTTTTGGCAGAGATAGAGGTTCTAGGGTCTAGTGGATGGCATTTTAATTTCAGTTTACCATATACCTTAGTTTTCCAGAAAATTAAAAAAAAACCTTATCAGAAGACATTGTATTGAGGCATAGCCTTTACAAAAGTAGTGACATTCCATGAAAAATGCCAGTGTACTGAAATCATATGCCCTTAATAGGGTTAAGATGAAAATTCATATACACTAAATGTACAAAAGCAAGGAAATTCCCAAATTTTTACGCTTTTATTGTCATTAAGGATATGACTACATATCAACCAAACCATTTCATTATCACATCACTACAGTATAAATCTGTATGCATGAGTGGATGAAGTGTGTGAGGTGCGCTGAAGAAAAATTCCTACCAGTAAAATACATAGCCCTGTTGTGCTCGCATACCCTCAATGACAATAAAAATGTAAAACTTTGGGAATTTCCTTGCTTTTGTACATTTAGTGTATATGAATTTTCATCTTAACCCTATTAAGGGAATATGATTTCAGTATACTGGCATTTTTCATGGAATATATATATATATATATATATATATACTAGCGCAACGCTGTGGAAATTTTACATTAATCTGTATAAATTACTGTTAATAATATTCCTTTTAAAATAATAAACATCTGTTTGTGTCAATAACATCAAGAAAAAATGCCTCTTCAGTAAAAATCATTATTTTCAGCTAAATATCCTTTAAATAAATATAATGAATATGTTCCTTATTTATTTATTTAAAATTGTAGAAATTTAATTCTTTTTAAAAGAATAAATATTCTGTCTTCGTACCATGAAAATAATTGTCAGCTAAATATTCTTTAAATAAATAAAACAAATATACTTCTTCTTTATTTATTTAAAATTGTAGCAATTGAATTTTTTCTGAAACAATTAATATTCTGTGTCTTCTTACAATAAAATAATTGTAATTCTCAGCTAAATATTCTTTAAATAAATAAATAAAACAAACATACCTCTTCTTTATTTATTTATTTAAAATTGTAGCAATTGAATTCTTTCTGAAACAATTAATATTCTTTGTCTTCTTACAATAAAAATAATTGTCAGCTAAATATTCTTCAAATCAATAAAACGAATGTCACTTTTTGAAATGTATTTATTTAGAATTGTACTGTTTTAGTTGACAAGACATTTTATTTTGGAACAATTCATTTTAAAATAATTCAGAATTTTTTACTTTAGCGACATCAGATTAATCATCATCTTTGCTAATCGGACGATCTCATTTAACGATCTCTTTTTAACGTGTATAAATGGTGGTAATATAAACATGAAGTGGCTTAGCATATATATATATATATGTAAGGCCTATGATAGCTGCGTAAGAAGCGTGATGTTGTATGATAGTGAGTGTTGGGCCCTCACTTGTCAGACTCCAAAGAAATGACAGCGCAATGATTAGGTGGATATGCAATGTAAAGCCGGACCAGATCCAGAGGATTAGGTCGGACACTCTACTTGAGAAATCGGCCATTCCAAAACTTGATGTCCTAATAAGGGCAAACCGTCTTCACTGGTTCGATCATGTTGAGATAAGCAAGGGGTATATCAGCACATGCAAACCTAAGGCTGGACAGCAAAAAGAAAGCCGGGCGCCTTAAGAAGACATGGAAAGAAACCATCAGTCAAAACCGTAAACAGTGGCAAATGGACATAGTTAATCCCCACAATCATGATCACTGGAGACTTAGCATAAGGACAGCCAGACAGCATCTAACCTTTTGTCAAAGGGAACATAGACAATAAACCTTGATAGTGAGTGAGTGATATACACAGACACATATATATATATATGTATCTTAAAAGTTTATATTTTTTTAATTTTTGTATATTTAAAAAAAAATCTTTGTATCATTAGTTTTGTCCAGATTTAATTTTCTCAAATGTAATATTAAATGGCTATGCTTAATGGAACTAAATATATATATATATACATATATATATATATATGTATATATTTGAACTAAGGCCATACCTATAACCTTATAGGTATGACCGTGATTTGGATACATTTAACCTAATAAAATGTTATTTTACAGGGAAAATTAATTAGAATTCAACGACCTTCTCATGCACGTTTGAATTAAGGTTGAACACACATCTAAAGAAGGGAAATGTTCTTCCGGAAATATCATATCATACGGAACTTCCATCAAACCACACTGACGCAACTAAGATTGGAATATAATATAAAAATATAGATTGTGTTAACAAAAAAAGGTGGAAACTGCAAAACTCATAATGTCTTAATAATATGAAGAATATGAAAAATACTAGTTTCATTCTATTTCGAAATCCATGTTGGATTTATTCCACCTAAAAGGTTCGATGTAAAATTTTATTCATATTATTCGGATTTTTCAAACTACTGCTTTTATCTTGGATGTTATCCTCACAACGTTTTGTCCGATAATAACCTCGGACTTTCTTCGGGTGCGTTTTGTTGAACCCAGGAATCTGTACGGAATTTCGAACTGAACCTTTCATTTAAACCATGGAAATTCCGTACAGATTCGAAAGGTTTTCGAGTTCGATCAGACAAACCTGAAGCATTATGTTTCGGGATTTTTGAGATGAGGATTGCTTATTTGTATTATTTGGACTACTGTTCTCATTTTCGTTGTTATTTTCAAAACGTTTCAGCCGATATAACCTCCGACCTTCTTCAGGTGCATCTTGTCGAACTCGTCCATCATTCTGTCGAACTCGGAAATCTGTAAGGAATTTCGAATGGAACCGGAAGAAGGTCGGAGTTTACAGCGGCTGAAACGTTGTGAGAATAACATCCAAGATGACAAAAGTAATATATATATATATAAAATAAGGTAAAAAGAAATACCTTTTAAGCATATAAAGATGCGATATCATTTTTAAAGAAAAATAAATCGAAACCGATTTTTTTTTCTTTATAGAAACTTTCATCATTTTTTTTTTAGTTTATAGTGATACAAATAATTTCGCCAGTTGAAAACCTGGCCTCATCAGTGTGACTATATCCTGATGTTATTGGATTTGGATGTTTCCCGACTACTGTTGTGGTAAACGGGCTTAAAAAAAAAAGAAAAAGAAAAAGAAAAAAAAAAAGAATATCAACTTTAAATTTTATATATATATATATATAAAATGTGTAAACTTCAAAACTCATTCCACCGTTATATGTTTTGATTTGCTTAAGTTCGTGTTTATCCGTTACACCTCTGCATTGTATTGTCTTCTACAAATCACCTTTATATACACACACACTAAAAAAACTTCAAGCAAATTACATTAACCTTAAAATTTAACTGTTGAAAGCCCTTAAAGCATGATAGTATCAAAAGAGTATTTCAGGCACAAAATGCTTTATTAGTTTTAAAGAAGAAACTCAAAATATTCCCTCAGCTTGCAGAGAATACCTGAATGAAAGGATGTGCAGAAGATGGTTTACAAATTTCAGAAATAGAAATTGTCTGAAGACAACCATAAATCCCGAGTTCAGATGCAGACAATTCATGAGGCACCAATTTTGAAAGCTTAGGAACCTTTCCAAATTATTAAAGATTACAATAAATGGTTTGAGGAAAACTGCATTGCCAATTCTTCCACTCCAATTCTTCCATATAAGTGATGCCACAACGAGCTGCTCATTGTTCGATTCGATGATCAGGATTTCTAGTGAAGTTTTTAACTGGACGCCCTGATCAATCTTCAAGGTCTTAATTTCCATTTCTTAATCTTGTAAAATATCTTCTGCACTTTCTTTCATTCAGGCATTCTTCTCGATAAGCTAAATATTCAGAGTTATTTCAGAGTTACCTTTTGAAACTCAAAAAACACTATGCGCTTTATCATTAATCCTTGTTTTAAGGGTTTTCAACAGTGAAATTTTACAACATTTTTCCTGTAAAATAAAAGTTTGCAAAGTTAAATGTATCTAAATACATATGATATAAACATCTTTTAATTCCACTAGATATTTCGACTTAATACTAAATTTCAAAGAATCAAACTTCAGATAAAATGTATGCGATGACCTTATATATTCTTAGCATTGAGCAAAAGTGGGTTAAGCCACTGGCATACAAGCCGTAGTCTCTAGGCTGTTAACTAGGTAATCTACTATCATTTCAATCGGCTATCATGATGTAGCAGAAGCCTACTGAACATGATATTAAATGTAATTTTCTGCCATTATCTTTTAAAATACTTTACCAAAATAATGTTATTTTAATGGCAGAATCAAAAGGATGAAATAATATGTCACGTTTTAAGACTCATTTTATATTTTAAAATGTTCTTGCGTGTTCACAAATATCCTAATTTAGATGTTTTCTTAGCCGATCTTAGACTCACAATTAAATAAAGAAAAAAAAAATAATCAGATGACTATTTGAAAGAATGAGGAATAATAAATTATATTTTATATATCTCAGTGAAGTCATTTTAGTTTTTGCACTTATACAGAAAATGAAATGAAATTTTAGTTGTAAGGGTGACAATTCTTTATATTTTTTAATTAAAATATAAGTTATTACCTTTGCTGACTTTGATTTCGGTCATAATTGAAAAAGTGTTTTGATATTACAAGCTGTTCAGGTGAGTCTACATATTTAAAAAAAAAAAAAAGAAACTGAAGTACGTTATTATAGTGCCGATAACATGGAACAATAAAACATGGAAATTAGCTAGTCAGAATCAAAGTTTGATATGTCAGCTTAAATGATCACTTTATATGTTACATAATAATGTTTATGGTTTTCATTGGCAATAGTTACAATAAGACCACAAGAAAAAAAATTGTTATTTAGAAGATACAAAATAAAATTAAGAAAAAATAAAGTAATAAATCTTATGAGAAACATATGTAACTGGAATTTAAAAGAAATCAGATTTTATTACAAATTTAAAAGTAGTTGTCTTTTACAAATTATTGTAAAAGAAATAAGAAAAAAGAGATTGGCATTGGAACTTTTTTGTTCTTTTTTTTTTTTGTCTACAAATCAATAGTTTTCTTGTTTTGTTGTTTTTTTTCTTTCTTTTTTTCATCATTTTCTTTGTTTCCAGAAACCAGTTCAGTTTTTTTGTTGTTGATTGATCTGCTTTTTTGTTATTTTTTTAATTCTTTTTTTTTTTTTTAATTTATTTATTTTATACTTTTCTTTACAAATTTCAGATTTGTGTGAAATGAACAGCTACCGTCCAACAGTATGATTTGAGAGGAGGAGGAGGAGGAGGAGAAGAGAGAAACAGAGGGAGAGGGAGAGAGAGAAAAGGAGAATAAATATGAAAAAAGATGATGAGAGGAACTGAACAAAAGCCTCCGTTGTTGAAATGTAACAGCATAAAAGACTAAAAAGAAATATCGCCATGAAAAAAAAAGAAAGAAAAATAGGGTTTTAATATTAGGTTGAATTAACAGGGAACTGGGAGTTGACACTGCTTTTTGGTCCACAAATAAATCGATTAATGAATTCGGAAAAAATAAAATAAAAATATTGAAGCAGATGATAAATCAGAAATCTCTAATACGAAAAAAAAAAAAAAAAGACTTTTATTTTGTGTTAAAGAGGCCAAGATAAACACAACCGCAACTTTTGACTAAATACGCATTTAATTAAAAAGAAACGTATTTTACATTATATTTTGGATATGTAATAAACAGGTTTGCTGTTTCTTTTACATATGTTAGCCTCTAAGTACTGTGACAGATGGTTTGGGGTTGGTTTTAAACTTAAATATGCCTGCCTGATGTGACAAACTGTAAGAACTGTTCTTTTCGGATGCGATCAAATTCAAACATATTTCACAAACACAAACAAACAAAGCGGGTTAACTTTAAAAAATAACTTTAGAATTGACAAAACCAAATAAAATATTAAATGGAGTAATTACTTTAAAGTTTTATAATATATTTGCTTAGATTGCTCAGCACATGATTATATGAGGTTCTGCAACATTTCCACAAACAACTAGAAAGTCAGATCACCGATCACACCGTCTCGTATCATGATTTTCAGAAGGATGGGGGAGGGTAAAAGGCAGACAGGGAGTCAGCTCTCAGTATAGAATGGCATGCTGATGCAGTTCAAGCCTCCAACTTCATCTGTGCCAGTTGTAACAGGGACTGCTACTTACGCATCAGCCTGCACGCTCACAGCAAAAAGTGTTGCAAATCTGTTGTCAGCTGAACGGTGCATTCAGTCTGCCAATCCGCCAATAATAATTGTTATGCTTCTTAATATTTAGCAAAAAGCTATTTCTAGAATCTACCAGTCAATTTCAAGCAATAGTTTGGGATGATAAACAAAATAATAATGGAGATTCACAAAATGAAAGCTTTCAAATTTGGCTAATTAAAGATGATTGGGTTTTAAATGATGAGTCTTGTTAGAAAAAAGTGGGAGAAAACTGGAATATTTCAAAATCTTTTATCAAACATTAAAATAAAGATAACAAAAGCAACAATGATTTTGTTATTATTTTAATGTTATAATTGTGATATAATTATATTTTATTTGTGATTACTTAATTATTTGTTATCATTTTTTTCTTCTTTTAAATCTTCTCTACAAAAGTTATAATATATACATACATACATACAGGTTGGACAAAATTATTCAAACAGTGCAAATTTTACTTCAATATTTCAAAAACCTCTTATATCAAAAATACTGGTCCAAATTTCGTTATGGGAGTTTATATCCATTGTAGATCAATTTCTGTTATCTACTTGACTTCATGTTAGTAATTCTGTTTAAGATTTTGATAAATTAGGGTAAAAATGCACAACTTAACCGAGCTTGAAATATGGCAAGTTGTTGGAGCTCATATGGTAGTTGAACTGCTTGGTTTTTCGAAAGCTACCACATTGAGGAATATGAAAAAAAAAGCAGGAAAACCTTCCGCAACTGGAGTAATTTCAACCAAACTTATAAACTTACCGACAAACAGACGGGCATTAAAATGCATTGTGGTGGTGGTGGGGTTATTGTACTACTGTCGCCAAAGTAATTGCAGAGTAAAATCAACATCTGAATGAATGGTCTAGTTTCAACCAAAACCGTTAGCTGTCAGTTCAACCAAGCTAAGTATTGTAGAAGGACCGCCATCAACTTTCTTTGAATTTAAGTGCTTCAATTATTTTGCCCAACCTCTGCACACATACACCCATATATATATATATATATATATATATATATATATATATATATATATATTAGTATAGATCTACTATGATTGCAAGTACATTTTTTAAGGTGGTCAAAACTTTTAAATAAGCATTTTTTAAAAAAATATTTAATATATATATATATATATATAGTAAGCAATGAAAATATATATGGCAATCAAGCTACATAGAGGCTCCCGTGTTTCATCCTCGGGGGGAATCGTCAGGCTAAATGGATTTAGCCTGACGATTCCCCCCCGGGGATGAAACACGGGAGCCTCTGTGTAGCTTGATTGCCATATATATTTTCATTACTTACTACCTAGCTCTACTTACATATCGAGCACTGTTGAAGTAAATACTGAAAACTGACACATAAAAAATTACATCTCCTTATAATATTTTATGTGGATACATGAAGTACTAATATATATATATATATATATATATATATATATATATAACAATAATAAATGTGGCTTATCTTAATAATTTACTTCAGTTTCATGGACCATCCAATCATCAGAAGTGCATTAATAAATTCCTGATCGTTTTTATACATGTGAATACAAATTGAATTTTTATTTAAGTTTATTAATTCACTTCTGATGATCGATGAAACTGCAGTTAAAGTGTCACGATAACTCATATTCATTATTGTTATAAAGCTATCTGAAAGATATTGCTGTCTTGTATTGACTCGGTTACGATTCTGAGAAGTTATTTTTCATGTTATATATATATACCTAATTCATAAAATAAGCCTGATGACTTCCCTCAGGAATAAAACACAAACGGTCGTGTAGCTTACTTGCCATACGTATATTTTTATACTACTATATAAGATTGGATCAAATATCTTACAATTTATGATTATTATTAAAAAGAAGAGAAAAAAAATCAATTATTAAATTTTCTTATACCTTATAAAAACTAAATTTCGGTCAATAAGATCTTCCTAAGAAGATAGTTTAAGTGGAGTGACTGAATTGTAGGCTGTATGAGGCATTAAAGAAAATGTAATAATTGAAATAATTTCTTTATTTATCTCCAATAAAAACATATTTACCAAGTATACAATTCTTGAGAAAAACCTGATCAAAATTATGAAACAGCTTTCCTCCACTAATCTAAAAAATACAATGTTTTTATTTTATTTTACAGTTCATGCAAATTACTTAAGTTGAATAATAATATTGAAAAAAAAAAACAAACAAAAAAAACGTAAGGTTTTCAAATTCAAGAGAAGGGAGGTAATTATGACGACTTCCGGTATGTCTGTTGAATAGTTTTTCACAGAAATTTTAGAATTCAACAATTATATTCGATTAGGTTAAACAATTCTAAAATTGCTAATTCTTATCTAATTTGATTGCAATCAATGTATTTAAAACATGTTTATCGAACATTTTAGAAACAAATTGAGCTCGTAAAGATGAACAAAATTGATGAAATGACTTGATTTAAATGTAGACAAGCAAAATACTTTTGGGTATTTTTACTCATAGAAAATAGCATTAAATTAAAAGGATTTGAAAACGGAAGAAAAATACTTTAGCAATCAAAATTATAGCAAAAATATTTTAGTTAAACAATTAACACGAGAATCATGATTAAACAATCTTTTAAAATGTTCAAATGAAGAGAACTTTTGTACTTTGATGCAACATCTCATTTTATATAAGAATTTTGACATGTATGCATCTAAAGTCATTTTATTATTTTTTATGATTTTTGTTTTGTAGGAGTTCTTAACTTGTATGGTATTTATCTACCTCCCACAGCGGTAAGATGTGACACAAGGTCGGAAAGTGGGATTTGAGAAGTCAGCACCCTAGAGGAAGAGTACTTATGACCTTTAAAAATTGCCTGGGCAGTCCCGTCGGCATTTCCCGGTAGGGGTGCCTCAGGCGATTAGCACTCAAAGGGTGAGAAGACAAAGCCTGGGAGGGTGGACCTTCTAGAACTGCACAAGACAAACCCACAGACCAGCGGAATCAAGGCCCGAAAGCCAAGACGGTACCGGTCTATAGGGTGTAGTATCCATCGGAACATATACTACACTTTCATCCTAGCCAAAAAACTTGTATTTTTCATACAATTTTTTTTTTAAATAAAAAATAACTGCAATTTAACAAGCATTCAGTTATTTGATTCCATTTCTATCTGAAAGAATAAAATGACAAAATAAACTGCCAAGTCATTTCTTCCTTCTAAAAATAAGAAAAGAAATGCTGCAATCATATTTAACAGAAGGAAAATATTTTCTAAATATTAACAGGATTTTAATTTGCAGGAAGTAATTTGAATTAAAAAAAAGGAGGGGATGGGGTAGTTTAAATTCAAGGTCTTTTATTACATTCCTTACAAAAAGGACCTAATGATTTTCTTTATTTCATAGTAAGAAATTAATTAAAGAGTTTTTTTTTTAGTAGTATAACATTTTAAAATTCCCTTTATATGTGGATACATGTAAGAGTCCAATGATTTTATTTTAATTAAAATAAAATATATTCCTGTATCTTTACCAAAAAAACTTTGAATCAAAATACTTTTTCTAACATTTCTTTGAAATACGTTCTAATGAAAATGGCTATTCAGGAATATATTTTAGTTTAAATTTAAAAAAAAAAATTCTATTTAAGGCAATCATGCAGTAATATTTAACATTCAAGAAATAAAAAAAAAATAAGCAAAATATACAAGAAATAGCTTTTACCAAACACATGAAAATTTAATATTCTACCCACCTGTATAGTTTTAATGTTCTGAAACTGTAAGTTTTGTTATTTAAAAATTTGTTTCATGACTTTCACTTAGCTGAACATGAGTCAATCAAAAATGGTAGTGGATTTTTTTTTTGGGGGGGGGGGGGTCACTTACTATCTTTTAAGCCTGAAATTATATAAAAAAAAAGCTTTGACTCATGTCCAGCTAAATGAAAGTAACAAAATATATTTTTTAAATAACAAAACTTAGTTTCAGAACTTTAAAAATATACAGGTCGGTAGAAAATTAAATTTTAATGTGCTTGATAAAAGTTATTTGTTGTATATTTTGTTTCTTTTCAATTTCTCAGCTGTGAACTATACCATTAAACTATTAGGATGTATCGGCATATAAAAGCATTTTTAAATAATTGGTGCGACTTTAAAGTCTATTTGTTTTAATTTATATTTTTCTTTACAATTAAATTTAAAGCAAACACACTTAACTAATCCCTTCTTAAAATTAAATTTTGTAAGTACATAAAAGTGTGGCATAAATCCTTTTTTACTACGCTGAAACAAAATAGTTTTAAATGAAAAATATCAATAATAATTAAAAAAAAATAAATAAATACCTCTGCAAATATTTAAAAAAAAAAAAAAAAGAAAGAAGGTTCATCTTAACATAAGAATACATTCGAATTTTCTTTTGTTAAGAGTATTTTCTCAATGAATTGATATATTCACACATCTAATAATATTTAAATCATTTATTATCATTTTAAGTAAATGTCCAGCAGGTCGGTGAATAACTTACAAGTCGCTAGAAATTCTCAGCAGAACACATCGATGAACGTATCAAAAAAGTGAACCTTAGAATGAACCCCCCCAAAAAATGAATTACAGTTTGTCAAATTAGCACAGGGGTATTTATGTTAACGAGGGGAGGGTTGGCTCGATAGTATGGAAGATACAAAATCTTGGAGAGAAGAAATTAAAAAGAAATTGTAAAAAGGTTTGTTCAGTTTTTATGATGAGACAGTAGCAGAATGGAGAAGCAGTAGATGAGGAAAATGAGGCAATAAAAGTTTTTAAAAATGAAAAAAAAAAATGTAAAAAAAAAATGTAAAAAAAAAAATGTAAAAAAAAATGAAAAAAAAAATGTAAAAAAAATGTAAAAAAAAAAATGTAAAAAAAAAAATGTAAAAAAAAAAATGTAAAAAAAAAAAGTAAAAACAATGTAAAAAAAAACTATAAAAAAAAAATAAAAAAACAACTTTTTTTTCACAATTGGCAGATGATAAAAGGTATTTTAGTAAAGAGGGTGGGAAGGGGAGACAGAGATAGAAAAAATGTTTTAAGATTAGCAGAATTGCAAGAGATTAATTAATTAAATTAAATCAAAATTGATTTAATTAAATTAATTACAGATAGAATAAGACGAATTCTATCAATTTCACAGTACATCTTACTTTCGTCCTAGAAATCCATACAAATGTTCAATGTGCTTAATAACTGTATCAATGAAATTTGGTTTTTCTCGGTGAAGGGAACGACTGATAGCCGTCGACGTTCCTGCTGCAGAATTACTAGTTGTCGCCGTTGCGGAGGATGGAGAGGTTGATGCCGACACCGTGACATCGGGAGCTAACTCCCTGCTTGGGCTTGGCTGGCTGCCCTTCGACAATTCCTGATGTTCTTTGGTCTCAGACGAAAGAATATGACTGCTACTGCTGCTGCTACCACCACTACTGGGACCGCCAGCTTCATTGCCACAATCACCACTATCAGACGTAGGGGAAACAGTGCTCATCTGAAATCCCGTGGATGTATCGTCGGTGTTTACAGTATCCACCATTTCGTTCTCACTGAGACGGCGACGCTTTGACGGAGTTTCTAAAGAGTCTTCAATCTGTGCGCTTCCCGACTGCTCCGAGGATGCAGCAATCTTTTCTGGAGATGCCAACGTGGGAACCTGACCCTCGACAAGATCCGAGTCGGCTATGTTGCTGGTAACCACTGCGATGCTAGTATTTGCAGCCAGAGTGTCCATGGGCGATTCTGGAGACGTAGTAGTGGTAGTCATTAGAGAAGTAGTAGGGATCGGAGATGTAGTGGTAGCGGAGGTACTATCAACACTACTAGCGGTGGATGCAGTGGTGGTGGTAGTAGAAGTGGTAGTGGTGAGAGTGTTGGTAGTGTTGGTGGTGGTAGTGGCGCCTGATGACGTGCCGGCAGTCGGAGTGCCAGCTGGAGACGAGGAAGAGGATGGGGAGCAGGGGGGCTCGTCGCACGTTGGATTCCCCGTCTCCGCCTTCTGTCGTTGTTGATATTCGCAGCACACCTTGTGGATGTGCTGCAGGCTGTCGGTGAGCAGGCTGCTCAGCTGCTTCGGTGGCTGCACGGAGAATATCAGCAGCATCGCACGGAGGTCACCATTGATACGTTGGCAAATCGCAAACAGTTCCGTGTCGGTTTTGACATTCTCAGTGGCGGACTTTTCAGCAGTAATGGATGCCACAAGACTGTCCAGCAGACTCTGGCCAGGGTCGTTTAACACCTGCTGGTGGACTTTGGGAAAGAAATTGCAAAAGAATTGATAGATGATTGGACTGTTCAGAGACATACGCTCATCTAACAGCACTGCATTCACATACTCGATGAAGTAATAACTGTTGCACAACAATTTGATGCAGCTCTTATCAAACTGCTCCAAATGGTAAATCTCGTTCCATAGTTTTGCAAAATACAGCGAATGCAGGGGCACGCCCTCGTAAGCAACCATTGCGCTAAGATTGATCAAGTCCTTCGTCAAGTTGTGTTGGTTAACGGCAACTCGGCATAACAGGTCGATGAATAAGTGATATGGCGTGAAAAAATCCGAGAGAGCAGCATCGTAGGCTTCGTCAACACCACGGGTAGCTTCAAGCTGATTTGAGAGCAAAAACATTTGAAATTGCGGTCGAGGGGGTCGGACATTCGACTTGGAACAAATTGGTTTCTGACCCCTCCTCGGGAAGTAAGGGCCCATAGAGACGACAAGGTTGGAGTCCTGAAATGCTTTGTGAGAATCTCGCAGAATTGTGACTATGGTCAGGATAATATCTTTTTGGAAAGTAAGTACCATCTCTTTCAGCACCTCAAAGCAACTTTGTCGGATTTCTGGCGGAGTGTAAGAGTTAAGTAACGTGAGGAGTTTCCGTACAAATTCTGCACGCTCGTTCCAGTTAAAGATGCATTCTTTGACGTGCAGGGTTGTCGGATTCTTCCGTTCCAGGTAATGCCTGGCAACTTTGAGGACAGGCAGCAGCAGTGTCATCAGGTCAACAATATCGGCAGTCACGTGGCATGCAGTTGCTTCATGGTACATCACGTGAAGAGTAAAGAAGGCTTCGGTTATCATTTGCAGTCCTTGCTGATAGATTATCAGCAAACGGTCATCAGTACTGTCAACCAGAATCTTAAAACTATTGATAAGCGTCTGCCAGCCCGAACGGGCATCCAGATGCTGCAGATACATCTGTATCGTAGTCCGCCGGAAGTTGTTGATCGCTTTCAACTCGTCTTCCGTACTGTCAGGATGTTTCATAGCCATCACCCTCATCATTTTAAAAAGTTCTTCAACGGCGGCAGTATACTGTGCAGGGTAGGGCGAGATGTTCTTGAAAGCCCATAAGATGTTCTGGTGTTGTGCAAGCTGGCGGGTAAAAGATCGAGATTGTAGGCAGCAGATCCGCAGCAGGCCATAGTAAGCCGGGAGCATACAGCGGTTGAACATAACCACCTCTTGATCATCGTGGTCTGCAAGAATGTAGTTGAAAGCAATGTTTTTACATACGTGAGGGTTCGTTACAATCAGCTTTACGTTGTCTGGGCAGTCGACGCACACCTGGTACCAAAACAGAAGCATCGCCTGTTTGTTGTGGTGCATTGAAATCTGCGGCTCTGATAATTTGGGCTGGAAAAGCTGCCACAAGTCGGCAAAATAACGGCTAAACATGAGTTTTTCTTTCTTCGAAATCAGACAGTAGGTCATTACAGCAAAATAGCAAACCAGCTTGCTGGTGCCGTGCGCCTGCGGGTCCACGTAGAGGCGTGCACGAGAGACAAGCGACAACAAGTGTTCGTAGATCTGGTGCAGGACGGCCAAAGCATCTGACGACAGTAGAAGCTCTTTGTGGGGGCTTAAAATGCTCCTGGCCGTTCGGAAGGCCTGGCGGAAATTCAGATTTGGCACTAAGGATACTAGGAGGAAACTAGCAGCATTCCTCACGCGCACGTTGTTGTGTGCAATAAGATGAGCCTCGACCCAGTTGTCCATTTGCTGGAGAACCCAAGCATTAGCAATTTTGTTTCTGGTCACTTGTGTTGATAACCATTCAAGACACTGATGAGGGCAGCACTCTGTAAGCTCCCAGAAACGCTGAAGGATGTATTGCATAAACGGTGGCATACCTGGAGGGCCTCCAATAAATTCAACCAAATAGGACATAAGTTTAAAGAAAGGCTGTGCTTGTTCAGCATTAAGTTTCTTCACAGCATTAAACAACATCTGAACTATGGCCGTTGCGAGGGAGTCGTTCCACCGGCAAAGGCTAAATATCAGGTTGCAAGTCTGGCGTACATTAATATGATCCTTAATTTGATTGTAGAGAAATGGGAAGTTTTTACCACCGATGACGCTGTTATAATCCTTCTCGGAAAGACGCAGCTGGTTGTCCTCTCCTCTTGACCGTTCCACAAGCTGAGCGATGAGTGCTATCATTTTGTCCAAAGCCAAAGGCCTGTGTTTATCTTCAGGCATAGCAATGACGTCGTCTTCTTCTTCGTCGTCAGAAAGAATCTCGACGTAATTCTCCTGCGCCTTCTGTCCCATGTAGAAGTTAACAATGGTCGAAATAGCATTGATGTTAATCAGGAAAAAGCACTCCTCATCACCCATTTTGGCAAATTCAAGAAGAAAGCTGAAATATTCTGTAAGATGTTTGCTGTGGGGTCTTACGCCGTGTTCCAGGATGGCTAACATCCGTTTGATAAATTTGGTCGCACACGTACGGTTGCTGAGAGTGTTCGAGTCTAACACTTCCTCTGTGGTGTTGACGGAAGGCAGCAGGTCATACCGTACGCTCTTTAACTGTGTGATTACATGGACAAGCAAGCGTTGAAACATTTGCCGCACCATTTGGTTCGGGCATTTGATAAGTATCTGTTGTGGCCACCAGTCACATTCGGACATGTGTTCAAGGAACCATTCGCAGGCGGCTTGGCATGAGTTGAACTGTTTTGTAAGCAATTCAATCCACTGAAGCATTGTCGGCTTCTCCTTGGCGTGAATGTGAGTCTCGAGGACAAATGAAGCACTCAACTGAGCCGCCATGAGGGGCACCTTTCGAGGGTCGTCTCTGGGCAGCGTTGTCTGGATATAGCCGCAGAGCTGAAGCATGAATCCGAAATAGGTGTGCTCAAATATGTTCTTGTCTTGTAGGAATTGCATGTTGTCCTGCCATATCCAATCAGCCAGCTCCTTTGAAAGGTCAAAGTTGAACTTCTGGGGTGGTTCCGATGTGGAATCATCTTCATCTATTGGCACTTCTTTTTTCTTTGGAGAACACCGTTCATAAAACAACATGTAGGCACTATTGGTCTTCTCAAAGGAAAAATCCATGAACTTATCAGTAACCGAATCGTACGTTTTGCTGGTCATCTCTCCGCCAAAACATTCAGCCGCGATTTGGCTTGGATCAAACGGCTTCACCTCGGCATCGTTAAACAGGTACCATTTGTCCTGTCCGGTTCTAGACTGGTTTATACGGTCACGGATAAAGCTGTAATAGTGACCACCATCAGCTGTGCCAGTATGCACAGTCACTCCAATAAGCTCATAGTCGTAGCACTCCGATTCGTTATCCTCGGTGAAATTATTACCACCCTTCTCGTCGTCATCTTTCAGTTTATCTGCTCCCATCAGGTTGACCTCCATGTATTGGGACATGTCCAAACAGAGGGGAAACGAAAAGTGAGTATTCACCTTCTCCTTCATCATCGTCACCATGTTGAACGTGTACCGCATCGTATTGAAGCAGAGTATCTTGGGTAATTTACGAAAGCACGCTCTCTTCTCCGCGCGTACCTTTTTCTGGCACTTGGAACAAGTGTACATGTTGTCACCTTCTAGCATATCCTTGACGGTGACCTCATCAAGCGAATCGTACAGGTTTTTCATGTCGGTGACCTGACATCGGACGGTGTAGAACTCTTCCACGGTACGGCTGACGTGTGGGCAGTCCAGGGAGACCACGTTGTTCGTGAGAACGCCACCGAACAAACTTTTCACGAGTTTCTTCATATCGGTCGACATTTCTTCAAGTTTCGTGATCAGGTCCGTGAAAAACTCTGTCATGTCCTTTTGCTCTCCGGTGTTTAATGGCTGTTTATCCATCGTGTACGTCTTGCAAAAACTTTTGGGGTTGTAAGCTTTGCGTTCGCTTTCCTGGAGATAGGCAAAGATCTTTTGTAATTCAATCAAAGTGCTTTCGTGTTTCGTTTGCTCTGTACACTTGGCCTGCAACACGGACTGGCGGGCCTGAGGAATCATGTAGAGATGTTGCATACAAGTCGCCATATAGCATGTGGCTCCAAGATTGGTCAAACCGACATAACCACATTTTGATCGTCCGTCTTCGTGGGGCCAGTAATCCCAGGGGTAGGGCGTGTGGGAATCCTTACTGTGCTGTTTCATCATTCGATCATGGAGAATGGTGTAGTTGTCAACACTGGCCTTGACCATCTCGACCAACAGATCGTAGGCAGCTGCTCGGGACGCTTGGCTTTTGCATTTTGGTAGACTTCGATTGCAGGGTGACGGCAAAGCAAACAGGCACCAAAAGATATCTTCGAGAAAGACTCGACCCTTTTCTGAGGTTTTAAAAGGAGGGTCGTGTTTCAGAATTGCAGTACAGAGGTTCAAAAGTCCAATCAAAGCGTCGTCTTCTTCATAACCGTGCCTCGTCTCAAAGAAAGAACGGGAAATGATAAGATTTGCAACCTCTTTGCAAAGCGTATCCAAGTTCACTGGACTTTCGGAATTGTGGCTTGCATCATCTCGCGAAATATTATCAACAAAACGGCATACCAGCCAAAAGTAATCTCGACATCCAGGACCATACGTCTCTTTCTTTTCCTCTTGCAGATACGCATCATTCAATTGAGGCTTTATGAGTAGGGCTTCATGCAAGAAGGAAAGCATGCTCGACAATATGGGCAACAGGAACGCATATCCACTCCTATTCTCAGACGTCTTTCCCAGGCATAATTGGTATAATCCAGTGCACACTTCCTTCCGTACACAAGGTTCGGGAGCCTCCAGGGTCAGCCTCTTCAGCCAAGTATTGAAGTTGGCCGTCAAACAAAACTCGTTCTTCAATTCCTCACAGGAATAAGCCCACGACACTAAAAAGTTGAGTGCATAGTGAACGACTTCTGGTCGACCCCAGGTTCCAGTATTGCAAAGGCTGGTCTCGATCGGAATAGCGGCATCAAAGAGAATTTGCATGATAATCTGCAAATCTGTGCTTACATTCAGCATAGACATTATCGTCTGGTTCAGTCTCGGAACAACAATCTTGTCGCAGTTACTCTTCTGGCGTTTCATCTTCTTTCGTGGTATTTCGTAATTTTCAAATACGTCATCATGTCCAGCTTCAGCGTCGGACCTTTCCACCGAGAACTGGGTAATTAAACGTAATAGGTAAGCCAGGCATTCCTGATTCCACTGGTTCCAGGTCTCACCACCTTTAGCTTGCAATGTGCCAGACTTGAAGATATTTACCAAATGGCTGAGGCCTCCTTTAGATACAAACTGTTTCGTCCAGATCTCTTCGGGCATTTCCTGACCCTCAACACTCATTTCAGAGTCGGTGTCGCAACTGCTCGACTGGGAAGCGGATTTTTTCTTACTCTTCGGGTTCTTTGAAAGGGACTCCACAATCTGCAGGGAATACATGAGTCTGTGCGGCCTCTGAGGATCGAGGAGTCGGCTCCAATCAATCGTGTCCTCCGGTTGTTCGAGTTGTTCACTGGGGGTCGACGGCATTATACTTTTAAAGCCGTCCAGCATCTCAGGACTGGTCGGCAGCAGCATAAGCAGCTCCCAAACACGTCGAGAGAAGATCTTAGCTTTGCTCTGCAAATTCCACCTCTCCGCGTTTTCCAAATCAGCCGTCTGGAAACTCAGATTGCTAAGCTGCTCAAGAAGCGTGAGAAGTCTCTCAAAATTTGGATCCTGCAGCAGAATCATCATTGGTAAACGCTCAGGACTGGGGGAAGGAAGGCAAGAAGACGGTAAGGTGCCGTCCATCTTCCGCTGGGGTCGGCTGGCACCAACAGACACAAAAACAAGCTGTAAGTCTTTGAACTGCATCTCACTTAGCGTCTTCTCGTCGTTATCAACGGTCAATTCCTGTCCAAGAGTGATCATGCGGATCGGTCCATCACCCAACATGGCACCGAGAATAGGAGAAAGCATCGAGTTGCCATGGTTACCAGATGACTGCTGCCGCTGAAGCTGCTGCTGCTTCTGAAGGGCCTCCCACCATCGAGCGACCTCGGCACGAAGTTCGGCAATGAGATCAGTCGACAACATGTCCAACGGGGTTTTTTCGGAAATTCCGGCTGGTTGTAACAAAATGCGAATCGGACTCGACTGCTTTTCTTGCACGTTGCGTAGATGACTGACGATGCCGCGACCGTCAATGTGCCAGTTACGTAAATGGTAGGCGTATCGTTTACGGAAACCTTCCAAGTGGTTCTTCAGAAGAATCAAACCACGCTGTATGACAAGAAGGTTCATATCTGGATTTTCTTCCACGTTTTGTGAGGCTGTGAGTAAGCTGTCCATACAGCGCCAAATGAACTCTTCCTCCTTCTCTAAGTGACCATTTCCATAGTTGATATAATAGTTATTCAAGAACTGGATAGCGGTGATACTAACGTCTGTATTCAAAGCCCGTAAAGCGATCTGCCACAGTTGATCCATGCCACAAACTTGATCCTCAGATAATGCAGAGTCCAGTGAAGTATTCGCGATGCGAGCCAAGTGTGACAGCTGCTGGAAGAGGTTTAGTCCAATCATACTCATCGATTCAGGTTTAAGCTGCGGCATTTTTTCTAAAAAGATGTGCTTAAACGTATCAAAGCACATCGCGTGGTGATGGTCTTTGCTCTTGGCCTGATTGAAAAACCAGCTGAGGCATTCATCAGAACAGTCCGGATCAGTAGCCAGACAGGCCCACAGGTTGTCGACCTGTTCAAGGCTCAGGCGGAAGCTCTCTGGTGAGCCAGGGGCACTAAACACACCAGTCAAAAACTGAAGCCGTACTTTTATCTGCTCTTTGTGGCTGTAGAGGCTGTGACTTTTCTGTCCCGCGCTTTTGTGGTTTTCCGTGTAATGTATGAGATCGTTGAAGAAATGAGACATCATGTCAAGCTCCTTCTCTGCCCACATTGTCACCGCGTGGTTATCCGAGCCGCTTCGGTATTGAGGAAAAGAACTGAAAATCTTGGGTAGTAAACGTAATGAAACAACCACCGACTTATGGGCGGCAACGTTTTCTATGCAAGCTTCAATAAATTTGATCTTGATCCGCCTGTCAGGCGAATAACATACCAGGGTATACAAGTCCTTTTCAGCTTCAACAACTAAACCATCGGGCAAAAGACAAGCAGTATCATCTTGCACAAGGTCCCAAAGTAGGGTATTACCCTTCTTACAGACATCGTCAAATGTGAAGTTTGTACACGATAACACTGGCACTTCTTTCTGGGATGGCCTGGGGTGGATAACATGTGGCATGTGGGTGTGATACATCGAAGCCATACTGGCCAGGTGTTGTTGCATCTGGTGTGCATTAAAATGAGAATGAGCATTTATTTGTGCGAGTTCTTCATCGCTAAGCACTTCCTCTCCGTCAAAGTCTGCCATATTTTTTTCAGATTTTGTGCTCATACGAGAACTGTGACAGCTTCCCTCGGGGCTTAAGATGTCTTCTATGTAGTCACTCTGGATATGCCCATGGGGATGGGCCTGTATATGCTGGATATAGTTGGCACAATCAAACATCTCAGCCTCATCCCCACGGTTCTCAAATTCCTGAGCCGACTGCGATGATGCAACCCCTTGGATGCTACTGTCTGCACTATCATGGTTGGCTGAAGTGGATGGTCTTGCTTCGGAATCATGAGAATCTTGAGAGTCCTGCGATAAGTTTCCAGCATCAGAGATGGTCATCTTTTTATCACCTTTAGGCCCTACTTCAAGTTCTTTACAGTGAGTAGCAGCCACGCCGTCACTATCGTCACGGGCTTCAAGTGAAACAGCTCCAGCCCGAATTCCTTGGAGACGGCTACTATTTTCAGACCGCTGTAATCCAGGACGGATGCGATAGTGTTTCTTTCCCTGTCGCTGGAAGACGAGGCAGGCCTGTTTTAACAAGCCCTGTTGCTGGACTCGATGTTCTTGTAATCCATGTTGGCTTTCATAATGCAACTTTGCCCCGTGCATCAGTTTTGCACGTCTCGTTTCGTTAGCCTCAAAATCAGAACTGTCTTCACTTTCACCATGACATGGATGCTTTACGTGAACCATTTTGTCGTGCTTCAACATGTCCTCATCAGATTCTTCATATTCAGATTCCATATCCTCTTCCTCCTCCTCTTCCTCCTCCTCAACTTCTTCCTCCTCTTCTTCTTCTTCCTCCTCCTCTTCTTCCTCCTCATCGTCATCTTCGTCTTCATCAGAACAAGTGCCCTGGCCAGTATCCCTGTAAGTCTGTGAATTTCTCCCGCGTGGTGTTCTTGGTTGACATTTAAGAGGTACTGGTTGGCGCTTCACACCTCGTCGTTTTTGGATACCGTGCTTGAGGGCTGCACAAATCTGTCCCTCTCCTGCACTTGACTCACTGCATTCCACGTCACTCTCACTGCCACTGCTGCCCCCACCTACTTGGCGAGGGGATACAAACTCCTTGGCCAGATTAGAAAGCTGCGCGTTATCTTCTAAGTCACTCTCGTCACTGTTCTCGCTATTACCAGGAAATTGTTTGGGACCCTTTCCGGATATTTTGTGGCGGTGGTCGGAACTGTGCTTTTTAGAATGCATGCCTGATTGCTGACGAGACGAGACTGTTTTACTATCAATTTTGCTAGAGTCTTTCTGCGGGTCGTCAGTCGGAGATTGGTCGTTTTTAACATCGGCAAGGCCAACTCGCTTACCGGTGTGGGTGTCTGTAACTTTGTCGTTCTCCACTTCAGACAACTGCAAGCTTTCACTACTACTCATATCTGGCTTGACAGCTTTTCCATGTTCAATGTCTTCATCATCCTGTTCTAAGACTGGGCCAATGGCCTGGGGCTGATCAGCAGGTTGTTGGTGATGGACGGCAGCAACGTGACTCTGGGATGTAGCACATGTACTCCAGATACACTTGAGGAGGGCAGACGCAAGGTAGAGCGTGGACTCTGTGTGCGCTGAGGGGTCAAGGGAAGATACAAGTTTGGACAAGTGCTGCACCAGCAGTAAGTCAAGATTTTTTATACGTGGGATCAGAATGTCATACACCTGCTTGCTGCAGTGTTTTAACTGACTGGCAGCCCAAATGCAGTCAATATGTTCATTTGTAATTTTGCCTTCTACGGCTAAGATATTGAGGATTATCTGGCTCTGCTTGATGATTTCAACATGCAAATTAGGCCCAAATATGTGCTCAATGATCTTATTTTCAAGGAGCCATTTAGCAAGCAGGTTACCAACGTTTTCAGCATCAACAAGAGTATCATTATTGCAACATTCATTATACAAATCAATTTGGCGGTTAATTTGGGCAATACCAGCGAGTCGAATAGTCAGAGTGGAGCATGTAAAATATTTAAAAGCTAAATCCAAACCTTCTTTGTCGTAGGTGAAATGCGTATCCAACGGTTCCTTTACTGCGGCCCACATGAGGTCGGTCATATTCCGGGTACCGGCCATCCGAAGATCTTTGTCGGATAACTTACACATGTAGCGGATAACAGCAGTCCTCAACGGTACAATGTACTGCATGACCGTAGCAATATTCATCCATAAGCGAAGATTTGCGATTATATTGATGAGTGTATGAGCCACGGTGAAGGGGAGCGAGTCTGGGGTGGCCTTTTCGAAGCACTGCTGTAAGGCCTGCACTCCGTTGCTATCACAGAAAAAACAAACATTGCGCAGGAGGTAGAGTGGGACTTCAGAATCGGAGATTTCACAGTAGTTGTTGAGGGCCCGAGTCTCTTGCTGGGATAGCTCCTCCAACGAAGAATGGACGACATGCTTGTAAGCCACGTACGAAGGAAAGTTCATGAGAAAGACTTTTGTAACTAACTGAAACAACTGGTCCCTTTCTTCCATCGTCCATACCGCGTCGGTTTCTTCCTGCTCTTCCTCCGCCTCAGTTTGATCCACTTCATCCGCTTTCGAATCCTCGGACGATACTTTATCTTTGTTGTTGTCGTCGGAGTTTTCAGGGGCCGCCGGGTCGTCCTCCTGGTCCTTCTCGTTCTCCTGTTCCTTTTTTTCTTTGGAGTAATCTTCCGGCAGGGTCTGTATGTGGCGAATGGCGACGGTCAGCATGATTTGAACGATGTTGTTGAATCGCTCGAAGTTCTTGAACTCCTTGTAGCAGCACATGCATTGTTTCTGCGGCCAAACATTGACATACTGAATCACAGACAGAATCTCGTTCTTGCCGAGACGAAGACCTCCACCGCTGTGTAAGCGATCGTCATGGCTTTCGAACAAGGACAACAGACCAGAGCAAACATCACACATCGTCGCCGGGTTGTTGTAGACACACACAGTGCAAGCAACTCTTGCTCAGTAGCTTATGAACGATTCCATATGGTAAACGGGTAAAATCGAACCGATATCCACGCGACGGTTTTGTTTTTCATTTCATACACATTTTTCAAGATTCAACAATCCGCCATATTGTTTTTAGACGTTTTTTTCTTTCACCGGGAACGAGTTTTAGTAAAAAAATTTAAACAGAGTGATCTCCCCTTGGCAGAAATTGGTTTACCGTGATTTCATTGGTTGAAAATCAACCACACGTAATAGCTGACACTTTCTCCTCCGCTTACGCACACATAAAACAACCAACGATCTGTATAGGCTGATCATCATTGAAAATATTTTTAAAATACTATTTTTGTTAAGGATTTTAAAAAATCGCTTAAGATTTTTAAGAATAAGTTTTAGAAAAACAAAAAATATTTTTCTCTTCTGTTTTAGAATCGTATAATTTGTTATTTACTTCCAGCCCATATCTGCCTCCTCCCACCACTCTCACCCGGGAAGAGAGGAGAACTTTGAATGAAGAATAGATTTTAGAAAAAGAAATCCCATCAAAATGATAATAATTGTGTTTTAAATTAAAAATATTGTTTTCTAACATTCCAGGAAAAAAATTATTTTAGGTTTTTGTTTTGATTTATCTTTTTTTTTAAAGTTTAAGTTATTCAATTTTAAGAATCATCATCATCATTATCATCATCAACATCATCAACAACAACAAAGGAAAGTCGCAAAGTTTTATTTTGTTATAAGTTAATAATAATGAAACCATTACTATTTACTGTTTGCCTCCTTTTTTCTATTCTATTATTATTTTTATTTTTTACCACGTAAAATAAATAAAAACAAAATAAATTAAACTTCTTTAATAGTTTTTTTTTTTTTGGTAAGCAATTTAATAAACAAATAACTTATTTGTTTTATTGCCCGGCACATGACCAACAATTCTATTAAAATTTATTTATTTACGAATCCAAAATGAGTTGGGTTTTTTTTTGTTGTTGTTGTTCATTTTGACTTTCTTTGTTATTATTTTACTTTTAATCATTTTTATGCATTTTACACAAAAATATAATTAGATTTTTTCCCAAAAAATAAATAATAAAAAAAGCATCTAAGTTAGGAAATTTATATTTTAATCCAAATGATAAATAATTTTTTCATTTATTATAAAAACTCAAAATCAAGTCAATATTTTCCTTTTTTTTTTACCTTCGTCATTTTTCAAAATGAAAAAAAAAAACCCTCAAAAATGTTTAAATCGATACGATTTTTCCATTTGCGAATCTATATTAATAAAATTATGAGACAACTTCTCAGCAAATCCTTATTTAAAAAGATTGAAAGTTTGAAAAGTTATTAAAAACAACATTACCTCAAAATTAGGTCTAACTTTATAACAATTTGGTTGAATTAATTTAATGACTAAAAGATACTGTCTATTATATTTAATTTTCATAATCCTATTTTAAAAAAATAATAAGTTGGTAAAAAAAAAATATTAAAAAAAACTACATAAGTTATAAAAAAAGAAAGCGAAACAAGTTCAAATACTTATTTTACAGCTAATTGTAAATAATGAAAATAAAAAATATCTAAATATTATTCAACTCTTTATTTGTTAGATAAAAGTTTAAAATTAAAAAAAAAATAAGGGTTAAGAAATTACTACTTAGATATTACTACTAATGTTATTATTTTTTAATTTGGAAGATTAATTCCAAATTAAAATTTAAAAAATATTAAGACATTTTATTTTCATTTTTATTAAAGTAAATAAACAAATTAAAAGTATCTTAAAAAAAACTTTCGGGTCTTCAGAAAAATTGTAAAAATTTCTCTCAAAGTGAAGATAATTAATTGTTCTTTGACGGCCAAATATAATCCTGAAAGAAGGAGGAGGAGGAATTGGTAAGAGGGGGAGGAGGAGAACTTATGTAATTCTGAGTGATCGAATTTGACTATTATTACTACTGCTACGAAGTCACACTCAAATTTGCATAATGGTCTTTTAAGTTATTATTTAATGAATTAAATAATTTTAAAAAGTTGGTTTCTGCTCAGCGGTTCTAATTTGGTTCAAAGTAAAAAAAATTAAATTATAAAACCCATTATTTAAAATGTTTGACTAATTAACTCCGTTTTTTTTTTCTTAACTAATGGATCCAATCAAAAGAGACACTCAAAAAAGTAACATTCTGATCTGATTCTCCGGGCTCAAGTCTAACAGCAGCAGGAGCAGCCGCTTTTTCAATCTGACTAGAAGTAGAAATAATTCTGACGTCACGTGGCTATTCTGAGAATTCTTCGTTGGGATTGCATTTATGATAAATTCTCTCCCGGAATGTAATATAATAAATAATATAAGGATTAGTACATTAGTAAGTATTTTTTATTATGTTAAAAAAACAACAACAACAAAAAACACGTTTATTATAACTTTTTTCGACTTGAAACGCTTTTTTGTGCTTCTACAGAATTTGAACCAAGCCAAACCGACTTTTTTTTTTTTTTTAATGTATATGTACTTACCTCACACAGCGGTAAGATGTGACACAAGATGGGATTGGAAAGCCAGCGCCCGAGAAGATGACCACTCTGGCCTGGGCAGCCCCGTCGGAATTCCCCGGTAGGGGCACCTCAGGCGATTAAATAAACTAACCACTTCTCAAAGAGGGGAGGCAAATCCTGGGAGGATGGACCTCCTAGAACTGCACAGGACACACCCATAGACCGGCGGAATCAAGAACTGAAGGCTAAGACGGTACAGGTCTATAAGGGTGTAGTATCCATCGGAACAGATACTACACTTTGATCTTAGCCAAAAGGACAACTTAGGGTAGAGTTTTTTTTTTTTTAAATAGTTCAGTTCAAATTCTGTTAGTACCACTTTTTCATTTTTAAATTGACATTTTTTAAATTAAATTGTTGATTTCCTAATGTATGCTTGTTTACAGTTAAAATTGGTTTCGGCACTATTTCTAAACTTATTTTTTTTTTAATCGTGACTAGTAATTTTGGTGCTTATGCATATCAGCCCTTAAATATTTCAATGTCAGGGCTGATATGCATAAGCACCATTTTTTTTTTTTTTTTTTTTTTTTTTTTTTACTCCTTTTGGCTAAGATCAAAGTGTAGTATCTGTTCCGATGGATACTGCACCCCATACTGGTGTTGTTTTGGCCTTCGGGTCTTGATTTACGCCGGTCAATGGGTCTGTCCTGTGCAGTTCTGGGGGGGGGGGGTCTACCTTCCCAGGCTTTGCCTCCCCTCTTTGGAGAGGAGTAAGTTTATTGCTTACTGCCTGAGGCGCCTCTACCGGGGAATGCCGACGGGGCTGCCCAGGCAATTTTTAAACCCCACTTTCCCGACCCGACCTTGGGTCACATCTTACTTGTGGGAGTAAGATAAAAACTGGCCTTGTGCCTAACTCCTGGAGAAGAGTAAATCAATACTCCTCAACTTTTAAGTTATTTAACTAAAACTTTATCTTTTGTACACTTTTTCTGGCCAAGTCAGAGTAAAGCGAAAATATCAGATTTCAATGTAAAAAGTTTATTTTAGGCATAAATTAATCGTATTAGTATTAAATAAAACGGTTAATTCCTATTTCAGTCACCTAAATTATTTAGAGGGGAAATTAGTTTCATGTTTTTGACATTATTCTCAAACAAATTATTTTTATTTAATCGATGCTTTAGTGAAATTTAAAAACATTAACTTTCATGAAATGTTGAAATTAAAAGTCACCCGGAAAATATATTCGACATATTTTATCAACAAGTCAAGGAAAACGATACGTCAAGTTCATAATTTTTAATTAGAAAATTATGAACGTGAATCGTCATTCGGGCATCTTTTACGAGACTCAGCAGAGTAAAAACGCTAAAAAAACAAATATACAACAAATAAAAGTAACTGTAAGCTGTAAAAGTTAGTTTCAAACTTGCATGTGCTATTTGTTTGTATTTTAAACCCGTTTGAAGTGCTATTTATTAGAAATTTAAGTTCGACAGACGGTTTTCGAAGAATTCAAAATGGCCGCTCTACGTAATAATATAGAGGGATTGGCCGCCATTTTTCTTTGAGAAACTAGATGTTTTAAAAAACAAATTTTTTTTTAACATCTAATAAAAAGCCATTTATACTACGTAAAAATACAAACAAATTACATAGGTAAGTAGAAAAATGTCTATTTTAGACATAAGTCAACTTTACTTGTTGCAAATTTATGTTTTTAAACTCTTTCTCGTTCTTTTTTTGGACCCCGTTCGCGCCTCTGCTGAGCGTCGTAACATATACCCTACTTATTAATTATTAATTATTTATTTTTTGCCATTTTTAACTAACAGAACGAAAAAGGGGTAAAAAATAAAAAATAAAAACAACCAAATGGGCAATAAATAAATTCTTCTAACATGGATAAGTTTATTTGTGTTTTAACTTATTTTAAAGCGTTTTTTTTTGTTCAAAACTAGCCTGGTGTCCATCTGTTCAGTTAGAACGCAAAACAAAATGGTTGTTCATGAACCCTTCACGAAGATCCTTGATGAATCGAAAAATAAACAAAATAGTGTTAGCACCTGAACCACATCCAATAAATGTCACCAATCGTGGGAAAATGTAATGTTCTACAAGTATTTTGTTTAATTTTCGTTTTTTGAGCGATTATCGAAACTACTTTCAGCCATTCCCCCCCCCCGTTCTAACTGAACAGCAGATTTGTTTTGAACAAAAAAAACGCTTTAAAATAAGTTAAAACACAAATAAACTTATCCAGTTTTTACTAAAAAAATAAGCTTGAAGAAAAAATGAGTTCAAGAGTAATAATGAAAGTGACTAAAATAGGAATTAACCAACAACATGTTAATTATTGTTTTACTAAAGAAACAGAATATAACCATGATTTTAGGGTGCTTCTACAGAATTTGAACCGAACCGACTTTTTTCGAACTAAACCTTAAACTTAGGTTAAGGTAAAACAAAAAAAAACAGATTCATTGGGTCAAATTCTGTAGAAGCACCGATTTTAGCACAAAATAAGTTGTTTGAAATGGATTTCGGCATTACTTTTTAATTTTTTTATATTTCACCCCAAACAAGGCAGTTTTAAGGGTTATCCTAAGTTGGGATCTGTGCAGTGAGATGTCTGTTTACATTAGTTTGTCGGTACAGTCGGGTAAACAGGGAGCAGGGAGGGCGTTCCAGAGGCCAGCAGCACAAGGAAAGAAGCTATTGGAGTAGAAGGCTCTGGGAACCGCCACAGTGAATGGATGGGATTTAGCTGATTGTCGAGTTGGTCTAGTGAATTTACGTCAAGGGGGCACCAAAGTAACCAATTCATCGGAGCATAATCCATTGAAGTACTTGTAAAACAAGCACAAGGATGCTACATTGCGGCGATGGGACAGGGGGTGGAGCTTGGTTGACAGTGAGGGACCTATTAAGTTGGCGACTCTTTTTTGGACCTTGTCTAAGAGGGAGAGACTAGTGGATGATGCACCAGCCCAGATGTGGCAACAATACTCCATGCAATGTAAATAATTTGCGATCGACCATACATTAGGAAATTATGGCTAAGATCAAAGTGTAGTATATGTTCCGATGGATACTGCACTCCATAGACTGGTATTGTCTTGGCCTTTGGGGCTTGATTTACGCCGGTCTATGGGTCTGTCCTGTGCAGTTCTAGGAGGTCCACCCTTCCAGGCTTTGCCTCTTTGGGGAGGAGTAAGTTTATTGCTTACTGCCTGAGGCGCCCCTACCGGGGAATAATTTCTTGAAAAAATAAATCACACATTTTCAATTTTGTGTTACTTAAATAGATATTTAAAAAAACAAAACATTGTCTACGTTCAATGTTCATTAATTTTTATTCTGAAATACAAATAACGGTTTTATGGCTCTCCAGAAGGGTTCACGCTGACTTCCGGGTTATTCTACAGTAAATTTCAAGTACGGATCATAAATGATAAAAGAAACTTTTTCTTTAACGGAAAATTCAGAATTGATTTTTTATTATAATAAAATAAGTTTTTTTTTTAATGAAAATATAATAAATCTTTTCGTTAAAAGAAACTTTTTTTCTATAATTTATGACCATCCGTACTTGAAATTTACTGCAGGATAATTCGGAAGTCGGTGTGGTCGCCAACCCTTCTGGAGAGCCAAAAATAAATAAAATAGAATAATAGTTGGTTCAATTGTACTATAAAGACTGTTGGAATATCTCGCTTGTTTTTAATGTTAAATAAAATCAACATTTTAAAAAGTAAAATAAATAATTATACATCAAATTTTTAATAAAAACCCGGAGAAATAGTTCGATCACAAATTTTTTTAATTTTTTAAAATTCCGAGTAAGGTTTAATACTGACACAAACCAAAATTGTTTGAAAATATAATTTGTAATCACATTAGCAATTAACTTTTAATGATGTTAGTAGCTATGTTTTGCTACTTTCAACTGATTTCTGCATCAATATCACCAAAACAAATGTATTTTCTTTTCAATTTAAAATTGTTTTTAATTTTTAGTCATGAAAGAAAATCAAACGAGTTTTTGCAACGATAAACACGTGTTATTCTAAATAGCAAAAAAAAAGTTAGAAAAACTTGGTGAAAATCCGGAAATTTTTAGATTTGTATTCATAATTTGTATTAGGTTCTGGTTCTCAAGTTCGACGAGATGCAATTGAAGAAAAGTCGGAGGTCACATTGGCCGAAACGTTGTTAATTCAATTTTTGAAATTTCTTTCCAAAAACGCCGAAATTCTCTCGTGACATGATAGGTAATTGTAAGCAGAAGAATAATTTTTAAAATTTGAGATGGTTAAAAATGGTTAAAAATCAGTCCACGTTGAATTTACATTGAAAACTGATCCCCCGTCTTAAAATCACAATTTTAAAAAATTTCTTTCCAAACCAACCCGGAATTCTCTATTGACATGATAGGTAATCGTACACCGAAAAAGATTTTTTTAAAAAATTGAGATGGTCAAAAAGAGGGGGATCAGTCTACGTTGAATTAACATTGGAAACTGATCCCCCCCCCCCCTCCTAAAATGTAAAATATTTGAAAAAAATTCCAAAAACCCCGGAATTCTCTAGCAGCCTAGTAGGTAAGTGTACACCGAAAAAAGAAAAAAAACTGGTCAGTAAAAAGTTGTGAAAAACGGACTGTGAGAAAAGACGAACATGTGCCAATGACTATTCTAAATGAACACGTGTATTTTGTTTTTATTTAGTAAAATTAGAAATATTTATGATGTTAATGCCTATTTCAAAAGCCCATTAAAATAATTCACACACAGACAAAAGCCCACCAACGTAAAAATAAGTTAATTTTTTAAAATAAAAAATAAATCCTTTTAGATTTATTTTTTGCCATTTCTACACTTTAGGAAACGGAGCGAATTTAGTTTTTATTTCAGAAGAGCTACAATAGTATAAGGGGCAGACAACTCTCTTTTAAAAAAATTTTCTTTTTCGCTTTTATTACATAGTGAATGCCCCGAATATGCGCGATTTTTATTTTTATTTTTATATTTTAAATAGACTTCGTGTTTCATTTTTTAAACTGTAAAAAAACAAATAAAAAATGTGTTAATGATGACTGTTTAATGATTTAATTTTGGAAAAAAAAAAATTCGTTTTGAAAATAAATACTGTTGATTTTAACAAATTTTAATTTCTTCAATATTTTTTTTAATTAATTGAATTAGCATTAGTTTTAATCTATTTATTCCCGATTTAATTTGGAAAATAAAAAATTCATATTCAGGGCATTCACGTCCATTTTCAGAGAAATTATGTACTAAAAGTGAAAAAAAAAGAAGAGAGGGTTGTCTGCCCCTTACACCGTTGTCGCTCTTCTGAAATGAAAATAAATAAATTCGTCCCGTCCCGTCCCTAAAGTGCAGAAATGCCTATTTTTTTTTTATTACAATTATCAATAACTCTGCCTGTAATTTTTTTTCTTGACAAATTTGTTTTTCATTTTAAAACATTTTTCCAGTTCTTTGTAAATACTGCATTCTTTTAAAGATTACGTCGTTAAAAAAACACGCACCATTTCTGCTACTAACCCTAAGTCCGTGTGGTGATACGAAAAATAAATTAAAAACAAAGTATTTATTGTGTTACTCATCTTTCGCGGAAAGAAAAAACAATTATTTTAGAATGCAGATAGAGGGATCAGTTTTGCATATAATTTTAACATAGTTAACCATTTTTTAGTAGTAGAAAGGGTGCGTGTTTTTTATGTGATCTTTAAAGGAATGCAGTATTTGCGAAGTACCGGAAAATGTTTAAAAATGAAATTTAAAAAAAGAAGAAAAATTACAAAGAGTTATTGATAATTGTAAAAAATCTAAATAATTTTTTTTTTTTTTTTTTTTCAAAAAATTTTAAAAGTTAATTTATTTGTGAATTATTTTGGTGGGCTTTTGTCCGTGCACCTATTAAAGTTATTACGTAAAGTTAAGAAGGAATTAATAACTGAGATATTTGTAAACAAAAAAACTTAGCAATTATGAAGTAACTAGCTGCCCCTAGCCGGCGCTGCCTGGGAGTCTTTTTACTTATTTATGACAGTATCGTTTGGTCATTAAGTTAGTACTTCTACAGAATTTGAACTGTTTCTTTGTTTTTAACTTTAACCCTAAATGTTTTAGGTTTGGTTTGATAAAAATCGGTTTGGTTCGGTTCAAATTCTGTAGACCAAATTATTAATTGAACCTGAAACCAAATCGTGGTATTGTAGATTAACACCCTTAGCTCCCCCCCCCCAAAAAAAAAAATGAAATTATACTTTTTAATGCGATTATCTGCGAACATCTTGAAAAACTTAATGAAAATTTTTAAAATATATATATTTTTGAGAATTTAGAATGGGAGATCAGTTACGGACCAATTTCGCATATAAATTTAACGTAAACAGCAGCACTTTTTATGCCCGCCACCAATCATAATCAAGGATTTTCCCACGTTACTCAAATTAACCAATTTGAAATCTAAGAAAATAAACGTATTGTCTGAATATTTAAAAAATGAAAACCAGTATCTGTTCTGATACTATTCTTGATGTTTTGTGTCCTCGGTCAGTAGGGACCTCCAATTGGTTGTGAACTATTTACCCCCCCCCCCCTATATATAACACGATGTAACTTTAATTTAGATTAAGATTATCAACAAAACTTTTTTACCATTCAAAAGAGGATACATTAAATAAACAGCTGATGATTTTTTAGAATTTTTTCCAGCATACGAAACTCATGAAAATGTGAAGTTAAAATGTTGTGTACTTTTTTTTACGTGATAAACTAACGTTCTTATGTATAAGCATTTATGTGCGCTGTGATAAGCACATTTTTAATAAATCTCGCATAAATCAAGTTATGGCCAGATCTTCACGAAATTTTCAATACTTATTCATTATAGGACTAATTTATCTTTAAAATGCTGTTTTCCTAAAATATATTAGGGAAAATATTTTTTTTACGTGATTCCCCCCCCCCCTGTTTCATTTTATGAAATATTGAACGAAATATATTGTCATCCGGCGATTTTTTTTTCTTATATAAAACTAAACTCTTTTAAAAAACACATTGGATTAATTTTATTAAATTTTACGTAAACTGTTTTAGTAAACTGGTCCGTGAATGCACAAATAAAAAGTGGAAATAAAAGCAATATTATTATGTTTTGAATTTTTTTTTACCTTTTCTCAATAAAATATACTGTGATTTATTGAAATGCAAAAAAAAAAAAAGTTTTACGAAATAATTTTTATTTTCAGAGACATTTATTCATTTGATCGTATTGATCGAGTTTATCGGTTTTAAACATCATTTTTGAACATATTCGTGTTCGAAATTTTTCAAAATATTTTAATATAATATAGCCCGAAGTATTATGAATCGTAAAAGACAAAAGTTGTGGCGGATGTCATATTATGTACTTGGAAAAAACTACTTCATTTGCTAGAAGTAAGAAAATTTTTTTGCACTAACTGATTTTGCCGCAACTATGGAACGCAATACTAGCCATAATTAACACGTCAATTTTTAAAGTGAAATTGTCCCACGCGCATACATTTTTAGAGTAAAATTGGTGCACGCCGCACGCTAATTTGTAAACAGTAACACTAATAAGAAAAAACGTTGACAAAAGTAATTATTATTATTATTATTATTATATATTTATAATACTTTTTATCATTATATATATATATATATATATATATATATATATATATATTAAGTTTCGGAATCGCGGCACTTCCACATTCAGTAAAACAGCGCCAAAGTGAATATGTAAGTTATTCAGGCAATTCTGTTTTTTTTTCAGTAAAAAAAAAGTAATAATCTGTCTCAAGGAAGAAAAAAATGGTTAAAACAAACCGTTAATTTTGTTTACACCATAGTAGTAAAGTAATTTGTTTCACTTCTGTTCATCCGTACATAGATAATATCTTGCCATGTCTCACGCGATGTTTAGTAAACACTACCCCGTGTGTCGTAAAACAAGAAAATTTCGTAGTTTCATCGGACAATGAAGAAGGGTTTCTTTCAGAATTTGATAATGTAACCTTTAACTAAACTATTTTACTTTAAAACAAGTATAACTTTATTTGAGAGTTTTTTTTGCAATCGGTAAAGCAAAACGAATGTATGACTTCTTAACGTACACATGAAATAGTGACGTCACCGTTCTTCACATGCAATTGGAGGTCCCTATCGGTCAGAGAAGGAGAAATCCTTCTAGACTGAGGCAATTTTTATTTGCGTTCCATTCCATAGTGCCCCTTTTCGGGGAGCTGGATTTTCCCCACATTAAAAACCGACCTTGTGTCTAATTTGTTTTCGTGGGGAGGCAAGTAAATATTTCAATGTTTTTTGTTGATTTTTGTTTTTTGGGGTTTTTTTACGGAAAACTTTCTTCGTATACTTTTTTAAGTCTGCTCAAAAATGAATTCAATAAATCTTCTAATTAAAATCCCCATATTTTAATTGAAAAACATCGGTTTTCATTTTTAAATATTCAGAGAAGACATTTTTTTCTTCAATTTTAAAAGATTGCCCTTGATTGGTTAATTTAAGTCACGTGAGACAAATCGTTGATTGTGATTGGTGGCGTGCATAAAAAGTGATGCCCACGTAAAATCATAACCCCTTTCCGAGCCATTCTAGCGTTTTAGGGTAGTTAACATTTTTTTTACCACGAAAGATAAATTGTGTGCGTTTGGGGGGGGGGGGCTACTTTTTTTTAAGCGATTACGTGTGGTTTTACAACCTTGCCAGTTGGACTTAGGGTTAGTTAAACGTCCTAAAAATGTTAGAATACCTGGAATTAGAGGATCATGCGAAACTACTACTTCACTCTAAATTCTAAAAAAAAATTTTTCTTCCTCCCGCCAACTTTTTCACGATGTTAACACGTAATCGTCTAAAAAAAGTAGAATCTCATGGGGGGGGGGTAGTTCAACGTGTTAATCTACAATTTTACCTTTCATGTCTATTTATAAAATTATCTGATGTAAATAGCTTCCAAAACTTTTGAGAATTTGCTCAGAATTTTTAATCAGAAATAATTTCGATTCGACAGTTTAAACGCTTTCAAATTTCAAAGGATCACGAAGTAATTCATTTTTTGTTGGGGGGGGGGGGTATTTTTATAGAATCACTCCCATCTCTGAACCGGTTAGGATTAGTTATTAGGGGAGGTTTCCTTATGACGTCATGGGTCGTATTTGCGACGGTTTTTCAATGTCAAAATAGGCTTCCGGGCACTCAAACCCCCATAAAACACACACACACACAAACACCCGATAGGAGTGATTCGATAAATTACTTTTTTTTCCCACTCTTAAAAATATTAAAATATGACTTGTTTACGAAAAAATCGAAATGCATTATGGTGGATTTGATTCCGTGATTAAATTGTTTTCTTAAATAGAATTTTTTTTTAAGTACTTAGTTTACGCTATTCCATTTTTTTTATTTCAATAAATATTCGATTAATAGTAAATTTTAAAAATAAATAATTAAATCTGTATAATAATTATCAAAGTTACGTTGGCACGATAAATAGAGACACGCGATAAGTGGTCACACAATCGTGTTAATAATACAGAGATAGACAATGTGTTTAATAATGCAGTTTCGCCATCGCTGACGTCAGCCCGCGATTTTTTTCAGCAGAGTGAGACATATTTACAAGCACGTGTCACGTGGGAAACTCCCCCCGAGATTTGCTTTAAAAAAAAAAAATCCTCTTTCCAGCTAGCTACATCTTCACCATATTTGTGATGACAGACTTTGTTAATTCGTTTACTAAATATGTTTTAGCCATTAACCATAGCGTATGTAAGAGAAACGTAGTAGCAATTAAAATATATATATATATATATATATATATATATATATATATATATATATCTACAGAAAAATCAAGATCTCTAAACTTTTTGCGTTATTCTGACACATTTTTTAACACGTTGCCTTTAAGAAGAAATATTCTAATTACGTGTATAGGAATCCTGCATTCATATTAATATTATCTAGTTTGAGATGAAGAGGCATTTTTTTTTTTTTAAATCGTCTTTTATTAAAAATTAACATAAAAACGTAAATGGTAGTGAGTGAGGATACCCACTTTTCATTGTTTCATTCATAAAAAAATAATGGAGATGAAAACAATGTTTATGAATGAAATGACGCGAGTCTTACTTGTTGAGTGCTGAAATCCAATCCCAGGTATACATGTTGATCTTGTAGCATTCTTAAGTTGTTTTTAAAAGTGATTATTTAAAAATGTTAAATTGTAATGACAGATTTATGCAGATACAAGTATCAAGGTTGTACAAAGGTCAAGAAAACTTGGTTGGTTAGAAAGTTATTTTTTTTTTTTTTGTTTCTTTTCGCTCTGCTGATATTTTAACTTGCAACATTTGGCAAACAAATAGAAATTAGTAACGTACATTTAATGTGTTCTATTTATTTTTAGCCTTTAATAAAAATGGAAACATTTTTATTAATTTAATTTTGATTCGGGATTTATTGTAGTTTATAATAACTTTTAAGACTTTCGAAGAGTAAGTTTTGGTTTAGGTCAATGTGACACGAATTTTAGTGCGAAAATTGGAACAAAAAAATTATTAATTTAAGAAAAAAGGGAAAATAAATACTTTTTTTTTTTCTCGAAATAAATTCCCAATTTTAATTTTAATGATATTTTAGGTGTTTATACTAATAACATCTAACGATTAATTATTCGTTCACGTTCAAATGATCCAATCAAAGGGCACTCTGGAGTGGGACTAAATTAAAATTGCCTCGGTCTAGAAGGATTTCTTCACTGACTGAGGACAGAAAAGATGAAGTGTAGTATCAGAACACTCAGCTACTACACTTTGCTCCTAGCCAAAAGATCAAGGAATCAATTTTGGGTAAAGGTTTAGATTAGAGTCCGGTTAAGACTTTTATAAGATTGTGTATCTATAGGCGGTAAAATTTGTATTTTTCTTTTTTAGATTATGAAAGGCTGAACGTTTTGGAGTTAAACTCAAGTTAGTATTACGTATTAATAGAAAAAAAGAATACTTTTTGACACTTAAATTAGTACATCGGCTTATTACCAATATGGCGTCATCTAGAAACTAAACCTATAATACTAGCATATTTACTCATTTAAAAGGTGTTTTTTTTTTCAGTTTTCATGCGTAATACTAAATTTTAACTCCAAAACGTTCAGCATGTCATAATCTTTTTTTTAAAAATATCCTCGATACACAATTTTATATCACCTTTTCAAAAAATCTAAACCGTTGACATCTGGGTTGTTATATTCACAACGTTTCGGCCGATATCACCTCTGACCTTTTTCAGGTGTATCTTTTCGAACTTGGGAACCTGCTAGCCGATCTCCGGGATTCACATGGGAGGTTACATCGGCTGAAATGTTGTGAATATAAGAATCCCTTTTAAAACTTGAAAATGAATTTAATATTGGAGCGAAATTCATTTTCATTTTTTAAATTTATTTTTTTTAAATATCACAAATCTGCTAAAATGAAACCGCGGTTATCGTGTAGATGACTGTCATTAAAACGACATTATTTGGTTAAGATAATGTCATTATCTTAACCAAATTAAAGTTTTGTAAGAATTTGGTTCAATTAATAATTTAATGAGCAAAAAAAACGTAAATAATTGTATCGTTTGCTCGTTAAATTATTTTAATTAAAAAAATGTTTAATTTTTTTTTTTTTACTATTGAGTCATCGCTTATTAAGGCCAAGGCCCCTCGAGGATGAGGAGTTAATGAGACTGAAATTATTGTCAGCTGAAAGATGAGGAAAACTATGGAAGTACTGCCATTCAATGGCATGAACTTCTTCTGGGGCGGTTTTTAACAAGTATTTGTTAACGTTGGACTTAAAGACAACTAGGTTGTAATCAGTAGGGAAGCAGTCCCGCAACAATGTGTTCCACAGGAGAAGTCCTTGCAAATAAGCTCTATGAAAATTTATCCTGACGCTAGGCACATGGAGGGAGAAGGGAAAATGTTTTTTTCGATGTTAGCAAAACAAGTTCCTGCTGTGAATGTTTTATAAAGAACAAAAGTTTGGACTCAGTCGAGGACCTTCCATGATAGAGTAGGGAGTGGGTTGCTTTTTTTTTTTACTTATAGGTCATCGCTTATTAAGGTCCGGGGTACTACTCGAGAATAAGGGTCAAAGAGATTGTCAATTGGGCGATGAACAACATCATGAGAGGATTGGAAACGATGCGTTGAATGGGCCAGATTTGATGAGCCAAGAGGACGGCTCAACATGTATTTGTTAACGTTGGACTTGAAGATGAACAGGTTGTAATCAGTTGGGATGCAGCTTCATGGTATTTTGTCGCGCAGATGACATGTTCTTGGAAAGAAACTTTGTTCATGGAAGCTCCATTTGGTTTTAGGTACAAAGAGGAAGAAAAGAAAATTGTTGACAGTTGTTGTAGCTAGACGAGTTCTTGCTGTGAATGTTTTACATAATTAAACAGAGATTGGAGCTCAGTCGAGCACCTACCGTGAACATGATGATAGAGTAGAGAAAGACTAACAACGTCTCTTCTGTGATAAAGAGGTCGCAGGGAAGAGAAAAGATCACTCTCCGCCAGATTTCGAAGTCAAGACAGGAAAGATTGCTCTGTGGAGCTCCTCCCCAGATGTGGCAGCAGTACTCCCCATTTTGGGATGTTTCTGACTCTTACATAGGTAGAGGATCGGGTGGCAGGTACTTTCTGGAGCGGTAGAATGATCCAACCATTTTTCCAATGACCTTAGCAACAGACTGGACATATGTCTTCTATTTTAGATCCGGGATTAACGTCAGACTCAGGAGCTTATTAAAATAAGGGCCATTCATTTTGACTTGAGCAAAACAGGGATCTGAACGTTGGTGGTGAAAGGAGAGAAGCTTGATTTAGGAGGGGTTCAATGTAACAATCCACTTTTTGCCCCAGTGCACCACATGATTAAGGCCTGAAGTGAGGATCAACGGGATCTTGATCACCAATGCTCCTCGAAGTGCTGCCATAGGCAATCATGTCATCTGCGTAGATGTCAACAAATGATTTGAGGATATGATTTGGAAGATCATTGATGAAGATCAGGAGTGTTGGCCCCCATAATAGATCCTTGGGGGTCTGCCGGTGTTGATTCTTAGTGAACTAAATTGTTATAAAACTAATTTAGTTAAGAAAATGTTGTTTCAATGGCAGCCATCTTAAAGCTGAAAAGTTCTAGATAACCGAAACTGCTTTAATAATTAGCTATTTAAAATGTTGGTAAATTTGTAGATTAAAACCCTCAGCTACCTTCTCCCAGGATCAGTTTCGTATATAAACTAAATGTAAAATGATCCCCCATTTCCGGGCCATTCTATCTTTCTGGGGTAGTTAACTAAAAAATATTTATGACTAATCCTTAGTCAGAGTGGCAAGGTCGTAAAACAACACAATACCCAACAAATCTACACAGAATTTATTTTGAATAGCAAAAAAAAAACATTGGTTAACTGCCCTAAAATGCGGAAATGGGGAATCATTTTAGGTTAAATTTATATGCGAAACTGATACTCCACTGTAAATTCGAAAATAATTGTTGTTGGTCCCCCGAGGGGACTTATGATTTGAGGCATGTCCGTCCGTCCGTCCAGATTTTTCTCCGCAACCATACATTGAATTTCTCTGAAATTTTGCATGAAGTTGTAACTTTGGTCAGGTTAGAAAGTTACATTCTCCGATTTTTGAAAAAAAATCTGGTTAGCCCCCAAGGGGGTCAAAAGGCCCCGAAATGGCAAAAAATGACATTTTTTGCCCCATAGCTTTTCATCCATCCATTCAATTTCTCTGAAACTTGGCCAAAATGTGGAGGCAATTGTTCCTAATAGAAAATAAGTATCGCTGACCTTGAAAAAAATCTGGTTCGCGCCCCAGGGGGTCAAAATCCCCCAAAATGGCAAAAAATTACCCTTTTCTACCATAATGTTTGATCCATCCATTCAATTTTTCTGAAACTTGGCCAAAATGTAGAGGCAATTGTTCTGGATATAAAATGAGCATCCTTGACCTCAGAAAAATTCTGGTTCACGCCCCCAGGGGGTCAAAAATGCCCCAAATTGCCCAAATTTATTGCATTTTACACTCGCCACATCGACTCACATACAGAGGGGGACCACGCACGCGCGGCTTGTTTTTTTTTTTCACATGTAATCGCCTAAAAAAGTAGAATCCCTTTTTTAAGGGGTAGCAAGCTGAAAGTATTAATCTATAATAATACCAAAATGTTTGTGTGTCTCTGTGTTTCTCGCTTGAATGATTTACGCAGTATTTTTGGTTTACTATTAATCAATTATTTATTTAAATCCAAAATTCAAACGCTTAAAATAAAACGAAATTTAAAAAAAAAAATAATTTGATTACAAATTTAAGTCCACAGTTTCTTTGTAAACAAATCAGCCATTTTAATATCTTGTTAATAGCTGAAAAATAAGAATGAATTACTTTGTGACTCTTCAAAATTTGAAAGTAATTTGGAAGTATTTAAACTATTGAATAGAAAGTCATTTAAACTCGCTTTAGAATTCTTAGCAAATCCTCGTGTATTAAAAAGTCGAAAGTTTTCGAAGTTATTTGCATTCAATAATTTTATCGAGATCAAAACAACATTTAACTCAACAAAATTAGTTTTATAACAATTTTAGCCAACAAGCTCCGTGAATCTCGACTGAGATGGTACAGTCATGTCCTGTGAGCCGACAGCTTTGCCAAGTAGCGTACGGGCTGACAGTTGGGGGCCAGCGGCCAACAATTTAGAGGACGGCCAAAACAACGTTGGCTTGACACGCCTCACCAGGACTTGAAAATTGCCAGTGTGCACCCCGATCAAGCGCACTACCGAATGAAATGGAGGGACCAAGTAACATCTGCAGATCTTGCGATATGATGCGGGACTACGCAAGGAAGAAGAAGAAGACAATGTTTTTTTTATTTATATTTATCCCAAACAAGGGGGCACATTGCCACTGAAACGTAAGGGGCTACTGTGAATTAGGGGCCAGATTTATTGAGTCATCCTAAGTTGGGGGTTGTGCAGCGAGATGTTTGTTCACATTACATTTAAATTTTTACATGTTGGTACAGTCGATGAAACCAGGAACAAGGAGGGAATTCCAAAGGTAAGCAGTTCGAGGAAAGAAGCTATGAGAGTAGAAAGCCTTCCGGCATCTGGAGACCTCTACAGTGAAGGGGTGGAATTTTGCTGTTTCTCAGGTTGGTTGAGTGTATTGACATCGAGGGAGCACAAGTGCAGCAAGTTCGTCAGAGCACATTCCATTGCAGCGATGGGGTTGGAGTTTGGTGGACCATGTGAGACCTATTAGATGCTCTTTTTTTGGACCCTGTCTAAGAGAAAGAGACTAGTGGTTGGTGCACCAGCCCAGATGTGAAAACAATACTCCATGCATGGGCGAACGATTGCTTTGTAGAAATATAGGATACTGGCAGGTGTGAGAAGTTTTGTAGTCCGGTAGAGAGAGCCTACCTTCTTTGCAGCAGAGTTGGCAATATCTTTGTTCAATTTAATGATCAAATGATACCGTAATAATTAAATTTAACTTCACAAATAATTTTTTTTTTTTTTTTTTTTAATAATTTGGTAAAAAAAAAAATACACAGCCACAAAAAAGCAACCTAATTTATGGAAAAAAAAAGCAAAACAAAAATGAAAGTAAGTCTCCTGGGTAACGCCAGGTAGTTAGAACTAATAACTCACATAGTTATGGTTTTCTTTACATTAGAATAGTTTGCTTTAAAAAAACACATTAAGTTAAGCATTTTAAAATGTTACCACTGATTTCATATGTGATGTTTTTAATTTTAGGTTGTTTTTATGTATATTATATAACTTCCAGTATTTTTAATTTTTTTTAATTGCTTTCGGAATGTATAATTTTAGTGTTATTAACTAGAATTTGTCTTAAATCAGAGGGAGGGCAGTTATGTTTTTGTAGATGTTAGTAAATTGAGCTAGAGTTTACAAGATGCATGGTGAGGCGGCGGGATAGGGTAGTGTTTGTAAAACCAATGTAGCTATTAGCTTTTTAAAATTCTATAATATTATAATTAGCAATAAATGTTTGTCAATTTTTTTTTCTTGACAAAAATGTTTTTATTTTTTCTTGACAAAAATGTTTTTATTTTTTTTTGTAATCCTGCAATGAAATTAAAGGAACTCCTCTTCGACAACACCGCAACAAACACCGACAAATCTCAACTCCAATGTTTTCTCTCAGCTCTCAAAGATTTAACTGCCTGCCTTCCATTTTAGTCCTTTCACAATTTTTAAACATTTTTCCGTTACTTTGTAAATACTGAATTCTTATGAAATTATCAGTGCTTGTTTTCTTTAGTTTGTTTTTTTGTTTTTTTTGTTGTTTTTTTTTGCCAATTTGCAATTATAACTTTTTGTTGCGAAAGAAAATTAGTTATTATTAGAGCTTTGCATCCTATAATAATTCACCCAAAAAGAAAAATGCGATTCTCCTTTTTTAGGCGATTACATGTAAACAGCCTGAAAAAACTTGGTAGTAAAAATTTTAGCTGATGGGACCGATTTTAGGTTTACAAGTCGGGGTTTGTATTGGGAAGGAAATCAGAACTACGAACTTACTTGGAAGAGTAATACATCTGGCCGAATCTGACTGAAATAGAAATGTTACATAAGCAAAAAGAGATCACCATTATTCCACGAAATAAATAATGGATCCACAACTAAATAGATATGCAGTTTTATTTGCGGGAACACAGGAACAAAATGAAGGTTGTACAATGGGTTGGGTTAATGCAGACAAGACGAAATAACGTTATCCTGGAGTTCCTCGGCTTGCTTACCGGTGAGAGCGCAGAATATAGATCTTGTCTGTTTGGTGGTTTGGTTCTCGCGCCAAGACGATTCATCGCGTGTGAATCTCATTGAGCATAGGCGTGTGCTTGTCCATGCAGTGAAGAGGCGAAGGTTACATAATCGGCAAGCCGAATTATAACTCACTGCCGGTCACATAGACCGATACAAAATAGTTCGCTCATTCAACTGCTACAAAATGAATAAAACAACAAAAAATCAATTTTTTAATATAAATTTAACATAAAATGATCGTTCCTTTCAGACCAGACAGCGTTTTAAGGACATGTAACCAATTTTGTTTGTTTAAAATCGTGGCCATTTTCCGTATTTTATGAAGATCAATTGTAATTCTGGTGGAGCAATTGGATTTAGGGTTAGTGGAAATAATTTAGTTAACTACCCTAAAAAGTTAGAATGGCCGGGAAATGGGGGATCATTTTATGTTAAATTTATATCTGCAACTAACTCCCATATGTGTGCCTTCAAAATAAAATTATTTCCATGTCTTCATTTTCTGAAGACGTTCGCCACGAACGAAACCGGTCAAAAAATCTCCTCTTTTTGTTTTTTCTCCTGCACTTTAACTTCTTTTCCATTTGTCATTTTTTCACACACACACACACACACACACACACACACACACACACATATATGCGATGACTACAAAAGCTATCTGGCGAATATACCCGGTGAACCGAGTGCAAGAGAAATTCAAACAATTGCACTTAAAGGGACGGTTATAATCTTAAAAAGATCTCTAGGCTGGAGTGTCTGAAATAGCTGGTGAATGCCTGGCATCCGGTAGGATGCCCCATCCCCAGCAAAAACAGAAAGATAAAATTAAAAAAATGAGAGAAACACACCCATGTCATTCATCCATGATCTTAAATGGCTCAGAATTTAAAGTTTAAAATAACTTGACCAGAACCAGACAGTATTTGAACCGCATTCAATCTGCTAACAATAGTAATCGACTACACTGATGCAAGACGGTATGAGGTTGGTTTTAATAAATAGTGGTTTACATACATATTTTATTTGCTTTTATACATATGCATAAAGAGAAATAAGTGTATATATATATTATACAAATAAAAATCATCTCTGTGTAATTTTAGCATGAAATATATATATATATATATAATACCGGCATATATATTAATATATAGAGGATATATCATATATATATATATAGAGAGAGAGAGAGAGATAGAAGAAAAGAGTAATAAATATGCGACGATTGTCCAAATTTATTTCAAATTTCAATTGTTCAATGCAAGGTGTATTCAGTAATAAACTAGTGTTTATTATTCTTTCCTAGTTTATTACTGAATACACCTTGCATTGAACAATTGAAATTTGAAATAAATTTGGACAATCGTCGCATATTTATCACTCTTTTTTCTTCTATCTCTACAATTGCTCTATCTCGTATATTGAGCTAATCCTCTTCACAATAGGTTCCATCTAATAAAGTTTTTACTTTGGTTTATATTTGATCATATATATATATATATATATATATAATATTTGTGTTATAATGAAATCATTCCAGGAGGAAATCCGGGTATGAGAGCTCAATGTTATAAACAGAGCAAGAATAAAATGAAGTATAATAACACGAAATTCAAATATGATTGGAGAGAGAGGGGGTAACAACCTATTTAATACATATTTAGAGAGAGGGGGAAATTTGAAGCATATCTAATCTTTAAGTATAATTACAGACAGTGAGGGTGAGGTCATATGTATAATTAGAAATTGTAAAATTGGGCATAGATGATGATGGAGGAGGGGGGGGTCATGTTTTTCTAAAAGAATTTATGTATTATATATATATATATGTGTGTGTGTGTGTGTGTGTATCGTGACATGCAACTATTCAAAAGTAATATTTTACAAGCACATTTACCAAACAATACTGACAGAGCGCCGGACTACATTTGTATATTTTTATTTCCTTATTTCAGTTTGTAGGCAGAAAGCAGATAACTAATTTCAAGTTACATATTACTTCCCATAACTCCCCCCCCCTCATGTCCTACCAAGCATACATTGTCACTGATCTTGATAGTCGATTTCTCGACCCCCAACAAGTTGGGTCAATGCACCTAATTACCTTGGCTCTAAGTACACCTAACCTTATCACAATATCGACTGTCAAATCTTACACCTACACCTACACATCTAGTCACATGACCGACATCCATATAGTCTCCTACTTCGGGGACATAGACACAGTTTCAGTTTCTTGCCAGTTATCGGTTGGACGATATCAATGAAAAAGAAGAAAAAGCCTTTATTATCGTACATAGAATATTGGGCAAAAACATCCAAAAGAAAACACATTTTTAAGTCAACGAAAAAAAGATAAAGAACAACTTTAATATCTGATTCTTTTCTATTGCGAATGAAAAGCTGAATTTGAAATATCGAGCTGATTTCAGAAGTTGCCAACTCGTCCGACCAATAAGAATCCCAACAAACTAAAGTGAATGTATGATACTCCAACTCGTCCCACCAATAAGAATCCCAACAAACTAAAGTGAATGTATGATACTCCAACTCGTCCCACCAATAAGAATCCCAACAAACTAAAGTGAATGTATGATACTCCAACTCGTCCCACCAATAAGAATCCCAACAAACTAAAGTGAATGTATGATACTCCAACTCGTTTCCTGCTGTCGATATCCTGATTTATAATTCCATCAAAAGATTGTGTAGCGACGACTCTGTTATCAAGAATTCAACTCATCCTCGTCTTATACTTATTGGACTCCTATTTACTCTGCTCAGTGACTCTTATTCATTTTTCCATCCTTCTCCTACAGAGATAACTTTCATACATATTTCTATTTCTTTCCTGTATTTATGTAAATAAATATTTGTATTTGAATTTTCAACTTGGTTGTCTTATATGATTTCACACTTGTGTGTTGATTGTTTTTCCTTTATTTACTTTACTTTCACCGGTGCCTTGAGTTAGAGAACCCTTCTCCTTGTATTCTTTTTTTATTATTTAAATCAGAACCCTGCACCTCGACTTATATATCTTTATAATTATTATCGTTTCGCAAAAGTCTTTGTACACCCAACGAATGCTGGTGCGTAACATAATACACACATATATATATATATATATATATATATATATATATATATATATATATAATGTATATATATATATAATGTATAAAAAAATTAATATGAAAAATATTTGAATGTTTATATTTTTTTCTGTATTTATTTCTTATTTGTTGATGTATAGGAATACAAAATGTCTTTAAAAAATCTTTTTTCTAAAAAAACAGAATTTATTTATATATATATATATATATAAATAAATAATTCAATGATGTTTACATCCACAGGGTAAAAATCCAGTGAATCTTTGTGTTTATATAAAAGTGTGCAATATTAAATGGAGCTGTTTATTAGGTAAAAAAACTTTTATTTATACAAACATAATGTTGCTACACATTTGCAGACATATTTCAGTCAGAGACAGCACCTTTTTTTCTTACAGCTGCATAAGGTGGAATTAGACAATATTTCTTTCTGAAACTGAACATGTGATCAACTCATAAGAAACCTCCAATTCAAACTGCATAAAATGTTCTATCCATTAGATTTTAAATTTATATATATATATATATTTATAGAAAGTCGGCTAGATGCTATGACCTTAATTATTGGGTCAAATTTGACAAAATACACACACTCGCGCAAATCTTTCAAATCCAGTACACTGTAACATCTAACGTTTACAGACATGTTACATAGAAATTGATGCAAGCGCACACTTAAAACAGGTATTTCCTAAAAACACACACACACCCACACACACGGCAGCTAAAACAGAAAAAATAATGAATGTAAAATAAAATAATTGTGTGTGTTTGTAAACACAAACAGAATCGGCTATACACGTGTTTGACATTTTTAAGTCACTGCGTAGATGTGGCCTGTTAAGATATAGACAGAAAGAGAAATTTGTCGATTTTCTTTTGTTCGTTTATCGTTACAATTTCGTATTAACTTCCTCTAACAAAGTTATGCAAAAGTTAATAAATAGTACTAGCGGTACTGCATGGAAATTTCAGGTGTTTTCTACATCAACCTGTATAATGTGAGAATAGTGGCAAGTGTGTAAAAATACTGCTAAAAACGGTACGTTACAGGATATGACGTCATTGAAGGAAGTACGTGGCTAGACGTCTTTTTGCGAGCGGGTCAGGAAATAAATTCCTTTATTTCAAAATTTGGACAAAATAAGTTAATCACTTAATTTTTTTGAGTTGGTCGGCAAAAGTCTTTCAGCTGCAAGTCTGTTGTTCAGTAAATGAGTTTGAAAGCTCTAAAAAACATAATTTTGTATAATTTATTGTTGAAAATAATATTCCTTTCGAAATGTCTGTCTGTCAGGACCAATACGATTTTTTTTAAAAATGACTCTTCTTCTGTAAAAATAATTGTCATTGTCAGCTAAATATTCTTTAAATGAATAAAACGGATATGTCTCTTTTTTTTTTCTTTCTTTATTTATTTAAAATTGTAGCAATTGATTCTTTGGTGCTTGTATAATAAAAAGCCGAAAAAAAGTTTTTTTTTCTTTTAGTGTTGGAGAGGTAAATAAGAGGCAGGTAACTCTTCACAACATCTCTAGCTTTCATTGAAAGTTTCAAACAATATTTTTCTAACCCTAACCCTTTTATAGTTAATCGACGTTCTCCTTGCACAGTAGCGACATGTGCAACGCCAATTAGAACTGAATTGTACTTAGTACTATACTCACTGCACCACGGGTCTTTGCGGGTCAGAGTTCGACAGAAAGATTCCCGAGTTCGACAAGGTACACCTGAAGAAGGTCGGAGGTTACATCGGCTGAAACGTTGTGATAAAAACATCCAAGATGAGGACAGTAGTCCGAATATACCAAATTCTACAAATTATCAACCCTCATCTCAAAAATTCTGAAACAAAATAAATATTATCTCTGTCTTCTTAACGTAAAAATAATTGTCAACTCAATATTCTTCAAATCGATAAAAGCGGATGTCAGTTTTTGAAATTATGAATTTATTTAAAATTGCACTGTTTTAGTCAACATAATTTGTGTATTAGGATATTTAGCAATTCAGTTCTGAAGTTATTGATTTTTTTGTTCATCTTTTATTCTTAAACATGGAGTACGGATTCATTTTTTGATCAATAATGTTTTATTTTTCTATCACTCTTTTTCCAGATAAAAGTGAGTTAGAGAAAGTGGTTCTGCTTATAGAAAAAAGGAAAGGGCAAAGGAGGAATTATTAAATCAGAATAAATGGGCTTTTTTTTAATATATCGGAAGTATTGAAACTACCATTGAAGCTAGGGAAGTTAACAATTTTATTCATTGTTAAATTCACGTGAATTGTCAATTACAAGTCCCCGAGAAGAAACTTATCCAGTCCCAATGGCGGATGCATGTAACACCAAGATGCATGGTGGCAGGATTTACGGATTGTTATGCCATCGCGAGTTTAAATTCTGAGCTAGTTTAAAGGAGAGAACCGATTGCATTTCTCCTCTTGTGCAGGTTCCAAGGCATTTGCGACTTTCAAACATACTCATCTCAGGATGGCTTTCGTCCGGGTAAAGGTGTACCAATCAGATCTTTAACCTGCGGCACACCTTTGAACAGCGCTCGGCATACCAACCATCCACGTTTTTTAGTTTTGTCAACTCTGCAGCCGCTTTTGATTCTGTTTATACGAGCTCTCTTTGGAGTCAGAGACATTTGAAGTGAGAACTAGTGTTCAACAAAAGTGTGCCCTTCCCCCTACCGTCTTTAACTATGCCATCGACTGTGTCTTCAAGACTACATGGGAGTTGCAGTTGGTCAGAACGCGAGAATGTCTGACCTAGTCTACACAGATGATATCGTCCTGGTTGGGTCGAATGGCAACAAAGTACAAGCTGCACCCGACCAAGTGCAAGTTGCTGCACCCGACCAAGTGCAAGTTACTGCTTGTGATATGGAAACGCGCATCGACGCCTCAAAAAGCTATGGTCATCTCATTGCTGATCGACCCAGAAACCTGGTAGCTACTCAGGTTAGATAGGATAAACTTGGAAAACAAGGAGCAGCTGAGATCGAACGCGATATATGTGCCGCAAGGTCTACCTTTGTCCGTCTCAAGTAGTCACTATGGTGTCGATGGGAGATCTCAACGGCTACCAACGGGTGTTTCTATTAGGGTATCGTGTGGACGATCCTTCTCTATGGTTGTGAAATATTGCCAATGTGAGAGATGGATCTGCATATGCTTGAAGTTTTCAATGACAACTGTCTTCGGTGAATTCTTCTGTGCTGCCGCCATGTCGATTGAGTACCAACTTAAGCTATCCATCCATCGATTAATATTGAAAGTGGACCTTGGGTTTACTTTCGACAGCCTTGTAACTCTTGCTTCCCTTATCTTTTTCATTTAGTCCTCACATTTCATGAGCGATATTTCTGACAAAGGGGGAAGAATTGCTGTTTTCTGGGTCAGAATCTATCGATTTAACACTTAATGTTGGCTAGGTTCTGACCTTGAATTGGTATATATTTTTTTTTTTGTAGCTCCTTGCATCAAGTTGCTGCATGCCTTTTTTGGAGCAATTTCCATAAAAAAAATTTTTTTAAATGTATCTCCGACGTTTGCCGTCCATCCTTCTCCAATTTCATCTAATATGGTTTGGGCATGCATTTTGGTGCATCTACGAGGTCCTTTCTCTCATTCTCTACCATTTTGGCGCAAACGTGCAGTTGAATTCCTGGGTGGTGACAATCAAAGGTAACAAGTAATTGATCTTTAACAATGGAATTGTGATTGGCTAGCCATAGCATGTGACTAGGTTCTGACCTTGAATTGGTTTAAGCTCATCAAGTTGCTTCATGCCTTGTCTGGAGCAATTTCCATAAAAATTTAAAAAAAAAAATTTTTTTTAAAATGTATCTCCGACCTTTGCCGTCCGTCCTTCTCCAATTCCATCTAATATGGTTTGGGTATGCATCTTGGTGCATCTACGAGGTCCTTTCTCTCATTCTCTACCATTTTGGCGATAAAGTGCAGTTCAATTCCTGACAATCAAAGGTAACTAGCCAGTTCACAAGTAATTGACCTTTAACAATTCTGATTGGCTAGCCATAACATGTGACTTAGCTCATGATCAGCGAAAGTGGGCTGCGATGGTCAGGGACGCTGTACTTGTTCGAGAGGAAGCCGGCTCAACCCGACTAAGTTGATAACAGCTACAATTACAAGTAAGTAAATGTGTGTGTGTGTGTCCTTTAACTATCTTTAATCTAGCTGCAAAGTTTTCTGTCTGAAGACTTCTAGACAAGCATAGATATATATATATATATGTGTGAATACTAATGTTAAGGTTGGCTTGTAAGAATAGGGGATTTGTTATCCCCTATTCTTAATTTAACGACACCAAAACTGAATTAAAGAAACGAACGAAACCTTTTTTACAACAACAAACGAAAGGTGTTTATTCGTATATTTGAGGTTACCTATACCGTTTGGTATAGGTAGAAAGAAACTTAGGACAGTGTCCGAAAGAAGAAGTTCAAATATCTTCAGGCGAAGATAGCAGCCGCCATGAGAGTCCAGTGGACGAGGAGGCAGGAGAGAGGCTGAGGCGATCCATCCTGGCTGGTGCCAGGGTACCGTCTGGAGATCGTCTGCATATCCTAAGGGAACTCAAGTATTCCCTTAGGGAATTAATGATATCAATGCGCCCTGCGAGCTGATTGGGAAAACCAGCTTACAGAGACACTGATTCAAAGTAACTCTATGACGGCTACAGGCTTCTTTCCTAATACATGGTGTCCTAGATTATGTGATGATATGACCATTGATTGATTTAGCCACGTGGTTACCGATATAAAAGTTGTGACTCTGATGCCCGCTCCTTCTTTTCTCCCTTTTTGGTCTGACCGTTGAGGTGGCAACATTTCTGAAATCCCCCCTCTCTCTCTCTCTCTTCCCTTTTTGGTCTAATCACCGATACGAAAACATCCGTCGTCTCCTCACCACAAGATGCCTTTGAGACAAGATGCAGTCAGTCGTTTCTACATGTCTCTACACGTATTTCATATATCTACGTATGTGGAAGCTTATTTTATGAACACATTAGTGCCCCAATTTTTTTTTCTTCTTCATCGTTTTAATGTCCGGGTCAATGCTGGCATGTGTTAGACAGCTTAAAAAAATTGACTTCCAAACTGACCTACTGAAAACTGAAACATCATTGTTGCCAATATACATTAGACAGTGTGTTGGACAGCTTTAAGAAATTGACTTCCAAACTGACCTATCTCTGTCCAGGGTTTTATTTATCCCTCTTTCTCTCACGTCAATTTTTGTCACTTCCTCCCATGATTTCCTTGGCATTTCCCTTTGAACTGAACTTGCTATCTTGACTGTTAGACATCTACTAACGCAAGAACTCTCATCCATTATTTGAACATTACCATATCATTTCTGCACACATCTTCCTGTACTGGTCAGATTTAATCTGCCTCTGAGGTCATCAGAACTAAGCGTGTCTTTAAGACTCACATTACACATCCATCATATCATTCTCATATCATTTCTCTCTTTTTGTATTTGATACTAAAATTACTTATAAAGATTTACTTGACTTTATCGCATTCATTTATACTATATATAAATGTGATTTGGTTATAAAGCCCATTTACCAAAAATATTTTGATTGAATAATAGATTAAACTGATTGCATCATTCCACTCTAGACTTTCACCGTATACTGAAAACTGAAACATCATTGTTGCCAACAGACATCAGACAGTAGGTGTAATATTTGCAAGACATTCCAATATTTATGACTAACTATAGATATCTCTGAAGAATACAGATGTTGCTGAAATAGGGTTAATAATCTTTCATTGGCACTAATGGGTTCCGTTGCTATTTTTGCAGTGTTTTAGACAACGTTTCACATGCTTAATAATTGATGTGTACTCTTTAATAAAGTGTGTATTTAGATGGTTGTGCATTATTGTACATTAGAACCGTATGTTAGTTCACTCAAAAAGAAAAATAATATTCTACTTTTTGGCAAGTAAAAATAAATACCCCCACTCTAAATTTTAAAATATATTTTTTAAACCACCAAGTTTTTCAGGATATTTACATGTAATCGCCTAAAAGAAGTAGAATCTCATATTTTTTGATAGGTGAGGGTAGTAATGGGTCCGTATACACAAATTTACTGATGGACGATCATTTTGGAATATCCGTTGCCGCAAGTTAGAAAGTGGAAGTAAAATCACTTTCTCAAAAAATCTTCAACGGATGAAAGATTAAAGTAGACTCTCAAGCGTTAATAGGGCAACTAATCTAGGAGAATGAAAATTTCAAAAAATTACACCAGTTCTTCTCTGTTTATTTCTGCATTTCTTCTGGTCATCTTAGATTTTTCCTTACCACTGGGCAAGCAATTCTGTGCCCCTATTTACTCCCCACTTCAATGTTTGTGTCTAGCGTAGAATAAATCCCTTATTTTTTTATCTCCCTTTGTCGGACACTTTTTCATAAGTGATTTTTCTAGCCCCGACACTGGGCGAGCGGCTGCCGGTGCTCTGTTCTTGATCTCTTAGCTGCCATAGTTACGAACCTGCATGGAGAAATTTCTATCCCTTTAAATATTCCGATATTTTAGGCATTTTCAGTAAGAAACATTGCCTTTCTTCTCCCTCAAAATAGAATTAAATACTACTAGTATTATTTTTTTTATTTAAGCAAACTTTATTCACTCTTTCTCACCACGTGTGAATCTCCATTTGAATCCCTTGTAACGTGCGTATCTCTCTTTTGTGTTATCTTTTATGCTCCTAATATTTTATGTTCTGTAATTTATTAGCTTACAGCATTTTTTTTTTTAGATCTTTGTAAACTCTGTTTCCTGCCTCGTCTTTATTTTTGTATTGACGTGTTTCTGAAGCAACGTTTTTGTTTCTTTTCAGTTTTTACCTTTGCCGATGAACAATAAAACCTGTGTGTCTAAAATACACTATGCCTCAGAGTCTTGTTTGTCAAGAAGAGTTTATTCTAGCTGTCCGACGGTTGCACATTTTCTACAAAATAAACACATCCCAGAGACAACATAGTGGTGTTATACAACCAAGTCCCAATAACCGTAAACATTGGTAAGGCCACACAAAACAAAGAATGTCAAGTTTCAAAGCAAGAAAAAGATCAAGAAATAATTTCCCCATTTAGAGTAATCGGTTTATCCAGTTGCATTTCAACGTTGTGTCATACATGCAAAAACCATGTTGCCGTAATCGTTACAGAACCATTGTATTCATACCTTGGTAGCTACATGTTCTCCTGGTATGCACTTCTGCATTATCTTTCCAGACTGAGAGCTTGGTAGCTGCATATTTTCCTTGTGTGCGCACCTGCGTGATCCTTCTAGACCGAGGGCTTGTCATGAAATCAAAGCTGCTTATCTAAACTTTCAAAAAAGATTAAGTCAAGACAAGACTGATAGAATACAGAGGAGGTTTATTCGACTTGATCTTCGTTCCAAATCACTGACCAGTCGGGTGAGGAGAGAGAGAGAGAGAGAGATAATCATAGTTTAATCATATTTTGTCAGCGCATCTCAATTTCTCAGGTTCACATGTTGTGTGCTTATAAGGAACGAAACTCTTCTTTTTGTCACTCTCTCTTTGCGCCATGTGATGTCATTTCTGTTTTTATTAATTCCCACAATCTAATAATCCTAATTTCTAGTTCAGCAAGTTGGTAGCTGCATATTCTCCTTGTACGCGCTCTTTCATTATCTTTCCAGACTGAGGGATTTACGCCCTGAAATGAAAGCTCTTTATTTCTACTTTCAAAAGTTGAAAAAACTGATAGAAGACACAGAAGGTTTATTCGACTTGATCTTCGTTCCAAATCACTAATTAGGGAGAGGGAGACAGAAAGAGAGAGAGAGAAATTGATAATTAATGTTTAATTATATTTTGTCAGCCCATGTCATTCTTCACGTCCGCATGTTGCATGCTCCCAAATGGACCGTCGTCTTCTCTCTCCCACTTTCTCTTTGAGCCATGTGACGTCATATCCGTTTCTATTAATTCCCACAGTCTAGCAATCCTCACCTTGAGGTGTACCTGGCTGAACCTTCATTTCCTGTTATTCTCGACTAACCATTTTATATACTAGTGGGTTTACCTACCCAAAATCTTACACACTGATCAATGATTCTCTCTGAACAAATGCAAAAAAACAAAAAAACACAATATAAAGGCTCTTTTAAAATAAAAAAAAAAACAACAAAACTTTATGACACCCCAAAAAAGGTAAATTGCCACTTCTACGTCAGGGCTACTATGATTAGGGGCAATATTTATAGGGGCCATCCTAAGTGGAAGTTGAGCAGCAAGATGTTTGTTCACATTACATTTAAATTTTTGCCTGTTGGTAACAGTTGGGAAAACAGGGAGCGGGGAGGGGATTCCAAAGGCAAGCAGTCCGAGAGAAGAAGCTATTTGAGTAGACAGTTTTTCAGCTTATGTGGACCTTTATAGTGACGGGTGGGATTTTGCTGATTGACGGGTTAGTCTGGAGTATTTACGTTGGAGGGGAGGGGGGGAGGAGGGGTACAAGTGCAGTAAGTTCGTTGGAGCACGTTCCGTGGAAGTACTTGTAAAATAGAGACTGGAAACTACTAGATTAGAGACTCTTTTTTGCACCATGTCCAAGAGGGAGAGACTAGTGGTTGGTGCACTAGCCCACATGTGGCAACAATACTCCATTCATGGCCAAAGGGTGGCTTTATAGAGATATAGGATACTGGCTCTATGACAATACTTATCATTTGACGATATTATAAATTGTTAATCCTTCCTAGTTATTTTGTGATCAATAACTTTTTTACTCCAAGCTACACAAAATAATCGGTTTCATCAATGATTTACAGTAAATATTGGTCCATGTTATTAAAAACAAAAAGATCATGTCATCGATTTTTATATTTAATCCTGATCAATATTTTATTTTTTATTAGTCATAAATAAAGGAAGGCGGAAGAGTTCTTACCTACACAGTCAGAAGTCCTAATACTGCCACTCAAATCACCAGGTACTAATTTAATGATATATAATTTTTTTGATATTCACCGGTGAAAAAGAGGGAAATTCTTTTTTCTTTAACTTTTTTTCTCTCCTTTCTTTCATTGCCTTTGGCTAACCGACTTTTGACTAAAAGGAGAGAGAGAGTGGAAGAAAGAAAAGAAAAAAGGGATGGTCTGGTTTATGTATTTAATAGCGTCAGAATTCCATATCTGCCACTGTGGGTCAATCGGTTAGCTTGCTGTACTTAGAGACAGAGGTTGTGAGTTCAAACCTCGTCCGAGGCATAATTACTCTGATCTTGTCCCAAAATGAACTCAGACATTTCAAATTACAATATTACGGAGATTGTTTCATTTTACTATTTTTTTCTTTCTGTAAGCTACATAATTTCTGGAAATATAGATCCCGGGTGATGCTAGGTAGCCCTGTTGGTATAAAGTGAATTATATTTAGTATATCAAAAGATGATTAAAAAAAACAACAACAAAAACAACGTAATGTTTAGATTTCTTATTTTAATCATTTTAAGTGTAAACATATTAAACTTTGATCCCTACGAACGATATATATATATATATATATATATATATATATATATATATATAAACATTGTTCGCAGCTTCTGCTTGATTTTTGACGAAATCTAAAGAATTAAATTTTGTTTGTTATAGATATTTGCAAATAATTGTATTTCTGTTACCATTTAGTTGTTCATGTTTAGTAGCGCCAGGGAGCTACAAACTATAGTTTTTTTTCTAGATCCATGAGTACATGATTTATGTAAGGAATTATTAATCCCAACTTTTGGTGGATTTTGGGTGAAACAAAAACTAATGATGTAAGATCGTCCTCCGTCTTTTACTGCTCGCTAAAGCAGAAGGCGTTGCAGCAGAAATGAAGAAATCGAAAAAAAATAATTTTGTGGTATTTTTTACTGTAAGTAACAGAACAAAAACGGTTGAAAAAAAATGCAAGCTAAGTTACTCTTCTACCTACCTTGATAAGTTTATTTGTATTTTAACTTATTTTAAAGCGTTTTCTTTGTTCAAAACAAACCCAGTGTCCACTCTGTTAAGTTAGAACAAAGAAAAATGGCTGCCCATAAGCCCTGCACGAGGATCCTCGATAATCACTCAAAAATCGAAAATTAAACAAAACACTGGTAGAACATTACATTTTTTCACAATTGTTAACATTTATTTAATGTGTTTCAACCAGTATTTTGTTTTATTTTTTGATTTTTGAACGATTATCAAGGGTCTTCGTGCAGGGCAAATGGGCATCCATTTTTTTTCCATGCAAACTTAACATTTTGTTTTGAACTCAAAAAGCTTTAAAATAATTTAAAACAAATAAACTTATTCAGGTAAGTAAAAGAGTAACTTAGCTTGCCTTTGGTAACATTTATTTGTTGCATATTTGTTTTTTCATCTCTCTTTACAGTAAAAAATATCCCAAAATACTTTTTTTTTACAATAGCTTCCAATTTATTGCATGTGTGACATAGTCCACTGTCTTTTACCTGTCGCCAAAGCGAAAGAGTTGCAACAGCAACGACGAAATCGAAAAAACAAAAAAAAAGGATTTTTTTAAAAAATATAGCTTACAATTGATTGCATGTAGAATGTGGACATTTCTTTTACCACACTCTATTTATAGTTTTCCTCGGATTACCAAGACTTTATTCATTTAAATACGCCTTAATTCTAACTTTGAGTTGATTTTTTTTTTAGTCAAAATTAACGAAAAGAAATTTTAAATATTTGCCCCCAAAAATGTAATTTGGGGCCATTTTGGCTAATTTTAACCAGCTGAGGGACAAACGCGAATCCCCCCATCCCCCAAATCCATCTAGGTCTATTTTCTGCATTTGTGGCATTATAACTTTATGCAAATGTTCATGAAAAGCTAATGAGCCAATTTTGATAAAAGCAGAAAATGAACAGTAATTTTTCGGCTAATAAAAATGAATGTAAAATTACACAGTGCAAGGGAAATAACTCTTAATTTTAAGTAACTGGATTATGTCCCTTTAGAAGTAATTTAAAAAAAATAAAATAAAATAACGAATTTTTGGTGCAATTTTAGTATAAGCTCCATGCAGATAATTATTTTCATGTAAAAGCATTATTTTGTACTTACTCAGTCATAGTTTCTCTCTCACGGCACGAAAAAGAATTTAAAAATATCAAGCAGAACTTTAATTAGAACGATTTTTCCATTTCGATGTACAACCTGTATCTGCTGACATTTTGGGTGTGAGCCGACATTTAGGGTGTCAGCGACACTTATCTGCCCTTAGTTAGCTATTCCATCAACCGGCCACTCCCAAAATGTCAGCGAGTCGACGTTTCATATCGCCCTTATGGAAATGGAAAAATCGTTCTAATTAAAGTTCTGCTTGATATTTTTAAATTCTTTTTCGTGCCGTGAGAGAGAAACTATGACTGAGTAAGTACAAAATAATGCTTTTACATGAAAATAATTATCTGCATGGAGCTTATACTAAAATTGCACCGAATTTTTTAACGAAATTTTGTGAAATCTAATGTCAATCAATAAAAACACTTGTAATAAATCATTAACCCTTATTCTCAAGTAGCTGTTATCCTTGATAAGTGTGACTCTTCAATAAAAAATTAACGAAAAACACCTTTCACAAAAAATCTTTGAGAATAAGTTCTGTAGGGACCTCCAATTGCATGTGAAGAACGGTGACGTCACTATTTCATGTGTACGTTAAGAAGTCATACATTCGTTTTGCTTTACCGATTGCAAAAAAAACTCTCTCAAATAAAATTATACTTGTTTTAAAGTAAAATAGTTTAGTTAAAGGTTACATTATCAAATTCTGAAAGAAACCCTTCTTCATTGTCCGATGAAACTACGAAATTTTCTTGTTTTACGACACACGGGGTAGTGTTTACTAAACATCGCGTGAGACATGGCAAGATATTATCTATGTACGGATGAACAGAAGTGAAACAAATTACTTTACTACTATGGTGTAAACAAAATTAACGGTTTGTTTTAACCATTTTTTTCTTCCTTGAGACAGATTATTACTTTTTTTTTACTGAAAAAAAACAGAATTGCCTGAATAACTTACATATTCACTTTGGCGCTGTTTTACTGAATGTGGAAGTGCCGCGATTCCGAAACTTAATATATTAATATATATATATATATATATATAAATATATATATATAAATATTAATATATATATATATATATATATATATATATATATATATATATATATATAAATATATATATTTTGTTTTGTTAGCATTTGACTTAAATTTGGGTTAAATTTTATATAATAAAAATTAAACTAAAAATGAAAATGGAGAAAGTATTGTGGTTTGTTAATGATTAAAAATATTCGTCAATTGAATAATAAAAATTCAAAGTAAAAATAAGTTTATATTTCGAAATGGATAAACATTTTAATTTGAAAAAAGAAAAATGATAAAAAGTATTATAAATATATAATAATAATAATAATAATAATAATAATAATAATTACTTTTGTCAACGTTTTTTCTTATTAGTGTTACTGTTTACAAATTAGCGTGCGGCGTGCACCAATTTTACTCTAAAAATGTATGCGCATGCGCGTGGGACAATTTCACTTTAAAAATTGACGTGTTAATTATGGCTAGTATTGCGTTCCATAGTTGCGGCAAAATCAGTTAGTGCAAAAAAATTTTCTTACTTCTAGCAAATGAAGTAGTTTTTTCCAAGTACATAATATGACATCCGCCACAACTTTTGTCTTTTACGATTCATAATACTTCGGGCTATATTATATTAAAATATTTTGAAAAATTTCGAACACGAATATGTTCAAAAATGATGTTTAAAACCGATAAACTCGATCAATACGATCAAATGAATAAATGTCTCTGAAAATAAAAATTATTTCGTAAAACTTTTTTTTTTTTTGCATTTCAATAAATCACAGTATATTTTATTGAGAAAAGGTAACAAAAAATTCAAAACATAATAATATTGCTTTTATTTCCACTTTTTATTTGTGCATTCACGGACCAGTTTACTAAAACAGTTTACGTAAAATTTAATAAAATTAATCCAATGTGTTTTTTAAAAGAGTTTAGTTTTATATAAGAAAAAAAAATCGCCGGATGACAATATATTTCGTTCAATATTTCATAAAATGAAACAGGGGGGGGGGGATCACGTAAAAAAAATATTTTCCCTAATATATTTTAGGAAAACAGCATTTTAAAGATAAATTAGTCCTATAATGAATAAGTATTGAAAATTTCGTGAAGATCTGGCCATAACTTGATTTATGCGAGATTTATTAAAAATGTGCCTATCACAGCGCACATAAATGCTTATACATAAGAACGTTAGTTTATCACGTAAAAAAAAGTACACAACATTTTAACTTCACATTTTCATGAGTTTCGTATGCTGGAAAAAATTCTAAAAAATCATCAGCAGTTTATTTAATGTATCCTCTTTTGAATGGTAAAAAAGTTTTGTTGATAATCTTAATCTAAATTAAAGTTACATCGTGTTATATATAGGGGGGGTAAATAGTTCACAACCAATTGGAGGTCCCTAAAGTTCTGACGTATGATGTAGTGTTCATTAAGGACGTCCAAAGCGCACTATATAATACCCCCCCTCGATATATGTAACATTATGTAACTTTTGTACCATTCAAAAGAAGAAACCTACAATAAACAAAATTTTTCCAGCGTACGGAAATAATGAAAAACTAAAATCGTGTTTACATTATCGACGCCTTAAAACAATGTATTATGCATATTTTTATACGAGCTAGCACACATGTTTAATAAATCGGTGCTTCTGCAGAGACGGGGCCCACTGTTTCGATCGATGGCGGCGGAAACTGCCGACTCCTCTTCGGGAGAAATCGTGCGAAAACGTGAGCGACGGAAAGAAATTTGATTTTGGGGAAGATAACTGTTGAATTGACAAGTGAGGATAAGTTAAAATTATGAACATTTATTTATTGAAACAAATTAAACATTATGTACAGCAAATAAATAAATAAAACTTTGATAAACATTTGAAATTTAACAAAAAACGAATTAAATAAAACTTTGATAAACATTATGTACATCAAATAAATAGCAAACTTTTTATTGAAATAAAAAACGTAATAAGTAAAACTTTGATTTGAAAAAAATAAATAAAAAGTTGACTGAACATAAATGTGGGAAAAAACAAGTTTTTTTTGACTGAATGATAAATGTGGGGGAAAAAGTTTTAAACAGGGTACAATTCTGCGATCAGTTCAAAAGTACTTCCAACTGAAATTAAATTATGCGCTTGCAAAAAATCAACAATTTTGCAATTATCCCCGAGTAAATGCAAGAACTCTTCCAAGTTTAATCGGTTTACGTTCATTTCGTGAAAAAGTAATTCACCCAATATTAGTTATCTCCCCCAAAATCAAATTTCTTTCCGTCGATCACGCTTTCTTCCGAAGAGGAGTCGGCAGTTTCCGCCGCCATCGATCGAAACAGTGGCCCCCGTCTCTGCAGAAGCACCGATAAATCTAGCAAAAATCAACTAATGGTCAGATTTTCACGAAATTTTCGATACTTATTCACTTTTGGATTAATTTATGTTTAAAATACAGTTTTCGTAAAATATATAAGAGGAAATATATTTTTTTGTACGTGATCCCCCACCCCATATTTTATTTTATGAAATCTGAACAAAATATATTATAATCGATCGAAATTTTAGTATTATATAAAGCTGAAAAGTCTAAAATAAAATCTAGCACACATGTTTAATAAATCTAGCAAAATCTAGCACACATGTTTAATAAATCTAGCAAAATCTAGCACACATGTTTAATAAATCTAGCAAAATCTAGCACACATGTTTAATAAATCTAGCAAAATCTAGCACACATGTTTAATAAATCTAGCAAAATCTAGCACACATGTTTAATAAATCTAGCAAAATCTAGCACACATGTTTAATAAATCTAGCAAAAATCAACTAATGGTCAGATTTTCACGAAATTTTCGATACTTATTCACTTGGATTAATTTATGTTTAAAATACAGTTTTCGTAAAATATATAAGAGGAAATATATTTTTTTGTACGTGATCCCCTACCCCATATTTTATTTTATGAAATCTGAACAAAATATATTATAATCGATCGAAATTTTAGTATTATATAAAGCTGAAGAGTATAAAATAAATAAATAATAATTATTTATTTTTTATGTTTAATCAAGTCATAATTTTGTAAACTTACCGTTGAATTCGTAAATCAAAAATGGAAATAAATTTATAGGATTGACATTTGTCCCAATCCTATAAAGTTGACTAACCGACGGCGTGGGCGCAAACACAAACCCTAACCCACCCCCTCCCAAAAAAAATTCCACTAAAAACAAAATCAGAATTTTGTTTCCAAAAAGCGGCTCCCAGCATCAACTTAATAATTTTACTAAAAACCAAAAATGGCTGTCACGTGTGTTGCTCTCAACTACGTCCACATGACCACTGGTTGTAAAATATAAAAACACCACACCACAACAAAATCTTTCTTTTTTTTTCCTTCGACACTTAAAAGGAGGCCACGTTTTTAGACTTTCCTCTCCCTTGGGGCGAGGGACGCCTCGGGTGACTACCATTCACCATTCACCTCACACACACATGCTTATACACACTGCTGACAAAAGCACACACACACACAAATGCCTACACACCTTATCAATTCACGTACACACAGTCGTACACTTACGCACCCTGACAAAATCTCAACTCACGTGCACACACACATATTCGTACAATTACACACCATGCACACACTCTTAAATTACAGGCATAAACATTTTATTACTTCCCTAACGGAACTTTCAAATGAACAATTAATGTCTTGTATTTTTTATATATATATATATATAAATATTGTGTTACTTTAAATATTTTCGTTTTTCCATTCTTCCTTCATTCAACTTTTATGCATGTTTTTATCTGTTTCTCTGTTTTAAACATTTCTTATAACAATTTAAATGTAAGCGTGGATCTTAGCATTTTCTCTAAGATACAACATCTTAACAAGCTAGGGTCCATGCATGCTGCTACATAAATGGCGACCCCCCCCCCCCGGTCGCTACCTAAATAACAACCTACGTGCACCACAAATTCATGTTAGAATTTATTAATGTCCCCTTCACTGATTGGTTACTGCCTTCTCCCTTAAGGGCCTCATGGATTGGCTGTTAAGCATCCCAACCCCTACTCCTTTAGGTGTCATGTGAGTCAGCCCATAACAACGCTTGCACACTGTGTTCAGACCTCTTTTCGACCCTTTCTTTCAACCCAGTAGGACCATGGCTAGATCCCTCAGTGGCAAAACCCATCATAGCAGTCACGGAGAGAGCCTCCCCCCTTCCGGTTACCCACCACTTTGGACTAAATTGATTACATCTCAACAGGAGGTTCAAATTTAGCCAATCCTTATTCCTGGATTCCAGACCATGGTTATTATCGTCCCGCTTGCATTCTAACAAAAGTCCAATCTGACTCTAATTCTGACGACCGATGGTTACCATGCAAGTGGCTTCACCCAATATCTGAGACAGATACTCAATCTTCAGACACCAAACGACCGAAGCGCCGAAGAAAACGACAGTGTTTCAAAGCCAGATCTTTTAGCCCTAAGCCAGATACACAAGACAGTCCCAAAAACGTTGTCAGGTCCCGAGGAGCCTAGGTTAGAGATGGATGCCATGCGCGAACCACCAAGATGCTCTCAAAGAACCGAATAAGTAAGTAGGTGGGGGAGAATGTAATATCAAAGGTAATTGATACCTATCCCCTCCTTTGTTAATAATGGAATATGCTACATTCGGTAGTATATTAGGCGTGGATATTTTATCCTATTTGTGATAGTAAGTAACGAAAAGTTAAATAAAACTTATCAGTAAGTTATTCTGGCTTCCAGCTTTTATTACAATATATATATTTTAATAAATATAATATTTGTGTAAATATCAAAATTTAACAAGCCGCGCGTGCGTGTGTGGTCCCCCTCTGTATGTGACTCGATGTGGCGAGTGTAAAATGCAATAAATTTGGGCAATTTGGGGCATTTTTGACCCCCTGGGGGCGCAAACCAGAAGTTTTCTGAGGTCAAGGATGCTCATTTTATATCCAGAACAATTGCCTCTACATTTTGGCCAAGTTTCAGAGAAATTGAATAGATAGATGAAAAGTTATGGGGCAAAAAATGTCATTTTTTGCCATTTCGGGGCCTTTTGACCCCCTGGGGGGCTAACCAGATTTTTTTTCAAAAATCGGAGAATGTCACTTTCTAACCTGACCAAAGTTACAACTTCATGCAAAATTTCAGAGAAATTCAATGGATGGTTGCGGAGAAAAATCCGGCCGGCCGGCCGGATGGACAGACAAACGGACGGACGGACATGCCTTAAAACATAAGTCCCCCGATTTTATAAATCGGGGAACCAACAAAACAAAATAATAACAAAAAAACCTTACTTCCATTGTTCATTTGGATACTGGTACAGCTTTTGAACCGGACAAAAAAAAACGACTAAAAATCATGATGAGCAAGAAACGTATTTATTTTTACTTTTTGATTATCTGCAGATATTGAAAACTTCACACACAATTCTCGTTTTGGTAAATAAACAGCTGCAAAAAAACGGATTTTGTTTACTTATTTCTCAAGATAAACCATTTTAATATAGCCCCCCCCCCTGGTATATATATAATGTATTTTAAAACGAATTAATGTATAAATTGTAACTTAATTGAAATAAAATGAATTTTAATTTATTGAATTCCACTGTGTTTTAGGGATTTTTATTTTTATTTTATATGAAAAAGAGTACATTAAATATTATATTTAAAATACACAATTTTTTTTGTGGTAGAAAATTTTAAAAAGTTTAAATAATAAAGTTTGAGAATTATTCACATGAAAACGCACAAAAATTCAAATAAAACTTCTTTACAAATCAATTTTTGTTATTTTTCGTTCTTTTCTACGGTTTTTGTACAAACAAAATATTTGACGACATTTTGGAATTTTATTTTGACATTTTTTTTTCAAAACATCAAATTTTTAACTAACGGCTGTATTAAGCTGAAACACTGGTTGCGTCAGATCAGCATTTAAATGTGTGGAAATACGAGGTGTCATAACTTTGGATGTGGAAATACGAGGTGTCATAACTTTGGATGTGGAAATGGTCGCAAAGTCACTTTCTATAATCAAACCTTGAGAAAGCTATAAATCCATCTCTCCTTTCCCGAGCTACGGGTAAAATAGAAGGCTAGACTAAACTCTCAAGCCTTGCTAGAGCAAAAAGGAAAGCTTTGAAATAACACCAGTCCTTCTCCACTTACCTCAGTAGTGCTTCCGGTCATCTTGGATTTTTTCCTGCGATGGAACTTAAACAATGACAAGTTAGGAAAAGTGCGGTTGCGTATTGAGCAACCTTTGCTTCACTATAAACAACTTTTCATCGTGCCGACACCCTTTCAGAGGGTATCCATTGTCTCTTGAAACAGAAAAAGGCTACTATGATGTGGACTATCTTTCTCTCAATCTCTCTCTCTTGTTGTATGTCCGTGTCTTCTCTCGACTTTGATACAAGATGCCCCTCTTTTCCCGCACACAAATACCACCTGCAGAATCGTTAATAAAATTCGCAATCCTTTCGGCAATCTAACCATATTTGGCACAAATAAACTTCAGTCTATGCTTGACCTGTCCACCAAGTTTCAGTCAGGAATGCCCAACAGTGTTTTTTTTTTTTTATGGCCATTTAATAATATGGGGGGATACTTTGGTGATCGTCTCATCAGTAGAAGGTGTAATCCTGGATAGGTTTCACACTCCTCAGACCTTAACCCTTCCTTCCCCCAGATTTTTATGTGTTGGGTTATCGCAAAGATAATGTCTATCCAAACAATTCCCAGACTATTGCGGAACTGAATGTGCACATCACAGCCTAAATAAGAGCCGTGCCAATAAGATGAATGTATCAGAGTTATGAATTATTTTTCACCTCATATCTAGTTGAACAAATACTGTTGGACATTCATGACTGAAACTTGGTGGACAAGTCAGGAGTTTATTTTTACCAAATATGGTTGGATTATTGAATTGTAGAAAGGACTGTTAATTTTTATTAACGACTAGCAGGGTGACCCGACGTTGCTCGGGATTAAATGATGATCACTACTACATACTTATTTTACTATATTCATAACACCATGTTACTTTCTTTGTTTTTACCGTTTCACCCCCTAAAATAGTCGGAAGAAGCTGAAATGTTGGAAGACTCTCGTAATTAATGTCTTATACATATGGTTTAAATTTCATTACAATCGGATATACGTATTTGAAGTTCCACGATTGTTTTGTCCCCATGTGTAACTTATAAGTGGGGCCACATAAATATTCGGCACATAGAGAGTAATATAGAGATTCAGGACCACTTTCATCGTCTTCTCCGGAGAATTTTATACATATGATATAAATTTCATCAAAATAAGATATATTTGAAGCTTTAAAGGAGCTTCGCCCCCCCCATCTCCGAAAGGTTAAAAGGGCACTTAGAGATTCGAGACCACTTCCATTGTCTTCCCCAGAAGATTTTATACAAATGATTTAAATTTCATAAAAATGAGATATATTTGAAATTTCAAGGGGGTTATGCCCTCATAGGCCCCTTAGGGATGCACTTAGGAATTCATGAACTTTTCCATTGTCTTCCCTGGTAAATTTTACATAAGAATACACTTTTAGATTTTATGTAGATTCTCTAACCTTTCTTTCTATAGGGAACACAAAAACATCACACATTCATACAAACATCGGCACAGGCTGAGTAGGGTCCGTCCTCGACATCAGTCCGACAGCGACTTTGCTGCTGTCAGACTGAGATATGGTTCTGTTCAGTCTCAGGAGGTCCACCCTCCCAGGCTTTACCTTCTCTTTGAGAAAGGGTTTATTGCTAATTGCCTGAGGTGCTCCTACCGGGGAATGCCGACGGAGCTGCTCAGGCATTTTTTGTAGGACAGAGTGCACTAATCCTAGTGCGCTGGCTTTCCACACCTGACCTTGTGTCTAGCCTCCCGGAGAGGGGAGGTAAATAAACATACCTTGACCTTGTGTGTAACCTCCCCTAGAGGGGAGGTAAATAAACGGGTGACGGAATTAATTACAAACCGGAATTAATTACAAATCTAAATATAAATATACTTTACACATTTCTTTAAAAAATATGATTAATATACGACTTTACACATTTCTTTAAAAAATATGATTAATATACGACTTTACACATTTCTTTAAAAAATATGATTAATATACGACTTTACACATTTCTTTAAAAAATATGATTAATATACGACTTTACACATTTCTTTAAAAAATATGATTAATATACGACTTTACACATTTCTTTAAAAAATATGATTAATATACGACTTTACACATTTCTTTAAAAAATATGATTAATATACGACTTTACACATTTCTTTAAAAAATATGATTAATATACGACTTTACACATTTCTTTAAAAAATATGATTAATATACGACTTTATAAATTCTTGATGATAAAATGAAATAAAACTTTTTTTTTAATTCGTACAATATAATTTTGCAAATTAAAGAAATAAAATGAGATTTATTAGTTGAATAACAAATAAAATTGATAAATTAAGTCCAAGTTGTAATTAATTTCGAGTTGTAATTACTTTGGGGTTGTAATTAATTCCGACCCCCAAATAAACATACCTTGACCTTGTGTGTAACCTCCCCTAGAGGGGAGGTGAATAAACATACATAGAGACATTGAGTTTTATATATAGAGATTTCATGCGTGGCATTTTCTGGGGAGGTGGGGCGGTCCACCCTGTATGTCCATACTAAAATCTTGATCTTCAATTCTAGTTATTTTTAAGATAAACATAAAATGTCTATGGGTACTTTAAATCTATTGTTGAAGGTCACTGAATGATCGATCTTATAACTAATAAATGAGACACAGACATTTAATATTTCTTATAATATAACGAGCACCTTCTCTGTCTGTCTGTCCTGGAGAATTTTTGTAAACGTAAGAGAGGGGGGTGGGTAAATACTATTTACTTAATTTTCAAGTCAGCGAGAATCTTTGTAAACGTAAGAATTACATTAGGGGCACATATTAATGACTAAATAAACAATAAATAAATTTGACGCCGAGGTCGTGATTTGAACTCGCAACCTCGACGTCTTTAGTCAAAGTGGATTAATTTAATATGTACCTCTACCGACTGAGCCAACATGACAAAGACAATAGAAACTGGCTGAATAACAAAGCACATAATTGAGAATGCAAGAAACACACAGTAACGTTTAACAGAGAAAATAACTTTTTTAGTAGAAAAATGTTTTAATATTAATTAGGGAGATTAAGAAGTAAATATTAACTAAGTAAAAAGTAACAGTAACGTTGATTGGTTACGGTTGTAAGTGAAACTGACGTCTATTACTTTAGATGAAAATCGAATTGAGCGCTCTTTGCTGTATAAGTTTGTTGGGATCAAGAGTACAATAAGGACCCCAGTTCATTAACACAATACGCGGAACATGTTCTGGAAGTCACCGGCGTCTTCCGGTTGACCTCGCAATACACGTGGTCAGTATTAACAAAACAACATGTAAATAAAATAAACGAAATATGTACGCTTTTTTAAAAATCGGCTGACTTGTAATCTTTCGTTTTGCAATAAACAAAACAATTTATCGTTTTTTTTGTTTTACTTTTATTTACTAAATAAAAAACAAATTTTAAACGCAGAACATTCTATATTTCGTGTTGTGTATTTTAAGAAAAAGTGTATTGCGAGGTCAACCGGAAGAAGCCGGTGACTTCCGGAACATGTTCCGCGTGTTGTGTTAATGAACTGGGGTCCTTATTGTACTCTTGCTCCGTTTGTTGATATAAACATTTTACATCTTACTCCTCGTATGTAGCCAATCAAGGTTTGCATGTTCTCTAAAAACAAATAAAACATTTTTCATAAGTTACAATGAATTTTTAGTTGACCAATCAGAATTGTTTTTGTTAAAGACAGGAGTAGTTTGCGTCCAATATTAGTCGTTACGGGCCTTTAGAGATGGCAGCGCAAGTTTTAGGCACGTAGGATGAAAAACAAACTCGTGTGTGCAGGAAAATATAAAGGTGGCATTTATTTTAAAGATTCAGTGAGTCGACAGGAAAAATGATGGATCGTTACTGTAGGATGGTGGTGATAATTATCCTGGCTGAAGTGTCCTCTATTTTTTTTATTACAAGCTGCTACTTTTGTACATAGCTGCTGTAGACTTTGGCTAGTTGGAGAATAAGCTACAGATATTGATGATGATAATGATGGCTCGAGCTACGGTTAGTTTGTTGGTTAGAAACTAGCTACTGTAGTTGCTGTGACGATAGTGATTATGTTGGCAGTCATTGTTGGCATGCTGTAGAAGGAAGGGGCAAAGCTGCTGCTGCTGACCGTCTTCATTATGGTAGTGAAAATGCTGTTCTGTCGACCCCCGGCAACCCTGAGGCAAACCTCGTTTGTCAGGTTGAGTGAAGAAATGCGCCCTTTTTATACTGTTTTGCCAGCTGCTGCTGATACGATGCTTTGATGAGATCTGATTGGTAGGCTCAAGTGACAATATGCTCAGAAAGAAAGAAAATTCAGTTTTGTTAGGAGTGCCATCAAGAATGGGATGGACACGACACTATGAAACTAAAAGTAAATTCTGTTCACTCAATTAAAAGATCAGAGAAGTAAAAAAAGAATCGATAATGTTCGATTTTTTTATTTAAATTATTTTATGTGTAAAGCATATTTACATTTGTTGCTGCTCATTATTTGTGTATTTACTTGATATTTAGAAACATGATAAATGTCTAAATGTATTTATATCTGAATAACTTAGTTACATAAATGTAGTAAACAAAAATGTCGATAAATCTCCTGTAGTCGTAATAAGACCACGATGACAGTCCAAATTTTGGGAGGAGTTTCTCTTCATGCAACACCGTAACACTGCTGACAAAATTACCAAAACCAACGCTCTCTCTAAGTCGGTTCTTCCTGTCATCCTTTTAAAATCAGTTGATGCCTCCACATGCCAATTAGTTCCAACTATAAAAATCCACAATTCTGAGGATGAGTTTATTTCTGTCTTAGCAAACGACCGCCCGACATGCAAAACATCTAATACATTTTGAAGCTGAGAAGTTTACGTCTGTATTGTCACAACAAGAAATAGTGTTCATAATGAAATTTTGAATGTATGCATTTGTTCCGTTTTTAATTGCAATAAAACAATGATAGATAGTGAGAGTCGTGACAATTCCAAAGTTTATTAAAGAAAATGTAAATTTAAAAAAAATTTTTTTGTACTAACGAATCTCCGCTTATCAAGGTCCAAAAGCCACTCAAGGATAAGAGTTGATGAGTTTGTCAGGTGGACTGCGAGACAACACATGGAGAGGACTGGAGACGATGAGTGAAACTGGGTAAAATTTGATTATTTAAGAAGACGGCTCGACAAGAATTTGTTAATATTGGACTTAAAAACGACCCTATTCTAGTCAGCATGGTATTATGTTCCACAGACGGGTCGTTCTTGGAAAGAAACTTTGCTCATGGAAGTTCTATTTAGTTTTAGGTACACAGAGGAAGAAAAGAAAATTATTTAAAGCGGTTGTAAGTAGACAAGTTTTTGTTTTGAATGTTTTACATGGGGAACCACAGATTGGAGCTCAGTCGAGCAGCTACCATGAAAATAACGATAGAGTAGAGAAAGACTAGCAACGTCTCTTTTGTGAGAAAGGGGCTGTAGAGAAGAGACGAGAAAATCTTCCACTTCCAAAGTCGATTTTGTACTCTGTCAAGGCAGAAAAAAGTGCTTCAAGCGGCACCTCCCCAGATGTGGCAATGGTAATCCATCTTCAGATATGAAGTAGACGTGTAATAGGATATCTTTTCTCTATATTAATAAAATTATCTTACCATTTCTCTATATTAATAAAATTATCTTACCATTTCTCTATATTAATAAAATTATCTTACCATTTCTCTATATTAATAAAATTATCTTACCATTTCTCTATATTAATAAAATTATCTTACCACTTCTCTATATTAATAAAATTATCTTACCATTTCTCTATATTAATAAAATTATCTTACCATTTCTCTATATTAATAAAATTATCTTACCATTTCTCTATATTAATAAAATTATCTTACCATTTCTCTATATTAATAAAATTATCTTACCATTTATGTATATTAATAAAATTATCTTACCATTTCTCTTTATTAATAAAATTATCTTACCATTTCTCTATATTAATAAAATTATCTTACCATTTCTCTATATTAATAAAATTATCTTACAACTTCTCTATATTAATAAAATTATCTTACCATTTCTCTATATTAATAAAATTATCTTACCATTTCTCTATATTAATAAAATTATCTTACCATTTCTCTATATTAATAAAATTATCTTACCATTTCTCTATATTAATAAAATTATCTGACCACTTCTCTATATTAATAAAATTATCTTACCATTTCTCTATATTAATAAAATTATCTTACCACTTCTCTATATTAATAAAATTATCTTACCATTTCTCTATATTAATAAAATTATCTTACCATTTCTCTATATTAATAAAATTATCTTACCATTTATCTATATTAATAAAATTATCTTACCATTTCTCTATATTAATAAAATTATCTTACCATTTCTCTATATTAATAAAATTATCTTACCATTTCTATATTAATAAAATTATCTTACCATTTCTCTATATTAATAAAATTATCTTACCATTTCTCTATATTAATAAGATTATCTTACCATTTCTCTATATTAATAAAATTATCTTACCATTTCTCGTGTGTTTGTGCGTTTCCCGCCTCTGTGTGACTTACACATCATTATTTAAAAAAAATTTTTTGTTGAAATCAAAAATGTAAAATAAAACAAATTTGGCAGTATTGAACTTTCTTGCTCACACACCTCTATTCCAAATTCGTGGCTGTGGGTCGCCATCAGTGAACTTTTTCTCTTGTGCCAAAGGGTCACAAACAATGTTTTAAGTTTAATTTAGATGGTTTCAAACCGATATAATTGCACTCTAAAAATAATTAAATTTAAAAAGAAAATCATTTTTTTTATTTATTCGAATTATTCAATGGTTTTCAGAAATCAAGTAAAAATTCCATTTTTTACTTGATTTTCAATTTTCATTTAAAAAATTATTTCAGCAAATTTTAATAAATTTTAATTATAAAATTTTCTCTGAAAAAGATTTTATGTGACTTTTTGAAAATTAATTATAACCGTTTGGTGGAGGAGAGGCAATCTATTTATGGTGGCCCATGCATTTGGATTGGGGGGGGGGGGATGAGCAAGAAAATTCAATATCGCTACAAATTTTTTATAATAGAAATATCCATAACAAAAAACATTCCCTCTTCCTACAGCTTCTGCGTTAATGGCTTGTATGGTTGTTTAGATCGAAAATTCACCACAAAGAATTCAGATGAGAAAACGCCATGACTTCTTCCAGAAAATGGACTTCTGTCATTTTGTAAGTGACGTAAAACAATTAAGAAATAATTTGAAACATTATATTTTTTATTGTAAAAAATGTATATATTTGTAAAGTCGAACAGAATGAAGGAAGAAAGCGACCACGTGTTTGCACGTGTTGTCTTACCTGCTGGGATGATCGCGGGGAGGGCGGAAATTAAATTAATGGCGGCTGTGGTTTTTTGTACGATTATTGAGCGATGACGTCAGGCCTCACGTGACTGTTTTTCTGACCACCGATTGGCTGATGATGAACACTTGGACAATAAAAGGAGTATGTTCAGAAGATCAAATGAGTGTCTATCAACTGCATCAGTGTGATTAGACGTCCGACGTGCGTGTGTTAATCAACTGCCGTAGTTGCGTAGTTGCGAAACGAATAGAATATTTTTAACTCTTATGATGTCTCCATTTATTACATCAATGTTAACAGGATTATACACAAACTGGATGGATGTTTACAAAATTTGGTGGGAAAGTAACACTTGCATCACTCGAGAACACGTCAAATTAATAGTTGAATTAAGAAGAAAGTTAAAAAAGGGAGATTCACCCAAAGAGGCATAATAAACGGACAAATTATATAAAGGAAATTATCTTTTTAAAAATTTTCCTTCAATTAGTTCCTCCTGGAGCTAACACTTGATTTTGTTATGATTTAAATTTGTACCCGAGGGCTCGTTTAACGATAGACAATGTTTCTTTTATGGCTGCTATCTGTATTTGCTACAGAAGCTGTCTTACAGGGATTGTGTCTAAGTCCGTTTGAAGATTTTTTTTCACTAGGCTAGTTGCTCCCACCACCACCACCGGTATAATGGTTATTTCTTTGATTTAAAAACATGGTCTCTCATTCTTGATGCCCTGGTATAGGGTGGGCCAAAATAAGGGTCCTATCTTTAAATTTGAATAACTTGAATTTGAATAACTTCCACAAAATAAAAGTTAAACTCACCAAATATTATGTGTGTGTAGACTGACCCTTCCGAGATTTTTTGAAATAAACAAAACAAATTTTAGCCGAAAAACACTTCTTAAAACTTACAAAAACTAAAGTATTGTTTTTTACACTGTTTTGAGTTTTTTAAGCAAAAATAATGTTTTCTAAATTAGGGTACGTTCCTTAGGGCTAATACGGCTCATGCTTGCTTCGGAAGGGGTCCTTTACTTATTCTAAAAAAATAAAAAAAAAAATCAATAAATAAAAAAGTTATGAATTTTTAAAAATAGGACCCTTATTTTTGCCCACCCTGTATATCGTAATGTTTTTCTCGTTCAGCTCTATTGAGGCCATAGTCATCATATTACATCAATAATGAGAGCAGTCCTTTCAGGTTTGTTCCATATAACAATGTCTGGCTTGATGGCCTTGTCTTTCATATATCTGCCCGCCTGTATGTCTTTATCATAGAACACTGCCATCTTTCCGTTTGATGTTATCGGTGGAGGTTCATGCTTCCAAATGTTCGACGATCTGTCAAGCTGCATCTCTCCACAGATCTTCCAATGGAGGTAACTACATACTTTATTGTGGCGGTCAGTGTAAAGGCCATCTGCCAATAGGATCTTGCATCTAGATATTAGGTGGCTCTGGCTCTCAATCGTTGAATGGCAAAACCTACACTGGCCATTTGTTTGTAAGCCTTGGTCTTGTCCGGCTATAATAAGTCTTTCCTCATCAAATGGAAGTCCACCACTCTTGAGCCATTGGAGTGAGGCCTCTCTGTTTATATACTTTTGGTTAAGCCCATCCAGGATCTTCACCTGCTCTCTTATGCTGTTTCCATCCTTATTTTCTTGTCTCTATCTCCTTCCACCAGTTGTCTGTGTGTATGTGTCCAACTAAAAGTAAAAAAAACTACACAAGACACACCCACAAATCTGATATATTCTTTTTCAGCATTGCCTCCGGCAAAATAGAGGCACATTACTTTAATTTGATATTCATTCTTTTGGTGATAAACAGAAACAGAATTAGTTAAGGGGTTCACATTTAGAGTGACTTTTTAATGTTATTATGTAGTAACTTGTCGACGATTTTTTTTCCAGTTGTGGTAGGGAGATATATAGAGAGGGGGTAGAGAGAGAGAGAGAGAGAAGTTTTAAAAGAACGATGTTACACACTTTTTAGCTCGGGTAAGTATGTAAGTAAATATAAAAAAGAAACAAAAATTTGGTGCTGCTACCAGGAATTTCCAATATATTTATTTTGTTCTTTGCCAAAGTGGACATTCACCTTGTATCATGTTTGCATACTTTAGTTAATGGTTTTGTTCGGGCTGACTGCAATTTGAGATCTTGTCAGCCTGACAACAGAACACAAAATGAAGTGTGCATGCATGACTTAACCACCCATGCACAGATTGACCAACCAAAGTCTTGTGCTATATAAGAAATGATTGAATCTAGAAATTTCTACAAAGTTGTCTATAGAAGTAAAGACAAACTAACGGCTTAGCAGATCACCACAGGCAAGCACACAAGACGCCATGCATCCATGCCACAGCAGATCACCATCAGCAACACATGAGACAGCCAGCCTCTATGCCAGAGTTGAACGTACATCCCCACCAATGTTGCCAACTGAGATTTTCAAAACCCGTTAGATCAGGGGAAAAAATCTCCAGAAAATCGCTAGATTTTTAACTTTTCATCTGAAATTGCGGTTGTGTGGGTGTTAAACAAAATCTCCAGATTTTACAGAAAAAACACGCTAGCCGCTAGATCCAAATTTGACTCGCTAGATTCGAAACGAAATCGCCAGATCTAGCGGGGAAAACCGCTAAATTGGCAACACTCTCAAGATGAGTGGTCGCAGCAATGACAACAAGTGCAGGTTTTGCCACACAGAAGTGGAGGGTGTGAGTCACCTGACATCCAGTTGTAAAGTTCTCCTGGGGGATGGCTATTATACAATGCGACACAACAGAGTGTGTAAATATCTCTACTGTACCATCTAAAAAAAATAGAATATCCAGTATAGCAGCAAGTATGGGGAACACATACCAGAAAGAACTGTTGAAAATAAGTCATACACCATCCACTATGACTATGCAATCCCTACAGCTACATATCTAGAAAACGGAGCTGTTAAACCTGACATAGTGATATGGGACAAGAGGGAGAAAGTAGCAACCCTAGTTGTGTCCCTAATGAGTCTGGTTTAAAAAGGGCTGAGAAGGAGAAGAAAACTAAATACCAAGGTCTTATGTGCGTCATGAAAAGAAACTGGAATCTTAGGAGGATCTCCATCATACCAGTAATTATAAAAGCTACCAGGCTCATGAAAAAGAATTTCAAAAACTACCTGGCGAATATACTCGGTGAACCAAGTGAAAGAGAGATCCAAACAATTGTGCTAAAAGGGACGGTTAGAATTCTAAAAAACATCTTTTGTTTAGAGTCTCTGAAAAAGAGGGTGAATGTCTGGCATCAGGTAGAATGCCGCATCCCCAGCAAAAAGTACAAGAAAATTGAAATATATATATATATATATATATAAAATATTGATGACCAATGCTTTTAAGAAGATGAGTGGTCGCAGCAACGACAACAAGTGCAGGTTTTGCCCCACAGAAGTGGAGGGTGTGAGTCACCTGACATCCAGTTGTAAGGTTCTCCTGGGGGATGGCTTCTATACAATGCAACACAATGGAGTGTGTAAAGATCTCCACTTGAAGAAAACTAAATACCAAGGTCTTATGTACGACATGAAAAGAAACCGGAACATCAGGAAGATCTCCATCATTCCAGTAATCATAGGAGCAACCAAGCTCATGAAAAAGAATTTCAAAAACTACCTGGCAAATATACCCGGTGAACCAAGTGCAAGAGATATACTAACAATTTCACTAAAAGGGACGGTTAGAATCCTCAAAAGATCTCTCGGTGAATGTCTAGCATTTGGTTGAATGTCCCATCTTTAGCAAAAACAAAATGATAAGAAAATTGAAAAAAAAAGAGACTTATAATTGCATAAGAGTTAGGATGTGACACCACAGAATCAAAATCAATACACGCCAATGAAGCTTGGTGCCAAAAATACGATTCAAATCAGTTCCGGTTTTGATTCACTCATGATAGGATGAGTTATCCTGTTCTCATTGTTTTGTCACAAATGCCCAGTTAGAATGGAACTCCAGGATACAGTATTCGTTTTTCGACAAAAGCCAGCCTACCAAACAATTCTCGTTATGTTCCAGTATTCCCTTGAATAAAAGTTGATACTTATTTATGAAAATGGTGACCCTTTTCTTGTCCAATATTCTATTTCAGTCGGATGCGGTCGGACACAGCTAACTGTACCAAGTTACGTTCTTCATCCTGACTTTTCTTCCTAACCAACCGCATGATAACGAAACACCTATAGCAGCGTGAACTATGGCTTCGCTAAATTGTTGACATATGATAAAGGTAATTCACGCTGACCAATAAATGTAATCATAAATGTTGGACAAAAAAAAAAAATTAAAAAAAAATTAAAAAAAAATTAAAAAAAATAAAAAATAAAAAAAAATAAAAATAAAACCGTGAATGTTCGTTCGGCTTTTGAGGAGCCAAGTAAATCGGAGCAACAGAGTAAATGGTAAAACTTAACAATCGAGAAATTGTAAACACAAAAAAACAACAACAACAAATGCAAATGCAGTAGAATTTAAGTAACTATCGATCTGTATACTTTTAACCTGCTGAAACTGTTGTGAAGTTTTTTATTTCAAATTTTTTTACGACGTGGGAAATAAATGGTTACGTGTCGCTTAACTGTTGGGGGGGGGGGGGGCTTCATTGCTAAAAAATAAAAACTATGATAACCATAACCCTAACCCTAACCCTAAGTATTTTTTTGTGGAAGTTTCGACTTGGACTTAGAGCTAATGATAGGATAAGTCAGTTTTTTACAACTTTTCAGGAATTAAGCCCCCCCCCCACACCTTCCCTGTGTCTAAAGAGCACTTTGAATGAAATAATATTTTGAAATAAAAATAAACTTAAAGACGTTAAAAGTATACAGGTTGGTAGATAATCAAATTCTACTGCCTTTGGTATAAGCTATTTGTTTTTCTTTTTGTGATTTTTACAATTGCTCGACTGCTAACTCTTCTGCACTTTTACCAAGTAGGTAGAGGCAGGGGGAGGGGGGGCTTAGCCCCTATATAAACTATACTTAATTGTCTAACCGGATAGCGTTTTAAGGGCATATAAACAGAATTTTTTTTATTAAAGGCGATAAATTGTGTTTTTTTTTGTGGGCGGGTGGGGTGATTTTTCATGCTGAAAAGTCAATAATAAAATAAAATAATTACTATTTATCATCATTTTTTTTTCTTTGGGAGAAAAAACCAAAAAAACAAAACAAAGAAACCTTCCGTTAGCCCTACCACTAATCTTAACTCCGGGTGGAAAACCCGTCCCCCTAAAAAAACAAACTCCCTTAACATACCACTAACCCTAATTTCACGTAGCCCCCCCCCCCCATGAAACAAGTACATGGCTACATCAAAGATTTAACGGTTACATGTCATTCGAACGCTATCTGGTCGGAAAGTGAGCCATCACTTTACGTTAAAGTTACACGCGAAAGTGATCCCCACTCTAAATTCTTAAATATTTTTTTCTCCAAAGTTTTTCAGGGTGTTCATACGTAATCGCCTAAAAAAGTAGAATCTCATTTTTTTTTGGGGGGGGGAGGGATTTAGCTGAAGGTCCTCATAATACCTATTTTTTAGGTGTGTCTGACAAAATATGCTTTTTGCAAACATTTCGTGAGAAAAACATTTTTTACTTTACTTTCGTGACTAAGTAAGTAGATAGAGAGAGAAAGTCAGCCATAGCAGTAGTCGTGACTCTTCGCAAGATCAGCAGCAGCTGGTATTATCATCCGGGTATCTCGGCGTTGGCCGAGAGAGCCTCGCTGTGGCTTTCACCAAGTCCCCATCACCACCACCAACCATTTTTGTGGTTATTTTTAAGAAAAAAATATGTCCATCGAGACACCATCGGCGACCCATATTCAAGTCGAAAATGTATCAGGTGAGTAGCATGAAGATTAAGTGAAGACGTCTGACATATTTGACTCTCGTGTGACGCGTCAGATGTAGAATAAAGGGGTGCTAATTTTCTCTGGTGTAGTTCCGCCATGTTTTCCAATGGGCGCAATGATACGTATTTTAAGTCAACTGGCCACATTCGGGAAATAGGCTCCTTCAATGATGGTCACGTTTTCTTATCGCTCCTCCTTTTAAACCGCCTATAATATAAACACATGCATATATACTAATACTATAAGTATTAAAAAAAAAATTTTTTTTTTTAAAACTGGTTTTCCTTTAATGTCTTCTTCTGTAAGCCCCTGTCCTTTTAAAGCTGTTTAATTTTTAAAAAATTTCCTCCATACTTCGCAAAGACAACATGAAAACATTCAGTTTTTTTTTTATTTTTATGAACACATGAAAACTTGTTTTTATGTAAAAAAAAAAAAATGAATACGAAAAAGTCGACTGTAGTTTGTGATTGAGCTTAAAAATTAAAAATTATTTTTATATTAAAAAAAAAAAATGAACAATTTTTTTTCTTTTAATTTTTGAGAAACCAATTATTATTGTTTCAAAAGACTAAACAAGTCTGGATTAAACCCAAACAATCTTAAACCAGATTTCGATTACTTATTTATTTACTAAGAATTATGTTTTTAAATTTACTTTCATTTCTGTACCCATAAAATAAAAATTAAAGAGAAAAAAAAAATCCGAATTGTTCGTTTGGTAAATAATAAACTATTGTTTACGAATTGAACAACTAGCATTTTTTTCTTCTAAGTTTAAAATATCTTTAAGATGTTTAAAAATAAAACTTCTAATGAATCATTTTATTTATTTAGTACATTAATTTAAAACCCAATCGATAAGTTGTCTATGATTCTTTAAATATACAAGAACCGCTGATTTTTTTTAAATAGACTTTTTATCATCGATCTACTTAATTTTAATTAATTAAAAATATTCAAGTATAAAATAATTGTCACATTTACCCGAAAATTATTTTCGCAAACTTTACTTTTTTTTTTGGTCATGGCCGAACATAGAATAAAATAGAACTTCTCATTTCAGTGACGTACATTATTTCGATTGAAATGGGGTTCGGCGTTACTCTCAAACTTATTTTTACTTAAAACCATGTTTTATTAAAAAAAAAAAAGAATAGATAGCATTAAAAACCGTTAAGTTATAGCGAGTTTCATCGTACTCGTGAAACGCCGAAATGAAAACTGAACCGTAAAATATAGTCTCCATCTTTATAAACAAGTCGAAATGAGGCTAATGGCACACAACTCAAGTTCATAATTTCTATTTAAGGACAGGGAACTTTTTGTTTGTTTGTTTGTTTGTTAAAAAACGTGGGGGGAAAGGGTAAATACAAAAACATTATTTTCTTATTTTTTTTAGGGTGAAAAAATGTCATTGTATTTACCGTTTTTTTTACGTCTAAAAAGGTTCCCTTTAACTAGAAAATCATGTGTAAAAAGTTAAACTAAATAAAACGTACGTCTCTGTAGGGTTTAGGATGATTTAGAAATACATTTAGTAAATTTGATGGTAAAAAAAGTCAACTAACAGATATTAACGCATAAAGCAGAAAAGCTGTTCTTTTTTGCCACATGATGTGTGAGCAAATTCAAGTTTCATTTCTTTGGGTAACAAAAAAAGAAACTTCGTACGTGATTTATTTTGTTTAGTTCAAGTCAGAAATTACTTAATCTACATTTTTAAGGCTTACTTTCGAATAAGTGTCACGATAGTTGACACATGTCAGCCATTAAAAAAGATAGTATTATAGTTCTTTTCTGCAACTAAACTAAAGAAACAAGTTTCTCATGTGCCCCTGTTGTAAAAAAGAACCCAGAAAAGCTGAGTTTTTTTTTTTTGTTCGTATCAGTTTTGTGTTTTATAAATGACTTTTCCAACCCGTAAATCAATAATTTGAAACACACGTCGACAAAAAAAAAATTAACATTTTTTTTTTATATGTAAAATTTTCCAGAGCAATTCGCATTCTCAATTCTTGGCAGTTCAAACATTTATTAGCTTCCTAATGTCTACGGTGTCCTTTGAGACACTGCAGGCATTCGGTAAGGTCCATGACTCTCACCAAATACAATGGATAGATTTTGCCCCTCCCTGGAGAGGACGGGTTAACTGAAGATATACACCCTATTTGCTTCCGAAAAGTTAGATACATTGTGAATTATGAATGTGGTGAAAATCCATCATTTCTCCAAAAGGCGGAAATAATGCCTGGGAATATCTGTTTGCCTGCCTTTCACAAAAGCAAGGTTAGACACAAGGTCAGTTTATAGTGGGGAGTCAGTTCCGCTTGTTCGGCTTCAAAAATAGCCTGGTCGGTTCCGATAGCATTTCGTCACGGATGAGTGTACCTCTGCAACAAACAAGAAATCCAATCTTCCCTTCGAAAGGAGGAGATGAAAGAAATAAACTCTTCACTACCTCTGAAAAGAGAAGGTAATCCCTGGGAGGATGGCTATCCGAAACAGAACAGATACTACACGTTGATCATAAACCAGATATACCTGCTTCTCATAGTGGCGAAGTTAGACACAAGGCTAGATTATAGTGACAATCTAACTCCCCAAAAAGGGTCACTCTGGTCCGACTGCAAAAATAGCCTGTTAGTCCTTTAGTTGAGAACCAATTTTAGATTTTTGGTTTAAATTGGGAAGAAAATCGGAATGACGAACTTACTTGGATGAATAATACATCTGGCCGAATCTGACTGAAATAGAAATGTTACATAAGCAAAAAGGGATCACCATTCTTCCCTGAAATAAATAATGACTCCACAACTAAATATATATCAAGTTTTATTCATGGGAACAAAATGAAGTTAGTACAATGGGCTGATTCATGTCGGTTAGACGAAATAATATCCTGGAGTTCCTCGACTCGTCTACCGTTGGCCTGTAGCAGTCATGAATTAGATTTACTTTCTAATGCGTATCAGTGTCCATGTGAGATGGTTTGGCCAATCAGCTCGCAGGGCGCATTGATATCATTAGTTCCCTAAGGGACTACTTGAGCTCTCTTAAGATATTGTGGATGATGAGCAGCCGATACCCTGGCACCAGCCAGGCAGGATCGCCTCAGCCTCTCTCCTGCCTCCTTGTCCACTGGACTCTCACGGCGCCTGCTATCTTCGTCTGAAGATATTTGAACTAATAGCTTATTTTCTTCTTCTTTTTTCGGACACTGTCCTAAGTTTCCAAACGGTATAGGTAACCTTTTATCTGAATAAACCCCTTTCGTTGTTGTTGTAAAAGGTTTCATTATTTCTTTAATTCATTTCATGTGTTTAATTAAGATAAGGGATAACACATCTCTCCATTCTTACAGGCCTAGGTAGCAAGCGCAGGATATACGTCTTGTCTGAACCGAAGATCAGCGTGATTTGGCTTTTGTACCAAAACGATTTATCGCGTATGAATTTAGTTACACGCAGAAGTTCCATACGCCCACGCGGTGAAGAGACAATGATTACATAATCCCCAAGCTGAATTACAATCTCTCACTGCCGATCACGTAGACTGATACAAAATAGTTAACTCATGCAACTGCTACGGTTCCATCAGGATTTCTTCTAGAGGAGTAGACCAGAAAAACTAATCCCTTTGCTGCCACCGAAATGAGGAGGTAATACCTGGGACGATGCCCCCTGAGACAGAACATGTACTGCACTTTGATCCTCGTCCAGCGAAAGACTTTTAATTCTTTTTATCTGTCAAACAAGGGAGACCAAACGCTACACTCTGATCCAAAAAGACGTATTATTATTATGTATATTAATAAAATGATGAGACAACTTTGCGTGCATTTGTGTTTTTCTCGTGTCAACATAACTTCTCCAACCACCTATTGTCATGGCAAATAACACCCTACCTGAGAGTTCATCATTCAAACTCCTCGGCCTAACCTTCACAGATAACATGAATTGGAACAAATACATTGAAGACATTGCCAAGGCTGCCGCAAAGAAGGTTGGCTCCCTCTACCGTGCTAGTAAACTCCTCACACCTGACATTACCCTGTATCTCTACAAAGCCACCATTCACCCATGCATGGAGTATTGTTGCCACATCTGAGCTGGTGCATCATCTACTAGTCTCTCCCTCCTTGACAAGGTCCAAAAAAGAGTCGCTAACCTAATAGGTCCCTCACTGTCAACCAAGCTCCAGTCCCTGTCCCATCGCCGCAATGTAGCATCCTTGTGTTTGTTTTACAAATACTTCAATGGATTATGCTCCGATGAATTGGCTACTCTGGTGCCCCCTCGACGTAAATTCACTAGACCAACTCGACAATCAACTAAATCCCATCCATTCACTGTGGAGGTCCCCAGATGCCGGAGAGCTTTCTACTCAAATAGTTTCTTTCCTCGTGCAGCTGGCCTTTGGAACTCCCCCCCCTGTTTCCCCGACGGTACTGACATGCAGAAATTTAAAATTAATGTAAACAGACATCTCGCTGTGCAGATCCCCCCCAACCTTCTCCCTTTTTCTTTCTTCTCGGTAGCCCCTTACGTCTACAGTGGTGGCCTGCCTTGTTTGGGGTGAACTACATTAAAAAAACTAAAAAAAAACCATTACACATTGAATTATTATTTTTTATTTACTATTAATCAAATATTTATTGGAATAAAAGATAAATGACGTATACTAAAAAAATATTTAAAAATCCTATTTTGAGCTTCATTAATGTTCACTTGCCTCTTCTCCTTTACTCGCACTTAAGGTTGACACTATATAGCCAGTTTCCCCCCTCTCTGTATTCGTCATGTAATCAGCACTATCTACCAATCTACTTGATAATTTGTCACTTCTGGCTTTTAGCTTAATTTAAACAATTAAGAGTAAAAAAAAAACCAAGCTCTAAAGTATTCATGTGCTTTAGAAAGAAAAACAAAAAAGTAAAGAGTCCTGGGCAATACCAAGGAGGTACAGGTTGGCAAATATATTTCCAAGATGGACGTTTTATGTTGAGTGATGCATTCTGGTCATGAAGAAATTAATAAACATTTTTTTTTATAAACTATTCACTCTTCCAAAATTGGTAATTTTGTTTTTCTGCAAATTTATTTGTTTTGAAAAAAAAAAAAAATTTATGACCAGAATGCATCACTCAGCATAAGACGACCATCTTGGAAATATGTTCATCAAGCAGGTAGACCCGTGTAAACAAGATAGAATCATTTTGTCAGGTGGACGATGAGACAACACCATGAGAATTGGTAACAATGGTTGAGACTGACCAGAAATTAGATTATTTTAGAGGACGGCTCAACAAGAATTTGTTAACATTGGACTTGAAAACGACCATGTTGTAGTCAGGCGGGAAGCGGCTCCATGGTATTGTTTCACAGACCGGCAGTTCTTGGAAAGAAACTTTGCTCATGGAAGTTCTTAAACACAGTTTGTTAGATTTTTTGGTGCTTCTGTATCATTGGGGACAGATGAAATTTCATTTTTATTTTAGAAGAGTCAATTGAAAGGGGAGATAATTCAACCTTTTTTTTTGTTGTAATCATAACCCATAAGGAAAATCCAGAGAATTAGTAAGAAAATAAATTTAAAAAAAGGGTACTTATGCAGTTTACAGACCGGGCTGAAATAATAACATTATAATTTAGAAAGCAATTCTTAACATGGGTATGTGATGGGTTGATTAACTATTTTGTACTTTCACCGTACAATTTAATAAACAGAATAGTTAACCCCCCCCCCCACTCCCTATGTTAAGAATGTTTTTCTAAATTATAACGTTATTATTTCAGCCTCCTCCGTAATCTGCATAAGTACTCGTTTTTAAATTTATTTTCTTATTAATTCTCTGGATTTTTCTAATGGGTTATTGTTACAAAAAAATGTTTGAATTATCTCCCCTTTCAACTGACTCTTCTAAATTAAAGATGAACATTTCACCTTTTTTTTTTTTTTTTTTTTTTTTTTACCATAGTCCCCACTCAAACAAAACAGGACGCCACTGTAGACGTAAGTGGCTACTGAGAAAAAGGATGAAAGTTTTTTTTGGAGGGGTCAACCTAAATGGGAGCTGTGCAGCGAGATGTCTGTTTACATTAGTTTTAAATTTCTGCATGTCAGTACCGTCAGGAGAGCAGGGAGGGAGTTCCAGAGTCCAGTAGCACGAGGAAAGAAGCTTTTGGAGTAGAAAGCTCTTCGGCATCTGGAGACCTCCACAGTGAATGGATGGAATTTAATTCATTGTCGGGTTGGTCTAGTGAATTTACGTCGTGGGGGCACCAGAGCAGCAAGTTCATCAGAGCACACTCCATTGAAGTACTTGTAAAACAAGCACAAGGAAGCAACATTGCGGCGGTGGGACAGGGGCTGGAGCTTGGTGGATAGTGAGGGACCTATTAGGTTGGCGACTCTTTTTTGGACCTTGTCTAAGAGGGAGAGACTAGCTGATGATGCCCTAGCCCAGATGTGGCAACAATACTCCATGCATGGGTGGATGGTGGCTTTGTAGAGATATAAGATGATGTCAGGTGTGAGAAGTTTACTAACACGGTAGAGGGGGACCCACCTTCTTTGCAGCAGCCCTTCAATGTATTTGTTCCAATTCTTGTTATCTGTGAATGTTAGGCCGAGGAGTTTGAATGATAAACTCTCAGGTAGGGTGTTATTTGCCATGACAATCGGTGGTTGAAGAGGTTTCTTGTAGTTATTGAAGGAAAGTAGCTTTGTCTTTGCGGCATTAAAAGTTACCATCCATTTATGACCCCAATCTACTACAGACTGAAGGATTCAGCCATTGCCTCAGATATATGTGTGTCGGTTTTGCCCACACGACGAAAGTAGAACGTGGTGTCGTCAGCAAATATTCCTATCTCAGTCTCAATGACATCAGGGAGGTCATTTATGAAAATCAAGAACAGTAGAGGTCCAAGGATGGATCCCTGGAGTACACCAACAATTATGTCATGTTGCTTAGAAGAACAGCCATCGAGTACAACCTGGATGTTTCTTTTTGTTAGGAAGGATTTAATTATATTAAATATTTGTCCAGTAATGCCATATGAGTACAGTTTTAGGAGAAGCCCTTTATGCCAAACCTTGTCAAAGGCCTTGGATATATCAAGCACTACCGCCCTAGCTTCACCTGCCTTGTTCAGTGTATGATATATGCGTTCAGAGATGACCGTTAGGATATCTGCGGTAGATCGTGCTTGTCTAAATCCTTATTGATGATCAGATAGAAGTTTAGCATTTCCTAGATGCCGGACTATCGCTAGATTGATTAATGATTCAAAGAGTTTTGCAAAGATCGGGAGTAGACTGATAGCGCGGTAGTTTAGAGAATCAGTTCTATCTCCAGAATTCTTGAAGACTGGTTCCACAGAGGCAATTTTCCAACTATCAGGGAAACAAGATTCAGCAAGGCATTTGTTGTATAGTTTGGAGAAGATAGGGGCCAGCTCAGCAGAGCATTTCTTTATTACTATTACTGGTATAAGATCAGGCCCACAGTCTTTGGAGGTGTCATGGTTTTTTATGATGTCTCTGAGATGAGGTAATGACCAGGTTCTCAAGCGTGGCTTCAGTCTGCACTGGGAATTTAGGGAGGGGGTGGTTTGCTGAGTCCAAAGTGGAGTTTAAGGCAAAAGGCTGGGCAAGTAGTTCAGCCTTATCAGTTTGCGTGCAAACAACGTCGTTGTGATTTGATAGCGGGGGAATTGTCGATTGTCCATTGTTCATCACACTATTGTAGATTTTCCAGAAATCACGAGTACCTAGTTTCTGTGACTGAATGCGTTTTTTGGTTATCTCTGTATACCTTCTCTTTGCTTCATCTATCACTACTTTGCAATTATTTCTTGCCTCTATAAATTGTTGTCTATTCGCAGTTGACTTATGGCGACCGAATTTTCGGAATGCCTTCTGCCTCTCAGCAATAGCAGCTACACATTCTGAGGTGAACCATTGAGGAGAGTGGGGTTTGCTGAAGAATTTTTGCATGGGGACATAAGCATCAATGCCTGCTTTGACCCATTCAATTAGCTCATTTGCACACTGATCAGCAGAGAGTGAGAAGGCTTCACCCCATGGGGAGTCGCTGATGTGATCCCTGAAAGATTCAAAATCAGCCTGCTCATAGTTTTTCGTCATTTTAAGCAACGGCTCTTCAGCTTTTGGACGAGTTTTTAAGGTGATAAGAATCATTACCACAACGTGATCAGAGTTTCCGAGCAGGCTATGGGCATTTGCCACACAAGCCTCGAGTAGTGAAGTCAAGAAGTGAGGCTTGCTGGTCTGCATGATCAGGAAGGCGGGTCGGAAAAGTGACAGTCTGTGAGAGGTCGTGCCCCTAATAATACAGTAGCATTGATTAAGAATTTTTATTTATTGATAAATTTATGAATTTGTGATACTGAGCTTGATACCAATGATAACTGTTAATTAACAGTGGTTTGGAGTCCTAGGCATAATTTTTGGTTGAGCCTTCTTTCTATTACATAGTGATTCAGCCATGAACTGGGTTCATCAACTTCTTTCTATTACATAGTGATTCAGGCATGAACTGGGTTCATCAACTTCTTTCTATTACATAGTGATTCAGCCATGAACTGGGTTCATCAACTTCTTTCTATTACATAGTGATTCAGCCATGAACTGGGTTCATCAACTTCTTTCTATTACATAGTGATTCAGCCATGAACTGGGTTCATAAACTTCTTTCTATTACATAGTGATTCAGCCATGAACTGGGTTCATCAACTTCTTTCTATTACATAGCGATTCAGCCATGAACTGGGTTCATCAACTTCTTTCTATTACATAGTGATTCAGCCATGAACTGGGTTCATCAACTTCTTTCTATTACATAGTGATTCAGCCATGAACTGGGTTCATCAACTTCGTTCTATTACATAGTGATTCAGCCATGAACTGGGTTCATCAACTTCTTTCTATTACATAGTGATTCAGCCATGAACTGGGTTCATCAACTTCTTTCTATTACATAGTGATTCAGCCATGAACTGGGTTCATCAACCTCTTTCTATTACATAGTGATTCAGCCATGAACTGGGTTCATCAACTTCTTTCTATTACATAGTGATTCAGCCATGAACTGGGTTCATCAACTTCTTTCTATTACATAGTAATTCAGCCATGAACTGGGTTCATCAACTTCTTTCTATTACATAGTGATTCAGCCATGAACTGGGTTCATCAACTTCTTTCTATTACATAGTGATTCAGCCATGAACTGGGTTCATAAACTTCTTTCTATTACATAGTGATTCAGCCATGAACTGGGTTCATAAACTTCTTTCTATTACATAGTGATTCAGCCATGAACTGGGTTCATAAACTTCTTTCTATTACATAGCGATTCAGCCATGAACTGGGTTCATCAACTTCTTTCTATTACATAGTGATTCAGCCATGAACTGGGTTCATCAACTTCTTTCTATTACATAGTGATTCAGGCATGAACTGGGTTCATCAACTTCTTTCTATTACATAGTGATTCAGCCATGAACTGGGTTCATCAACTTCTTTCTATTACATAGTGATTCAGCCATGAACTGGGTTCATCAACTTCTTTCTATTACATAGTGATTCAGCCATGAACTGGGTTCATCAACTTCTTTCTATTACATAGTGATTCAGCCATGAACTGGGTTCATCAACTTCTTTCTATTACATAGTGATTCAGCCATGAACTGGGTTCATCAACTTCTTTCTATTACATAGTGATTCAGCCATGAACTGGGTTCATCAACTTCTTTCTATTACATAGTGATTCAGCCATGAACTGGGTTCATCAACTTCTTTCTATTACATAGTGATTCAACCATGAACTGGGTTCATCAACTTTCTTCCTAACTGACTACATTTATCGTTTTTTTTTCTAATTCCTCTTCAAATTGTTTTCACAATACAAATGAGACACTGCTAATTGGTTGTTGCGCCAGAACTACATCTGGCCCTGTTTTTAGCATTAATTCACCATCAAATTCACTGATTCTCTCTTTAAAACAGTCTGGAAATTCCATCATCATCATATTCGGTTTAACATGCTGGCATGCGTTGGACAACTTTAAGAAATTGACTTCTAAAGTAACCTATCTCTGGCCAGGTCTTTATTTATCCCTCGTTATCTCAAGTCCATCCTTATCACTTCTTCCCATCACGTGCCTGATAGACTCTTCACTTAGTCGACAGTAGTAACGCTCTACTTTTAATTGATTCATTTACATCTGATTGATTTTTTCAGCTTGTTCTCAAAGTTTGTGATACTCTGTTGTTGCGTCAAATCGATCCAGGTTAAACTGCATTAGATTTTAGATTTGACACAAAATTACATCTCAAAGTTTGTGATACTCTGTTGTTGCGTCAAATTGATCCAGGTTAAACTGCATTAGATTTTAGATTTGACACAAAATTACATCTCAAAGTTTGTGATACTCTGTTGTTGCGTCAAATTGATCCGGGTTAAACTGCATTAGATTTTAGATTTGACACAAAATTACATCTCAAAGTTTGTGATACTCTGTTGTTGCGTCAAATTGATCCAGGTTAAACTGCATTAGATTTTAGATTTGACACAAAATTACATCTCAAAGTTTGTGATACTCTGTTGTTGCGTCAAATTGATCCAGGTTAAACTGCATTAGATTTTAGATTTGACACAAAATTACATCTCAAAGTTTGTGATACTCTGTTGTTGCGTCAAATTGATCCAGGTTAAACTGCATTAGATTTTAGATTTGACACAAAATTACATCTCAAAGTTTGTGATACTCTGTTGTTGCGTCAAATTGATCCAGATCACACATTACATATCCATTGTATCATTCTCATATCATTTCTCTCCATGCAACACATATCCTCAATCCTCATTGGCCAGGTTTCACTTCCATACATCATCATTCTGCAAACACACGCCTTTTAGCTAGGAGCAAAGTGTAGTATCTGTTCTGATACTACACTTTGTCTTTTCTGTCCTCGGTCAGTGAAGGAGAAATGCTTCTAGACTGAGGCAATTTTTAATTTATCTCAATCCAGAATGCCCTTTTTGGGGAGCTAGATTTTCCCTCCATTAAAAATCAACCTTGTGTATAACTCTGCTCTCGTGGAGAAGCAAGTAAATAGTGATTGGTCAATTTTTCTCCAACCTCATCGTCCCATGTCGATGAAGTCGATTTTTCTGCCCGTCTCGACAAAAATAGCGGATTTCTTTCTTTGGAATACGTTAAAGTAAGGATTTTAAAACTTTTCAATTGATACTTAATTTTTTGTTTCTTCACAAGTTTCTGAGAATGTGAGTATTATTTACTCCTCTCCAGGAGGTTAGGCACAAGGCCAGTTTTATCCTACTCCCACAAGTAAGATGTGACCCAAGGTCGGGTCGGAAAGTGGGGGTTGAAAAGCCAGCGCCCGAGAGGTGAACACTCTGACCATCAAAAATTGCCTGGGCAGTCCCGTCGGCATTCCCCGGTAGGGGCGCCTCAGGCAGTAAGCAATAAACTTACTCCTCCCCAAAGAGGGGAGGCGAAGTCTGGGAGGGTGGACCTCCTAGAACTGCACAGGACAGACCCATAGACCGGCGTAAATCAAGCCCCGAAGGCCAAGACAATACCAGTCCATGGGGTGAAGTATCCATCGGAACAGATACTACACTTTGATCTCGAACAAGTACTATTTGGTTTTTATTTTTATTTTTTTCATTAGAATTTTTTTTTTTTTTTGCATGTGTACCTCGATCGTACAACTGAAACATAAGAAAGCAATCAATAAATAATAAATGGAAATAAATAAATGAAAATAATCAATGAAAATAAATAAATAAAAATAATCAATGAAAATAATCAATGAAAATAAATAGATAAAAATAATCAATGAAAATAATCAATGAAAATAAATAGATAAAAATAATCAATGAAAATAATCAATGGAAATAAATAGATAAAAATAATCAATGAAAATAATCAATGGAAATAAATAAATAAAAATAATCAATGGAAATAAATAAATAAAAATAATCAATGAAAATAAATAGATAAAAATAATCAATGAAAATAATCAATGAAAATAAATAAATAAAAATAATCAATGAAAATAAATAGATAAAAATAATCAATGAAAATAATCAATGAAAATAAATAGATAAAAATAATCAATGGAAATAAATAAATAAAAATAATCAATGAAAATAAATAGATAAAAATAATAAATGAAAATAATCAATGAAAATAAATAAATAAAAATAATCAATGAAAATAAATAGATAAAAATAATCAATGAAAATAATCAATGAAAATAAATAAATAAATAAATAAAAATAATCAATGAAAATAAATAGATAAAAATAATCAATGAAAATAATCAATGAAAATAATCAATGAAAATAAATAAATAAAAATAATCAATGGAAATAAATAAATAAAAATAATCAATTAAAATAAATAGATAAAAATAATAAATGAAAATAATCAATGAAAATAAATAAATAAAAATAATCAATGAAAATAAATAGATAAAAATAATCAATGAAAATAATCAATGAAAATAAATAAATAAAAATAATCAATGAAAATAAATAGATAAAAATAATCAATGAAAATAATCAATGAAAATAAATAAATAAAAATAATCAATGAAAATAAATAGATAAAAATAATCAATGAAAATAATCAATGAAAATAAATAAATAAATAAATAAAAATAATCAATGAAAATAAATAGATAAAAATAATCAATGAAAATAATCAATGGAAATAAATAAATAAAAATAATCAATGAAAATAATCAATGAAAATAATAGATAAAAATAATCAATGAAAATAATAAATGAAAATAATCAATGAAAATAAATAGATAAAAATAATAAATGAAAATAATCAATGAAAATAAATAGATAAAAATAATAAATGAAAATAATCAATGAAAATAAATAGATAAAAATAATAAATGAAAATAATCAATGAAAATAAATAAATGAAAATAAATAGATAAAAATAATCAATGAAAATAATCAATGAAAATAATAAATGAAAATAATCAATGAAAATAAATAGATAAAAATAATCAATGAAAATAATGAAAATAAATAAATAAAAATAATCAATGAAAATAAATAGATAAAAATAATAAATGAAAATAATCAATGAAAATAAATAAATAAAAATAATCAATGGAAATAATCAATGAAAATAATCATTGAAAATAATGAAAATAATCATTGAAAATAATGAAAATAAATAAATAAAAATAATCAATGAAAATAAATAGATAAAAATAATAAATGAAAATAATCAATGAAAATAAATAGATAAAAATAATAAATGGAAATAATCAATGAAAATAAATAGATAAAAATAATAAATGAAAATAAATAAATAAAAATAATCAATGAAAATAAATAGATAAAAATAATCAATGAAAATAATAAATGAAAATAAATAAATAAAAATAATCAATGAAAATAAATAGATAAAAATAATCAATGAAAATAATCAATGAAAATAAATAAATAAAAATAATCAATGAAAATAAATAGATAAAAATAATCAATGAAAATAATCAATGAAAATAAATAAATAAAAATAATCAATGAAAATAAATAGATAAAAATAATAAATGAAAATAATCAATGAAAATAAATAAATAAATAAAAATAATCAATGAAAATAAATAGATAAAAATAATCAATGAAAATAATCAATGGAAATAAATAAATAAAAATAATCAATGAAAATAATCAATGAAAATAATAGATAAAAATAAATAGATAAAAATAATAAATGAAAATAATCAATGAAAATAAATAGATAAAAATAATAAATGAAAATAATCAATGAAAATAAATAGATAAAAATAATAAATGAAAATAATCAATGAAAATAAATAAATGAAAATAAATAGATAAAAATAATCAATGAAAATAATAAATGAAAATAATCAATGAAAATAAATAGATAAAAATAATCAATGAAAATAATGAAAATAAATAAATAAAAATAATCAATGAAAATAAATAGATAAAAATAATAAATGAAAATAATCAATGAAAATAAATAAATAAAAATAATCAATGGAAATAATCAATGAAAATAATCATTGAAAATAATGAAAATAAATAAATAAAAATAATCAATGAAAATAAATAGATAAAAATAATAAATGAAAATAATCAATGAAAATAAATAGATAAAAATAATAAATGGAAATAATCAATGAAAATAAATAGATAAAAATAATAAATGAAAATAAATAAATAAAAATAATCAATGAAAATAAATAGATAAAAATAATCAATGAAAATAATAAATGAAAATAATCAATTAAAATAAATAAATAAAAATAATCAATGAAAATAAATAGATAAAAATAATAAATTAAAATAATCAATGAAAATAAATAAATAAAAATAATCAATGAAAATAAATAGATAAAAATAATCAATGAAAATAATCAATGAAAATAATCAATGAAAATAAATAAATAAAAATAATCAATGAAAATAATCAATGAAAATAAATAGATAAAAATAATCAATGGAAATAATCAATGAAAATAATCATTGAAAATAAATAAATGAAAATAGATATAAAAAATACTTTATTTCTTCAAAAAATAAATCTGAAAACTAAATAATAAAATACTGACAAGCCGAAGTATGTTTTTGTTTTATAAATAATCTCAAAATTGTGTCCTTATCTATGGTTAAAGTAAGATAAAAAGGCCAGTGTAAGATAGTCTCTCAATGCACTTACTCACTTATAAGCTAGTTGGTTCGGATCAATTTTTGATGTTTGAACCCGCCCATTAAAGTCCACTCTGTATTGAATCTGTTTCCAGGACAAAAGATTCACTTGATAAATCTTATCGTCTCCATAAATGTCTTTTATTTCACCCAATAACCCAAACATATTTTTGAGTTGGAATAGTTGAAACTCCAAGGATTTTGAATTGAAGAACTGAACAGATATTATTAGTTTATTTTATATATTTTTTGTTATCTGATTTTCAATTAATATTTTTAGGCTTACTATTTTTTTTTAATGCATAGAGTGCCAGATCACGTGATGATGGGGTTGATTTAGTCACATGATCACTGATTTAGTCACATGATCACTGATATAAAAGGCACTTGCCAAACCCGTTGCTCTTTTTTTCTTTTTGGTTTGAACCCTGAAAGCGAAAACATTTGTTTCTCCACTGTTCCTATTGTGTCAAGACAAGTTCTATAACATTTGTTCATTCGCTACAAATTTTGGTAAGTCTGCTGACTGATGGAGACAAGAAAGTGGAACTTGGATTTACTTTCGGCAGCTTTACGACTCTCGTTCTACTTCTATTTTGTCATTTGTATTTGACAAAGGTGGATTAATTGCTGTTTTCTGGGTCCGTTATTGTTTGGAGTGATATGTGGTTTGCAGTGTTTTTCAATCCTCTCATAGTATTCATCATCATGTAACTGTCGATCTATCATCAACTCTTATCATCGAGTGCTTTTCTGTTTCGTCTTCTTTTTGTGTATGTGTTTTTGTTCATTCTTGAGGTTACTTAGTACTATCAAAGTCGCAGAGTCTGAAGGTATAAGGTCCGACTTCAACTACTAGAATTCCAAAAATTCTGACTCCTAGAATAAAAAAAAAAAAAAACGACCCAAACTCCGACTCAAATTTCTTGGCTTTTTGGCTAGGAACAAAGTGTAGTATCTGTTCCGGTGCTACGCTTAATCTTCTCTGTCCTTTGATAATGAAGGAGAAATGCTTCTAGAGTGAGGCAATTAAAATTTTTGCCCTAATCCAGAGTGCCCCTTTTTGGGGAGCTGGATTTTCGCCCAGTATTAAAAAAACATGTGTCTGACTCTGAGGGAGGCAAGTAAAAGGGACCCAGACTCCGACTTCTTATTTTAAGGTCTTCCAATATTTAGACTGTTGATTCTTCTGAGATTAAAAAATCCCACTCTGACAAGTCAGACTTTGACTCCTTCCCCAAATCCTCGACTCCGCAACCCTGATTACTATCCTCCTATAATTATAATGTACGCGCAGATAAGTTATGCATTCACGACCTACGTGCACATATTTCTACTGTTACAAAATATAAATATTTTAATCTATTCTCTTTTTTCTTCCGCAGATTATGCGCAATACATCAATCAGGTAGCAGAAGCTGTCGCACGAGTTGGTAGTGTGACATTCGTAAGTCCGAGTGATGGCCTTTCGTTGTCGTCGCAGGAGCAAGCGGATCTCGCCCATCAGATGGCTCACACGGTGGTATTTGAGCATATCACTGAAGCCGATGCTGAGCATGCTGTTGTGGCCGAAGCAGCCGCAGTATTGCCGCCAGTCCGTTTTGAGTCGGCTCAGCCAATTCACATCACACCTGCTGAAGCAGTGATTAAACCGCCAGTCGGCAAGGTAAGTAATACGCAGACATAAACTGTATTTTCATTTTGTTCTTAATCAATGTAATGTATGTTCGCGTCAATGAATATCTATCGTTCTGTTCGGTTTAATGTCCGTTTTACATGCTCGCATACATTGGATGGCTTTAAGAAATTGGCTTCCAGACAAACCTATCTCTGGCTAGGTCTTTATTTATCCCTCTTTCTCTATTTGTGATACACTACAAGAAATACAGAGTTAAATAGAGATCATCTCGAACACATGCTTTAGTCAGCAGCATCATCATTTTCATCAGCATCATTTTCATCATCATCATCATCATTTTTATCATCATCATCATCATTTTCATCATCATCATCATCATAATAATCATTTTCATCATCAGCATCATTTTCATCATAATCATCATCATAATCATCATTTTCATCATCTTCATTTTCATCATCATCATTTTCATCATCAGCATCATTTTCATCATAATCATCATCATAATCATCATTTTCATCATCTTCATTTTCATCATCATCATCATCATTTTCATCATCAGCATCATTTTCATCATCAGCATCATCATCATTTTTATCATTTTCATCATCAGCATCATCATTTTCATCAGCATCATCATCAGCATCATCATCATTTTCATCATCATCATCAGCATCATCATCATCATTTTCATCATCATCATCAGCATCATCATTTTCATCATCATTTTCATCATCATCATCATGTTCGATTTACTGTTTTTTTACATGCTGGCATGTGTTGGACGGCTTTTAGAAATTGACTTCAAAACTAACCTATCTCTGGCCAGGTCTATAATTATCCCCCTTTCCCCCAAGCCAATTTTTTATCACTTCATCCCATGTTTTCCTTGGCCTTCTCCTGTGAACTAAACCTTCTACCTCAATTGTTCTACATCTACTAACCCAAGAACTCTCATCCATTCTTTCAACGGGGCCATACCATCGAAGTCCCATGCTATACACACATCTCACTTTAAAACGTACGGATTAAAAGCAGTTGGACTTTTAACAACTGAGAGAAAGCATTGGTGTTGGAAATTTCGTAAGTGTTGTTATGGTGTTGGATGAACAGGAGTTCCTTCTGATGTTTTGGACCGTCATTGTGACCCTATTACTGTTGGAATTTATTTAAGCCCCCCTCACGGATTGGCTGTCAGGCATTGCAACCCCTATTCCCTTAGGTGTCACATAAGCCAGCCCTTAAAAACCCTTGCACACGGCTTACCCCGCTTTTTCGACGACTCTGCTCAAGTCAGCATACATCGACTGGTATCCTCAGTGACAACAGCCCACGATGGCAGTCACAGAGAATGACCTCCCGCAGTTACCCGAACTCTATAGAGATAAGTTCTCGCGAACCACATTTTCGCAAACCCCTCTTAAATTCACTATGCCTAACTGAACTTTGAAAACTGTTTGTAAATATTCTATGACTGCATCTTTCTCATTCTTAGTAAAATTGCTGTGAAACTACATTCTGGTGTTTTGTGTTCCTTCTCTTAGGCTTTCGTCCTATATCTCTCTTTTGATGATTTATCTGCACATTGTTACCCCATTCTCACGGGCGAGAATTGAACTTTATTTACAGGATTATTTTAATCCCAACAAAACTGCCGACTGGCATTTTCTTCAGATTCTCCTGAAGTCAATGGCGATCATTATAATGCAGCATTAAATTTAAATTAAAGTTCTAAAAAATTTTAAATAATAAAATCCAAATTTTGTTTCTTCGATGATAAAAAAACATAATTGAAAAAAAAATTCTTGTTTTACTTAGCGAATCATGCAAATATTTGAACGATTTCACAAGAACACATGTTTTCCAAATATTTATACAACCGCACGTGATGAAAGGCGGCATCGCTGTATTATCAGCCTATTTGAAAAGCAGAACTTGGTCAATACACTTTTGTGTTCATTCTCTCAGGCTTTCGTCCTATATCTCTCTTTTGATGATTTTATCTGCACATTGTTAACCCCATTCTCACGTGCGAGAATTGAACTTTATTTACAGGATTATTTTAATCCCAACATTACAGCTACAGGAAGTTTACATGCATCTTTGTTTCTTACATATAGACAGACATGACAGAAGCAAATAGACGGAATTCTTAGTTTCAAAGAATTCTTAGTTTCAAAGGCGCCAAATTTAGTCAGCATCAGTTCATACAAGTCTTGGGATTCCACTTATCACTTTTTGTCCAATTCACCAGAGAAGGAAAAAAAAAAAATATCATCTCTTCCAGTTTGAATAAAAGCATCTTACAGAAGTCTCCATTGTTAATGATAATAAGGGTGTCTATTTATTTCTGTTTTAGCACTCTCCGGTAAATACGCTCAATAAAATTTTAAGTTTAGGAAATACATACCTAAAAACCAGTAACCAAATTTACGGAAAACAATTTTTTTATTTAAGATATTTTTTTTTTTTTTTTCATCGATTCGGTAGATGACTTGAGAGCCGCCATCTTGTTAATTTTAGAGGGGCCATCAGAAGTAATCGCAAAAATACTATTTTCTGTCACTAGGGGTTAATGATAAACTTTTTTGGTGCTTCTTGAAATTTCAAATTTAACAATTTATATGTCTATGTCTGTATTATTCGACGATCTCCTGGAAAAGAGGACGACCATGGTTAGCCAACTCTCGCAGTAAATATCATTTGCTGTTTAGATAATTTGCTGGGATCGAGGAATTGGTTGACTGTCATCATCGTCATCATCATTATCAGTTTAATGTCCGTTTTGCATGCTGACATGTATTGGACGGCTTTTAGAAATTAACTTTCAAACTTATCTATGGTCAGGTTTCTTTCAAAGTCATTTCTTAAATTTAGGCAAGATTTTTATAGGTTGGATGCTCTTCCTGGCCAAACCCAGTGAGGTGATGGGGACCAATGTTTTTTTATTGAGACATCATATCTAGGGGATTGCCCACAAAGGCTAAAGAGTGAATTTGTAATAGAAGGGGGGGGTTGGTCCCTTCCTTACATTTATCGCACGAAATGAATTGAACGAACAACAACCGAGTAAGAAGCAACAAAAAAGGGTTTATTTAACAGAGGGTTGGAATTGTGTCCCAGTGAAGAAAAGAAGCTGCCGGGTCGTCAGCAAATATATTCCCAGTGGAGATGGCTGCTGCTGGAACGATGCGGGGGAAAGGCAGGAGAGATGTTTCTTCGTTGCTGGCCGATTTCTCTCTGCTGAATTCTTCAACTGACCAGGTGGTAGAAAATAGTCCATGAGGGGACAGTTGATATCAATACGCCCTGCAAGCCGATTGGTCAGCGTATGATCAATTTGCTCACAGAGGACGAGAAGAAATAGATCCTATTTCAGTCTGCTACAAATTTACACTTTTTTGATTGAGATGTTGCAATTCTCTCTGAATGCCACATTTCCATGTGACATCTTCACTAGATCAAGAAAAATAGCTTCTTGTTAGTGCTACACTAGATCAAGAAAAATAGTTTCTTGTTAGTGCTACACTAGATCAAGAAAAATAGCTTCTTGTTAGTGCTACACTAGATCAAGAAAAATAGCTTCTTGTTAGTGCTACACTAGATCAAGAAAAATAGCTTCTTGTTGGTGCTACACTAGATCAAGAAAAATAGCTTCTTGTTAGTGCTACACTAGATCAAGAAAAATAGCTTCTTGTTAGTGCTACACTAGATCAAGAAAAATAGCTTCTTGTTGGTGCTACACTAGATCAAGAAAAATAGCTTCTTGTTAGTGCTACACTAGATCAAGAAAAATAGCTTCTTGTTAGTGCTACACTAGATCAAGAAAAATAGCTTCTTGTTAGTGCTACACTAGATCAAGAAAAATAGCTTCTTGTTAGTGCTACACTAGATCAAGAAAAATAGCTTCTTGTTAGTGCTACACTAGATCAAGAAAAATAGCTTCTTGTTGGTGCTACACTAGATCAAGAAAAATAGCTTCTTGTTAGTGCTACACTAGATCAAGAAAAATAGCTTCTTGTTGGTGCTACACTAGATCAAGAAAAATAGCTTCTTGTTAGTGCTACACTAGATCAAGAAAAATAGCTTCTTGTTAGTGCTACACTAGATCAAGAAAAATAGCTTCTTGTTAGTGCTACACTAGATCAAGAAAAATAGCTTCTTGTTAGTGCTACACTAGATCAAGAAAAATAGCTTCTTGTTAGTGCTACACTAGATCAAGAAAAATAGCTTCTTGTTAGTGCTACACTAGATCAAGAAAAATAGCTTCTTGTTAGTGCTACACTAATATTTAAAATATTTGATGTCGTTTGTGGTCATCAATTCATTCCAAGGTAGATTCCAGCTATGTAGACTATAACAGTATCGTAGTCAATAGATGCATCACTGAAAGAAGGGAAGGGTCTGTGACCAGCTGCCAAATAGTTTCCAACTCAAATTATTGAATCGGCCAGCCGAGTACAAATCAAATATGATCTAAACTCATCTATGCATAAATGGGGCAAGGTATGAACCTCCACTTTTGCCCCCTGCTATGGATAAAATAGTTTACATAAGATCAACATGCACGTAAATCTTGTACGAAATACATTTACGTTCTTGGCCTTTTGGCTAAGATCAAAGTGTAGTATCTGTTCCGATGGATACTGCACCCCATAGACTGGTATTGTCTTGACCTTCGGGGCTTGATTTACGCCTGTCTATGGGTCTGTCCTATGCAGTTCTAGGAGGTGCACCCTCCCAGGCTTCGCCTCCCCTCTTTGGGGAGGAGTAAGTTTATTGCTTACTGTCTGAGGCGCCCCTACCAGGGAATGCCGACGGGGCTGCCCAGGCAATTTTTAATGGCCAGAGTGCTCACTTCCTCGGGCGCTGGCTTTTCAAACCCCACTTTCCCGACCCGACCTTGGGTCACATCTTACCTTGTGGGAGTAAGATAAAAACTGGCCTTGTGCCTAACCTCCTGGAGAGGAGGTAAATAAACACTGATATTTATTTTTTCAAACTCTTTCTACTCTTTTTTTTTCTTATTTTTCTTTCTGCCTACCCTCTTTCCCAACCCTATCAAACACTCTATAACGTCCTTATAATGACACAAAACTGCAACCGGTGATGAAGCCCCAATTCTGACCTGGAGGAGTGGCAGTACCTGTCAGAGTCCCATCTCCATCATTTACAGACTATTTCTTATTTATAAAAATACTAACTGGCTTTGCTGGCTCGCTATCGCTTCGCAAATTTTGCTGCTTGAAACATTAATTTAAAATAATAAACATTTCATTCATAACTTTGTTGTAAACCCGAAACAAAATATTTCTCATTCATTCATATAGATAGATAAACATTAACATTTTGGACATTTTTATACAAAGTTATTTATCTTTTAAGTATGACTGTAAAGAAAAAAAAAATCAATTTGCTTTTTCACTTGCAATTTAGAAATAGATCACAACTTGTTGAAAATCAAGCCATTCCCTCTAAAGAAAGGAACATTTGAACGCAAACGCTGAATATTTGTCAATGAAATGAAACAATATTGTGGAACAAGACTATTTGTTGTATTAAAATCAAAACAATCATCGAATTAAAAAAAAAACAATAACAAATAATAGTTAATTAATAAAATGTCCTTTTTTAAAACCAATATGCAAATTAGTTAACCTTGCAACTGATATTACATATACATAAGCATTATATAAAAAAGATATTGTGTAAAGTTGAATTCTTTGGCTGAGATCAAAGTGTAGTATCTGTTCCGATGGATACTGCACCCCATAGACCTGTATTGTCTTGGCCTTCGGGGCTTGATTTCTGCCGGTCTATGGGTTTGTCCTGTGCAGTTCTAGGAGGTCCACCCTCCCAGGCTTTGCCTCCCCTCTTTGGGGTGGAGTAAGTTTATCGCTTACTGTCTGAAGCGCTCCTACCGGGGAATGCCGACGGGGCTGGGCAGGCATTTTTTGTAGGCCAGAGTGCTCACCTTCTCGGGCGCTGTCTTTTCAAATCCCACTTTACCGACCTTGTGTCACATCTTACCTTGTGTGAGGAAGATAGAGTTGAATTAACGTGAAATAGAGCGTTTTGACTTTATCGTTAGTGTGAGAAATGGGCCCAACTTTCGCATTTGTTCATTAAGGTTAAGTTTGCGAAAGAAATTAATCTACAAATCAATCATATACAAAACATACAACATGAATAAATGTTTAAAGATATTAAGAACTTGAAGCCTAAAACCTTTTGCCGAAATGATTGGATTCGATATTAAATCACCTAAAACGGGTTGATATGCCGTAAAACAAAAAACAACGAACAAAACATCTTTTTGACTGGGTTCATGATTTTATATGGTTGTTTAACCTTATCATATTTTACAATGAATTGACTATCCTCCACTCTATAATAAAGAGTAATGTGCATTAATATATATATATATATATATATATATATATATATATATATATATATATATATATATAATATATATAATAATCCAGGTAAAACATCCACAGGGTAGTAATCCAAAGAATTTCAACCGGGTTTATAAAAAGTACTCAATATCAAATAGAGCTTTTATATATGATTATTTTTATTTACACATACATGTACAAAATCTGCGACACTGGCATGTCGATGTTATCGATCAACAGCTATTATAAACTGAGATCTCATCAGGCAGAGTTCTTTCCAAATATGATCTAAGGTTAAGATCAGATTCTAACTCTGCCTGATGAGATCTCAGTTTATAATAGCTGTTGATCGATAACATCGATATGTCAGTGTCGCAGATTTTGTACATGTCTGTGTAAATAAAAATAATCATATATATATATATATATATATATATATATATATATATTAAGGTACATCTGCGAAAGAAATTAATCTGCAAATCAATCAAATACAAAACATACATTTACAACATGAAAAAAACTGGCAAGTTACTACTGCAAGCAATTTATTACTTTTGTCATTCAAACATTGTTGACAAATATCAACCAAATCATTTCGAAAAACATTTGCTATAAAACATCGACCAAATCATCTTGACAAACATTTCTTGTAAAACACCAACCGAATCATCTTAAAAACATTTCTTGTAAAACACCAACCAAATCATCTTAAAAACCTTTGTTTATTGTCAAACATCAACCAAATCATTAAAAAAAACAACATTTGTTTATTGTCAAACATCAACCAAATCATTAAAAAAAACAACATTTGTTTATTCTCAAACATCAACCAAATCATTAAAAAAAACATTTGTTTATTGTCAAACATCAACCAAATCATTAAAAAAAACAATATTTGTTTATTGTCAAACATCAACCAAATCATTAAAAAAAACAATATTTGTTTATTCTCAAACATCAACCAAATCATTAAAAAAAACAACATTTGTTTATTCTCAAACATCAACCAAATCATTAAAAAAAACAACATTTGTTTATTCTCAAACATCAACCAAATCATTAAAAAAAACATTTGTTTATTGTCAAACATCAACCAAATCATTAAAAAAAACAACATTTGTTTATTGTCAAACATCAACCAAATCATTAAAAAAAACAACATTTGTTTATTGTCAAACATCAACCAAATCATTAAAAAAAACAACATTTGTTTATTGTCAAACATCAACCAAATCATTAAAAAAAACAACATTTGTTTATTGTCAAACATCAACCAAATCATTAAAAAAAACAACATTTGTTTATTCTCAAACATCAACCAAATCATTAAAAAAAACATTTGTTTATTGTCAAACATCAACCAAATCATTAAAAAAAAAAACATTTGTTTATTGTCAAACATCAACCAAATCATTAAAAAAAACAACATTTGTTTATTCTCAAACATCAACCAAATCATTAAAAAAAACATTATTTGTTTATTGTCAAACATCAACCAAATCATTAAAAAAAAACAACATTTGTTTATTCTCAAACATTAACCAAATCATCTTAAAAAACATTTCTTGTAAAATATCAATCAATTCATCTAGAAAAACATTTGTTGTAAAACATCATTTGGTTGAAAAATGTTGTTTTTATAATTATTAGACCTAATCAAGCTTCTATTAGTTATTTGAATTTATTTTTGTGTTGATTTTCTTTTTACATTTTAGGGTCCGTATCGCTGTGAAACATGTGATAAAGTCTACCCGAAATGGAACCAACTGCAGCGCCACATCAGGACACACGATGACGACAAACCGTTCCGCTGTACAGTGTGCAATGATTCCTTCAATATTGAAGATAATCTCAAGCTTCATCTGGCAACTCATCCTCAGAATGACAATCGGCAGCCAACATGTCCCGAATGTGGCAAAACATTTACCCGTACTGCTAGCCTGAAAGCCCATATTATACTACATGTTAAGGAAGAAAATCTCATGTGCGCTGAATGTGGGGATGAGTTTAGTTTACAGGTAAATATCGTTTGAACTCGAGTGATCTTTATTAAAAGTAATTTAACATTCATTACAAAATAGGTCTGACCATATTTTTATAGAGAAGTAGCCAGAGGAAGACTGTGAAAGGCTTCACTACATGCATATATATATATATATATATATATATATATATATATATATATATATTAAGAAAATGGGTTGTTCATTTCAAAGCATTGCTGGGTCAGTATTATAAAATTGAAAATAGAAGCCTTTATCAATGCAAGATTAATTTATTATTTTATTTTTTTACTTTAATCTTATTAATTTCGGAATAATATTCCATCATCAGAGTTGACCAGTATTGTGTCATTTTTTAATTTTTTTTTTTTATCAAAAAACACAAAAACAAAAATAAACAAACTTTTTTCCTTTTTGTTTCTTTGATAAAATGTCCTTGTTATGGTGTATCCGCGCTGATAACCAGAATTTGAATTCATAACCGCCAACGACATCGGCGCGGATACACCATAACAAGGACATTTTATCAAAGAAACAAAAGGAAAAAAGTTTTGTTTATTTTTGTTTTTGTGTTTTTTGATAAAAAAAAAAATGACACAATACTGGTCAACTCTGATGATGGAATATTATTCTGAAATTAATAAGATAAAAGTAAAAAAAAAAAAGATTATTCTTGCATTGATAAAGGCTTCTATTTTCAATTTTATATATATATATATATATATATAAAGTGAAGTGACAAAAATAAAGATAAAGATTATATCTTTAAATTATATCCTATCTTGAATAGTCAATGCTCGATATACGAGATAGAGCAAGTTTCATCCCCTATCTCGTTTGGGATATCCAACAGATGGAGCGAGTTCAGAGGTTGGCAACGAATATCGTCCACAGGCTCCACACAAAGTCTTATGAACAACAGCTAGAGACCTGTATGCGCTGGAGCATAGACGACTGCAACCTCACCCTCATCTTTAACATTGTGTGCGGCAACTATAACGTGTCACATGATCTCCTCTTCTTCACACCGGCTCAGCAGATTTATAGAAACTTACAGAAGCTGTACCTGAGATGATTTTGGCTGAATCGTCACAACGTTTCTTTTTCTGTTCTGTTTGTGTTCATGGGGCTGTGGAACAAACTGCTGAATGCCGTTGTCTACTCACGGACGTCTAAACAGTTCAAGGCGGTACCGGATGCATTATGGCCATTGATATTTGGCGCTTAGGTGATCCCATTTTTAAAAAGGGGTAGAGGGTGATAACGTACGTACGAACATGAAATTGCCGTAGCGTATTATTATATAGATTTTAAATGAGTGTGAAAGGTGATAACTTACGTACGAACATGAAATTGCCGTAGCGTATTATTATATAGAGTCTTGTTTTCTTTGTAGAGCCAGTTAGACCGACACATGCGGGAACATCGTCAGGACCAGGAAGGAAAGCGATCATACCCGTGTCGTCAGTGCACACAAGAGTTTCCCAAATTGACATTATTAAGGGAACATATGAAGCAGCATTACCGAATCAAGTGAGCAATTCTTACGCTATCATTTAACCATTTCTTACGCTATCATTTAACCATTTCTTACGCTATCATTTAACCATTTCTTTTATGAATAAGTGTTTATGGGTACAACATTTAAAACTAGTGAATAAAGATGTGCTCCTTTTTAAAAAGATTTTTAAATGGTTAATAAAAGCGGGTTCATTTATGTAAAATTTAATGGTACAAAATTTAAAAATAGCTAATAAAAGCGGGTTCATTTTAATAAATGTTTATGGGTACAACATTTAAAACTAGTAAATAAAGATGTCCTCCTTTTTAAAAAGATTTTTAAATGGTTAATAAAAGCGGGTTCATTTTTGTAAAATTTAATGGGTACAACATTTAAAAATAGCTAATAAAAGCGGGTTCATTTTAATAAATGTTTATGGATACAACATTTAAAACTAGTAAATAAAAATGTGCTCCTTTTTAAAAAGATTTTTAAATGGTTAATAAAAGCGGGTTCATTTTTGTAAAATTTAATGGATACAACATTTAAAAATAGCTAATAAAAGCGGGTTCATTTTAATAAATGTTTATGGGTACAACATTTAAAACTAGTAAATAAAGAGGTGCTCCTTTTAAAAAGATTTTTGTGGTGTAAATGAGGAAAAAGAAGAGAAAACAAGAACGACCGACCGCGTTTTTGCGTGGCTTACCTCGTGTGAAGAAGAAGGAAACAAGAATGGCCGACTTGTTTCTTTAAATGCCTACAGGGTGACTACGAGGTATGCAAATGAGATGCTCCTGATTGGAAATGAAAGAGATAAAAGAGGAGTGATTGGGGGAGGAGGCAGTGTGAAGTTAGATTGCGAACAGAGAAGTTTGATCATAGGAGAAAAGTCGGATCCGTAGAAAGTGAAGAAAAACGTTGCAGAAATTCGTTTCGGAGTGGATAGAAAGTGGAAGTACGGCCAGCAGCGTCGCGTATATCACAAGCTATTTCGGCGCATCGAGCAAATTACCATGGCTGAGTGGAGACTGAGCACTCACATGCTGAGACCCTTTACTGGGGAGGGTGACCTGATTAAGTGGCTGGAGAAATTAAAGATGGTGGCGAAGCTGCAAAAGATAGAAGATGTGGTCACCCTGCTGCCGCTATACTTAGAGGGGGAAGCCCTCACGATTTACCAGCAGATGCGAGATGAAGACAAGGAAGACCTTGCCTCAGTGGAGCAAAGGCTGAAATTGGCCTTCGCTGAGGGCCCATTCGAAGCACTTGGTAAACTTTCCAGTTTGAGGTGGACCGGCGAGTCGGTTGACGTCTTTGCGGCAGAGATCAGGAGACTGGCAGGGTTGGCTGGTTACGTGGGGAGGAGCCTGGAGATGACAGTAAAGCTGTACCTAGTTAACGGCTTCCCAGAGGAAATCTCTACGAACATGCAGAGAATCACTGGGATCCATACTATGGAAGTGGACGATCTCTTGGTTCACGCCAGAGTCCTAGTGAAAAATGTTAAAAGCCCAATCGTGGCTGCAGCTGTGGGTGGAAATATGTGCATGAGGCCTCACTTGAATGAGAGGCAGCCGGCGAGGCGACAGGAGGGGAGACCTGCAATCAAGTGTTTCCGGTGCCAGGGCCCTCATCTGATCAAGGACTGCAAAGAGCCGAGACCGGGGATCACGTGCTACCGATGTGGACAAGTGGGGCACCTTAGCCGCTATTGTGTTGCTGCACGGCACCAGGGAAACGAGTGAAGGGGAGCTATTGCGCCAGTGGTTACCCCTTCTGTGCGGAGATGGCGCATGATGGAACGTTGCCTCGGTTACCAGTAGTAGTCAATGGGAAGAAAGCCATAGCCCTTGTCGACACAGGCTGTACTACAACGTTATTAGCGAGGAATGTCGCTAGGTCATGGAGCGGAACCAGAACTATTAGGACCGTGGATGGCAGGGATGTGAAGTGCCTAGGTGAGACGACAGCGGAAGTAATCGTGCAAGGGGTGTCCATTGGACTGCGAGCCTTAGTGTTGAATCATCTGGTCGGTGGTGTTGACGTGATTATAGGTATGAGTGCAATTAACCGACTGGGGGGCGCCACGTTACGAGGGAGCCAAGTGACGTTCGGACGTCTCGGCGCAGTGGGGATGGCAGGAGTGGAAGGTGATAGAACCATCAGAATACCAAAACCGGAGGTTTGCTGCATTGAGGACAAAGATTTCCTGGCAAAGTTTGATGGCGTGAGGTGGACGGTGGAATGGAAATGGATCTCCGGACCCCCGGAACTACAGAATAAAGTGGGCTGCTACGAAAACACCCTGCGAGGAGAAATAAGAAAAGGATTTGAGGAAGAAGTGGAGAGGTGGATAAAAGAAGGAATTCTGAAACCGTGGACAGGGGAAGAAAAAGGAGTGTTGCCACTACTGGCGGTTGTTCAGCCTACGAAAAACAAGATTAGGCCCGTACTGGACTTCAGAGAATTGAACAGACACGTAGCCTGCCACACTGGAACGGGGATCGACGTATGTGAGGAGGTCATGAGGAAATGGAGAAGAATGGGACGGGCCACAAAAATTGTCGATCTGAAATCGGCATATCTGCAGATCCATGTAGATGAAAAACTCTGGCAGTACCAGCTGGTCCGGTACAAGGGGCGAGTGTATTGTCTGACGAGGTTAGGCTTTGGGCTGAGTTCAGCCCCCAAAATTATGACTACCGTGCTGAAGACAGTGCTGAGCAAAGACCGTTCAGTGGAGGAGGCCACTAGTTCGTACATTGACGACATTCTGGTGGAGGAGGCAGAGGTGACAGCGGAGAAAGTAAGAAGCCATGTCGAGAAGTATGGGTTAACTGCAAAACCGGCGGAGGCCCTGGATGGAGGACGGGTGCTGGGGTTGAAACTAAGGCGAGATGGAAAAGAAAGCCTTGTCTTCGAACGAGGGAGTGTAATACCCGAAGTCGGATCTGAGCTGACGAAGCGAGAACTCTTCTCAGTCTGCGGGAGGCTGGTCGGGCACTATCCTATCGCTGGCTGGCTCAGGATAGCATGTAGTTTTATTAAAGACTAGCAGGCACTGCTGGCTGGGAGGGCCGTGTAACGAAGGAGGTTATGAACATGCTGCAAGATATCATTGCGAGGGTGAGGAATGAGGACCCAGTGAAAGGGGACTGGTATGTCAGCAGCGGAGATGCGGGTGTGATTTGGTGCGATGCCAGTAACCTGGCGTTGGGCGTCGTACTAGAGATGGGAGGCGTAACTGTGGAGGATGCGGCATGGCTAAGAAAAACCAACGACTTCTCCCATATCAACGTAGCAGAACTAGATGCCGTTATGAAAGGACTCAATCTGGCCCTGAAGTGGGGATTGAAAATAATTGAAATTAAAACCGATTCGGCAACGGCAGCATCGTGGATTCGGTCGGCAGTAACTGGCGATAAGAGAGTTAAGACCAAAGGTGCTGCGGAAATGCTGATCAAGCGCAGACTCGGAGCGCTCGCCGATCTAATAGCGGAGTTCCAGTTAAGAGTATCTGTCGTGTTGGTCCCATCAGAAAAAAACAAGGCGGATTCGATGACACGCGTGAAGAAGGCCTGGCTGCAGGAGGGAAAGGAGGTCTCCTCGGTATGCTATGCAGGGGAAGAAGTCAAGGAGTCACACGAAATGCACCACTTTGGTCGGGAACGAACGTTATTCCTAGCCAGAGAGGTTTACCCGGAGACCACCGAGGAGGAGGTTAGGGAAGTGGTGGAGAACTGTTGAGAGTGCCAATCAATTGACCCTAGACCGTCCAGACACGAAACAGGACAGTTGCACGTTGCGGAGGACTGGAAGCGATTGGCTATTGATGTGACGCACTATCGCCACAAATTGTATCTCTCGATGGTCGACTGTGGACCGGGAAGGTTTGCCATCTGGAGAGAAATCAGGGCAGAAGCGGCATGGGCGATCGGAGGGGTCATCGAGGAGATATTTTTGGAGAGAGGGCCGGTTGAGGAACTCTTGATGGACAATGGGCCCGCTTTCCGATCTGAAGCCTTTAAAGGGGTATGCGATAAGTGGGGAGTAAGGCAATTTTTTAGAGCAGCGTATCGGCCGAGTGGCAACGGAATAGTGGAGAGGAATCATCGCACCATTAAAGCCGCTGCGGAAAAAAGCAACGTATCACCCATAGAGGCGGTGTTTTGGTACAACATCTCGCCAAAAACCAAACAAGACGAGACAACTGTCCCTCATAGGGCCGTTTTCACATATAAGTGGCGGCACCCGTGCAACAAAACAGCAGGAATCGAGAGTGAGGAAGCCACTATCAAAGTAGGTGAAGAGGTGTGGGTGAAACCCCCTAATGCACAGTGTACCACTCGTTGGAAAAAAGGGGTCGTAACGGGATTGCGGTCGAAGAACAATGTGATGGTGAACGGCGTTCCCCGGCATATCCTAGACCTGCGTCGCATGAGACTGCCGGTACGCAGTGAGGGCAGTAAAGAAGAGGAAATCGAGGGCCACCGAGAAGCAAATGATGCGACTCTACCTGACTTAGACCCACGTTGTAGTGAACCTGAAAATGTTAACCCCCAAGAAGTTGTTCCCCAGAGGCCTCGACGTGAGAGGAGGCGGCCTGCTTGGATGGAGGATTACGAAGTATCCTATTGATCTCGAAGATCAAGGGGGGCGTGTGGTGTAAATGAGGAAAAAGAAGAGAAAACAAGAACGACCGACCGCGTTTTTGCGTGGCTTACCTCGTGTGAAGAAGAAGGAAACAAGAATGGCCGACTTGTTTCTTTAAATGCCTACAGGGTGACTACGAGGTATGCAAATGGGATGCTCCTGATTGGAAATGAAAGAGATAAAAGAGGAGTGATTGGGGGAGGAGGCAGTGTGAAGTTAGATTGCGAACAGAGAAGTTTGATCATAGGAGAAAAGTCGGATCCGTAGAAAGTGAAGAAAAACGTTGCAGAAATTTGTTTCGGAGTGGATAGAAAGTGGAAGTACGGCCAGCAGCGTCGCGTATATCACAGTTTTAAATGGTTAATAAAAGCGGGTTCATTTTAATAAATGTTTATGGGTACAACATTTAAAACTAGTAAATAAAGATGTCCTCCTTTTTAAAAAGATTTTTAAATGGTTAATAAAAGCGGGTTCATTTTTGTAAAATTTAATGGGTACAACATTTAAAAATAGCTAATAAAAGCGGGTTCATTTTAATAAATGTTTATGGGTACAACATTTAAAACTAGTAAATAAAGATGTCCTCCTTTTTAAAAAGATTTTTAAATGGTTAATAAAAGCGGGTTCATTTTTGTAAAATTTAATGGGTACAACATTTAAAAATAGCTAATAAAAGCGGGTTCATTTTAATAAATGTTTATGGGTACAACATTTAAAACTAGTAAATAAAGATGTCCTCCTTTTTAAAAAGATTTTTAAATGGTTAATAAAAGCGGGTTCATTTTTGTAAAATTTAATGGGTACAACATTTAAAAATAGCTAATAAAAGCGGGTTCATTTTAATAAATGTTTATGGGTACAACATTTAAAACTAGTAAATAAAGATGTCCTCCTTTTTAAAAAGATTTTTAAATGGTTAATAAAAGCGGGTTCATTTTTGTAAAATTTAATGGGTACAACATTTAAAAATAGCTAATAAAAGCGGGTTCATTTTAATAAATGTTTATGGGTACAACATTTAAAACTAGTAAATAAAGATGTCCTCCTTTTTAAAAAGATTTTTAAATGGTTAATAAAAGCGGGTTCATTTTTGTAAAATTTAATGGGTACAACATTTAAAAATAGCTAATAAAAGCGGGTTCATTTTAATAAATGTTTATGGGTACAACATTTAAAACTAGTAAATAAAGATGTCCTCCTTTTTAAAAAGATTTTTAAATGGTTAATAAAAGCGGGTTCATTTTTGTAAAATTTAATGGGTACAACATTTAAAAATAGCTAATAAAAGCGGGTTCATTTTAATAAATGTTTATGGATACAACATTTAAAACTAGTAAATAAAAATGTGCTCCTTTTTAAAAAGATTTTTAAATGGTTAATAAAAGCGGGTTCATTTTTGTAAAATTTAATGGGTACAACATTTAAAAATAGCTAATAAAAGCAGGTTCATTTTAATAAATGTTTATGGGTACAACATTTAAAACTAGTAAATAAAGATGTCCTCCTTTTTAAAAAGATTTTTAAATGGTTAATAAAAGCGGGTTCATTTTTGTAAAATTTAATGGGTACAACATTTAAAAATAGCTAATAAAAGCGGGTTCATTTTAATAAATGTTTATGGGTACAACATTTAAAACTAGTAAATAAAAATGTGCTCCTTTTTAAAAAGAGTTTTAAATGGTTAATAAAAGCGGGTTCATTTTTGTAAAATTTAATGGGTACAACATTTAAAAATAGCTAATAAAAGCGGGTTCATTTTAATAAATGTTTATGGGTACAACATTTAAAACTAGTAAATAAAAATGTGCTCCTTTTTAAAAAGATTTTTAAATGGTTAATAAAGGCGGGTTCATTTTTGTAAAATTTAATGGGTACAACATTTAAAAATAGCTAATAAAAGCAGGTTCATTTTAGTAAATGTTTATGGGTACAACATTTAAAAATAGTAAATAAAAATGTGCTCCTTTTTAAAAAGAGTTTTAAATGGTTAATAAAAGCGGGTTCATTTTTGTAAAATTTAATGGGTACAACATTTAAAAATAGCTAATAAAAGCGGGTTCATTTTAATAAATGTTTATGGGTACAACATTTAAAACTAGTAAATAAAAATGTGCTCCTTTTTAAAAAGAATTTTAAATGGTTAATAAAAGCGGGTTCATTTTTGTAAAATTTAATGGGTACAACATTTAAAAATAGCTAATAAAAGCAGGTTCAGTTTAATAAATGTTTATGGGTATAACATTTAAAACTAGTAAATAAAAATGTGCTCCTTTTTAAAAAGATTTTTAAATGGTTAATAAAAGCGGGTTCATTATTGTAAAATTTATTGGATACAACATTTAAAAATAGCTAATAAAAGCGGGTTCATTTTAGTAAATGTTTATGGGTACAGCATTTAAAACTAGTTAATAAAAATGTGCTTCTTTTTAAAAAGATTTTTAAATGGTTAATAAAAGCGGGTTTATTTTTGTAAAATTTTATTGGATACAACATTTAAAAATAGCTAATAAAAGCGGGTCGATTTTTGTAAAATTTAATGGGTACAACATTTAAAAATAGCTAATAAAAGAAGGTTTATTTTAGTAAATATATTTTGGGACAACATTTTAAAATAACATTTTAAAATTGCTTGGCTACAATTTTTTGCTGTGAGTGCAAATATACGACCTTGCTTACAGCTTAGGGTGAGACAGATCTAGATCTCCCAGAGAAAGTAATGAGAGGAAAGAAAGAAAGAGAGAGGGAAAAGAAAGAGAGAGAAAGAGGGAAAAGAAAGAGAGAGAGAGAGAGAAAAGAAAAAGAGAGAGATAAAAAAAGAGAGAGCAAAATAATCCTGAAAATGAAACAATCACTAGAATTACAATACGTACTAGGGGCATAAAACCCCTACGTTTCATGGAGATGTAGTGCTACTAGAAAATGAATCTTCCTACTTAGCATACGTGTAAGAGAGAGAATATATATAAAGAGAGAGAGAATATATATAAAGAGAGAGATAGAGATAAAAGAGAGAGAGAGAGAGAGATAAAAGAGAGAGAGAGATAAAAGAGAGAGAGAGAGAGATAAGAGAGAGAGAGAGAGATAAAAGAGAGATAAAAGAGAGAGAGATAAAAGAGAGAGAGAGAGATAAAAGAGAGAGAGATAAAAGAGAGAGAGATAAAAGAGAGAGAGATAAAAGAGAGAGAGAGAGATAAAAGAGAGAGAGAGAGATGAGAAAGAGAGAGATAAAAAAGAGAGAGAGAGAGATAAAAAAGAGAGAGAGAGATAAAAAAGAGAGAGAGAGATAAAAAAGAGAGAGAGAGATAAAAAAGAGAGAGAGAGAGATAAAGAGAGAGAGAGAGATAAAAGAGAGAGAAAGAGAGAGATAAAAGAGAGAGAGAGAGATAAAAGAGAGAGAGATAAAAGAGAGAGAGATAAAAGAGAGAGAGAGATAAAAGAGAGAGAGAGAGATAAAAGAGAGAGAGAGAAAAGAAAGAGAGAGAGAGAGAGAAAAGAAAGAGAGAGAGATAAAAAAAGAGAGAGCAAAATAATCCCGAAAATGAAACAATCACTAGAAGTACAATACTTACTAGGGCCATAAAACCCCTGCGTTTCATGGAGATGTAGTGCTACTAGAAAATGAATCTTCCTACTTAGCATACGTGTAAGAGAGAGAATATATATGAAACTCTCACGAAGAATAGATTAAAAGGAAGCTTGACTAGTAACTAACCAATGCTAATCTTTCACTTCACAATAAAATTACATTTGCTTTAAAACATAAAAGTAATTTTCTGGTTTTGTTTTTGATTCCAATTTTAGATCTTCGTTGTCTCATCGTTCCTACAAACGAAACATTGACCGATCAAGTTTCCACCACAGGTGCTATCATTGCGACAAGTCGTTCCAGAAACCAAGTCAGGTGCTACGGCATATCCGAATACATACAGGTTGGATGATCTTTAATAATTTTTATTGCTTATATTTTATTTGCTCATAAAATATTTGACTTATCTGCATACTCCAGAGAGCTTCGTCACATGCTTGGAAACAAAATTTCGCCACTTATCACTTAAGTCTTGGGCCAGTCTTTCAGCTGTCAGAAACGGCATGCCAGTCTCAACTCTCATCTGGTTGACCCATCTCTTTGGTGGTCGTCCTCTTGACCTTTCTTCAATTAAATCTTCTTGATATGATTTATTTACATAGCTGGAGGCTGATAGCCTGGAAGCATGTCCAAACAACGTGAATCTGCTTAATTATACCTTTTATTATTATTTCAATTTTTCTAATGATCTTTTTTGTGTTAAAATAAAAAAAAAATTACTGTATGTTTCATATGTATCACAAACGTTTTCGATTCTTCGTTGAATCATCTTCAGGTGACAAAAGCGAATGAACAAAAAAAATTCTCTTTTCTCCAGCTTTTTTGTTTATATGAAACATACATTAATTTTTTTATTTTAAAGTCTATGTGATTGCTACCAAAAGGAAGTCTATGTAACTGCTACTAGGAAAAGTGCCTGATAGATATGGTATTAAAGTTTGTAAAAGCCATGCATAGATGAACAGCCATACAGGTCATGTTAGGTGTCTTTTTTTTGTGTTGTGCTATCGTGGATAACACACATGAGTGTCGGAAGAAGGAGAAAGGGACAAAAGTGAAGAAACAGTTGGATTTACATACATACATTTTTACTCTGACATAAACTGTTTGTTGACGACAAATGTAGAAGTGAAAATACGAACATGTAAGGTGGTACTTAATATGATATACAAAGGTGTAAAGCCACTAAATAAAGAATACATTAAAGTCCCAATACAATAAGAAAGACACATGTGTTGTCAGGGTGATAAATAGAGAAGATATGTGAGCAAAGACAAACGTAAAACGGGGATACGAAATATGTAAGGTGGTACACCATATGATATACAAAGGTGTAAAGCCACTAAATAAAGAATACATTAAAGTCCCAATACAATAAGAAAGACACATGTGTTGTCAGGGTGATAAATAGAGAAGATATGTGAGCAAAGACAGACGTAAAACGGGGATACGAAATATGTAAGGTGGTACACCATATGATATACAAAGGTGTAAAGCCACTAAATAAAGAATACATTAAAGTCCCAATACAATAAGAAAGACACATGTGTTGTCAGGGTGATAAATAGAGAAGATATGTGAGCAAAGACAAACGTAAAACGGGGATACGAAATATGTAAGGTGGTACACCATATGATATACAAAGGTGTAAAGCCACTAAATAAAGAATACATTAAAGTCCCAATACAATAAGAAAGACACATGTGTTGTCAGGGTGATAAATAGAGAAGATATGTAAGGTGGTACACCATATGATATACAAAGGTGTAGAACAGGCATAATTACACTCCCAATGCAATCAAAAAGATATATGTTGCTGAGGTTGAAGATAGAGAATATGTGTGAATGCTATAAGTAAATATGACTCACATTTGTGTTGGGCTGTTCTGGGAGTCTAGGCAACTGCTAACAGAAGAAGTGCCTCACAGACATAGCATCAGTGTTCATGAAGGTCATGCAGAAATGACCAGACGGTTTGATCACATCTGAGAGCCTAGAAGGATCAGCTAGAAAGGAGAGAAAGCCTTGTTTTGAATTCCGCACATGTGTGGAAGGTTTGGTTTGGTAGTTTTGTTTTACGGCATATCAACTCTTTTTGGGTTATTTAATGCCGAATCTGGTCTTGTTTTCTTCTCTTTTTTGTTTCTTTCCCCTTTTAATATCTGTTTCTATTTAACCCATAGTTGGGACCCTAACAGGTACTACCACTCCGGGTCAGGGTGGACCTGGGAGCAATGGTAATTAAGAGGAGGCTCCACATTCCCCAAAGTCCGTAAGCCGGATCTCACCATCGGATGTAGTTTGAGGTCATATCCAGGACCGGGAGTAGGGTAGGAAAAATAAAAATAAAAAAGGGGAGGGAGAAAGGGAGAGGGGCTGTTGTTTTTGTTTTTGGTTTTGTAGAACATAATTAAGTTTTACAAACAAAAAAAAAAAAAAAAAAAAAAAAAACGTCAATGTAGGTGAATTTCGTCTCAGGGAGCCACAGGGCAGCCTGATCTGGTATCACCAGCATGTGTGGAAGGAGTTTTCTTAACTTCCAGACAGGAAAGCAACAAGGTCATGCAACTCAAGATATCTCAAGAAATTCATCAATATGAATGGATACATTTGTTATGGATCTTGAAAAATCATTTAAAAAATTTTTTTCTTTAAGTTCACATTGATCGCTCATTACGATAATATTATTTTTAATTTCCTCCAATGTTTTTCAGGTGAACGGCCGTTTGATTGTAAAATGTGTGATAAAACGTTCAATCAAAAAGGTGCTCTTCAGATCCACATGACTAAACACACGGGTGAGAGGCCACATATATGTGAATTTTGTTCAGCAACTTTTTCACAAAAGGGAAACCTACGAGCCCACATCCAGGTTAGATACGTCTTTTATTGTTTTTTTTTTTAATTCCGCATGAGGAAAATATTAATTGGAAAAAATAATTTACAATTTAAAAATAATATTTCTTCCATTTTAAACTTTTGAAAAAAACAAAATGAATCTTTTGTAACTGTTTTATAAAATAAAATGTTTTTTTTTTTTAATTCCGCATGAGGAAAATATTAATTGGAAAAAATAATTTACAATTTAAGAATAATATTTCTTCCATTTTAAACTTTTGAAAAAAAAAAAAATGAATCTTTCGTAACTGTTTTTGTAAAATTAATTTTTTTAAAAAAAATTTCAGCGAGTACATTCGTTATGTAAAGATGCTGATGGACCAATTTTCAAATGTGATGAATGCAGTTGTGTCTTCCGAAAACTTGGCAGCTTAAACGCCCACATTAGTCGATCACATTCGGAATCAGCGGTAAGCTATAGTTTTGATTAGCATTCAACAACTCAATTCCAGATAATTTCAAAACAGATGTGAATTACAAAAAGGTTTGGCTGGCCAAGGAAATCTTGGAAGCAAGTGATTGGACAAGACCACACAGAGTGGAATTTGGAGACTGCTGACCTGCTGAAGCGTGAGAAGTTGAGAGTGAGCTTGCGTAATATCATTAAATGTCTGACCCCTGACCCCAAGGGAAAAGTGACGTTAAATGAATAGAAGAAGATGTACAATTAGATTACGTATTTTTACACGATTACAACTCGGCCCCATTTTTAATATCTGGACAAAATAATAGATCCACTTCGAGTCTGTAGATCTCTTGGAAAATTGTATAAAATTGTTCTTCTTGCTTTTAATAAGTTGGCAAATTTCTTTTTCTTTTTTTGCTTACTACTATGGACATATATATGAATTTATTTTTTTCTTTAAAACTCACCTGAGATATTATTTGTAGATAAAGGTAATTTACTTTTAAATCGTGTAAATCATTTTCTAAATGCAAATATTTGATGCAAATCAAAAAATAATAATAAAGGATTTTTAATTAGGAAATAAAGAGGTAATCTATATGTATATATTTATGTAGCACACATGAACAATAGAATTTTATTGAAAAAATATGACGGCGGTAATATGTACGTGGACTTGTGAGTGAGTTTGTGAGGTTGACAAGCTATCGCTATATTTAGAAGTCCATGACTATGACTTGTGTTGTTTGCTGGGATGCCAGTTGTCATCAGGATCTACAGCCAGAGTTTGTTTGCCTTCCAAAAGTATGTGTAGTAGTGTTATGACAGACAAGGGTTTCTGTGGCAAGTTGAGACTCTCACTAATGACAGCGCTGGTGCTCGCTTATATAGATAATGCGAAAAGGTGCTTGGCTCCTGAAGGCAACACTTTCTGATTGGTTGGAGTATGATATAGGCAACCAATCAAGCTTGAGTATTTTGATCCAATAAGTATTAAGGATTTCAACCAAAGAAACATTGAATATCTCAGAGATTGTTACTCTGTCGCTGGTGTTGTTGTTTTTATTGTTATTGCTGGAACAGGGGTTGTTGCATTACCCGTTCTTTCAGGGTACCCGGTAAGATCCAACAAGAATGACAAAGAACAGAACGTATATGGAAAAACTTTGGTTTTCTTTATTTGCCATTACCGGATGGTTTACACCGGCTACGCACACATATTAAACAATCGTTTGACATATTTTTGTTTCATGAAAGTCTTTTTCTTGCTGAGGTCACAGACTTGGTTTCACCTAGAAACTCGTTCGTATAGACATTCGATTGGAAAGTAATTTGCTCTGCATTGTCTATCCAAGCGTGAACTGAAGCAATTGTTCTACAAGCACTTTGGTGAAGTACAAGTCAGGGGATTCCTTCATAGTACCAACTTGCGTATCAGCTGCATTTTTAGTCAGCGGACACAAAAGTCTAACAGCAAGATGGGCTTGGGTACCATAGCCAATAAAGCTTCATTGGTGCCATAAATATCGGTAAACTCGCATTCTTCCGGTACATCGATACTCCGATCACCAAGCGTTTCGGCTCTTCGCGTTTTTGAAACCGTCGTTGTTCAAGTCCCTTTTGCACTGCGGAACCTTCTCATTTTTAACAGTTATCAAGTCGCCTTTATTTATTTCTCGACGTCCCACCCACAATGGACTCGTCCACGATTTATTTTTGCCATTCTTCATTATCTTACAAGGTTCCACATATCTTTACACAACTCTGAATGATCTGCAGGAATGCATTACTGAAGCAGTCTATTTGATCATATTAGATATGCTTCGTAGAGTCTAGTGAAAGTTTGATTATTGCATTTATGTTTACCGAGTAACGAGGGATGTGTTAATTGAGTAAAAAAGTAAATTCCTATGAATCAAAATAGTACAACTTTGTCGACTGGTTTGATTCTGTTGTCGGCATTCTTGCAGGAGGGACCGCGTAATGGTTTCCAACATCCTTAACTACTTCTTCTTTCGTTTGCTTCACAGCATCTCACTGTTAGATCACCAGCTCGGTTGAGAAAAGCCATGCTAATGTTTTGTTGTCTAGCGCAGCTATGCCGGCTTCGCCGTTGGGTGGTCGATATTTAAGGCATGACTCGATGTTGTGGTCTACTGTCTGTTCAGAGTGACCACAGTCGCAGACAGACGAGTCCCTGAGTCCCCATCCTTTCATGGTCGCGGTAAAACGGCTGACACCTGTCCTGAGGCAGTTGAGCATTGTCCACTGCCGGCGAGGGAGGTCCATGTGACTGGTAGGTTATCCGGGTCCTCCACAAATCTGTGCAACCTTGATTTATCTGTTGCCTGCCATTCCTCCGTCCAACAAGGTTTCAGCCAGATTCGTTTTGTGATGTCACCGAGATAAAGTCAGCCTTTTCGTGGCCTCCTCCATAAGTACCTGCTCACAACAGCGAAACTAATGACTTTAGACCGCTTCCAGCGACCCCAACGTCCTTTTCAACCTGAAAGTGGTATTATTATGGAATTGACTGGATTCGTGTCGTTATCCACTTAACCACCGTCACCTCCCGTTCATCGAGTGAAACTTTATGAGATTATGCAACCATACTACGACTGTTGCGTACAAACATTACAAAGAAGTACAGTACAGGGAGATGTGTGCAGAACAGGAGACTTTGTTGGTTCAGTCACATTGTAAGAATGGATGCGAGTTCTTAGGTGAGTAGATGTAGAACAGTAGAGGTAGCAGGGTCAGCTAGCGAAGGGAATGATAAGAATGGATTTGAGAGAAAGAGATGAATAAAGACCTGGCCAGGGCTAGGTTAGTTTAGAAAAAACAATTTCTAAAAGCTGTCCAACACATGCCGGCATGTAAAACAGCAAACTTAATATGATGATGTGTTACATTCTATATCTGTTAAAATCAAAGAATCTTTTTGTGCTCACAGTTAGATATCTTTATATTTTCACATATTTGCATGTACAGGATTCACTCCTAAACTAATTAACCGATCATTATGAATTTTTTAACATAGCTGCAGGGCGCAAAAGGTTCAAATGTGGGCTATATTTAGTTTTATGCAACGGGGGTAAAAAGCCTTAAACTTTAAACATTTTCTAGAATCAAACGTATGCAATAGATTTTGATGAAAATTGGAATAAGGATTCTAGACATTTATTAGTATATATCTTTATCTTTATGAAGTAAAATTTATTTAAGCAGATTTAAAAATAATTGATCAACTTTCGAATTAAAATAATTGAGAAGTATATGTACTTTTATTTGCACCTAATCTCTCTCTTTATAAAGTAAGGTATGTTTATATTTTCATATATTTGCATATACGGGATTCACTCCTAAACTAATTAACCGATCATTATGAATTTTGGAACACACCTGCTCGGCGTAAAAGGTTCAAATGTGTGCTATATTTAGTTTAATTTTGTTTTATGCAAAAGAGATAATAAGAAGGAGGTAGAGCCCTTTGTGAAAATTCAGACACCTTTGTTTTTTGTTAAATTTTTACAGTAGATATTAGACATCAATTAATAAATATTCCTTAAATTTCAGTTTCTTTGGAGTATTTTAAAGGGTTTTTAGGAGGCATAATATGGGCACAATCTTCCATTTAAAAAGTCAAATATTTCAGATTTGCATTGAATTTGAGCCATAGTCATTAGACACCAACTAAGCAAGATTCCTTGAATTTCAATTTCTTCTTAAGACCCTTAATCTTAAGCCTTGAATTTGAGACATTTTTTAGAATCAAAATCCTGTAATGGCTTTTGATCAAAATTAGAATCAGGATTCTAGACATAAGGTTTAGTATCATTATATCTTGATTTTAATCTTTGTAAGGGGGCATAAAAGTGGCGCAAAACTGTTCTGTTTAGGGAATAAATTTTACCTGTCCTGGGATGGTTATTTGTTTAACATCAAATATTTCTTCTATGTAGATGTTTATATGGAAACATATGAATATATAAAATTTGTAATGATTTTGTGACATACTAAATGTGCTCTTTGTCTTCTAGGATTTATCAACTCAGGTTGAAGTTCAACCGCTTGCTGACAGTGATAAAGTAATTCATCAGATTATTGAACTGTCAGTGAAATCTGCTGCCAAACATCTCAATGGAGAGGTAAGATCAGTTTTGTTTTCATCTTAAATGTATTAAAAAGAATTTTACTAATTAAAATGTCTATTGAAATAAAGAAAAATATATTCATGAGATTTTCAATAAATGACAGAATTTGGTAAAGATTTACTGTGTTCTGAATCTTAAAATTATTTTCTACAAGGAAGTTGGGGAAAAATGTACAGGTGTAAGAAAAGGAAAGTTTGGAGCAATGTACAGGTGTAAGAAAAGGAAAGTTTAGAGCAATGTACAGGTGTAAGAAAAGGAAAGTTTGGAGCAATGTACAGGTGTAAGAAAAGGAAAGTTTGGAGCAATGTACAGGTGTAAGAAAAGGAAAATTGTGAGCAATGTACAGGTGTAAAAAAAGGAAAGTTTGGAGCAATGTACAGGTGTAAGAAAAGGAAAGTTTGGAGCAATGTACAGGTGTAAGAAAAGGAAAGTTTGGAGCAATGTACAAGTGTAAGAAAAGGAAAATTGTGAGCAATGTACAGGTGTAAAAAATAGAAAGTTTGGAGCAATGTACAGGTGTAAGAAAAGGAAAGTTTGGAGCAATGTACAGGTGTAAGAAAAAGAAAATTGTGAGCAATGTACAGGTGTAAAAAAAGGAAAGTTTGGAGCAATGTACAGGTGTAAGAAAAGGAAAGTTTGGAGCAATGTACAGGTGTAAGAAAATGAAAGTTTGGAGCAATGTACAGGTGTAAGAAAAGGAAAATTGTGAGCAATGTACAGGTGTAAGAAAAGGAAAGTTTGGAGCAATGTACAGGTGTAAGAAAAGGAAAGTTTGGAGCAATGTACAGGTGTAAGAAAAGGAAAGTTTGGAGCAATGTACAGGTGTAAGAAAATGAAAGTTTGGAGCAATGTACAGGTGTAAGAAAAGGAAAATTGTGAGCAATGTACAGGTGTAAAAAAAGGAAAGTTTGGAGCAATGTACAGGTGTAAGAAAGGAAAGTTTGGAGCAATGTACAGGTGTAAGAAAAGGAAAATTGTGAGCAATGTACAGGTGTAAAAAAAGGAAAGTTTGGAGCAATGTACAGGTGTAAGAAAAGGAAAGTTTGGAGCAATGTACAGGTGTAAGAAAAGGAAAGTTTGGAGCAATGTACAGGTGTAAGAAAAGGAAAGTTTGGAGCAATGTACAGGTGTAAGAAAAGGAAAATTGTGAGCAATGTACAGGTGTAAAAAAAGGAAAGTTTGGAGCAATGTACAGGTGTAAGAAAAGGAAAGTTTGGAGCAATGTACAGGTGTAAGAAAAGGAAAATTGTGAGCAATGTACAGGTGTAAAAAAAGGAAAGTTTGGAGCAATGTACAGGTGTAAGAAAAGGAAAGTTTGGAGCAATGTACAGGTGTAAGAAAAGGAAAGTTTGGAGAAATGTACAGGTGTAAGAAAAGGAAAATTTGGAGCAATGTACAGGTGTAAGAAAAGGAAAGTTTGGAGCAATGTACAGGTGTAAGAAAAGGAAAGTTTGGAGCAATGTTCGGGTGTAAGAAAAGGAAAGTTTGGAGCAATGTACAGGTGTAAGAAAAGGAAAGTTTGGAGCAATGTACAGGTGTAAGAAAAGGAAAGTTTGGAGCAATGTACAGGTGTAAGAAAAGGAAAATTGTGAGCAATGTACAGGTGTAAAAAAAGGAAAGTTTGGAGCAATGTACAGGTGTAAGAAAAGGAAAGTTTGGAGCAATGTACAGGTGTAAGAAAAGGAAAATTGTGAGCAATGTACAGGTGTAAAAAAAGGAAAGTTTGGAGCAATGTACAGGTGTAAGAAAAGGAAAGTTTGGAGCAATGTACAGGTGTAAGAAAAGGAAAGTTTGGAGCAATGTACAGGTGTAAGAAAAGGAAAGTTTGGAGCAATGTACAGGTGTAAGAAAAGGAAAGTTTGGAGCAATGTACAGGTGTAAGAAAAGGAAAGTTTGGAGCAATGTACAGGTGTAAGAAAAGGAAAGTTTGGAGCAATGTACAAGTGCAAGAAAAGGAAAGTTTGGAGCAATGTACAGGTGTAAGAAAAGGAAAGTTTGGAGAATGTACAGGTGTAAGAAAAGGAAAATTTGGAGCAATGTACAGGTGTAAGAAAAGGAAAGTTTGGAGCAATGTACAGGTGTAAGAAAAGGAAAGTTTGGAGCAATGTACAGGTGTAAGAAAAGGAAAGTTTGGAGCAATGTACAGGTGTAAGAAAAGGAAAGTTTGGAGCAATGTACAGGTGTAAGAAAAGGAAAGTTTGGAGCAATGTACAGGTGTAAGAAAAGGAAAGTTTGGAGCAATGTACAGGTGTAAGAAAAGGAAAGTTTGGAGCAATGTACAGGTGTAAGAAAATGAAAATTGTGAGCAATGTACAGGTGTAAAAAAAGGAAAGTTTGGAGCAATGTACAGGTGTAAGAAAAGGAAAGTTTGGAGCAATGTACAGGTGTAAGAAAAGGAAAGTTTGGAGCAATGTACAGGTGTAAGAAAAGGAAAGTTTGGAGCAATGTTCGGGTGTAAGAAAAGGAAAGTTTGGAGCAATGTACAGGTGTAAGAAAAGGAAAGTTTGGAGCAATGTACAGGTGTAAGAAAAGGAAAGTTTGGAGCAATGTACAGGTGTAAGAAAAGGAAAGTTTGGAGCAATGTACAGGTGTAAGAAAATGAAAGTTTGGAGCAATGTACAGGTGTAAGAAAAGGAAAATTGTGAGCAATGTACAGGTGTAAAAAAAGGAAAGTTTGGAACAATGTACAGGTGTAAGAAAAGGAAAATTGTGAGCAATGTACAGGTGTAAGAAAAGGAAAATTGTGAGCAATGTACAGGTGTAAAAAAAGGAAAGTTTGGAGCAATGTACAGGTGTAAGAAAAGGAAAGTTTGGAGCAATGTACAGGTGTAAGAAAAGGAAAGTTTGGAGCAATGTACAGGTGTAAGAAAAGGAAAGTTTGGAGCAATGTACAGGTGTAAGAAAATGAAAGTTTGGAGCAATGTACAGGTGTAAGAAAAGGAAAGTTTGGAGCAATGTACAGGTGTAAGAAAGGAAAGTTTGGAGCAATGTACAGGTGTAAAAAAAGGAAAGTTTGGAGCAATGTACAGGTGTAAGAAAAGGAAAGTTTGGAGCAATGTACAGGTGTAAGAAAAGGAAAGTTTGGAGCAATGTACAGGTGTAAGAAAATGAAAGTTTGGAGCAATGTACAGGTGTAAGAAAAGGAAAGTTTGGAGCAATGTACAGGTGTAAGAAAAGGAAAGTTTGGAGCAATGTACAGGTGTAAGAAAGGAAAGTTTGGAGCAATGTACAGGTGTAAAAAAAGGAAAGTTTGGAGCAATGTACAGGTGTAAGAAAAGGAAAGTTTGGAGCAATGTCAAGGTGTAAGAAAAGGAAAGTTTGGAGCAATGTACAGGTGTAAGAAAAGGAAAGTTTGGAGCAATGTACAGGTGTAAGAAAAGGAAAATTGTGAGCAATGTACAGGTGTAAAAAAAGGAAAGTTTGAACAATGTACAGGTGTAAGAAAAGGAAAGTTTGGAGCAATGTACAGGTGTAAGAAAAGGAAAATTGTGAGCAATGTACAGGTGTAAAAAAAGGAAAGTTTGGAGCCATGTACAGGTGTAAGAAAAGGAAAGTTTGGAGCAATGTACAGGTGTAAGAAAAGGAAAGTTTGGAGCAATGTACAGGTGTAAGAAAAGGAAAATTTGGAGCAATGTACAGGTGTAAGAAAAAGAAAAGTTTGGAGCAATGTACAGGTGTAAGAAAAGGAAAGTTTTTGAGCAATGTACAGGTGTAAGAAAAGGAAAGTTTGGAGCAATGTACAGGTGTAAGAAAAGGAAAGTTTGGAGCAATGTACAGGTGTAAGAAAAGGAAAATTGTGAGCAATGTACAGGTGTAAAAAAAGGAAAGTTTGGAGCAATGTACAGGTGTAAGAAAAGGAAAGTTTGGAGCAATGTACAGGTGTAAGAAAAGGAAAGTTTGGAGCAATGTACAGGTGTAAGAAAAGGAAAATTGTGAGCAATGTACAGGTGTAAAAAAAGGAAAGTTTGGAGCAATGTACAGGTGTAAGAAAAGGAAAGTTTGGAGCAATGTACAGGTGTAAGAAAAGGAAAGTTTGGAGCAATGTACAGGTGTAAGAAAAGGAAAATTTGGAGCAATGTACAGGTGTAAGAAAAAGAAAAGTTTGGAGCAATGTACAGGTGTAAGAAAAGGAAAGTTTGTGAGCAATGTACAGGTGTAAGAAAAGGAAAGTTTGGAGCAATGTACAGGTGTAAGAAAAGGAAAGTTTGGAGCAATGTACAGGTGTAAGAAAAGGAAAATTGTGAGCAATGTACAGGTGTAAAAAAAGGAAAGTTTGGAGCAATGTACAGGTGTAAGAAAAGGAAAGTTTGAGGCAATGTACAGGTGTAAGAAAAGGAAAGTTTGGAGCAATGTACAGGTGTAAGAAAAGGAAGGTTTGGAGCAATGTACAAGTGCAAGAAAAGGAAAGTTTGGAGCAATGTACAGGTGTAAGAAAAGGAAAGTTTGGAGCAATGTACAGGTGTAAGAAAAGGAAAGTTTGGAGCAATGTACAGGTGTAAGAAAAGGAAAGTTTGGAGCAATGTACAGGTGTAAGAAAAGGAAAGTTTGGAGCAATGTACAGGTGTAAGAAAAGGAAAGTTTGGAGCAATGTACAGGTGTAAGAAAAGGAAAGTTTGGAGCAATGTACAGGTGTAAGAAAAGGAAAGTTTGGAGCAATGTACAGGTGCAAGAAAAGGAAAGTTTGGAGCAATGTACAGGTGCAAGAAAAGGAAAGTTTGGAGCAATGTACAGGTGTAAGAAAAGGAAAGTTTGGAGCAATGTACAGGTGTAAGAAAAGGAAAGTTTGGAGCAATGTACAGGTGTAAGAAAAGGAAAGTTTGGAGCAATGTACAGGTGTAAGAAAAGGAAAGTTTGGAGCAATGTACAGGTGTAAGAAAAGGAAAGTTTGGAGCAATGTACAGGTGTAAGAAAAGGAAAGTTTGGAGCAATGTACAGGTGTAAGAAAAGGAAAATTGTTAGCAATGTACAGGTGTAAAAAAAGGAAAGTTTGGAGCAATGTACAGGTGTAAGAAAAGGAAAGTTTGGAGCAATGTACAGGTGTAAGAAAAGGAAAATTGTGAGCAATGTACAGGTGTAAAAAAAGGAAAGTTTGGAGCAATGTACAGGTGTAAGAAAAGGAAAGTTTGGAGCAATGTACAGGTGTAAGAAAAGGAAAATTGTGAGCAATGTACAGGTGTAAAAAAAGGAAAGTTTGGAGCAATGTACAGGTGTAAGAAAAGGAAAGTTTGGAGCAATGTACAGGTGTAAGAAAAGGAAAGTTTGGAGCAATGTACGGGTGTAAGAAAAGGAAAGTTTGGAGCAATGTACGAGTGTAAGAAAAGGAAAGTTTAGAGCACTGTACAGGTGTAAGAAAAGGAAAGTTTGGAGCAATGTACAAGTGCAAGAAAAGGAAAGTTTGGAGCAATGTACAGGTGTAAGAAAAGGAAAGTTTGGAGCAATGTACAGGTGTAAAAAAAGGAAAGTTTGGAGCAATGTACAGGTGTAAGAAAAGGAAAGTTTGGAGCAATGTACAGGTGTAAGAAAATGAAAGTTTGGAGCAATGTACAGGTGTAAAAAAAGGAAAGTTTGGAGCAATGTACAGGTGTAAGAAAAGGAAAGTTTGGAGCAATGTACAGGTGTAAGAAAAGGAAAGTTTGGAGCAATGTACAGGTGTAAGAAAAGGAAAATTGTGAGCAATGTACAGGTGTAAAAAAAGGAAAGTTTGGAGCAATGTACAGGTGTAAGAAAAGGAAAGTTTGGAGCAATGTACAGGTGTAAGAAAATGAAAGTTTGGAGCAATGTACAGGTGTAAGAAAATGAAAATTGTGAGCAATGTACAGGTGTAAAAAAAGGAAAGTTTGGAGCAATGTACAGGTGTAAGAAAGGAAAGTTTGGAGCAATGTACAGGTGTAAGAAAAGGAAAATTGTGAGCAATGTACAGGTGTAAAAAAAGGAAAGTTTGGAGCAATGTACAGGTGTAAGAAAAGGAAAGTTTGGAGCAATGTACAGGTGTAAGAAAAGGAAAGTTTGGAGCAATGTACAGGTGTAAGAAAATGAAAGTTTGGAGCAATGTACAGGTGTAAGAAAAGGAAAGTTTGGAGCAATGTACAGGTGTAAGAAAAGGAAAGTTTGGAGCAATGTACGGGTGTAAGAAAAGGAAAGTTTGGAGCAATGTACGGGTGTTAGAAAAGGAAAGTTTGGAGCAATGTACGGGTGTAAGAAAAGGAAAGTTTGGAGCAATGTACAGGTGTAAGAAAAGGAAAGTTTGGAGCAATGTACAGGTGTAAGAAAAGGAAAGTTTGGAGCAATGTACAGGTGTAAGAAAAGGAAAGTTTGGAGCAATGTACAGGTGTAAGAAAAGGAAAGTTTGGAGCAATGTACATGTGTAAGAAAAGGAAAGTTTGGAGCAATGTACAGGTGTAAGAAAAGGTAAATTGTGAGCAATGTACAGGTGTAAGAAAAGGAAAGTTTGGAGCAATGTACAGGTGTAAGAAAAGGAAAGTTTGGAGCAATGTACAGGTGTAAAAAAAGGAAAGTTTGGAGCAATGTACAGGTGTAAGAAAAGGAAAGTTTGGAGCAATGTACAGGTTTCAGCTCTGATAAAAAGGAAATGGTATGGAGCCAGGAATTATTCCATAGTACGTAGTCCCTTTATGCTTCGTTCCCTTTAATCTCAGGTACAAAAGTTAAAAAGCGGTTAAAATGACCTCCAATTTCTACCAAAGAGGAATGGCAGTACTTCATGCAGTAACATCTGTGAGATATAACACTTACACATGATACATCTAGAAGATCCTGTTCAAAGTTCTGCGTGTCTTAAAAATATATTATAATTGGATGAAATTTCTAAATAGGAAAATTGGGAGCAACATACGAGTGTGTTTTGTTTGTTTATTAGGCAAGTCAGCCTTCTGCATAGAGCTCACAAAGATTGTGCCTCAGGATTGTCTGGTCTGCATGAAGTCCCCCTCGTTGCTCGCAGCTCTTCGTTAAACCTGCAAGTTTGCAGGTTTTTACTACTGACACCGAGAGCAGAAAGACCTAGTTGTTGCATATGAAGATGGGAAAGATTTAGCCCAGAACACACAAAGGAATGGTGCAGAATCAACATTGCCACTCTCATTGTAGATAAAATAAAGAAATAGTATCGAAACAGTTAAACAGAGGTGTCGCCAAGATCAAGTCCAAATGAATGTTAATATCTCTCTCCAGTGTAAAAACAAAAAAAAAACGTTCAGTCCAACATAAAAAAATCCAGCACTATTCTCTCCTTTCGTTCGCTTTACGATCCCACGTTCAGAATGATCTCCACATCTCACACCGAATCTTCATTTTCCTTCTCTTATTAAAAAAAAATGCGACGCATGCAAACCAACTTAATTTGCATAAATAAAATGGAAATACGTCACAAACTCCTACAAGGGCTTCGCAGATAGACACCCTCCTCCCCCCATGACCAGATATATTCTGAAACTACATTAACCAGAGTATTTAGATAAGCATGTTTCAGTTTGAACAAAAGTGGTACAATAATATTGTGGGGTCTGCATTTGCGCCAAACGTCTATAGAAATATTTTTAAGCATTGTTGTAATATACAACAGATAAAAGATACATCTGTGGAATTTCCACGGGTTAAGCTAATCTATATATTAATACTGTAACAGCAAGCAAACTGGAGCAAAGTCTCGGACACAAATTACACTGATGAATATGTATTTATTTGCTCGCACGTGGCCAACGCTGAACTATGACATCTTTTCACCGTAAAACTGGAAATACATGAAAATAAACAAGTCTTACAAACATGTTCTAAGACAAAACAAAGCAAATTATAAAAGAGTAAAAATTCAAATAGGTTTAGAGAACTATGCGTTGCTTACCTTTATTTTTGCCAAGCTACTTGCCCCAGAGCCAACGTCCATCACAAGCGGAACAAACGTCCGACTCCTATGTTGACTGATTCAAAAAGACCGCCTATGGGCAAGCAGGCGGTGTAGAGGCACGACAGTTACCCCGTGCGCATGTCTTCCAGAAGAGGACGGTGCTAAATACAAAATGTCCCCTTCCTGAATTATGACCGGCCAACATGTGAAACTCCTACGTTTACAAATACGATAGCATGTGTGTTCGTGTGTCATGTTTACATCAAAAGCTCTGTGTATGCGTGCTTCACCTAGATTTTGAAAAGCATTCAAGTCACCTAATTTTCGTAATATTTTCAAGTATTTCCCTTTAGCGCAACGTTTAGTGACGTAGGATTTTGACGTCGGCCCGACTGGTTTATAGTTCGATCCAAACCAACCTATAAGATTTTTTTTTTTACTACATCGAAGGGGGGGTGGGTAGAGAGTGGACGACCGGGAAGACACATATTAATACGATAGCGTGTGTGTTATTTTGTGTGTCATGCTTACATCAAAAGCAACAACCTTCCGAATCTTTGTATGCTACTCATGAATTGGAGGCAAATTTAACTTAATCTAAAGCATCTACAAAGTAAGGTTTTGTCCTCAGAATAATTCTACTCATGGCCAGAGAAGAGGAACTACCTTCACTAGAAATATTGGTGCTTATGCTGTTCAGCGGCCGTATGAAAAAATTATTTTTTTATAAAAACAATATTATATACTTATTCAGCGTTATATTCTTACTCACTGTACAAAAAAGTAGAAAAAATTATTCACTAAAACTTTAATTACAAGTATTTTTCCATTCTGTGTATCAGAACAGCAATTCGTTCAGTAAGCCTCCATCTTCTTTCTTAAGAAGATTTCGAATTATCTGCCCTTGAAATCTTCTTAAGAAAAAAGATGGACGCTTACTGAACAGAATCGCTGTTATGATACGCAGAATGGAAAAATACTTGTAATTAAAGTTCTAGTGAATAATTTTTTCTACGTTTTTACAGTGAGTAAGAATATAATGCTGAATAAGTATATAATATTGTTTTTATAAAAAAAATAATTTTTTGATACGGCCGCTGAACAGCATAAGCACCGAAATATTGTATATAAAGAAGTTTTGTAAATTGTTTCATGTATTGTTCATTTTTAAAATGAATATACAAGTCAAATCTTATCATATTTTATTCAAACATGTATAGGTTAGGAACAAGATAATTAGTATTGAAAACATCATTTCGTGTAATTTACACGGGTCCTGCTAGTAATAATAATAATTACCTTTTTACTGTTTCATATATATATTTTTAAAAACGTTTATTTAAAAAAAATAAAATGAAAAAGATTAAATATCAAGTTTCTTCTCTTTTTGTAAGTTGAATAAAAAACAAAACCTGTTTTGAAATATTTAATATTTTTTCTAATTTGTGCTATTTTTATGTCTATTTTCCAGGTAGAATGTTTTGAAATATTTAATATTTTTTCTAATTTGTGCTATTTTTATGTCTATTTTCCAGGTAGAATGTTTTGAAATATTTAATATTTTTTCTAATTTGTGCTATTTTTATGTCTATTTTTCCAGGTAGAATGTTTTGAAATATTTAATATTTTTTCTAATTTGTGCTATTTTTATGTCTATTTTTTCAGGTAGAATGTTTTGAAATATTTAATATTTTTTCTAATTTGTGCTATTTTTATGTCTATTTTTCCAGGTAGAATGTATGAAATATTTAATATTTTTTCTAATTTGTGCTATTTTTATGTCTATTTTTCCAGGTAGAATGTATGAAATATTTAATATTTTTTCTAATTTGTGCTATTTTTATGTCTATATTTCCAGGTAGAATGTTTTGAAATATTTAATATTTTTTCTAATTTGTGCTATTTTTATGTCTATTTTTCCAGGTAGAATGTATGAAATATTTAATATTTTTTCTAATTTGTGCTATTTTTATGTCTATTTTTCCAGGTAGAATGTATGAAATATTTAATATTTTTTCTAATTTGTGCTATTTTTATGTCTATTTTTCCAGGTAGAATGTATGAAATATTTAATATTTTTTCTAATTTGTGCTATTTTTATGTCTATTTTTCCAGGTAGAATGTTTTGAAATATTTAATATTTTTTCTAATTTATGTCTATTTTTCCAGGTAGAATGTTTTGAAATATTTAATATTTTTTCTAATTTGTGCTATTTTTATGTCTATTTTTCCAGGTAGAATGTATGAAATATTTAATATTTTTTCTAATTTGTGCTATTTTTATGTCTATTTTTCCAGGTAGAATGTTTTGAAATATTTAATATTTTTTCTAATTTATGTCTATTTTTCCAGGTAGAATGTTTTGAAATATTTAATATTTTTTCTAATTTGTGCTATTTTTATGTCTATTTTTCCAGGTAGAATGTTTTGAAATATTTAATATTTTTTCTAATTTGTGCTATTTTTATGTCTATTTTTCCAGGTAGAATGTTTTGAAATATTTAATATTTTTTCTAATTTGTGCTATTTTTATGTCTATTTTTCCAGGTAGAATGTTTTGAAATATTTAATATTTTTTCTAATTTGTGCTATTTTTATGTCTATTTTTCCAGGTAGAATGTTTTGAAATATTTAATATTTTTTCTAATTTGTGCTATTTTTATGTCTATTTTTCCAGGTAGAATGTTTTGAAATATTTAATATTTTTTCTAATTTGTGCTATTTTTATGTCTATTTTTCCAGGTAGAATGTTTTGAAATATTTAATATTTTTTCTAATTTGTGCTATTTTTATGTCTATTTTTCCAGGTAGAATGTTTTGAAATATTTAATATTTTTTCTAATTTGTGCTATTTTTATGTCTATTTTTCCAGGTAGAATGTTTTGAAATATTTAATATTTTTTCTAATTTGTGCTATTTTTATGTCTATTTTTCCAGGTAGAATGTTTTGAAATATTTAATATTTTTTCTAATTTGTGCTATTTTTATGTCTATTTTTCCAGGTAGAATGTTTTGAAATATTTAATATTTTTTCTAATTTGTGCTATTTTTATGTCTATTTTTCCAGGTAGAATGTATGAAATATTTAATATTTTTTCTAATTTGTGCTATTTTTATGTCTATTTTTCCAGGTAGAATGTATGAAATATTTAATATTTTTTCTAATTTGTGCTATTTTTATGTCTATATTTCCAGGTACAATGTTTTGAAATATTTAATATTTTTTCTAATTTGTGCTATTTTTATGTCTATTTTTCCAGGTAGAATGTATGAAATATTTAATATTTTTTCTAATTTGTGCTATTTTTATGTCTATTTTTCCAGGTAGAATGTTTTGAAATATTTAATATTTTTTCTAATTTATGTCTATTTTTCCAGGTAGAATGTTTTGAAATATTTAATATTTTTTCTAATTTGTGCTATTTTTATGTCTATTTTTCCAGGTAGAATGTTTTGAAATATTTAATATTTTTTCTAATTTGTGCTATTTTTATGTCTATTTTTCCAGGTAGAATGTTTTGAAATATTTAATATTTTTTCTAATTTGTGCTATTTTTATGTCTATTTTTCCAGGTAGAATGTTTTGAAATATTTAATATTTTTTCTAATTTGTGCTATTTTTATGTCTATTTTTCCAGGTAGAATGTATGAAATATTTAATATTTTTTCTAATTTGTGCTATTTTTATGTCTATTTTTCCAGGTAGAATGTATGAAATATTTAATATTTTTTCTAATTTGTGCTATTTTTATGTCTATATTTCCAGGTAGAATGTTTTGAAATATTTAATATTTTTTCTAATTTGTGCTATTTTTATGTCTATTTTTCCAGGTAGAATGTATGAAATATTTAATATTTTTTCTAATTTGTGCTATTTTTATGTCTATTTTTCCAGGTAGAATGTTTTGAAATATTTAATATTTTTTCTAATTTATGTCTATTTTTCCAGGTAGAATGTTTTGAAATATTTAATATTTTTTCTAATTTGTGCTATTTTTATGTCTATTTTTCCAGGTAGAATGTTTTGAAATATTTAATATTTTTTCTAATTTGTGCTATTTTTATGTCTATTTTTCCAGGTAGAATGTTTTGAAATATTTAATATTTTTTCTAATTTGTGCTATTTTTATGTCTATTTTTCCAGGTAGAATGTTTTGAAATATTTAATATTTTTTCTAATTTGTGCTATTTTTATGTCTATTTTTCCAGGTAGAATGTATGAATGCTGATATTCTTCAACAAGCTCTTGAGAACAGTGGTCTTCCAAGTGTCAACGTTGGAGGGGAACAGGACGAAAGTGACGAAGGTTTGGTGCCAGCCAGCGTTGCTCAGACCATTACCACTATGGCTGTTCATGATACAGCCACAGGATGCATCAAAAGACACACTATACGCAAAGTGAGTTCCTTTCGTGCATGCGAAGTGTTTGGCTCATTGGTTTCAATTTGAAATAGTATTAGTGTTGTAAAGTGTATAAAATTGAATGGACACATCTTAAAAATTTTTGTTTCAGCCCAATTCTTGTTTCTGTCCAATTCTTTATTGCCACGGCATTGAATGTTCCCTGCTTAGACTTCTACCTTGTCATGGCAGATGGAATGAGAGCATGCTACCTCCGTGGATTAAATAAAGGGTTCCGTCTGCAATTCCGTACAGATTCCCGAATTTAACATATAGATTTCCGAGTTCGACAAGATGCACCGGTAAAAACATTGCAATAAGTGTTAATTATTAATCAACGCCTTATCCGTTGTGCTACAGTTCCGTGTGAAAATAAGAATCAATATGAAAATAGTAGTCCGAATAAGCCAAATAATATAAATTATCAATAACATAATAATGCTGTAAGTTTAACTGACAGGTATATTTACACTTTTCTGATCGCTCCACCTTTTCTAAGAGCAGTTTTTTATCACTGAACCTTTGTAAAAACATTGCAATATGAGTAATGGTAAAAAAAAAAACTATATAACAATAAGTAGTAATACTACTAATTTAGACAAGATTCGGTTTAAGGTTCGAAACTTCATACTAGAATTGTTCACATGGACATATGGCCTAATAATTAAAAGGGTTGGTTAACAATCAGTTTAAAGTGATAGTTATCAGGAGGTTGAAGGTTCAATCCTTACTAAATGCGATAATAATTAAGAATAAAATAAAATTAACATTTATACCCGGTCAGGGTTGCTGGAATGAGAACAATCTACCCCCGGGGATTAAATAAAGGGTTCCGTTCCAAATTCTGTATAGCTTCCCAAGTTCAATTAAAATATTTCTAAATTTGAAAAGATGCACCTGTTGGAGTTTACATCAGCGGAAACGTTGTGTTGTAAATATAAAGACCAAGATGAGAATAGTCTAAATAATTCATATCTATCATTTTTTTAAAACCCTAACCCCCTAACCCCAAACAAATCGCTTCGCTTTTTCTAATAGCAGTTTTTATCACAGAACTTTTTTTATTATTTGTGGTTAAATTACATGCAAATTTATCATAACGTAGAATACTTGATATGAGTTGTATCATTTTTTGTATTATTGGTGCCCCGATTTTATAAATCGGGGGACTTGTTTTGAGGCATGTCCATACGTTCGTCCGTCCGGATTTTTTTCCGCAACCATCCATTGAATTTCTCTGAAATTTTGCATGAAGTTGTAACTTTGGTCAGGGTAGAAAGTGATATTCTCCGATTTTTGTAAAAAAATCTGGTTAAAAGGCCCCAAAATGGCAAAAAATGACATTTTTTGCCCCATAACTTTTCACCATAACTTTTCATCCATCCATTCAATTTCTCTGAAACTTGGCCAAAATGTGGAGACAATTGTTCCTAATAGAAAATAAGTATCGCTGACATTGGAAAAAATCTGGTTTGTGCCCCCAGGGGGTCAAAAGCCCCCAAAATGGCAAAAAATGACCCTTTTCTCCCATAACGTTTGATCCATCCATTCAATTTTTCTGAAACTTGGCCAAAATGTAGAAGCAATTGTTCTGGATATAAAATGAGCATCCTTGACCTCAGAAAAATTCTGGTTCGCGCCCCCAGGGGGTCAAAGAAGGGGGGGTCAAAAATGCCCCAAATTGCCCAAATTTATTGCATTTTACACTCGCCACATCGAGTCACATACAGAGGGGGACCACGCATGCGCAGCTTGTTTGTATCATTGTTTGTATCATTATAAAAAATATAAATAGATTTTAAACTTTCTTACTTTAATATTAGACAATATTGTTTGTATTTAATTTTCTGGTAAAACATGAAAGATGAAATATTTTCATTTCGATACTTATAAGGTGGCGCCATTTGACGCTCTTACAGTGATATTAAAACTAAAACATCGATTTAATCTTCACACAACTGAAGAACAATGGTTCATAATATAATGATCATGGGTTTGCGATCGCAGTCATAACATTAATTAATTTGCATATTGCTTTGCAAAAGGGCATATCATTAATTAACAATTCGTTTTATTATTTTCAATTTCAATTAGTATTTGCATTTTAATATAACACAAAGTTCTATTTAAGAATATTCTAATATCGTGCATAATGGTTGGACAGTTTTGGTGAAAAAAACAAACTTTCCGGTCAATTGACTTCAGGTTGGACTTAATTGATTTTGATACAGTCATTTTTCTTTTTAACATAGTTCACCCCCCAAAAAGACACGTTGTAGACGTAAGGGGCTACTGAGAATTAGGGTAAAAGTTTTTTTTGGGGGGGGTCATCCTAAATCGGGAGCTGTGCAGTTTTAGATTTCTGCATGTCGGTACAGTCGGGGAAACAGAGAGCAGGGAGGCAGCACAAGTAAAGAAGCTATTGGAGTAGAAAGCTCTCCAGCATTTGGGGGTCTATACAATGTATGGATGGGATTTAGCTGATTATCAGGTTCATCTAGTGAATTTATGTCGAGGGGTCACCAGAGCAGCAAGTTCATCGGAGCACATTCCATTAAGGTATTTGTAAAACAAGCACAAGGTTGCAACATTTCGGTGATGGAACAGGGGCTGGAGCTTGTTGGATAGTGAGGGACCTATTACATTAGTGACTCTTTTTTGGACCTTGTCTCAGAGGGAGAGACTAGTTGATGGTGCACCAGCTCAGATGTGACAACAATATTCCATGCATGGGCGGATGGTGGCTTTGTAGAGATATAGGATAATGTCAGGTGTGAGAAGCTTTCTAGCACGGTAGAGGGAGGCCACCTTCTTTGCAGCAGCCTTGGCAATGTCTTCTATGTATTTGTTCCAATTCATGCTACCTGTGAATGTTAGACCGAGGAGTTTGAATGTTGAACTTTCAGATAGGGTGTTATTTGCCATGACAATCAGTGGTTGAAGAGTTTTTTTGTAGTGTGGTGAAGGAAAATAGCTTTGTCTTAGCAGCATTAAATGTTACCATCCATTTATGACCCCATCCCACTACAGGCTGGAGGTCACTTTCTAAGGATTCAGCCATTGCCTCAGATACCCCCCCCCCCATCATCCCCAAATAGAAGAGCTAATACCTGGGAGGATTAAATCATTACCACAGAAGAGATATTACTCCCCCCCCCTCCAAGGAGGAGATAATGTCTGTAAAGATGGTATTCATGATAAAAGAACAGATACCCCCCCCCCCCCCAAAAAAAAACAAACAAAAAAAACATAAAACAAAACAAACAAAAACAAGAAAAGAAAAGAAAAAATAAACGAGGAGATAATGCCTGGGTGAATGGTATCACAAAAACAACAGATACTGGACTAGCCTACTTCTGAATAGAACATTAAAAGAAACTAAATTAAACATTAAAAGACAGTACAATGGTACAGTTAATCGAAGTAATAGTATAGTTTCGACTTCAGACAGACAGATACTAAATCTCCATTAGCAATAAATGTTCTCTGTATATTTTCTATATTAAATTATTCCAAACAAAAGTTATGGCAAAATCCTTTTCTGTTGTAATGATTCTTTTTAACTGTACATCAGTTGTATGATACCTTAACCCCAACCCCTTTCTCATTCCTCTTTCAGGTGAATGGTGTACGCTGGCACCAGTGCACATATTGTTCAAAAGAATTTAAGAAACCTAGTGATCTTGTACGGCACATACGTATCCACACACACGAGAAGCCATACAAGTGCAACCAGTGTTTCCGTGCGTTTGCTGTAAAGAGCACGCTCACTGCGCATCTGAAAACACACTTAGGAGTAAAAGAATATAAGTGCGAAGCATGCAATAAGATGTTCTCTACGTTGGGCAGCCTCCGAGTTCATTCCCGTTTACATACTGGTAAGTAAGCAATGTTTCTTCTTGTTTTTATCGAAACGGAAACATTTATTAAAATGATTAGTAAGGATACCCGTTGATAACAAAATAAAAAAGTAAAAAAAAACGTGTGTCTAACATTTTTCTTTTGAAAGCTCTCTCTCTCTACCTTTCTCTCTGACTGTTCCCGCCCCGTCTCTTTCTCTAGCAATTGGTTCAATATAACAGGAAGAAAGAATGAAAGTTGACTAACTGTTTGACCTAGTTTAGTTTTTCAAACAACTACCAGTAAGAATGACAAAAAGTGTTGTTTTTTTTTTTTATTGAACACCCGTGCACTAATTTGGTCCCTGGTTACTTCAAGGGAACACATATTATAGTATTTTATTTTTTAGCACTTCCGCATTTCAACCGTCATTTGCACTTAATTTGCTTTCCCTTTTTGAAGGCAGGGGCAGACAACCAACCGGAAGTAACCGAATTAGATGTTTTTATTCAAAACGACAATATTAACAGCGAAGAATAATAACAGCGAACAATGTATCGTTATTGAATATGAAAATATTTTATTTAATAATTTAAAAATTTATAAAAATAATAAAAATGTGTTTTTTTTATTGTATGAATTAAAACTTTCTCAAAATAGTCAACAGTGATTTTTAAAATGAAAATTTATCATTTAAAACGCAACTCCAACAAACAGTCAACAGTGGAATGAATGGAACTCTTCAATTATTAAGTCCAAGTGACGGTTGAAATGCAGAAGTGCCTCTTTTTTTTTCATAACTATGTCAAGGTCAATTCAATTCACTAAATTTGGCAAAAAAATTTAAAAAAACATGCTTCAGTTGTCATGTAGGGAAAGAATGGTAGAAATTTATACAATCGCCCAGCATCTGTCCAATTTCGCGTTGAATTGCTGCGTCATTGGTACATTTACTGCATCTCCTGGAAGCCCATTCCAAGGTCCAGGGATCCTGATTGAGAAAGCGTCCCTCCTCCGATTCAATCGAAATTGACGGTGAAACAGTTTCTGATAATGCCCGTGTAGACCTCTTTCTGGTGCCGGATTGAATAATAAGTCCTGCTGGAGATTATTATAATCTCCATCAGGACTTATTATTATTAGCCATTCAGGAGCTTGTAGACCAAAATAAGATCACCTATTAAATGTCGGCGCTCAAGGGAGAAAAGGTTAAGCTTCTTAAGTCGGCTTTCGTAGGGCAGATCCCATAGTCCCTGCGATATTTGAGTAGCCAGTCATACTGAATATGATGATGTATGATTTATAAGTGTATCTTATGTAGTTTCTGATTTTTTAGTTCTGCACACACGTGTAAAATTACGACTTTCCTTTATATAACAGATAAATAATTGGTTGTTTTGTTTTACGGCATATCAACCCCTTTTGGATTATTTAATGCCGAACCCAGTCATCTTGGTAAAAGTTTTTATGCTTCAAGTTCCTTATATGTTCAAGTATTTATTCATGGTGTTTGGTTGAGTGGAGAGGAGGGAGGGAAATTGTTGTTTTTTGTTTTGGGTTTCGCAGAACATGATTGAGTTTTGCAAAGAGAAAAAAAACAATAAAACATTAATGTTTGGTGCATTTTGGGCCGAGAAGCTGACATCTTCAGACAGTCTTATCTGGTAGCACCAGAATAAATAATTGGAAAATGTTCTTTGGTCGAAGGAAACAAAGAAAACACTTTTAGTTGGTTTATTCAGTCGTCACCCGTCGGTTCTTTTGATGGTTTTGAATTATTTTGTAATTTGTACCTCTTGCACTTTATTATTAACTAGCTGACTTTGCCGGCTCGCTGTTGTTTCGCAAAGTTCGCTACTTGAAATACTTGAAACATTAATTTAAAATAATAAACATTTCATTCATAACTTTGTTGTAAACACGAAACAAAAAGTATTTCTCATTTGTTCATATAGATCAGGGGCAGGCAACCTCCGTCCCGCGGGCCGGATGTGGCCCGCGAAGGCTTAGCGTCCGGCCCGCCACCCTGTTAGGTTTTATTATTGCAATCCGGCCCACGGACCTCCCAGTAAAACTCGTATCATTTTGTCACATAGACGTAAAAGTAAGTTCAATTAAGATTTACAATGGGATAAAAATGTATGAATATCAGCGAGCGATGATGCATGTATATTTCATTTTTCTTAAACTATTAATTTCAAATCTTTGGCCTGAGATAAAAATAGAAAAAGAGAAAGAGAGAGGCAAAGAGGAAACGTGAGACGAGGAAAGGGCATGAAACAGAGAACCTATGTGAGGTGTGTCAAAACGAATGCTGGATCAACTTGCTACTTCCCCATCATTATTTTTTATGATTCCAAAATGGCTCTTCGTCAGCGCCTTTTATAACATCGCATACAGAAGTCCCTTGAGAAAAATATCAGATTTGTAGAGTGTTCAATGCAATTTTTGTACAATTTATTCATAGAAACAAAATATAGTAATTCTGAGATTTCGTTTTTCACTTCGGCCCGCGATCTCCTTCCAAAAGTCACATCTGGCCATCACTCTGAAAAGGTTGCCCGCCCCTGATATAGATAGATAGACATTAAAATTTTTGGTAATTTCGATACAAATTTATTCATCTTTTAAATTTGATTCTAAAGAAAGGAAAAGAAAGAAGAACTCAATTTGCGTTTTTACTTGCAATTTAGAAACAGATCGCAACTTGTTGAAAATAAAATTTGTCCTTTAAAAGAAAGGAACATTTGAACACAAATGTTAAATATTTGTCCCAGAAATAAAACGATATTACGAAACAGAACTATTTCTTATATTAAAATCAAAACAATTATTAAATGAAAAAAATAATAACAAATAATAGTTAATTAATAAAATGTTCTTGCTCAAAACCAATATCCACACGTGACTTCCTCGGCAGCGACTTTCTCGGCAGCCTTGGTCTATTAATGATGCGCACCACTGGAGGCAATCGCGAATTGTCTTGGCTTTACGAGTGCCTCTCTATCGCCATTATTCGTGGAAATGCCTTGAGTCTGCTCTTGGCCTGCCAAGCCAGCAGGACATTCGAAGAAAACTATGGACTGTGATACAATTATATATAAGGAATCAGGATTTCTCGATATTGAACTAAACAATGTCCAAGTGACGAATAAGGGATTTATTAATTATTTATTGAATTATTAATCTTATAGTTTGATTTTTCACCGAATGGATCAGTGTAATATATTTGTTTCTTATTTTGTTTAAAAAAATCTATTTTTATCTATGTATATCCAAATTAGTTAACCTTGCGACAGATATCGCATATACGTAAGCAGTATATACAAAAGATTGTGTGTCTATTGTGTAAACTTGACTTAACTTGAAATACGTCGTTTACCATTATAGTGCAAGAAACAGGCCAAAGTTTCGTATTTATTGATTTAGAAGAGTATTTAGTATATTATGAAAAACCTCTGTCTTGCGATTGGTATTCCAAAACGTTTTGAATAAAATCTTCCCTTGATCAAAAATAGCTTATAAAATTATTCAGGTTATTTAAACTTTTATATGCTGATGGCTTGTGGGGAATATTTTCTATCTAATAAAATTTCAGTTTTCTAAAATATTTCTATGAATTTATCCCCATAAAAATGGAGAGAAATGATGTGAGAATGATACGATGGGTGTAATGCAAGTTTTAAAGACAGGCTCAGATCTGATGAGCTCGGAGGAATATTAAATCTGGATAGTATAGAGGATGTGTGCAGAACGAGAGGCTTCAATGGAATGAGAGTCCCTGAGTTAGTAGATGCAGGACAATTGAGGTAGCAGGTCAGCTCACAGGGGAAGGCCAAGAAAAACATGATAAGGATGGACTTTTATTTTAATTAACATATTCATTTTATTTTTAATACAGGGTGGGCAAAAATAAGGGTCCTATTTTTAAAAATTCATAACTTTTTTATTTATTGATTTAAAAAAATTTTTTTTTTTTAGAATAAGTAAAGGACCCCTTCCGAAGCAAGCATGAGCCGTATTAGCCCTAAGGAACGTACCCTCATTTAGAAAACATTATTTTTGCTTAAAAAACTCAAAACAGTGTAAAAAACAATACTTTAGTTTTTGTAAGCTTTAAGAAGTGTTTTTCGGCTAAAATTTGTTTTGTTTATTTCAAAAAATCTCGGAAGGGTCAGTCTACACACACATAAAGTTTGGTGAGTTTAACTTTTATTTCGTGGAAGTTATTCAAATTCAAGTTATTCAAATTTAAAGATAGGACCCTTATTTTGGCCCACCCTGTAGAAATCACTCCAGACAAGGCATAAAGCCACTTGATGTAAGCAGCTAAATATAAAAATAACTAGTTCAAGGTTAAAAACTAGTCAACGATAAGTATTAGATGGATAGATTCCGACCCAGAAAACAGAAAATCTTTCCTCTTTGTCAGAAACATCGCTCATGGAATGTGAGGACTAAAGGACAAAATAAAGGAAGCCAGAGTTACGAGGCTGCCGAAAGTAAACCCAAAATCCACTTTCTAATCTCTCTTGAGAGAAAGAGGGATAAATAAAGACTTGGTTAGAGATAGGTTAGATTGGAAGTCAATTTCTAAAATCCGTCCAACAAATGCCAGCAGGTAAAATGGACGTTAAATTGAATATGGTGATAATGATGATCATGAAAATGGATGAAGTCCTTTAATGTGTTAAACGTTTTTATTGTTTTTTTTATTTTTATTTTTAATACTTTTATTCAATTAATAATCCTATATAATGAATTGTTTACAATAGGTGTTATATGTGTTGGCATGAAATAGCCTAAAAAGGATTGATATGCCATAAAAAGAAAAATCAACAAACCTTTCTTCTTTTTTTGTTGTTGCCCCCCCTCTTCTGATCAACATCAAAACTAGTGAACAATGGTATAAATTGGTATGAACAAAATATAGAACATTTTTCAACCCTCATAACAAAAAAATAAAATAAAAATAATTTAATAATATTTTGCAGTATTATTAAGGTGAGCTGCAAAAAAAAATCGCATACAAAAATTATTTCTTTTAAACTATTTAAAACAGTTGAATTTCGTAAATATATTTTCAGAATGCAAAAAAAAAAAAAAAATGAAAACAGATCATGTCTATTATATAAAAGTGAAATCAACCAAACATTCAAAACTTTGCCCAAAAATATTAATTATTAATTTTTTTTACAGATTAATTTATTTTTATGGAAATCGCTCCAGACAAGGCATGAAGCCACTTGATGTAAGGAGCTAAAAAAAATACTACTTCAAGGTTAAAAACTAGCCAACGATAAGTGTTAAATGGATAGATTCTGACCCAGAAAACAACAATTCTTCCCTCTTTGTCAGAAACATCACCCATGGAATGTGAGGACTAAAGGACAAAATAAGGGAAGCGAGAGTTACGAGGCTGCTGAAAGTAAACCCAAGGTCCACTTTCTACTCTCCTAAAAAATCTGAACTGAATATATATAAAAAAAATTGTCTAAAATATTTTTATACACCCACTGCCAAATTTAAAACTTATGTAAAAAATTATAATTAAAAACGGAAGTCTTATTTTTGTAATTAATTTGTAGAGTTAGGGGAAGATGTCAGATAGCCATTTTTTTAGTGGAGTTGCTGTGTTGTTATCCCTCCTACTGGCCTTGTTTTTTATGAAGAAAAGGGTCACCAAGTTTTGTTTAAAAGGACAAACTTCTTTACAATTTAAATCAACTTTATTCAACAGTTTCATCAACACAAAAAAATGAAAGCAGAAATACAACATGGTTGAGTCCACCAGTGTACATGTACTATAGAAATGGAATTGAGTCTTATCTTATCTAGAAAAGCCATTGCTAGAGTTAAGGAGAGAGGTGTAACGTCTTGTCGCAGTGACATCTCAAAATAGTCTAGAAAAAAGTATGAAAACAGGAATATACAATAGGTTGAGGCTGCTGACATATATGTACTATAGAAATGGAACTGAGTTCAGGTCTTTTATCTCGCCTCTCGTCCAAGTCCCGGCGAGAGACGAGCAAGAGATATGACGTCTTGTTAACACGGCACTCAAAGTCTGTCCATAAATGGGTGCGAAACGGCTTTGGGTAGAAGTGCTATCCATCACAAAAGTGTTTTGGCTGAACAACACGTCAATCACTCCGCGAGTGAGAACATGCAGGTGCAAAAGAAAATCGATTGTAATTATGTAACTGCTACGAAATATAATGTAATGGAGAAATACAATTCGTTTTTATTTTTGTCCCAAACATATAAAACTATTGCAAAAAAAGTGTTAATTTTTATTTCCTTTTTCTTATCGATGTTAAAACGAAACCATGTTTAATGAAACATATTAATGGCTTGTGATTCAAAGAATTTAGTTTTAAACAATTAGCGTTTTGATATAACTGAGATTGGTTGCTTCCCAGCTGACTGCACCATGGTCGTCTTCAAGTCTAATGTAAATAAATACTTGTTGAGCCCTCCTCTTTGATAATCACTTCTTCTTAAGTAATCTTCTGCCCATTCCATCCATTGATATCTTAATCAACTGCTTCCCAACCGACTGCACCATGGTCATCTTCAAGTCTAATGTAAATAAATACTTGTTGAGCCACCCTCTTAGATAACAAATTCCTCTTAAGTAATCTTCTGCTCATTGATTCCAATCCTTTTGTGGTAGCGATCATCGTTCAACTGACAATCTCTCTAACCCTAACCCTAACCCTAACCCTAAACCCTAACCCTAAACCCTTAGATTCAAATGACTCATTAGTAAAAAAAAAAAAAAAATTATTACATTTAAGATTTGGTGTCAGTAAAACATTTTGGTTTCTTTCTTCTAGGAGCGAAACCATTTGATTGTTCTCAGTGTGAGAGAAAATTTCGGACATCGGCTCATCTGAAGAGTCACTTTGTGTCTCATTTCAAAGATATCTCTTTGCCAAAGAAACCACGGAAACCAGTACGCAAACCCTCCAAGCCAGACATTCCACTGCCAGAAATTGAGCTCCAAGAACCAATCTTAATCACAGATACTGGTAAGTTGGCATTAACCATTTTTTTTATCACCTGGTTAATTTTGCCTCTGATCAATATTTGGATTAGTGAAATTCAACGGTATGTCCTGATGTCTACATTGATTATAAAATAAGAAATTGACATTGCCAATCGCAGCAAGGTTTGTAGCAGTCATAAACATGAGCATTTCTTTCTTCTTGCGGAGAACAGCCGCTGTGAGGTGATTTGGTCACACAAGGACTAATCAGACTCCTGGACATATTAATTTCAACCGAAATCTTGAAGGACTACTTCCAGACCCTTTGGGATTTTCAGGTCAGTCAGAGAAGAAAAACGTCCTCTCTCTGGCCTCTGTGAATTGGACAGCAGAGCGAGGCTATCTTCACTTGAAGATATACCGCTCTAAGAAAATACTTTTGGCAGCCAAACTGTATTACTTTAATTCCTTTCTTCACTGTCTAAACTTCTGGCAACCTACACCCAACGGTGTAGATCACTGAAATAAATACATATATTGTTGCTTGTAGAAGGACTTTGTTTTCCTTTGTTTGGCAATTCTTTTTTTACAAAATATTATAAGAGTTGGTCTTACAGTCCGTGCGAAGAAAAGCTGCTATAAGTCTGAGATAAACATGAAAAAATGTAGAGAATACCAAAAAATGATCTGATAACTTATCGTATCCATGTAACATTATGTGGAACTAATAAGTGATTGGTAATACTAAAAGGGGAATCTTTTCGAACCCACCAGATGGCCCGTCATCATATCGTTGATATAAAACAGTTCAGGTGGTCTCTCATTGACACATTGTAAATAATTAGCTCAATGGGTAGTGGCGTGTCTCTTTCTCTTTCTCTTCTTTTCAGTTGGGGGTCGCAAATTTGCTGACTGCATCCCTGTTTTAACTTCTAATGGAATTTTTTGCTTTTCTGCTTAATCTAACCTAATGCGGAAACTTCCGTTTTTAATATTATTTTTATGCACCTACATCCAATCTTGTTACACTTGTTTTCTTATTCGCTAAAGGAAAAAAAAGAAGCCTTGTTCTGCTTTTTATATCCGTAGCTATGCAGAATAAATTAATTTACTAAAACTTCTTTGTGTCAAATATCCAAGCTGGGTGTACGGAAAAGGTAATTTGACAGAAGTAGGTGTAATTGGCACGGACACGCACCTGGCCAGAAGGAAACAAAATGACATGATTGATTGTCAAAAGTAAAATAATCGTTGATTGATGCCAGGCAACCTGACTGGGAGAAACAAATTAAGTGGATTGTCAAAAATAAAATAATTGTTGATTTGAACCACTTGCAAAAAGTTAGTAGCAGAAGGAAACACTCTGTTGCTAAATAAATATCCCTGGGGGCGTGGCTACATTGACAGTGAAGTTGTAGGGTGGCCGTTTGCAGGTGGAGGATCACAAATTGTTATATAATAACAACCCGAGAAAAACATCTGCTGAATTCCTTCCTTTCTCACTAACTTTCAGTGCCATTAACAATAAAGATATATCGTTATATTGTCATATATTAGTGAATTAACAATAAAGATATATCATTATATTGTCATATATTAGTGAATTAACAATAAAGATATATCATTATATTGTCATATATTAGTGAATTAACAATAAAGATATATCATTATATTGTCATATATTAGTGAATTAACAATAAAGATATATCATTATATTGTCATATATTAGTGAATTAACAATAAAGATATATCATTATATTGTCATATATTAGTGAATTAACAATAAAGATATATCATTATATTGTCATATATTAGTGAATTAACAATAAAGATATATCATTATATTAACAATAAAGATATATCATTATATTAACAATAAAGATATATCATTATATTGTCATATATTAGTGAATCGTTATTCTTTTAAGCACATCACAAATACTACATTTGTTTGGAGGTAGAAAAACATTAGCATAAGTTTCAACAATTTTATATTGAAGTAGCCATTAAAAGCTAGTTTATTTATTAAAATGGTGACGGATGAGAACAAAGATGTGGAGAAAGTATATTTGGATGGCGAGACTATTAAGGTTGTTCAGAAGTTTTGTTATAATCAATTTTTTTAAAGCTGTCCAACACATGCCAGCACATTAAATGGACGTTAAACCGAATGTGATGACTTCGAGTGCGTCACTAATCGTAAATGTATAAAATAAATGAAGCCAATTATTATCAAATTGAATCATCAGAATTTATTTATCTTAAAAAATCAGTTTTACTTTATCATATTGGATCATATTTTTTACTCTTAGCAACTTTTGTTCAATGCAGTACAAACATTTTATCAAATACTAGCTGTACCTTCCCAGGGTTATTCCATCTTTAATTTACATTTGCCGCAGAAAAGAAAGATGGCGTCCCTATGAAAAATATTCCAGGCCGGAATAATTATGTTTGTAAAGAAACTAAATCAAATTACAATTTTTTCTTCTTAGCAACATGGGCCAATGCTAAAGAAAAAAAAATGTTTATTCTGGATAAAATGTTGATATTTTAGGACAGAAGCTATTTAGGTCTGAAGTCGGACATCTGGCTAACTTAATTTTATATACCAACATTTGATCAAATAGCTGTACCCACTTGGTGTTTCCTGGGATGCAGTAATGTCATTTTTGTTTGTAAATTATTTTTATTTGCACATTTTTAAAGTTATACACAAAAAGTTATAAAATTTTGTTTGTATATTTAAAAAAAATTCAAATAAACATTAGATTAATAGTAAATCTAAAAAGAAAATAGTATTACGTTTTTAGCGGTTATTTAGTATTATTAATAAACAAAAGAATGTTTAGTATTATTAATAAACAAAATAATGTATCAGTATTACTATTCTGTAATAATAGTGAAATTTGCTGCTGCTGATGCAAAAAATAATTTCTATCTGTAATTGACATTTGCTTCCAATAAGAAAGATGGCTTCCCTGCAAAAAAAATAGTTTGAGCAGGAATAATTGTATTTGCAAAGAAATTAAATCGAATTACATTTTTTTCTTCTTAAGAACATGGGACATCGATATAGAAAGGAAATGACTATTCAGAATGAAATATTCATATTTGAAGACAGAGATATTAGGTCTAAATTAAAAAGATCCGGCTTTCTTAATTTATATATTAGAAGATGATTGTTTTTGCCTTCAATTTGTATTCCAGGTTGACATGAAGTATTTGATTGTATAAAAAGTGTGAAAATTTTAAATGTATGATTTTGATTGTCATCAGGTTTTAACTTGTCATTTCATGCACACACAGGCCTCATCCAGCAACCATCACGTAACGATCTTTTCAATAACTACCTCACTGAAATCACCTCTGACCGTCCACACAAATGCACCTATTGTCAAAGAGGCTTCAAAAAATCTAGTCACCTCAAACAACATGTCCGATCTCATACGGGTAAGAATTTACCTTTTTTTTTATTTTTGTTTTTATTGAAATTTTTTCGCGTGTAACAATAGACAACATTGAAACAAAAAAAAATAAGGAGTCTAAAAAGTTAAAAAAAAAAAAAAATTGCTAAAAAAAATTTCGTCAAATTTTCAAATATGGAGTTATTGCGTATCTTTGCTGGTTTAATTATTGAAACAAAACTTAAGGATTTTTAAGTCTAAAATAATTTTGCTATCCTAGTTTTTTCCATTCGCTTCTTTTCGTATTTTTTGTCTGGATGTTTTGATTAGTGTTGGGAATCGGAAAAATCAGAACTTTTTGGGGTATCGGAATCGGTATCGGAATTAGAAAATTTTTAGCCTCATTACCGATTCCAAAAACGATTCTTTTACTCATTTTTTTTTGTGTTTAAAACTTCATTTTCTATTGCTGGCACAAGTGAAAAATATAGATGAAAATTTCACAATGAGTTTATAAAAATCTTGGATAGGATACATAAAGGGAAAACATTAAGAATTTTGTCAAATTAAAAAGAAAATTATATTTAGATTTAAAAGTAAATAAGGAATCTCCGCTAAATTACGCCCCCCCCCAAAAAAATAAAATTATACTTTTTTAGGCGATTTTATAATCGGAATCGGTAATTGTATCGGAATCAGGAATATAGAAAAGAATCGGTAATTGTATCGAAATCAGGAATATAGAAAAGAATCGGTAATTGTATCGAAATCAGGAATATAGAAAAGAATCGGTAATTGTATCGAAATCAGGAATATAGAAAAGAATCGGTAATTGTATCGGAATCAGGAATATAGAAAAGAATCGGTAATTGTATTGGAATCAGGAATATAGAAAAGAATCGGTAATTGTATCGGAATCAGGAATATAGAAAAGAATCGGTAATTGTATCGAAATCAGGAATATAGAAAAGAATCGGTAATTGTATCGAAATCAGGAATATAGAAAAGAATCGGTAATTGTATCAAAACTAGGAATATAGAAAAGAATCGGTAATTGTATTGAAATCAGGAATATAGAAAAAGAATCGGTAATTGTATCGAAATCAGGAATATAGAAAAAGAATCGGTAATTGTATCGAAATCAGGAATATAGAAAAAGAATCGGTAATTGTATCGAAATCAGGAATATAGTAAAAGAATCGGTAATTGTATCGAAATCAGGAATTTAGAAAAGAATCGGTAATTGTATCGAAATCAGGAATATAGAAAAGAATCGGTAATTGTATCGAAATCGGTAAAAATATTGGAATCGTCCCATCGCTAGTTTTAATATAAAGCTTTTAATAGAAATCCATCTCATTTATGTTTTTTATTTCAAGAGATTTTTCATGATTTTTGTTTGTCCGTTTGTTTGTAGGAGAGAAGCCATATCAGTGTAAACTGTGCCATCGGTCGTTTGTGTCGAGTGGGGTGTTAAAGTCTCATGCCAGAACGCACACTGGTGTGAAAGCTTATAAGTGTGACATTTGTGATAGCGCCTTCACGACCAGTGGTAGTCTTAAGAGACACAACTCAACCCATACAGAAATACGGCCCTTCATGTGTCCATATTGTCAGAAGACATTCAAGACGTCCGTGAATTGTAAAAAACATATGAAAACACACAGGTAAAATGACAAAGATTTCTTTCTTTCGACATATTGTCATTCCCATTTTTAATTAACACGGTTTCTTAAATTTCCATCACAATAAATGACCCACTTAAAAGTAGACTGATCTCTCAACCGCAATATATTTTGTGTCCCTGTTGAATTGCCTCCCACAAGATCGGTTTTTAATGTGAGGTAAAATCCAGCTGCCTAAAAAAGGGCCACTCTGGATTGAGACAATTTAAATTGCCTCAGTCTAGAAAGATTTCTCCTTCACTGACCGAGGACAGAAAAGATGAAGTGTAGTATCAGAACAGATACTACACTTTGCTCCTAGCCAAAATGGAATTTTTTTGTGTCATATGGTGAATATGTTTGTTTCCGATCCAAGTCTTTTTGTTCTTGTTTGTCTTATCGAATGTGCACGCAAAAAAGACACGCAAACAAGTACGCAATTCTTGTTTGCGTGTCTTTGAAGCGTCATGTGGTCGTCATACGGCAGTTTCCCACTTTTTTATGCAGTCCTTTGCATTATTGTTGTACTCTGCAAGATCTTTCAAAATGCACCGGTTGGACAGTATGAGGCAGACAAAAGGTCTTTATCAAGTTGGAACCGAAGGAGTGTGCTCCTTTTTGTGAAAGCTAAGTAGTGGATAGGGTTCCTTTTTTAATTCAGACGGAGCAAAACAATTTTTTTTTTACTTCTTCTTTGCATGTCTTTGAAGTGTCATGTGGTCATACGACAGGTTCCCACTTTTTTACGCATTCTTTTACATTATTGTTGTACTCTGCCAGATCTTTCAAGCTGCAATGGTTGGACAGTAGATGGGCAGACAATGCAGTGTTGCATAGTATGGTTCACATCCCCATATTCACAGATGGCTGGGTCAGTTGTGTAGCCCCATCTATTCATAACAACTTTAGATAACCCCATTCCCGTTCTCTGGCGGTTCAATGTTTTCCACTGGAACCAGTGTGCCTCTGAATCGGGAGGAAGCGCTTCAGAAGTGGGGAGTCAACGCCTTTTTTGTAGAACGATTTGTCTTTGGTCTCAAAATCCGGCTCAGTTTCCGATAGATTTCTTCATTGGAACCAAATCTCTTTTCCTGGAGCATTCTTTTGAAGTTTGCAAATAACAAGTATTCATTGGGGGTCATATCTGGAGAATAGGGTGGGTGTTCAAGCAATACAAAGTGCCGTTCATGTAATTTTGCCATTGTTGTGATCGACTTGTGACATTGTCTTAGTGAAGAGCACTTTTTCTTCCTCATTTGTGTCTGCTTTTTTGGTGATTTCTTTCTTCAAAAATACGAATAATGCTATATAATATTTTATATATGCTATATAATATTTTATATATGCTATATCATAATATTTTATATATGCTATATCATAATATTTTATATATGCTATATAATATTTTGTATATGCTATATAATAATATTTTATATATGCTATATAATAATATTTTATATATGCTATATAATATTTTATATATGCTATATAATAATATTTTATATATGCTATATAATATTTTACATATGCTATATAATAATATTTTACATATGCTATATAATAATATTTTATATATGCTATATAATATTTTATATATGCTATATAATAATATTTTATATATGATACATAATATTTGCTATTTATTGCTATTCCTTTCTCAAGGTAATGGATGAATAAAATAAAATATCTTGGGCATCTCAAAATATGGAGGCCAAAACCTTGCCTGCTGATGTTTGCGTCTTTGGTTGTTTTGGACGGCTTTCACCTGCTCCTGCCCACTCTGATTTGATTCCGGAGTAAAGTAGTGCATCCACGATTCATTCATTGTCAAATTTCGTTGCAAAAACTTTTGTTGCATTTAAAAAGTTGCAAACAATGCTCTGAATCGTCAACGCGTTGTTGTTTTTGATCAACTATGAACAAACGTGGCACTCACTTTGAACACCGCTTTCTCATTGACAAATGTTCATGCAAAATGGTGAATACACCTTCGCCTTCTGATATCTTCATCCCTGTTGCTATTTAACGCAACTTCAATTTACAATCGGCTAAAACGAGTTTGTGAACGTTTTTTATGTTTTCTGCGACAACTGTCGAATTTGGACGGCCTGAGCATTCAGCATCATTTGTGTCTGTACAACCACGTTTAACGTCAGCATCTCTTAACCTTTATTTCCAACAAAGTAAAGTCTGAATAACACTTGCCTTGCTTGAACAGTATTTTTTCTCATCAGAAAGCAATGCGTTATCAACACAAAATTCAGTTTTTTCCATTGTCTTGAAAATTTACAACAGTAGCTTCACTTAAATAACTGTAATTTATAAACTACTAATCCGATTGGGCTCAAATTTTGACATGCACCATTTGAAGGTTAATACTTTATAAAAATCATATGGATTTTTTTTTTATTAGTGGCACCAGCTACATGTCAGACCTGGGACTTATTGAGTGATGTGTTAATCCCAAACAAGTACACAATGAAAGACTTACTTCCACTCTATCATTTTACTAGTATTTAGGGCTACTTTTAAGTGGGCCAGCCTGTCTCTTAAAATACCATAACATATTTTGTCATTGATATATGCACTCTTACATAGATCTTGCTAGGTGCCTATCCTACGCCCAGCCTCGTACAAATCTAAAAGGATAGAGTTTATAATAGTGGATCACTTTTGCATATCAACTTAATGTAAAATGATCATCCAGTTCCGGGCCACCAGGTAGGAATAATGATCACTTATTTCAGACCAAATGATCTAAAATATTATTTTTTTTAAATTCATTTTTCAGGCTGTTTTACATGTAATCGCCTATAAAAAAGTAGAATCTAATTTTTATTTTTATTTTGGTGAATTAACAAATAGTGCAGGGCTACAGAGATGCCATTTGTTATAGTTAAAGTGTGTGATATATTTGTTTTTGACTAGCTGTGTATAAAATGGAAACAACAACTTTTTTTTTTTTAACATAGTTCACCCCTAACAAGGCAGGCCACCACTGTAGACGTAAGGGCTACTGAGAAAAAAGAAAAGGGGAAAAGGGGAGAAGGTTGGGGGGGGGGGACCTAAATTGGGATCTGCGCAGCGAGATGTCTGTTTACATTAGTTTTAAACTTCTGCATGTCAGAACTGTCAGGGAAACAGGGGGCAGGGAGGGAGTTCCAGAGGCCAGCAGCATGAGGAAAGAAGCTATTTGAGTAGAAGGCTCTCCAGCATCTGGGGACCTCCACAGTGAATGAATGAGATTTAGTTGATTGTCGAGTTAGTCTAGTGAATTTACGTCGAGAGGGCACCAGAGTAGCCAATTCATCGGAGCATAACCCATTGAAGTATTTGTAAAACAAGCACAAGGATGCTACATTGCGGCGATGGGACAGGGACTGGAGTTTGGTTGACAGTGAGGAACCTATTAGGTTGGCGACTCTTTTTTGGACCTTGTCAAGGAGAGAGAGACTAATAGATGATGCACCAGCCCAGATGTGACAACAATACTCCATGCATGGGCGGATGGTGGCTTTGTAGAGATATTATATTATTATTATTATTATATATTATATTAAACTTCCATATTTTACAATTTTTATTTATTTTATCGCTTATATTGAAGATTTCAGCTTTGAGATGGCTGCCATCGAAACGACATTACCATAACCAAACTAGTTATAGTTTTATAACAATTTGGTTCGATAATTAGTTTAATGGGTACTTTTAGCAAAAATTTAAAATGACTTCCTACCATTTTGGGGGATTACACGTAAACAGTCTGAAAAAATATCTGCAAAAAAGGAATTTAAAAATAATTTGCAAAAAACTTCCATATTTTACGAATTTTATTTATTTTTATCTTGTGTGTATTTATGCAGACATGAGCTCGCAATGCAGGCATTGCAAGAAGGGCAATCTTTGCAGTCTCAGAATATTCACGAGAACCCAATGGTGGAGAACAACGAACATGAAATGGATGGTGAAGTTCTTGTTCCACAGCCATCAAACGTTTCAACCATTGACTCGGGACAACCAGAGGCATCAACGGCAGCTGCAGCCTTGCAAGAGAGCTCCATGACGGCTGAACTCAGAGATTTCGGTGAAGATGATCTCGCAGCCTCAAATAGCACTGTCTTATCACAGGCAACCATTTCTGAGTCTTTATTGGAACAGGTAAATGAAAATTGGCAATATTTGGATTCTTTTAATTAAAATAACATTTTCGTGCAAACAATCAAGAAAAGAAATTCAATTTTGTTTCAACATTTTTTGTTGTTGTTTAGAGCAATCTAAGACGTGTACAGTGTTTACATTTTTAAATTTAAAAACATGATGAAAATAATGAAAAAAAAAAAATCAAAATATAAGGGAGATAACTTCTTACCTTTAAGTTAAAGTAAGAATTATCTCCCTTTACATTATTTCAAGCGTTTTAGGGCATTATTTAAGATTGTCTCCATCGTAATAACCTTTGTTGTTGGAATAATTATTTTCAGAATTCTATTGACTATTTATAAAATTAATATCTATTGAGCTTAAATTCTGAAAATTTGACTACAATATATATATATATATATATATATATATATATATATATATATATATATATATATAATTAACTTGTTACAAATATCCAGGGGGTATGAATCCGAAGGAAGTTGAAACCGAGTTTATGAGAGTGCTCAATGAAAATTCAGAGCAAAATATATATTTTTTGATTTTATTCCATTAGTTGCGGCAAAACAAGTTTTGTTTCATTGGCGCAAATAGCGTCCAACTCATCAGGCTAACGATGGAATTCGAACCGGATTCCATCGTTAGCCTGATGAGTTGGACGCTATTTGCGCCAATGAAACAGAACTTGTTTTGTCGCAACTAATGGAATAAAATCAAAATATATATATATGTATATGTAAAATAAAAATGGAATAAAGGATAAGCAAATCAACAACTAGCAAAAATAAACTCAAAAACACATATTGAATAGTTCTACCAAAATATTTCAATTGTTAAAATACTATCATCATCAGTTGGCAGCAGAACTTTAATTAAAAACAGAAAAGTTTTCAAATTTGTACAAAGAACGCAATTTTGGAAAAACATAGTCACGTGTAATAAACAGTAGAAAGAGAGAAAGAAAGAAAGAAATGGTAAAAAGAAAAAGAAAGAAAGAAAAAAAATCAGCAGTTTTTTAACATTTCTTTCTTTCAGATACTACATTACCATCTCCTCCAACGGAGGTTGTAATAATTGGGAGGATTACCCCCACCCCCTTAAAAAGGAGGAGATAATTCCTGGGAGGACAGTCTTATGACAAGAGAACCGATACTACACTATCCACACCCATTAAAAGATAATACAATAATAGATTAAATCATTTTTTTTATTATTCATTTAAAAATGCCTAAGCATAAAAACATTTTTTTTTATGCTTTCTTGGCGTTTTGGCTAAGATCAAAGTGTAATAACTGTTCTCAGCTTCCCGGCGACATCATACGTTTTTCTATTAACGAAAATTACAACACAGCATGGGCTCAAGACAATGGACAAGCGTTGCTCTGAACTGAAGTGTTACTATCATACCCAAGGATATTGAGGCGCTATGCCAGTACAAGATTCCATCCCAGAATATCTCCATGGTGCAGCCACACTAAAATACTCATCTCGGCCCACAATAGTTTCAGAATGGTGCCGTGACGTGAATGATAAGATTCCACCCGGAGATATCTCTACGGAGTAGCCACACCAAGATAACATGCTTCAAGCCAGGATAGTTTCACAAAAAAATTTTTTTCATATTTTCTTTTGCTTCATTTGTATTATGAGATAATAATTTTTTTTCTTCTTTGATTTTCAATTTGTAGGTATTTTCTCAACAAAATCTCCTTGGAAATCAACAGAACTTTGCCCAACTTAATGCCTTTAGCCAAAGTCAAACGACCTTACCTGTAAGTAATTGTTGATTTTTTGGGGAGATGTGGACTTGTTATCATTAAAAAAAAGAGTGTTCTTTCATATCTATTTTACTTTAACTCCTTGAAACACATGGAGGGATTAAATAGAAATTAAGCTTGTTATATATATATATATATATATATATATGTCTCGGAAGTTTTTCAACCATTAAAACTATATGAAAAAAACCCAAAACACTTTAGTCCCAAGTCGTTCGGTGAAAAATTACTTTTCTTGTAAGTCAATTTACTTTTTACAGTCACTATATTAGTTTGCTTCCAAAAATTTACGCTAGTCTTAACGTTATTTAAGGGATCATCAGTTGTTTACCATGAAAAACAAGAACAAAAACGTTCCGTATATTAGTTCTAAGTTTTGTTCCAGATAATTGTTTTGCTAACTTATTTAGTTATTAAAAATGTGTATATATATATATATATATATATATACTCTTTCTTGACATTCTATTAATAAACAACAACAATAAATTATATCATAAGGTCTACTGTGTACCAACCAATGAGAATGATTATGTTCATTTTTATTCACACCAAAATAATAAAGTAAAAACAGGCATTATAATTGGATTCATGGTATAATTATAATGCCTAACCTAGATGATGAAAACAAGTGAATTGGATCCCCAAAATATCTCAAGCCAACAAATCAAAACTGGTTTGAAAGCTAATCTGAAAATCAATTTTAAGAAAATTTTATTTTCTTATTTGTTTGAATAAAAACCACAATCTATGCGGAAAGGTTAAAATTCACCCGTGTTCTAATTTTATCTATTCAAATCATTAATAAATGAAAGCTGCACGAAATCGGACTTTTAAAACTGACTCCATCAACATCGGAGGTTGTTGAGTTTTCTCTGCGGCTTTGCCGTTAGGGTAACGCAACAATGAAAAGGGGGGAAAAAAATGCATGTTATGTCGAAATATATTTGATTATTATATATAAAAAATAAATGTTTCATTTATTGAAAATATTTTGCATCTCTTAAACTGACTTGAAATCTTTCCATATATTAATTCTCACTAGAAGATTCGGTGCTTGTACAGTTTCGGCCAGACGGAAAAATTATTTATGTATGAAAACAATATTATGTACTTACTCACTGGTATTTTATTGTTCAATGTTGAAAAAATTATCCAGTAGAACTTTAATTACAAATATTTTTACATTTTCCGTATCGTACAAGTCACTTCGATGACTAAGCCTCCATTTGCTACCGTTCGACAGAAGTCAAGGGCAGGTAATCATGCAAAGGGTTATGCAAGAATGATGTAATTTATAATAGAAATAAGAAGTTCTCCGAAAATGGATGTCAACCGCTTGAACATGGAAGACATTACTTATTTATGTAGCGATGTCAAAATTAAATATAGTCATTACAATAAATTATGTTTTTTATCAATGTACTTGTTTTTTATCAATGTACTTGTTTTTTAAATGAGTATTATCTGCCCTTGCAAATTATCTGCCCTTGACTTCTGTCGACCGGTAGCAAATGGAGGCATAGTCATCAAAGTGACTTGTACGATACGGAAAATGTAAAAATATTTGTAATTAAAGTTCTACTGGATAATTTTCCCTAATTTTTTCAACATAGAACAATAAAATACCACTGAGTAAGTACATAATATTGTTTTCATAAAAAATAATTTTTCCAATTTTTCGGTCTGGCCGAAACTTATACAAGCCCCAAAGATTCTTTATAGTAGCGCCATTGATTTATTACATTTATTCATTGTTGCTACAGTTTGGAAGTAATTTTAATATCGATAAACCCCATTCTATTAACAAAAAAATGTTTAATTATGTGTATTATCTGCATGATTACCCATAATTTATGTAACGCCCAAATCCCAAAATTAAAATATATATTTTTTCAGTACCCGTCTCCATAACTCTTAGGATATAAGGTAATTTAGGTAAAAACTCTTTACTATTAGATGTACCAAAACAGTTGCTAAAACCAATAGAATGATCATCTGGATAAGATTTATATGGTTTCCAAACTAAATGAAAATCAGTATTATGCCTAGTATTAACAGAGCATATATGGTTTCTATCTCATTCCTTGAAGTCTCCCCCAGTGGAACCAACATAAGTACAGGTATTATTCCCAGTTAGAATGTCACATTTGTAAACTACACTTATGTTTAATATTAAATTATTACGTAGACTAATTAGAATTTTCTCTTAATCCCCCCATCTACTTTTTAGGCCTTAAACAATATTTGCAATAGCGGAGGTAGTGCACACATGAAAAAGTAGATTACAATCTCATAGCTCAATAGTAAGATTAGTATAGCTTGTTCTAAGTATAGGTGGGGGATTTTTTATACATGGTTTCCCAAGACGAATGAAACCAGGTAAAGTAAATAACTTTTTTTAGCTCTTTTTCTTTAAATACGAACAACAAAAACATAATCGTCGATTTTATGATTTTATTTTTAATCACATGGTGTGTTACAGCTTTACTCCTTCAGAGGATAACTCCTATTTTTTATTTTTATTTTAGTATACATTTTTAAAACATGCTTCCAGTTAACAAAACCAAATATACAAATGAATAAAATGCATAATTATCATATGCTGTTTATGAAAAAAATTATTTTATAAGTAAAAGTTTGAAACTGATGTGGAAAGTTTCAAAACTTTAAAGAAAGTTTAAGGAAATACAAACTGCAATCATTTAATAATAATCAGAAAATCATCTGCCATTTAGATTGAAAATCTCTTTATAAACCATGTTTTTTTGTTTTATTTTGATGTGCATACACAAAAAGATTTGTTTTTGCACCTACACGTGATGCTCCTGCATAAAGTTGACCATGTAAAAAGCATGGTTCTTCAAGTTGCAATCTGCCAACTTTTAGTGTTTGGTGATGGACATAGTGAAACAAAGTCGTACAGGAAACTGCAACCGCTTAAAGTGCAAGGGTATATTTGATGGTATAATTGGTATCCTCGGAATAAAAACAGTTTCACCTTTGTCGCAACCAGTGAGAATGCTTGCCTCAATACAGTTTATCATCAATTTACATTTTATTTTTTAAAGACTTGGAAATCGAACTTTAATGCAATGACTTATACAATTATTCATCCCAGACAACGCCGAAAAGCACAAATGGCCACTGTCAATTCTTGATTTTTTTCTCCTCCATTTCAACTCGTAAAGCATATTCGTTTATGTAGCGTCCCTATTATATAAAATCATGTTCATCTATGTAGCGCCCCTGTCATATGAAAGAACTCATAATGTATGTTCATTTATGTAACCGATACATAAAACAACTCATAGCAATTATGAGTTGGCGATTTCGTTACATAGAGGATACTGGCGGAAAGTGGCGGATATTATTACACCTAGAAGCTGTGTTCAAAAATTCATAATGATCAGTTAATTAGTTTAGGAATGAATCATGTACATAGAAATATATAAACATATACTTATCAGACTCCTGTATTATTTGGATTTTTTAAAATTAATTATTTTTTTTTTTAACGTAGTTCACCCCAAACAAGGCAGGCCGCCACTACGTAAGGGGCTACTGAGAAGAAAGAAAAATGGAGAAGGTTGGGGGGGGGGGGGTCAACTTTAATTTGGATCTGCGCAGCGAGATGTCTGTTTACATTAATTTTAAATTTCTGCATGTCAGTACTGTCGGGGAAACAGGGGGCAGGGAGGAAGTTCCAGAGGCCAGCAGCACGAGGAAAGAAGCTATTTGAGTAGAAAGCTCTCCGGCATCTGGGGACCTCCACAGTGAATGGATGGGATTTAGTTGATTGTCGAGTTGGTTGAATTTACGTCGAGGGGGCACCAGAGTAGCCAATTCATCGGAGCATGATCCATTGATTATTCGAACTACTGTTCTCATCTTGGATGTTATACTCACAACGCAATGATAGGTGTTGAAGGTTCAATCCTCAGTGTGGGCAGTACTTAAAATACAATTAAGAATTACTTAAGACTTCTATCCGGTCATGGCTGACTGAATGAGAGTAAGCAACCCCCGTGGATTAAATAAAGGGTTCCGTTCCAAATTCCGTTCAGATTCCCGAGTTCGACAAGACACACCTGAAGAAGGTCGGAGGTTACGCCGGCCGAAATATTGTGAGGATGATGAAAACAGTAGTCCAAATAATACTACTTTTTAAACGAATATTTGATGTACATGTTTTCTCTTTTCTCTTTCCAGAACACTAACCAGTTAACAAACGTGATTGATATAACCCCCTTAAATCCATCATTTGCCTCAACATTGGATTCCAGCTCGATACTTACGACAAGGTGAGATTATTCTTTTGATCCTCGACAATAATAACAGATTCATGAAAGTTTGCGAACGAAAGCAAAAATGATTGAAGACGTTTTTTTTAGCGTTGAACAATTTTAAATTGCTAGATGCATCATAGAAGTTAATCAATTCAAGATTACTAAAAATATGCACCAAAATATGGAAAGTTGGTATATGGAATTAGTGAATAAGCATGTAACAAACTAGTCTATTATATACACTTATAATATAATGAGCAGGTTCTCTGTCTGTCTGTCTGTCTGTCTGTCTGTCTGTCCTGGAGAATTTTTGTAAACGGGAGAGGGGGGGGGGCGGAGGAGGTAATTACTTTTTAATTAATTTCAAAGTCAGAAACATAACAAATACATTACATATTAACGACTAAATAAAAAATAAATAATTTCGACGCCGAGGCTGTGATTCGAACTCGCAACCTTAACATCAAATGTCCGATACGCTACCGACTGTGCCAATCGACCAAGTTAAAAATAACCTTTTGATTTAACTACTTAAAGAAATGTTTTTTTTTTCATTTCTTTCAGTTAGCAATGAATGATCGTATAATAACTGGTTCTTCGATATAATTTGGGGTCTGCGTTCGCGTTCGATTTTCAAAACAAATGATAAATAGTTAAAAACTTTAAAAATGCCACCTCAAAAAATCCCACTTATCCCCCCGATAAGTGGGATTTTTTGAGGTGGCATTTTTAAAGTTTTTAACTATTTATCATTTGTTTTGAATTTTTTGTTTAATTATTTGTTTGTTCCATAAATTCATAATTGCAGTTTATTGGTCTTTTTTTCGCGGATACAAAGTAGGGACACCATCTCCTCGCAAACTCTATTCCTACTTCTCCCCACTCAAGTCCTACTCTAACATAGGTATCAACCTGCTTGTTTTCGATCCTAAACAAACCGGAAAACAGTGAGCGGTCGATTCCTTAGACTAACCAAGTTTTTTTCTCCTCCTCTCCACGTTAAATGAATCTTTATAGGGCCATATCTTTGCATTCATGTTCAGATCACGTCGTGGTCACTAATTTAGTGAAGTATATCTTCACATTGACTGTAAGACTAACTGCTATAATATTTTGTAACAGAAACGATCGTCAAATAGAAGGAAGCGAAAGCCATTTAATAAACAACAATATAGGTACTTATTTAAGTGACCTGCACCATTTAGTGTAGGTTGCCGAAAGTTACTACAGTGTCACAGAAAAGAAAGTAATGCTAAAGTAAGAAAGGGTCAGCCGCTAAAGTTATTCAGGCAGTATATCTCCAAGTGGAGGATAGCTTTGCTTAAGGTCAAGTTTGCTAGGGTGAAAGAGAAGACCTCTTTAAACACTTCTCGGCCTTTTGGCTAAGATCAAAGTGTAGTATCTGTTCCGATGGATACTGCACGCCTGTCCTGTGCAGTTCTAGGAGGTCCACCCTCCCAGGCTTTGCCTCCCCTCTTTGGGGAGGAGTAAGTTTATTGCTTACTGTCTGAGGCGCCCCTACCGGGGAATGCCAACGGGGTTGCCCAGGCAATTTTTAATGGCCAGAGTGCTCACCTTCTCGGGCACTGGCTTTTCAAACCCCACTTTCTCGACCCGATCTTGGGTCACATCTTACTTGTGGGAGTAAGATAAAACTGGCCTTGTGCCTAACTCCTGGGGAGGAGTAAATAAAACCTCTTTCGTCGCTGGTACCTGGTTTTACTATGCATAATGATCAGATTGGTTTTGTGACGTCACCGAGATAAAGTCAGCCATAAGTACCTGCTCACAACAGCGAAACTAATGACTTTAGACCGCTTCCCGCGACCCCAGCATCCTAACATTACTATGATAATAAGAGACTTGTAACATTGCATGAAGAATTCTTCCACTCGATCGTAGATAACTAATTGTTAAGTGGTTAACTGTTAGTATTCAATAAAAAAAAGGTCTGGTACCGCTAGTCATAACTAATATCTTTTTAGGAAGGTTGTGTCTTTGCCTCTACGGTGAACAAATTCGTCCTTTTCAGTTGCAGTGAGCCTCAATTGACGCCAGTTCAACAGCAGCGACACGTCAACATGCAATGGGAAATGGACGAAGGCAAACGGTCCTACAAATGCACCTACTGTGATAAAGGATTTAAAAAATCCAGCCATTTGAAGCAGCACATAAGATCTCATACAGGTATGAATTTAATCACCCCCATTTTTTCTTTATTTTACTGTAGGAAAGAAAAAGGGTCACAATTGTTAAATTGCATGAGACGGAATAATCACTGAAACTCAGTATTTGGAAAATAAACAGATATATATTTTCTGGAAACCATAAGTTTATATTTGTTGGCTCAAGCTAAGGTGAAACTGCGGAGAATTTTTGAAGAAAGGCTAGTTCAATTTTTGTTGTTTTCATTTTTTTTCACATGCACCCAATTAAAATACTTTCTATGTACTCATGTATACTCTTCAACCTGCAAGTCTGTAGCCTGTTTTCAAGTTCAGTCTTGTATTGTTTTATTTTTCATTTTACACTTGCACCAGTCTGTCATTGTCATCATCTGTTTGTAGCTCAACTGTGTGGCCTGAAATAAAAACACTAAAAATCCGGTTTATAAAAATGGTTGAATGTGCATTATGGGCAAGTTCTGATTGGCTGCTAGTCCATGAATGGATAATCTATGTGAAAATTCTTGCTGGAATTAAGCAATATTTATATATTGACTAGCAGGGCTACCCGGCGTTGCTCGGGGTCATAAAAATATAAAATAGAAAAAAAATCGCGTGTGTAACATCTTTATATTCAAACTTCTATTTCTCTCCCTCTCTCTATAGTCGTCTCTTTATCTTTCTACCTTTCTCTTCCTTTCATTTCACTGCTACTTTCTCATTTTGCCTTTTGCGAAAGCTGTTTCTTCCCCACCATTCCTCTTACGTTTCCCAGGGCAAAAGTATGACATATTTCTATAAAAAGTACCACCTCTGTCTGCGCCTTCTATATAGGTACTTATCTCTGCCCCGGTGTTCATACTATATACGTACCTATCGCCACCCCGATGCGCATACTATATACATACCTATCACCGCCCCAGTGCACATACTATATACGTACCTATCGCCGCCCTGGTGCAGATACTATATACGTACCTATCGCCGCCCTGGTGCAGATACTATATAAGTACCTATCGCCGCTGGCATGTGTTGAATGACTTTTATAAATTGACTTCTAAACTAACCTATCTCTGGCCAGGTTTTTATTTATACCTCTTTCTTGTAAGTCCATCCTTATCACTTCCACCCACTCATGAAATTGACTTCATCTAATTGAGTAAATGCAAAAAAATTTTCCATCTATCCTAACTATATTAACATCAAAACATTTTATGCTTATTTAATTCTATGAAACAACATAGACTTTTGAAATACCATACATATAAGAAACTGCAAATACCCTCAAATACATTAATTTGCATATTTATTATATAAAACAGCTTCTGATAAATTAGTATTCTGTACTTTTATAACCTCGTAATTTAGGTTATAATACGTAATAACTTGTAAATAAAATGGATGAACTATCAAGATAAACGTTTAACAGATTTATTAAAACTGAACACAATGAATTAATGAATTAATTTGCCGCTGGGCGCGATTAACATATTAACAGTCCGAAGCCGTGATCTGTGTTTACTTTCTCTCTCGGCATACTACCATTTTCAAGGGCGATAACTCTTAACTCCCAAAATGGTTCAAGGGAGGTAATTTGTTTTCGTTAGTTGTCCTAACACTTATTTAATGTTTCTATGAAACAACATAGACTTTTGAAATGCCATACATATAAGAAACTGCAAATACCCTCAATTACATTTAGGTCTTCCTAATTTGGATATTTATTATATAAAACAGCTTCTGATAAATTAGTATTCTGTAATATACAGTTGTCATTTTGCATTGTCATATTTGCTTATATATACGCAATATTTTTGTCGATAGTAAAACGTCTGATGTCGCTGGGATGCTGAGAACAGATACCACATTTTGATCTTAGCCAAAAGGCTAAGTAACCATAAAAATAATGTTTTTTTTATGGCTAGCTAGCCATTTTTTCCTTGACCCCTGTGAATTGGATCTGCTACCTCAAGTCTTCTACATCTACTAACCAAAGAACTCTCATCCATTCTTTCAATGTGGCCATACCATCTAAGTCTCCTGTTCTGCACACATTTCTCTATAGTGTCCAGATTTAATCTTCCTCTGAGGTCATCAGAACTAAGCCATTCTTTAAGACCTTTATTACACATCCATCGTATCATTCCCATATCATTTCTCTCTATGCAATGCATGTCCTCAACCCACACTGGCCAGGTTTCACTTCCATACATCATCACATTTGGTACACAAGGCTGCCGCAAAGAAGGTTGGCTCTCTCTACCATGCTAGTAAACTCCTCACACCTGACATTATCCTGTATCTCTACAAAGCCACCATCCGCCCATGCATGGAGTATTGTTGCCACATCTGGGCTGGTTCATCATCTACTACTCTCTCCCTCCTTGACAAGGTCCAAAAAAGAGTCGCCAACCTAATAGGTCCCTCACTGTCAACCAAGCTCCAGCCCCTGTCCCATCGCCGCAATGTAGCATCCTTGTGCTTGTTTTACAAATACTTCAATAGATTATGCTCCGATGAACTGGCCACTCTGGTGCCCCCTTGACGTAAATTCACTAGACCAACTCAACAATCAACTAAATCCCATCCATTCACTGTGGAGATCCCCAGATGCCGGAGAGCTTTCTACTCAAATAGCTTACTTCCTCGTGCTGCTGGCCTCTGAAACTCCCTCCCTGCCCCTGTTTCCCCGACAGTACTGACATGCAGAAGTTTAAAATGAATGTAAACAGACATCTTGCTGCGCAGATCCCTTTTCTTTTTTCTCAGTAGCCCCTTACGTCTACAGTGGCGGCCTGCCTTGTTTGGGGTGAACTACGTTAAAAAAACCCCCAAAAAACAAAAAACATGCCTGATAGACTCTTCTTCCCTTGGTCAACGGTGATCTTAAGTCTGTGCTTTTACACGGCTTCGGCCAAACGGAAAAATTGGAAAAATTATTTATGTGTGAAAACAATATTATGTACTTACTCACTGGTATTTTGTTGTTCAATGTTGAAAAAATTAGGAAAAATTATCCAGTAGAACTTTAATTACAAATATTTTTACATTTTCCGTATCGTACAAGTCAATTCAATGACTATGCCTCCATTTGCTACCGGTCGAGAGAAGGTAAGGGCACATAATTTGCAAGGGCAGGTAATCATGCAAAGGGTTATGCAAGAATGATGTAATTCATAATAAAATGGTGAATAGCTATTTAGCTCAATTTATTTACTTAAATTTTATTTACTTTCACATTAAATATAGTCATCACAACAAATTATGTTTTTATCAATGTACTTGTTTTTAATTTTTTTTGTTTTTTAAATGAGTATTATCTGCCCTTGACTTCTGTCCAACGGTAGCAAATGGAGTCATAGTCATCGAAGTGACTTGTATGATATGGAAAATGTAAAAATATTTGTAATTAAAGTTCTACTGGATAATTTTTCCTAATTTTTTCAACATTGAACAATAAAATACCACTGAGTAAGTACATAATATTG